>CM064504.1:1468643-1491143 GCA_032716605.1 Paralithodes platypus
AATCATAACCAAACACAGACACACACACACACAATCATACCAAACACAGATACACACACAATCATAACCAAACACTGACACACACAATCATAACCAAACACAGACACACACATTCATAACCATACAGACACACACACTCACAACCAAACACAGACACACACACACACAATCATACCAAACACAGACACACACACACAATCATAACCAAACACAGACACACACAATCATACCAAACACAGACACACACACACAATCATAACCAAACACAGACACACACACAATCATAACCAAACACAGACACACACACAATCATAACCAAACACAGACACACACACAATCATACCAAACAGACACACACACACAATCATAACCAAACACAGACACACACAATCATAACCAAACACAGACACACACACAATCATAACCAAACACAGACACACACACACAATCATACCAAACACAGACACACACACAATCATACCAAACACAGACACACACACAATCATAACCAAACACAGACACACACACAATCATAACCAAACACAGACACACACACACAATCATACCAAACAGACACACACACACACTCATAACCAAACACAGACACACACACAATCATAACCAAACACAGACACACACACAATCATACCAAACACAGACACACACACAATCATAACCAAACACAGACACACACACAATCATAACAAACACAGACACACACAATCACAACCAAACACAGACACACACACAATCATAACCAAACACAGACACACACACAATCATACCAAACACAGATACACACACAATCATAACCAAACACAGACACACACAATCATAACCAAACACAGACACACACAATCATAACCAAACACAGACACACACACAATCATACCAAACACAGACACACACAATCATAACCAAACACAGACACACACAATCATAACCAAACACATACACACACACAATCATAACCAAACATAGACACACACACACAATCATAACCAAACACAGACACACAATCATAACAAAACACAGACACACACAATCATAACCAAACACAGACACACACACAATCATAACCAAACACAGACACACACACTCACACGTAAGTGGGGAGATTGTAGGCACCAATCGATCAGGGCTAGACCCAGGTGAGGTTATAGGCATGTGATAAAGAGTCGCTGGAACTCCTGTTTCATTTGCTTGGCCTCTCTTACTGATTTTCTTTGTGCCTCATTTACACTGAGAGCAATCCAGCTAGCTCTCACAAATACCTCCTCCTCCTATCCACTTCACTACACTAAACATGCACACCACACTTCATTCCTCCACACCAAAATTTAAAAAAAAAAAAAAATATGAATTGTAGCCCAGCCTCGGAGTCCCCAGGGGGGGGGGGGGGGGGACCATAAATACCCCCTCACCCGACCGACCATCCCCTGACGACCCCACACAATTACCTGGACCACGGCCTGTTACTCTTTCTATTAATTTCTGCAACATTCGCGGACTTTCCTCATAACTTTCACTCTGTTGAGCACCATCTCTCCTCCTACAAACCTGATCTTCTCTTCCTCACCGAAACACAGGTGTCTGTAGCTACATCCAGCAACCCCTTCTCTGTATCCTCCTACTTTCTCTATCCTAGTTTCAAAGCCAAAGGCGGAGGTTGTGCATATGTGCACAACAAAACTCACTTGCTCTCGTGTTCCCGATTTCGACTCCTCTGAATTCTCAACTTTATGGCTCAAACTTTCCTGTCATTCTCTTACTAAATATTTCTGTGCTGTCTATCTTTCCCCTAACTCTACCAACTTTCCCAAATTCTTTGACTATCTAAACTCTACAGTGGAACACATTCTATCCATTTCTCCTTTCTCAGAAATCTCCATCTTAGGAGATTTCAACGTTCACCACCGCCATTGGCTCTCCTCTCACACTACTGATCCACCTGGTGAACAAGCCTACGTCTTTTCTATCCTAAATGACCTAGAGCAGTTAGTTCAGCAACCCACCCGTATCCCGGATCGCATCGGAGATCGGCCCAACATTCTTGACCTGTTTCTAACTTCTAACCCTTCTTCTTATACTGTCGATCTTTTCTCTCCTTTGGGCTTCCGACCATAAACTTATCTCTGTCACCTGTCCTATCTCTCCAGTACAGCCACCCGATCCTCCTAGCCGGCGGCGCTTGTGGCACTTTGGCGCTGCCGACTGGGAGGCTCTTCGGCAGTACTTCTTTGATTTCCCATGGAATGATTTCTGCTTCCATGGCCGAGGACTCTCGGAGAGTGCTGAACGCATTACCGAGGTAATCCTATCGGGCATGGAAGCATACATTCCATTCTCTTTCTCTCAGACTAATGCTAAAAAATCTTGGTTCACTCACGCCTGTTCTACTGCTGTCCGCAATAAGGAGGAAGCATTCAAACGGTACCGACGCCTTAAAATTCAAGACTCTCATTCTTCATATGTTTCTGCCCGGAATCAAGCTAAATCTGTTCTTCGACTTGCCAAACACTCTTTCATCAATAATAAATGCACTGAACTATCCAACTCTAGCTCTTCCCAAGCTTTCTGGCATCTAGCCAAACACCTCTCCAACAATTTCTCTTCCTCGTCTTTCCCTCCCCTTTCCCACTCTGATGGCACAACCATCACTTCTTCCTCTGACAAAGCTAAACTCTTCACTCAAACTTTTGCTAGAAACTCCACCTTGGATGATTCCGGTGCTATTCCTCCCTCTCCGCCCTCCTCTCTCTTACTTATGCCTAATATTCTAATCTCTTCTAAAGATGTACTTTCTACCCTCTCTGGGCTTAACACTAATAAGGCGTACAGTCCGGACGGTGTTCCTGCTGTTGTTCTCAAAAACTGTGCTTCCGTGCGTACTCCCTGCCTAGGCAAAGTCTTTCGTCTCTGTCTATCCTCTAACGTCTTCCCTTCATGCTGGAAGTTTGCTCACATTCAACCTGTCCCAAAGAAGGGTGACCGCTCTCAACCCTCCAACTATCGTCCAATTGCTCTTATCTCTTGTCTTTCTAAAGTTTTTGAAACTATTCTTGCTTCCAAATTTCTTAAGCATTTCTCTTCTCATAATCTGCTCTCAGATCGCCAGTATGGCTTCCTTAAGGGTCGCTCTACTGGTGATCTTCTTTCATATCTTACTAACTCTTGGTCATCCTCCTTTCGGGACTTCGGTGAGACTTTTTCTATTGCACTAGACATATCGAAAGCCTTCTATAGAGTCTGGCATAAATCTTTAATTTCTAAACTACCCTCCTTCGGTTTCTATCCCTCCATCTGTGCCTTTGTCTCTAATTTCCTTTCCGGCCGTTCCATAGCCGCGGTTGTGGACGGCCATTGTTCACTTCCTCACCCTATAAACTCCGGTGTTCCTCAGGGCTCTGTCCTATCTCCTATTCTCTTTCTAATTTTTATAAATTATCTCATTAACTGTACGTTAATTCCCATCCATTCATACGCAGATGACTCAACCTTACACTACTCCATTACTTTTTCAGAACGCCCCAGCCAGCAATCCCTCAACGACAAACGTAATGAAGCCATAGAACTCTTAAATTCTGATCTAAATACTATTTCCAATTGGGGCAGAGAAAACCTTGTTAACTTTTATGCTTCCAAAACCCAATTTCTCCATCTATCTATCCGTCAGGATCTCCCAGCGGACTATCCCTTATTCTTCAACAATACAAAAATCAACCCTTCATCTTCTCTCAATATTATTGTTGTCTCTTTTTCTTCTGCTCTCATTTGGAAGGACCATATTACCAGTCTTGCTAAGGCAGCCTCCCAGAAGCTGGGTGTGCTCAACTGCCTTAGGGGGTTCTTTTCCCCTGCACAGCTTCTTGCTCTGTACAGGGGCATAGTGCGCCCTTGTATTGAGTATTGTTCACATGTGTGGGGAGGTTCCTCTCACACCGCTCTCCTAGACAAAGTTGAAAGGAAGGCCTTTCGTATCATTAACTCCCGTCCACTCACCAACTCTCTGCAATCTCTCTCTCTCCGCCGCAATGTTGCATCTCTCTTGCTATTCTATCGCTACTATAATAATCAGTGTTCCTCAGAGCTATACCAGTGCATACCACCTCCTTTACGTAGGGCACGTGGTACCCGTCTTGCAACTCAATCCCACCCCTACTCTGTGCAACTCTCCAACCCAAGAGTGAAACGTTACTCTCAAACTTTCTTCTACTCAACAGCTGAGCTCTGGAACTCTCTCCCAGAATCAGTCTTTCCCTCTTCCTATGACTTAAATTGCTTCAAACTCCGTGTGTCCAGGCATTTTGGCTCGAACGTCCCTTGATTTTGGCCCTGTCACTCTTTCAACTATGGGGGAGGCACTCGCTATAGGCAGTTATGCCTTATGCCTCCCTCAATCACATAGGAAAAAAAAAAAAAAAAAAAAAAAAAAAAAAAAAAAAAACACAGACACACACACTCATAACCAAACACAGACACACACACACAATCATAGCCAAACACAGACACACACACTCATACCAAACAGACACACACAATCATAACCAAACACAGACACACACACAATCATAACCAAACACAGACACACACAATCATAACCAAACACAGACACACACAATCATAACCAAACACAGACACACACACACACAATCATAACCAAACACAGACACACACACTCATAACCAAACACAGACACACACACAATCATAACCAAACACAGACACACACAATCATAGCCAAACACAGACACACACACACACAATCATAACCAAACACAGACACACACACTCATAACCAAACACAGACACACACACACTCATAACCAAACACAGACACACACACAATCATAACCAAACACATACACACACAATCATAACCAAACACAGACACACACAATCATAACCAAACACAGACACACACACACAATCATAACCAAACACAGACACACACACTCATAACCAAACACAGACACACACACAATCATAACCAAACACAGACACACACAATCATAACCAAACACAGACACACACACACACAATCATAACCAAACACAGACACACACACTCATAACCAAACACAGACACACACACACTCATAACCAAACACAGACACACACACAATCATAACCAAACACAGACACACACAATCATAACCAAACACAGACACACACAATCATAACCAAACACAGACACACACAATCATAACCAAACACAGACACACACACTCATAACCAAACACAGACACACACACACAATCATAGCCAAACACAGACACACACACACACAATCATAACCAAACACAGACACACACACACAATCATACCAAACACAGACACACACACAATCATAACCAAACACAGACACACACACAATCATAACCAAACACAGACACGCACAATCATAACCAAACACAGACACACACACTCATAACCAAACAGACACACACACTCAAAACCAAACACAGACACACACACACAATCATAGCCAAACACAGACACACACACACACAATCATAACCAAACACAGACACACACACAATCATACCAAACACAGACACACACACAATCATAACCAAACACAGACACACACACAATCATAATCAAACACAGACACACACACAATCATACCAAACACAGACAGACACACACAATCATAACCAAACACAGACACACACAATCATAACCAAACACAGACACACACACACACAATCATAACCAAACAGACACACACACAATCATAACCAAACACAGACACACACACACAATCATAACCAAACACAGACACACACACACAATCATAACCAAACACAGACATACACACACACAATCATAACCAAACACAGACACACACAATCATAACCAAACACAGACACACGCACAATCATAACCAAACACGGACACACACACAATCATAACCAAACACAGACACACACACAATCATAACCAAACACAGACACACACACACAATCATAACCAAACACAGGCACACACACACACAATCATAACCAAACACACACACACAATCATACCAAACACAGACACACACACAATCATACCAAACACAGACACACACACACAATCATACCAAACACAGACACACACACACAATCATAACCAAACACAGACACATGCACAATCATAACCAAACACAGACACACACACAATCATAACCAAACACAGACACACACACAATCATAACCAAACACAGACACACACACACAACCATAACCAAACACAGACACACACACACAATCATAACCAAACACAGACACACACACACAATCATACCAAACACAGACACACACACACAATCATACCAAACACAGACACACACACACAATCATACCAAACACAGACACACACACACAATCATACCAAACACAGACACACACACAATCATAACCAAACACAGACACACACAATCATAACCAAACACAGACACACACACACACTCATAACCAAACACAGACACACACACACAATCATAGCCAAAGACAGACACACACACACACAATCATAGCCAAAGACAGACATACACACACACTCATAACCAAACACAGACAGACACACACACACAATCATAGCCAAACACAGACACACAGACACACACACTCATAACAAAACACAGACAGACAAACACACACAATCATAACAAAACACAGACACACACACACACAATCATAACCAAACACAGACACACAGACAATCATAGCCAAACACAGACACACACACACCTAACCAACTTCTCCATTGGCCTACATTACCTCTCACTCACACATGTACACACAGCAATGTGCACATGTTAAGTCTCTGGGAATTGCACACACCGTTTCATTTTCTCGCATAATTTAATTCAGTCGTTCGCACTCACACACACACACACACACACACACACACACACACACACACACACACACACACACATTACACACAACCCGTAGCCTAGTAGGTAGAGCTCTCGTCTCACACACGAGGGGTCGGGGGTTCAATCCCCGGCCGGGCGGAGACAAATTGGGCTTGTCTCCTTTCATGTGTTAGCCTCAGTTCACCTAGCTGTAAATAGGTACCTGGAATAAGTGGACGACGTTGTGACGTCCCATCTGGGGTTGGCAAAAATGGTACAAGGCGAGATGGGTATCATATGGTTCACCTAAGCTGATGGCTACCTAAGCCTTCGGGCGAGACGGTACCGTCTATAGTGAGAATGGTACCATACAGATCCACGCTAAGCCTTCGTTTCCGATGTCGCCAATTGGCTAAAAATACAGACTACACACACATCCACAGCCATTCCAACGATACATATAACACCTACACATATAGGAGGCGGGAAATAACGAGCATGCTCACTCCCGCAATACAACTAGAGTAAGTACAACTAGAGTAAGTACACACACACTGGGACCAACTAGTCTGTGTATCAATTAATGTACTTCTATGGAACAATCTCTCTCTACACACACACACACTCACACATATATATATTACCGGTATATATATACCAAAACGTAAAGGAACATCTTTATTTTTCTAGAGTATTTGCGACGTTTCGACACCAACATGTGTCATTTTCAAGCCTAAAAGGAAAAAAGAGCCTAAATTAAAAGTTTGCAATCAAATATAAAATTTGTAAAAGTACTTTTACAAATTTTATATTTGAATGCAAACTTTTAATTTAGGTTCTTTTTTCCTTTTAAGCTTGAAAATGACACATGTTGGTGTCGAAACGTCGCAAATACTCTAGAAAAATAAAGATGTTCCTTTACGCTTTGGTATTGCTCTTCCTTGTACGCCTACGATTCCCTGCCGGAGAGTCAATTGCTTCTATATATATATATATATATATATATATATATATATATATATATATATATATATATACTTTATAATCCTTTTTCACTATTCGCTTCCCCTCTTTCAAGTTTTTACACACCTTCCTCTCTTCAAACACTCTCCTCTCCCTTACTCACTTTTTTCTGGCTTAATCTCTCTTTTTTTTCTCACGTATCTCTCTCTCTCTCTCTTCTTTTCTATCCTTTCCTTCAACTTTCTTTTCCTATCGGATATGCCATCTCTACTAGAATTAAGTCCTGACCACCTCGTTTGGATCGTAAGGTCTGTGTGGCCAGTGCATCTATGTACAGCTATGTAAATCTCTCCTGCTGCAAACTCACTCTTTTTCTTCTCTCTCTCTCTCTCTCTCTCTCTCTCTCTCTCTCTCTCTCTCTCTCTCTCTCTCTTTGCAGCAAAACTAGATGCAAAATGGTAGCAAATTTGGCCATAACTCTAGCAGTATTGACAAGCATGAACACCAGGACCATGAGCGTGGTCGTGTGAGGTGTAGTAGTGGTGTAATGGTGATGTAATGGTGATGTAGTGATGTGGTGGTGGTGGTGGTGGTGGTGGTGGTGGTGGTATTGGTGTGTGGTGTGTGGTGTGTGGTGTGTGGTGATGGTGATGGTAGTAGTGGGAGGTGTAGTAGTGGTGTTAGTGGTGATAATAGTGTTAGTGGTGATGGAGATGGTAGTATTGGTGATGATGATGATGTAGCACAAAGGAGTACAGAGTAAAAAGGAAAACAAGCAACAACAGGTCATGTGACCCCTCGAGGTTACTTACCCTCCAAAACACTGCTGTTCCAAGTGTTGCAACAGTATTTCGGAGATAATGTGGGAAAGATGTGAGAAGGAAGTGCTGCCCTGGGGCTTAGTTCATGGCAGGGGAAATTATATTAAGATCTATTAGGTTATTGAATGAACACTACTAAAGAAAATATGTATTCAATTACAAACGCAGTTAACCTTGGGTTCAGGGCAAGGTGCTTGTCTAGGCGAACTTTGTAGCAGTTTATGACATCTCGGGGAACCCCATTCCACAAGTTGACGACTCGATTGAATGGTGTTAGTATGCTAGTAGTGTAGTGATGATGATAGTGATGATTATTATGGTAGTATAGTGATGGACAGGTTATATGGGTGTGGTTGAGGAGGGTGCGGTGGTAGAGATGGTAGTGGCGGTGAAGGGGAATAATTTGGTTGTAGTGGTGAGGGGGTATTACTGCAGGTGGGGGTGGGAGTTGGTTGGTTGCTTGGGTGGTGGTAGGAACATGATTGGTGGTAATAGTTTTCAAGTGAGTTATGGAGAAGTGGGTGGTAGTGGATAGGTTGGTGGTGGTGGTGGTATTGTTGATGGTGGTAATAGTAGTAGTGGTGGTGGTGGTGGTGGGGGTTGGTTGGTTGGGTAGTGGTGGTAGGAACATGATTGGTGGTAATAATGTTGAGGTGAGTTATGGAGAAGTGGATGGTATGAGTGGTAGTGGTGGTAGTTGGAGAGGAGGCTGATGGTGGTAATGGTATTGCTGGTGGTAGTGGTAGGGTGTGGTAGTGGTGGAGGTGAGTGGTTGGGTGGTGGTAGGAACATGATCGGTGGTAGTTTTCAAGTAAGTTAAGAAGAAGTGGGTGGTAGTGGATAGGATGGTGGTAGTGGATAGGATGGTGGTAGTGGTAGTAGTGGTGGTGGTGGTGGTAATAGTAGTGGTTGTGGTAGTAGTAGTTGTAGTGGTGATGGAGGTAGTGGTAGTACTGGTGGTGGGAGTAGGTTGGTTGGCTGGGTGGTAGGAACGTGATTGGTGGTAATAGTGTTGAAGTGAGTTGTGGAAAAGTGGTTGGTAGAGGATAGGCTGGTGGTGGTGGTGGGGGGGGGGGAAGAGCCTTGTGGTGGTGATGGTGGCACTGAGGGCTAAGAGAGAGTGAAGTAAACATGGGATGGCATAGAATGTCTGGTGTTGATGCAGAGATGCATGCAATAAATGTATAAATTTATCTTAAAGGGGGTCTAGATTTTTTTTTTTTTTAAAGCTTGATGGAGGTCTAGCGAGGAAACTAAATAATATATAAAACAATAAATATACAAACCAAACAATAACCACTACCCCCTCAATGAAAGGCTTTGTCCTGAAGTTACCATAAAACAACAACACGCAACAACAACAAAAGTAGTAAACACACATAGACACACCGATCTCTCTTTTGTTTTGCTCCTCACACACACACACACACACACACACACACACACACAAACCCAGTCACTCACTGACACACATTTGTTTTCTCTCTCTCTCTCTCTCTCTCTCTCTCTCGGATAACGACCGAGGACCGATGTCAGCCATGAATGTAAATGTAGATCCGATCAGAACCAAAAATGTGATTAAAGAACGTTCTGTGAGTTCTAAAACCGCAACTTTAAAGGTTTTCTATGCAAACGCTCGTAGCATACGCAATACATTTTCAGATTTAGAGGAACTAGTGTTTACTGAAAATTATGATGTGATTGGTATAACAGAATCTTGGCTCAATACAGTAGACAGAGACTTTTTAGCAGAGTATTCACTTCCCGGTTATGTAATGTTTGAGAAAAGCCGAATAAATAAAAATGGAGGTGGCGTTTTATTTGATATCAAAGAAAGTCTTAGCCCGACCCTCTTGTCAAAACCTCAAATTGTGAACGTCGACACATCTTTTGTGCTAATAAAGAATAATAAAGGTACAAAAATAATACTTGCATTAATATACAGACCTCCAGCTCAATCAGTGCAAACTGACCGAGAAATTTATGAACAAATTGCAGATGTAAGTAACTCACAAGATACCGTATTTTTTGGCGACTTTAATTTACCTGTGACCAAGTGGGGCGATACTCTTACTTCACACTCCGGACATGACTTGTATACGAACTTGCAAGAGAGTTCGAACACCGACCCGTGGTAATAACGTTCTTGACATTGTACTTGCAACAAAAGAAGAATTAATAGAGAATTTGAATGTTGGTGATGAATTCAGTAACAGCGACCATCGTACGATAACTTTCACTTTAAACTTTACTAGTAACGAACCAAATAGTAGCATCGAAAAAGTCCCTAATTTCAAGAAAGCAAACTTTCATAAACTTAGAGATATGTTTAAAGAAACTGACTGGAACTTTTTAATTAACAATAACGACATAAATACATCTTGGAAGTTATTCGAAACCACTTACCTAAAAGCAGTGCAAGACTGCATACCATCGAAAATACGGCGTCCCGGCCATAATAATAACCCAAATGGTGGAATAAAGATATTTCAAACTGCCTGCTTGCTAAAAAGTTTGCTAATGATAGATTAAAATCCTCACAAAATGACGAAGAACGGGTGAAATTTGTAGAGCTACGACGCAAAGCCAAAAAGTTAAATTAAGCAAAGTAAAAAGACCCTAGAGTTACATATTGCGAATCAAAGTAAAACAAACCCGAAAGAATTCTATAGTTATATCAGAAAGAAAAAAGTAGTTACTTCAACTGTTGGACCGTTAGTCGATGACAATGGAGAATACACCAAAGACGAAGTACAAATGAGTAATGCCCTCAATACCTTCTTTGCATCAGTTTTTACAACAGAAGACCTCAGTGATATCCCTACACCATCGCCGATTCAGATTGATAATTCAGATGTTCTAAGCAATATCACCGTTACAGAGAGAGAAGTATTGAATTGTTTAGATAAACTCACGGTAAATAAAACGCCTGGACCTGGTACAATCTCGCCTAGAGTTCTAAAGGAAGCTAAGGATGAGCTCTCCAAACCACTGACATTACTATTCAATAAATCCTTGCACTCTGGAACTATGCCTGATCAGTGGAAGATAGCCAACGTAACACCGATATTCAAAAAAGGCAGCAAATCCCTACCCAGTAACTATCGTCCAATTAGCTTAACCTCAGTTGTATGTAAAATGCTAGAAACGGTCATTCGAGACAGACTCGTAAATCACTTAGAGGAAAATAACATACTTAAAGATACTCAACACGGCTTTCGTAAAAAACGTTCCTGTTTAACAAACCTCTTAGACTTCTTCCACGATATCCTCAACCTCTACGATGAGAGTAAAGCTGTAGATATTATATACCTTGATTTTCAAAAGGCCTTTGACAAAGTTCCCCACAAACGTTTACTGCTAAAAACTAAAAGCGCATGGAATACAAGATGGTGTGTTGAAATGGATAGAAAATTGGCTCAGCGACAGAAAGCAAAGAGTAGTCATAAACGGTAAGGCATCTAAATGGACCAATGTAAGTAGCGGGGTACCCCAGGGATCGGTACTAGGACCAATTCTCTTTCTAATTTACATCAACAACATAGATGAGGGTCTCACCTGTACAATCTCAAAATTTGCTGACGATACAAAAATTGCAAATAGCGTACTCTCAAAAGATCAAGTTGACGATATGCAACACAATCTAGATAAATTGTCATGTTGGGCCCAAATTTGGCAAATGAGTTTCAATGCGGATAAATGTAAAGTACTACATATCGGATACCTAAATAAGAAAGCAAACTATTCGATGAATGGCACTCAGCTTAAGAATGTAAACAGAGAAACCGATCTGGGAGTAACAATATCGAGTAACCTAAAACCGAGTCAACAATGTTCAGAAGTTGTTAAGAAGGCAAACTAAATAATTGGCTTTATATGCAGGTCATTTGAGCATAAATCCAAAGACGTTATCCTAACCCTTTACAATTCCTTAGTCCGCCCTCTTCTGGAATACTGCGTTCAATGCTGGTGCCCTTATTACCAAAAAGACATAAACAAGCTAGAACGAGTTCAACGTAGAGTTACCAAAATGATACCTAGCCTAAAGAACAAACCATACGAAGAGCGTCTTAGAGAATTAAATCTATTTCCTTTAACCCAGCGCAGATTAAGAGGTGACTTAATTCAAGTGTTCAAAATCATCAAAGGCATCGACAATATGAACTGTAGTAAGTACTTCACTATCGACCAATCTAATTACACGCGGAGAAAACGGTTGCAAAATTATTGGTAAATCTTTTAACTCACACGAATCTAAGAATTTCTTCTTCAATCGAGTTGCCAACTTGTGGAATGGACTTCCCCGAGACGTTATAGACTGCAGCACCGTTGATTCATTTAAATTCCGCATAGACAAATATCTCGCATCAAACCCGCGACTGACTGCGTTTGTAAATGAATAACTTTATTTTATCCTCCCCTCAGTTACTAACCCATATGTCCCCTACTAACTTCCTAGTCCTGCCACGGACATTAGTTCCAGGGCAGTAGTTCTCTTTCCAATGTTCCCTTACCCACTCTAAACCACTGTTTGGACACTTGATCCTCAGTGTTTTGGAGGACAAGCAGCCTAAAAGGGTCACTAGATCTGTTGTTGCTTGATTTCCTTTGTACTCTCTCTCTCTCTCTCTCTCTCTCATTCAACCCTTCATCAGATTTCCCAAGTTAAGAGAGAGAGCATATTGGGTACTGTGGAATGCAAAAGCCGGACCTCGAACACCGAATTTGTGTCAACGGTAGTGGAGTGTTGGCTACATACATTAAGGGGAGGCAGTTGGTGTTTCGAGTCCTCCTCCTCCTCCCTCATGTTAGCCGGTTAGTTATGATATTTCAAGACATTCGCCCCATTAGTTTAGCGATTTTCAGACCTTTTGCCCCATTTCTTTGCCAATATTAAGACCTTTCGTGCCATTTAGGTGTCAGGGCGAGCGATAGCGAGCCTGTATTTGAAGAGGAATCGGCCTTCGGCCGGGACATTTTTCTACCGAAAAATTTACACATTTATATCGAAGGGGGGTCTTGTGGGTGTTTTTTTAAGCTTGATAGAGGTTTAGAGAGCAAACTAAACCCCCTCCTTAAACCATTGAGCCGAACCAGTATATTATGCTGCACAATACCGTCTGGGCTCCCTTTAAGAAAGAAAATATTGGTTACTGTGGAATGCAAAAGCCGGACCCGAGCAGCGAATATGTGTGAACGGTAGTGGAGTGTTGGATACATAAATTAGTACACACACACACACACACACACACACACACACACACACACACACACACACACACACACACACACATACACACACATAGTAAGATAGATAGATAGATAGATAGATAGAGAAAGAGATAAGAGAGAGAGAGAGAGAGAGAGAGAGAGAGAGAGAGAGAGAGAGAGAGAGAGAGAGAGAGAGAGAGAGAGAGAGAGAGAAGGTTGTATATACAGTATATGAGTGCGAGAGGATAGAATGTATGGGGAGGGGACCAATTTACGAGTGTGTTATGGGGTGAGAGAGAGCGCAAGTGTGTGAGAGTGTTTTTTTATTCCTATGTGGATGAGGGAGACAAAAGGCAAAACTGCCTGTGACGAGTGCCTCCCCCAGAGTTAAAAGAGTGAGAGGGCCAAAATCAAGGAACGTTCGAGCCAAAATGTCTGGACACACGGAGTTTGAAACAATTTAAGTCATAGGATGAGGGAAAGATGGATTCAGTGAGAGAGTGAGTGTATTTACCTGTATGTATTTACCTATGTGTAGGTTACAATAATTGAACAGCGCTCGTGTTGTCCTGTCTCAGTTATAATTATTTATCTAACCACCCCTTGTACTTATAAAGGGGGTAGTGCTTGTTTTGTGGTCTATATATTCATGAATTTATTTATTTTTGAGTTTTCTCACTAGACCTCCATCAAGCTTAAAATAAATCACCCCTAGACCACTTTTCAAGATAAATTTGTACATTTTTCGGTAGAAAAATTTACCAACCGAAGGCTGGTTCCTTCTGAAAATACAGGCTAGCTATCGCTCACCAGGGAAAAATCGACACCTAAATTGCACGAAAGGTCTTAAAATTGACAACGAAATCAATTACAGGCTCGCTTACGCTCACCAGAAAAAATCGACACCTAAATGGCAAGAAGGGTGTTAATAGTGACAAATAAATGGGGCGAAAAGTCTTAAAATCGCCAAACTAATGGGGCGAACGTCTTAAAATGTCAAAACTAGTGGGGCTAAACAACTAAAAACCATTCCTCACTGAGGAGGAAAGCGGGGATATAATTAATGACATCAAGGATACTATAATGACACCGTGATAATTAGGTAGAACCCCAGGATTGATAGGCTGATAATGGAACGAGTTAATGAGATGGATAGATAATGATAGACCTGCACCATTAACCCTTCCACTGTTATGATTACAATAATGGTGATAGTGATGCCGATAGTAATGATGGTAAAGTAAAGTAATAATGGAATGAATGTACACTCGGTCAGAGAAGTATCTGCACCCCTATGCTGATCATCTGATGTGTACAGCTTGATAGGGTTGGTACCTCTGCCTGCAACTACTGTATATCCATGTGTCAAAGACGATCGTCTCTGACACATGGATATAGTTGCAGGCAGAGGTGCCAACCCTACCGAACTGTACACACCAGATGATCAGCATAGGGGTGCAGATACTTCTTGGACCGAGTGTACATGCTCAGATTAATATGCAGGATTCGAAACTGCATAATAAATCGTAGGCTTGTGCATAATTATTTAACTGTATTGATAGCGTAATGCATAGTGCGCGGAATTTCGATGTGAGTATCGTAGATTCGAGTCCTTGGAGTGCCACATGTATTTGTTGATTTCATTAATTGAGTTTAGAAGTAAAGTTGGTTGGTGAACAAAAACATATGAATGATAATAAAGTAATGAAAAGTTGATGATATGTGAGTTTTGTCCTGGAAATAATAGTAAAGTAATGCAAACGTTGACGATATGTGTTTGTATTAATGATGTCGATGGTAATGATAGTAAAGTAATGAACACGTTGACGATATGTGTTTGTATTAATGATGTCGATGGTAATGATAGTAAAGTAATGAACACGTTGACGATATGTGTTTTTATTAATGATGTCGATGGTAATGATAGTAAAGTAATGAACACGTTGACGATATGTGTTTGTATTAATGATGTCGATGGTAATGATAGTAAAGTAATGAACACGTTGACGATATGTGTTTGTATTAATGATGTCGATGGTAATGATAGTAAAGTAATGAACACGTTGACGATATGTGTTTGTATTAATGATGTCGATGGTAATGATAGTAAAGTAATGAACACGTTGACGATATGTGTTTTTATTAATGATGTCGATGGTAATGATAGTAAAGTAATGAACACGTTGACGATATGTGTTTGTATTAATGATGTCGATGGTAATGATAGTAAAGTAATGAACACGTTGACGATATGTGTTTGTATTAATGATGTCGATGGTAATGATAGTAAAGTAATGAACACGTTGACGATATGTGTTTGTATTAATGATGTCGATGGTAATGATAGTAAAGTAATGAACACGTTGACGATATGTGTTTTTATCTGGTAATGATAGTAAAGTATTGAAAACGTTGACGATATGTGTTTTTTATCTGGTAATGATAGTAAAGTATTGAAAACTTTGACGATATGTGTTTTTTATCTGGTAATGATAGTAAAGTATTGAAAACGTTGACGATATGTGTTTTTTATCTGGTAATGATAGTAAAGTATTGAAAACGTTGATGATATGTGTTTTTATTAATGATGTCGATGGTAATGATAGTAAAGTAATGAACACGTTGACGATATGTGTTTTTTATCTGGTAATAATAGTAAAGTATTGAAAACGTTGACGATGTGTGGTTTATCTGGTAATGATAGTAAAGTATTGAAAACGTTGACGATATGTGTTTTTTATCTGGTAATGATAGTAAAGTATTGAACACGTTGACGATATGTGTTTTTTATCTGGTAATGATAGTAAAGTATTGAACACGTTGACGATATGTGTTTTTATCTGGTAATGATAGTAAAGTATTGAAAACGTTGACGATGTGTGTTTTTTTATCTGGTAATGATAGTAAAGTATTGAAAACGTTGACGATATGTGTTTTTTATCTGGTAATGATAGTAAAGTATTGAAAACGTTGACGATGTGTGTTTTTTATCTGGTAATGATAGTAAAGTATTGAAAACGTTGACGATGTGTGTTTTTTATCTGGTAATGATAGTAAAGTATTGAAAACGTTGACGATATGTGTTTTTTATCTGGTAATGATAGTAAAGTATTGAAAACGTTGACGATGTGTGTTTTTTATCTGGTAATGATAGTAAAGTATGTAAAACGTTGACGATATGTGTTTTTTATCTGGTAATGATAGTAAAGTATTGAAAACATTGACGATGTGTGTTTTTTATCTGGTAATGATAGTAAAGTATGAACACGTTGACGATATGTGTTTTTTAACTGGTAAGGATAGTAAAGTATTGAAAACGTTGACGATATGTGTTTTTTATCTGGTAATGATAGTAAAGTAATGAACACGTTGACGATATGTGTTTTTTAACTGGTAATGATAGTAAAGTATTGAAAACGTTGACGATATGTGTTTTTTATCTGGTAATGATAGTAAAGTATTGAAAACGTTGACGATATGTGTTTTTTATCTGGTAATGATAGTAAAGTATTGAAAACGTTGACGATATGTGTTTTTATTAATGATGTCGATGGTAATGATAGTAAAGTAATGAACACGTTGACGATATGTGTTTTTTAGCTGGTAATGATAGTAAAGTATTGAAAACGTTGACGATATGTGTTTTTTATCTGGTAATGATAGTAAAGTATTGAAAAAGTTGACGATATGTGTTTTTATTAATGATGTCGATGGTAATGATAGTAAAGTAATGAACACATTGACGATATGTGTTTTTATCTGGTAATGATAGTAAAGTATTGAAAACGTTGACGATATGTGTTTTTATCTGGTAATGATAGTAAAGTATTGAAAACGTTGACGATATGTGTTTTTTATCTGGTAATGATAGTAAAGTATTGAAAACGTTGACGATATGTGTTTTTTATCTGGTAATGATAGTAAAGTATTGAAAACGTTGACGATATGTGTTTTTATTAATGATGTCGATGGTAATGATAGTAAAGTAATGAACACGTTGACGATATGTGTTTTTTATCTGGTAATAATAGTAAAGTATTGAAAACGTTGACGATATGTGTTTTTTATCTGGTAATGATAGTAAAGTATTGAAAACGTTGACGATATGTGTTTTTTATCTGGTAATGATAGTAAAGTATTGAAAACGTTGACGATATGTGTTTTTTATCTGGTAATGATAGTAAAGTATTGAAAACGTTGACGATATGTGTTTTTTATCTGGTAATGATAGTAAAGTATTGAACACATTGACGATATGTGTTTTTTATCTGGTAATGCTAGTAAAGTATTGAACACGTTGACGATATGTGTTTTTTATCTGGTAATGATAGTAAAGTATTGAAAACGTTGACGATGTGTGTTTTTTATCTGGTTAATGATAGTAAAGTATTGAAAACGTTGACGATATGTGTTTTTTATCTGGTAATGATAGTAAAGTATTGAAAACGTTGACGATGTGTGTTTTTTATCTGGTAATGATAGTAAAGTATTGAAAACGTTGACGATGTGTGTTTTTATCTGGTAATGATAGTAATGTATATAAAACGTTGACGATATGTGTTTTTTATCTGGTAATGATAGTAAAGTATTGAAAACGTTGACGATGTGTGTTTTTTATCTGGTAATGATAGTAAAGTATTGAAAACGTTGACGATATGTGTTTTTTATCTGGTAATGATAGTAAAGTATTGAAAACGTTGACGATGTGTGCTTTTTATCTGGTAATAATAGTAAAGTATTGAAAACGTTGACGATGTGTGTTTTTTTTAACGATGTCGATGGTAATGACGTTTTTTCTCGATGGTATGATCGTAAAGTAATAAACACGTTCACGATATGTGTATATTTCCTATGTGTATGAAGGCGACAAAAGGCAAAGCTGCCTGTAACAAGTGTCTCCCCCAAAGATTACCGATAGTCGCTATTTTAATAATTTTCTCTGATGTGTTCGAAAGAAGTGTGATGAGCCTTACTGGGGGTGCTTCTGTAGCAAGAGAAATCCCCCAACAGCAAAAAAAACAAAAAACAAAAACAACAAAAAATCGATCTATCTATCTATCTATCTATATGCTCAGGACCAATTCCCACTTTTCCTATTTCTTTATTTTATTTTTCCTCTATTTTATTATTTTTATTGTTATTGTTTTGTATTTTCTTGGGGGTGGCCGACTAAAGACAGAGCAAGAACAGGAAAACACAAAACACAAGACAAAACAGCGAAAAAACACAGACAAAACACAAAACACAAGACAAAACAGCGAACAAACACAGACAAAACACAAAATTCGAAAAATAAAATACAAAAATAAAATACAAATACAAATACAAATGTCCCGGCTACATTTTTCTACCGAAAAATGTATAAATTTATCTTGAAGGGGGGTCTAGGGGGTGTTTTTCTAAGCTTGATGGAGGTCTAGCGAGGAAATTAAGAAATAAAGGCATACATGAATAAATAGACCAACAAAACGGCCCATCCCCCCTCAACCTGCCGATTTAAGCCGGTATCACACGAGCAGTTTTATAGTCAACATTCGATGATCAAAACATTTCTGGCAACATTTCTGGAATATTTTGCACTGGTATCGGAAACTAGACTGATAGTAAATTAATTTAGGTGACCGAAAAATATTAAATGTTAACCTCATAAGCTGCCAGACCAGTGTTGAGGATAAATGTTGAGTGAAAAAGCGCTCGTGTGATACCGGCTTTAGATTGTACCCATTTGTCACGGGTGCGAGTGATGTAGTAATGTGTATGATGCAGAGGTTGCTAGTTCATGACTGTGTGTCGTGATGAGAGGGTGGGGGTGTGGAGTAGGAGAGAGAGAGAGCGAGAGAGAGAGGATAATTATGCTAAGCAGAGGGTGATACAGTGAGTTATGTGGTGATGGGGTGGGACAGACAACAATGTAATGATGGAATCTTATACTAGGTACAAACACAAGCAATCATTTTAAGGGGGGATGGTTCATTTTTTTGGTCGATTTTATCGTGTATTAATTATTTTTCTAGTTTCCTCCCTAGACCTCCATTAAACTTAAAAAATCAAGCTTTCTGGCAACTAGCCAAAAACCTCTCCAACAATTTCTCTTCCTCGTCTTTCCCTTCCCTTTCCAACTCTGATGGCACAACCATCACTTCTTCCTCTGACAAAGCTGAACTCTTTGCTCAAACTTTCGCTAGAAACTCCACCTTGGATGATTCCATTGCTATTCCTCTCTCTCCACCCCCCTCTCTCCTACTTATGCCTAATATCCTAATCTCTTCTAAATATTTACTTTCTACCCTCTCTGGGCTTAATACTAAGAGGGCGTATGGTCCGGACAGTGTTCCTCCTGTTGTACTAAAAAAAATTGCTTCCGTGCTGACTCCCTGCCTAGGCAAACTCTTTTGTCTCTGTCTCTCCTCTAACGTTTCCCTTCTTGCTGGAAGTTTGCTCTCATTCAACCTGTCCCAAAGAAGGGTGACCGCTCTCAACCCTCCAACTATCCTCCAATTGCTCTCATCTCTTGTATCTCTAAAGTTTTTGAAACTATTCTTACTTCCAAATTTCTTAAGCATCTTTCTTCTCATAATCTACTCTCAGATCGCCAGTATGGCTTCCTTAACCCGTCCAGCACCAGCGACGCGTCTGACGCGTCGGCGATGTATGTAACGCACAGCCCCAGCGACGCGTCTGACGAGTCACCCTAATTGCTCCGACCGTAACCTCAGGTGTAGCCACTCGAGAGGGCTCAGATTTGTATGGGAACTGTGTACGTATCCCACGCAACCGTGCGGATGGTTGAAAACTCTCAAAGTCCACGTGCGTGCGCGTGAGCACGCAATAACCTGGTTTTTTGGGGTAATTGCCTTCAATTTTTTACTCTTGTAAAATACGTTTTCGGGGGCTCTGTAGGACCATTCTTTAAGCTTTTTGAGCGTTTTTTCGTGGTTTTTCCTTCATTCCTAGCCCATTCGCTATTGTTTCTGGAATAAAACCATTTTTTGAAAACCGGCCGGGTTCTGGTGAACAAACATTACAAAACTAGCCGGGGCTCCACGGGTTAAGGGTCGCTCTACAGGTGATCTTCTTTCATATCTTACTAACTCTTGGTCATCCTCCTTTCGGAACTTCGGTGAGACCTTTTCTATTGCGCTAGACATTTCAAAGGCCTTCGATAGAGTCTGGCACAAATCTCTAATTTCTAAGCTACCCTCCTTCGGTTTCTATCCCTCCATCGCCTTTGTCTCTAGCTTCCTTTCCGGTCGTTCCATAGCTGCGATTGTGGATGGCCATCGTTCACTTCCTCATCCTATCAACTCCGGTGTTCCTCAGGGTTCTGTCCTATCTCCAATTCTATTTCTAATTTTCATAATGATCTTCTCAACTGTACCTCCAGTCCTATCCATTTATATGCAGACGACTCTACCTTACACTACTCAACTAGTTTTTCAGAACGCCCCAACCAGCAATCCCTCAAAAACAAAAGTAATGAAGCCATACAACACCTATCTTCTGATCTAACTTCCATTTCCAATTGGGGCAGAGATAACCTTGTTACCTTTAATACTTCCAAAACCCAATTTCTCCATCTATCTACCCGCCATGAACTCCCAGAGGACTATCACTTATACTTCAACAATACAAAGATCATCCCTTCATCTTCTCTAAGAATTCTCGGTGTCTCTTTTTCTTCTGATCTCTCTTGGAAGGACCATATCACCACTCTTGCTAAGGCGGCCTCCCAGAAGCTGGGTGTGCTCAACTGCCTCAAGGGGTTCTTGACCCCTGCACAGCTTCTTACTCTGTACAGGGGCACGGTGCATCCTTGTATTGAATATTGTTCACAAGTGTGGGGAGGATCCTCTCACACCGCACTTCTAGGCAAAGTAGAAAGGAAAGCCTTTTGTATCATTAACTCCCGTCCACTCACCAACTCTTTGCAATCTCTCTCTCTCTTCGCCGCAATGTTGCATCTCTCTCGCTATTCTATCGCTACTACAATAATCAGTGTTCCTCAGAGCTCTCTCAATGTATACCACCTCCTCTACGTAGGGTACGTAGTACCTGTATTGCAACACAATCCCACCCCTACTCTGTACAGCTCTCCAACTAAAGAGTGAAACGATACTTCCAATCTTTCTTCTATTCTACAGCTGAGCTCTAGAACTCTCTTCCTGAATTTTGGCCCTGTCACTGTTTCAACTCTGGGGGAGGCACTTGTTACAGGCAGTTTTGCCTTTTGTCTCCCTCATCCACATAGAAAAAAAGAAATAGGAATTGTGTATTTTCAGCTTCATTGGCTGCCGGCTTCAAATGAACCGATTATTTTTATATATATTTTGTTATAAGCAAGGAAATGGTTAATATAACAATACTCTTCACTGACCTTATAACTTTTCTGTGTGGAGCTTCACGTGATCTGTTGGGAGAGATGCCTGGGTTAGTATTAGATAGATACATAGATAGATAGATTGATAGATAGATAGATAGATAGAGAGAGAAAAAATATATACAGTATATCTATATATCTATATATATATATATATATATATATATATATATATATACAGTATATATATATATATATATATATATATATATATATATATATATATATATATATATATATATATATATATATATATATATATATATATATATATATATATATA
>CM064504.1:1496143-1518643 GCA_032716605.1 Paralithodes platypus
TTTTCTAATGTTAATGTTAGGGTTTTTACTCAGTTGTTCCAAAGTTACTGCTCAAGTTTTTATGGTTCTGAATTATGGTTTTATAACAAAAAGTGCAAACTTCCTATTAAGCAATTTGCAATTGGTTACCACAAAGCAATAAAGAAAATGCTGAAATTAAAATATTGGGAAAGTAATCATCATGCATGTGAATTGGCTGGACTAATGACATTTAATCATTTAATGAATTGGTTAAAAATTAGATTTGCTCACAAATTTCTCCTAAAACCTTGCAAGTTTTTACAGAAATGTTTATTAAACCTTGATGAATACCTATCGTTAGGAAAGGAAGTTAACCATATCCTATTACATGAATATGACGTATCAGATTTGAAAACTAATGATATAAATGCTATCAAGTCAAGAATTATGTTTGTACAAAACCATGAACCTAGAATGCGGTAATGTATGAGGTTACTGTTATCTCTATTGTATATATGTAAAAAGTTAATTGTGTTGCCTTTTATGAAATAAAGATTTGAGTCTGAGTCTATCTGTATATATGTAAAATGTTACCATGTAACCTTTTATGAAATAAAGAATTAACTAACTAACTACCTACCTGCCTTCCTACCTACCTACATACCTACCTACCTACCTATCTAACTACATACATACCTACCTATTTATCTATCTATCTATATATCTATCTATCTATTTAGAGAGTGTGTGTGTGTGTGTGTGTGGTATGTGTGTGTGTGTGTGTGTGTGTGTGTGTTGGTGGGTAGATGGGTGGATGTGTGTGTGTCGGGGGTACGGTCTGAGAGAGAGAGAGAGAGAGAGAGAGAGAGAGAGAGAGAGAGAGAGAGAGAGAGATAAAAGCAAGGGAGGGAAAAGACGAAGGCGTGCATGGAGGGGGAGGGGGGGGGAGTTTAATATTATGTGGTTCAAGCAATTTTGCCTTCAATATCACTAATGGGAAGCGAGAGAGAGAGAGAGAGAGAGAGAGAGAGAGAGAGAGAGAGAGAGAGAGAGAGAGAGAGAGAGAGAGAGAGAGAGAGAGAGAGAGAGAGAGAGAGAGAGAGAGAGAGAGAGAGAGAGAGAAGGGAGGGGATGATGGAGAAAAGATAGTGGAATGAGAGATTTACATAATTTACATATATTTACATAGATACACTGGCCACACAGATCTTACGATCCCTGCAAGGTGGCCAGGACTTAATTCTAATAGAGATAGCAACCCTAAGAGAAAGTGGAAGGAAAAGATAGCAAAGATGAAGGCTCTCTCCCCACCCTCCGCTCTCTTCGGCAATTTGCCGTACATGAAAACAGTTGGAAGTGAAGAACCTCGCAGGGCTAGGAAATCGCCTGAAGGAATTTATAGTATAGTTAGAAATGGAAAGGAAAAGCTCTTCAACTGAAACAATGTTCATTTCTGCCAGGTTCTCTTGTCAGTGATAAGAGTCTATTGCAGTCCAACTTCTCTGTGATATGATTCTAACCTTTTTTTAAATGTGTGTATGGAGTAACTGCCTATAACTTCATTAGGGAGCTGAAAATAGCATCAAGGTTTAGCAATGTGTGCATTATGGGGATTTTAATTTTCCGAATATAAATTGGCAGTATCATATCAGCGACTCAGATTCTGAAGAGTTTATTGAGGCGGTACAAGATAATTTTGTATTTCAATTCATAGACTCGCCGACTAGAGGTAATAATATCCTCGACTTAGTTCTCAGTAATAATGAACATATGATAAATAATGTAGAGATAAGGGACCAACTAGGAAATAGCGATCATAAATCAATTTATTTTAGTATACAATGGACAGGAAAAGCTAAAGAGAATACAACACTTAACCCAGATTTCAGAAAAGCCGATTATGGTGGATTAAGAAGAGCCTTAAGGGTCGACCCTATGGTTAAACTATTAAGTGGACCCAGGTGCGCTAATGAACATACTCTCTCTCAGATACCCGTCTTAACTCAGGATAAATTGACAGCTACATATGAACATATTATTTCGTCACTCCACAATGAGCAAACTTGAAAGAAAATATAGATCGACACTGAACCAACCAAAATGGAGGAATAATAAACTAATAAATCTTCTAGGAAAAAAGAAAGGAATATATAGAAAAATTAAGAAAGGCGAAAATCACCTACTTATTTACTATCAGACTATCAAGACAGGTGAAAAAGGAAATTAGGAAAGCAAAACGAAATTATGACTCAAAAAATAACCCTAAAGCTTTTTACCAACTATATAAATCTAAAGTTAGAGATGTAATAGGCCCCCTTAAAACTTTGATAGGAGAAATTACAGAAAATTATTTAGAAATGTGCAGTACATTAAATAGTAAATTTCTTTCCGTTTTCACTAATGAAAATTTGTCACAGATTCCAGAAGTCCGTAAGGTATATAGCGATAGTATGTATAGAAAATAGGTTAAGTACGGTTACTATAAGTAGAAATGATGTGCTTAAGGAAATTGACAGACTGAAACCTCAGAAATCGCCTGGTCCTGATGAGGTATATGCTAGAGTATTAAAAGAATGCAGAGATGAGGTAAGTTACCCATTAACATTTCTATTTAACAAGTCATTATAAACAGGCTTAGTTCCAGAAGCTTGGAAGCTTGCAGAGAGAGAGAGAGTGAGAGTGAGAGTGAGTGTGGAGGATAAATACAAATAGATTGGTAAGTATGAGGGAGTAAGTAGGAAGGCTACGAATAAGGTGGGAAGGTTGGTAGGTAGGTTGGCAAGTAGGTAGGTTGGTAGGTAGGAAGATGGTAGGTAAGAAGAAAGAAAGTAGGTAGGTAGGTAGGTATGTTAGTAGATAAATAGGTAGGTAGGTAGTTGGTAGGTAGGTAAGTATGTTAGTAGGTAGGTAGGTATGTTAGTAGGTAGGTAGGTATGTTAGTAGGTAGGTAGGTATGTTAGTAGGTAGGTAGGTATGTTAGTAGGTAAGTAGGTATGTTCGTAGGTAGGTAGGTAGATATGTTAGTAGGTATGTTGGTAGGTAGAATGGTAAGTAGGTAGGTACAGTAGGTGGGTAAATAGGTAGGTAAGAATGTTAGTAGGTATATTGGTTGGTAGGTTGATAAGTAGGATATTGGTAGGTAAGTAGGAATATTGGTTGGTAGGTATGTAAGTAGGATATTGGATGAGACAGAGAGGCAAAATAAAGCAACGGTCTTAAAAGCATAGACGCAAAGTCGCTAAGCATTATCAGAGAAGGTAGGAGGGATACCAGAAGCAAGGGAGAAAATCCTATATTATATTAGATAGATAAGTATATAGATAGATAGATAGTCAGTCAGTTATATTTGTATTTCATAAAAATATACAAGGTATGCTTTTTACATATTGGTTAAAACAAAAAATATTAATAATACATACACATATACAGTATAATATACATTCACACACATTGTGTCTATAACATGTTCATAAAATAAGAACAGATAGATAGATAGATAGATAGATAGATAAGTAGATAGATAGATAGATACGTATATTCATACATACATGCATACATAGTCATACATACATACATACACACATATACAGTATACATACATACATACATACATACATATATGCATACATACATTCATACATACAGTACATACAGACATACCTACCTACATACATACTGTACATACATACATACATACATATAGAAGTTATTATATAATATTATCTCAAACCACGTTCTTAACACCAATAAACCCTCAAATTAAATTAATGAAAGCATGTGATCTTCCCAGGATTTGAACCCAGGACCACATACAGAACTTAAACACTCTAACCATTACACCATCTAGACAGTTGAAGGTTCAGCAATTGACCACGCTTAATATCCATTGATCCAATACTGGATATCAATATAATCATGTACTGGACCCAACTGCACTATTAATACCGTAATGCTTATGGGAGAGGAAAGAACACTTTATGGTGTACAAATATCAAAGGACTGACCTTAATGGAGTGAAGCGTTTAATGATCACAGGTCATTAGTGAACCTTTTGGAACTCTCGAAATATATCACAATGAATACACAACCAAATATATATATATATATATATATATATATATATATATATATATATAACGTAAGCACGGTACACATATACAATCAAATTGAAAATAGAATTATGAAAAGAAAAAGGAAATCATTGTTAGAATCAGAAGAAGAAAAAGCAATGATATAAGTAACACCCCTTTCTTAACCCACTGAGCCCCAGGCAATATAATATAAACTTAAACTCCAGGACCAGCAGGTTGGCAAAAAATTGTTTTCCAGAAAACACCTGGAAGGGGAAATGAAGACAAAAACCCGATCCCCTAGGTCATTAAGGGGTCCTATGGGGCGCACGAAAGACGGAATTAACATGGGGAAATGGGTAGGCAAAACATGCAAAAACAGGTTTTTGCGCGATCACACGCACGCGGTTGAACTTTTAGGGTTTTCAATCATCGGCATTGTTGCGTGGGTTACTTACGCAGTACCCATACAAATCTGAGTCCTCTAGGTGCCATAGGACTGAAGTATTTAACCTTGACGCACCCTATGCGGTGCTGGGGTTTAGCGTTACATACATTGCCGACGCATCACGTGCATCGCTGGGGTCCAGTGGGTTAACATTAATCATCAATTACAAACCCCAATGCACTTGAATAAACTAATTAAAGCATATGGTCCTCCCGGGATTCGAACTCGGGACACCACACCCAGAACTTAAGCATCTAAACCATGTGAAATATAGAACATATAGAATAAATAGGGAAAGAATATACTGAGAGAGAGAGAGAGAGAGAGAGAGAGAGAGAGAGAGAGAGAGAGAGAGAGAGAGAGAGAGAGAGAGAGAGAGAGGATAGACATACGATATACGGAACGTCTTACATTATTTCCATTTTCCTTAACTTGCAAGAACTTGTCGCAATGCTGTAGCAGAGAGAGAGAGACAGACAGACAGACAGGCAGATATACAGAATATATATATAGATAGATAGATAGATAAATAAATAGATGATATATAGATAGATAGATAGATAGAGAGAGAGAGAGAGAGAGAGAGACTGACAAACAGGCAGATATACAGAATATAGATAGATCGATATATAGATAGATAGATAGACAGATAGATAGAGAGAGAGAGAGAGCGTGTGTGACAGGAATAGAATAGAATGGACCTGAATTCATTGAAAGTGTGTGGGCGAGCTTTGCATGTCATAGGTAGGAGTGTAAAATGACATACACAATACTGTACTCTCTCTCTCTCTCTCTCTCTCTCTCTCTCTCTCTCTTTCTCTCGCTCTCTCTCTCTCTCTCTCTCTCTCTCTCTCGCTCTCTCTCTCTCTCTCACTCTGTGCACAGTATATATATTTTTGTCCTATGTGAGCGAGGGAGACAAAAGGCAGAGCTGCCTGTAGCGAGTGCCTCCCCCAGAGTTGAAAGAGTGACAGGGCCAACATCAAGGGACGTTCGAGCCAAAATGCCTGGACAGAAGGAATTTGAAGCAATTTAAGTTATATATACAGTATATATATATATATATATATATATATATATATATATATATATATATATATATATATATAAAATGGCGTGTACATTTATCACGCCGTGGTGTAGTGGATTAAAAACTTGGACACTCGTTCTGAATGTCGGAGGTTCGAGTCCAGCTGGGAGTATATATACACACACACACACACACATATATATATATATATATATATATATATATATATATATACCTGCATGGTAATATACATATAACTATATACTGTACATTTAATTCTATCTTTTTTGCTAATGTGTTTAATTATATTCACTCATCGAACGATGGTAACTATCTTGTGATCCATCAAGCTCATTATAATATTGCATAGACATAGATAGATATATATAATGATAGATAGATACATAGACAGATAGGTATAGATAGATATACAGATAGATAATCAGTAATACACGTCCATAACCTTAAGGGTTATATATATATATTTTGTTATCTTTCTCTCCTTTTCTCTCTTTCCCTGGCTTGTATCCATTCGGCCCCATTCAGTCAACTGTTTTAAGACGTTTATCCCCATCCAGGTGTCGATATCTTCCTGGCGAGCGATAGCGATCCAGCATTGTATGGAGAAATCCGGCTTCCATTTTTATATCGAAAAATTTACAAATTTAGCTGTCAAAAAAAAAAAAATATATATATATGCTGGCTTGCTACCGCTCGCCAGGAAAATATTGACACCTGGATGGGGGTAAACGTCTTAAAACAGTAGGCTGAATAGGGCCGAATGGATACAAGCCAAAGAGAGAGGGAGAGAAAGAGAAAAAAGGCCGGTGACCCCCCTTAAAACTCTACCAACTCCCATAAACATCCCACAGTTCCTGGCTCACATTTTCTATACATTCTATACATTTATAGATACATTATATACATTTATATATACATTCTATACATTTATATATACATTCTATACATTTATAGATACATTCTATACATTTATATATACATTCTATACATTTATAGATACATTCTATACATTTATATATACATTATATACATTTATATATACATTCTATACATTTATATATACATTCTATACATTTATATATACATTCTATACATTTATAGATATATTATATACATTTATAGATACATTCTATACATTTATATATACATTCTATAGATTTATAGATACATTATATACATTTATAGATACATTATATACATTTATATATACATTCTATACATTTATATATACATTCTATACATTTATATATACATTCTATACATTTATATATACATTCTATACATTTATATATACATTCTATACATTTATAGATACATTCTATACATTTATAGATACATTCTATACATTTATATATACATTCTATACATTTATATATACATTCTATACATTTATATATACATTCTATACATTTATATATACATTCTATACATTTATATATACATTCTATACATTTATATATACATTCTATACATTTATATATACATTCTATACATTTATAGATACATTCTATACATTTATAGATACATTATATACATTTATATATACATTCTATACATTCATATACACTATTACACTATAGTCTGTTCATTCTAGGTTGGGCAGAAATCGTAACCTCTAACCTCTGTAACTCAAAAAGGGCTAGAGCAAATGAGCCGTCAATTGCCACACCTATTCCCTAGCCAAGTCTTCCTATTTGGTAGAAAAATGAGCTGGATTACTGTAGTCCTTTTTGAGTTATGAGAGGTTAGTGGTTACCATTTCTGCCCGACCTATAATGAACAGACTATAGTTTATTCACTATATAATGAACAGACTATAGTTTATTCACTATATAATGAACAGACTATAGTTTATTCACTATATAATGAACAGACTATAGTTTATTCACTATATAATGAACAGACTATAGTTTATTCACTATATAATGAACAGACTATAGTTTATTCACTATATAATGAACAGACTATAGTTTATTCACTATATAATGAACAGACTATAGTTTATTCACTATATAATGAACAGACTATAGTTTATTCACTATATAATGAACAGACTATAGTTTATTCACTATATAATGAACAGACTATAGTTTATTCACTATATAATGAACAGACTATAGTTTATTCACTATATAATGAACAGACTATAGTTTATTCACTATATAATGAACAGACTATAGTTTATTCACTATATAATGATCTAATCAATTAATTTCACTCACAACACCAAACACCTTCCAATGAAATTAATGAAAGCATGTGCTCCACCTGGGATTCGAACCAACCACATACAGATCTTAAACACTCAAACCATTACTAACAGACAGAAAACAGAAAACAAAAGCGTCATCGGATCGTGAAAGAGTTAAACACCGATGGCTATTGAAGAAAGTTAAGGGAGAGGTATTCGCTTTTTATGGACCCCCTTCTCCCTCATGTTTAGCATATTAGTTTTGAGATTATGAGACGTTCGTTCCGTTAGTTTGGAGATTTTGAGATCTTTCGCCCGATTTATTTTGCAATGTTAAGACCTTTCGTGCCATTTAGGTGTCGATTTTTGTCCAAGCAAGCTAAAGCAAGCCTGCAATATGGAAGGAACCGGCCTTCGGCCGGAACATTTATCTACCGAAAAATGTATAAATATATCATGAAAGGGGGTCAAGCGGGTGTTTTTTTAAGCTTGATGGAGGTCTAGCGAGTAAACTAAAAAATGAAGTAAATAAATTCATATACAGGTATAGACAAAACAAAACAAGCATTACCCCCTTCTTGTTCGAATATTCACTAACTTATTTATGAGACTTGCCAACCATATATAGCAGTGTTATTCTGGCTATTATTAGACCATTTTATTTACACCAGGAACAGTATGTGGAAGTCAGAGGGTTCATTGAATTAGTCTGTACACTTTTAAGGGGAGATGGGTCGTTTTTATGGTCCCCTTTCTCCCTCGTGTTAAGCCCCACTTGTTTTGAGATTATTAGGCGTTCGGCCCATTACTTTGGTGATTTTAACGCCTTTTGCCACATTTCGTTGTAAATGTTAAGACCTTTCGTGCCATTTAGGTGTCGATTTTTTCCTGGCGAGCGATAGCAAGCCTGATATTTTAAGAGGAACCGGCCTTCGGCCGGGCCATTTTTCTACCGAAAAATGCACAAATTATCTTGAAGGGGTGTCTAGGGGGCAATTGTCTAAGCTTGATGGAGGTATAGCTAAGAAACTATGAAATAAAGGAATAATTGAATTAATAGACCAAAAAAACGCCCATCTCCCCTTAAGGGGAGATGGGCTTATTTAATTGCTAATTTTTTGTATATTTTATTATTTTCAAGTTTTATCCCTAGACCTTCATCAAACTTTAAAATAAATCCATTAGAACCCCCTTCTAGATTACTTTGTAAATTTTTCGGTAAAAAAAAATTGTGGCCAAAGGCCGGTTATTCCAAAATGACAGGCACATTATCGTTCGCCAGGAAAAAAAAAGACGCCTAAATGCACGAAAGGTCTTAACCCTTTCCCTGCGGGAGATGTTCCGGAACGCCATGGCAATTTACAGCAATTTACAGGATTTTAAAGCCTCTCAAAGCCTGCAGAATCAAGTGCGAGGGAGCGGGAGCACGGCAAAAGGTCTTAAAATCGACAAACTAATGGGGCAAACATCATACAATCTGAAAACTAATGAAGCTAAACATGACAAAATACTGTTGACTGTACCATTGCGAGAAGTGCGTTAAGGGTTGAATATCCCCACACATGTGAACAATACTCGATACAAGACCGCACTGCGTCCCTATACAGAGCAAGAAGCTGTGCGGGAGTAAAGAACCCACATATATCAGCATTTGGATAAGTCGCTATACATATTGTTCAGAATATATATACACACACACACATACAGACAGACACACACACACACACACACTCTTTCCTACATCCCCAAACGCCTCTAATCACCCCTCTCCTTCCCCCTCTTATTCATTTTCTCCCAAAACTCCCCTCCCTCCTCCCCAGTCATCCCCCCTCCCTAGTCCTTCCTCTTGTACTCCTCTTACACCCCAAACTCCCTTTCACCCTCCCCAATCCTTCCCCCTCCTCCTCCTCTCTCTAACCCAACTCTCCTCCCATTCCCCCTCCTCTCTACACTCCCCCCTCCCCCTCCTGCTCTTTCCCTTCCACCTTTTCCTCACAGCTCTTACCAACCCTCCTCCTCTCCCTCCCCAATACCAACCCCTTCCCCCTCACTCCTCCACTCCTTATTCCCCCTACCCATTCCTTCCCCTCCTTTCTCCCCATAACCCTCCCCCCCCCCCCCTACCTCCCTTACACGTGACAAAGCCAGGTACAACACCGGTTACTTACGCCTCATTTGCATACTATTAATTACCCCCCTCCCCCACCCCCACCACAGTTCTAACCCTAATTATATACACCCCCACCACAGTTTCCACCACATTAACCACATCTGTCACCACAATAACAACCCCACCTTCCACACCAGATCTCTGCTAATATCTACACCATCATTTATCTACTAAGACCTTTCGTGCTCTTTAGGTGTCGACTTTTTCCTGACATGCGATGGTGTCAACTTTTTCCTGACATGCGATGGTGTCAACTTTTTCCTGGCATGCGATGGTGTCAACTTTTTCCTGGCATGCGGTGGTGTCAACTTTTTCCTGGCATGCGATGGTGTCAACTTTTTCCTGGCGAGCGAGTGTGAGCCTGAAATTTAGTGGAACCGACCTTCGGCCAGAACATTGTACAAGTATATCTCGATGGGGGTCTTTTCTAGCGTTTTTTAAAAGAGGTCTAGGAAGTAAACTAATACAACCTAAGCTTTTACTACTACTTTGATCCTCAAAGGGTTAACCCCTTCTATACCGACGACGTCCTTTTCACTTTATTTTGGCTACTATTAGACGATGGTATTCAGTTTAGGAAGGATGTCTACCATTAAAAAAGTTATAGCCTATCTCAATTAATCCTTTTAGCAACCATATAACTTTCCTAAGTTACATAAAATCATCTAAATCTAGCTTACATAAAATACAAAAAACGTCACCGGTACATAAAATCATATGTAATGTTGTCTGTGTTACTTTATAACTATATTATACGTTTAATTGTGAGTATTTGTCGGTGTGTATGTGTTTAATTGTTTATGAATTAGATGTATGTGGGTGCACGGGTCATATTTTGCTGGAGTATATGTTCAGATCCTTAAATATGGATACATTTCTCAACAAATGTACAGTGTGGGAGTGGACGCTCGGTTGTGGCGGGGGTGGTGCACATAGCGGGTGTTTATAATTGTGTGTCTGTGTGTCGAGCAGCACTGTTTGTGTGTACCATTCTTGTTGCGGTCGGGTGATCATATTTTTACAGTCTATATTTAATACATAATATTAAGTCATCCAAGGTGATATTGTTATAAGGTGCCTTTTAAGAGAGTATATACTCTCGAAAGGCTCAGTCTGTATTCTATGTGTTATGTTAAATCTCACTTGTATCCATTTTTGACTAAATAAATATTTCAATTTCAATTTCAAAGAAAATATCAAACATAATGTCCTCCCCAACCCATGCCGTTTATTTCAAATCACTGTTTAATTAGCTTAAACCCAACCAGCATGTTTTCTGCTGGACAGATTGCTGGACTTAATTAACATTATATGTATACTGACATTTTTCGGGGAGACCTTATTAGTTTTTATTAAGGGAGCCCACCTCGCTTTTTCTCTCTTTCTCTCCCTCTCTCTTCGGCCTCATTCAGCCTACTGTTTTAAGACGTTAACCCCCATCCAGGTGTCAATATTTTCCTGGCTAGCAGTAGCGAGCCAGCATATATATATATTGTTTTTTTTTACAGCTAGCATTTTTCGATAGAAACATGTCTCCGGCGAAGCCAGATTTCTCCATACACTGCTGGCTCGCTATAGCTCGCCAGGAAGAAATCGACACCTGGATGGGGATAATCGTCTTAAAACGATTGGCTGAATGGGGCCGAATGGAGACAAGCCAGAGAAAGAGAGAACAAAAGCAGGTCACCCCCCTTAATGTTTAAATACCGGGGATCGAACCCACGCCCGGCCCCCAAACACTTACCGGATAATCGGTTTAACTGCAGGGTGATCCGGTTAACTCATTATACATCCGGTAAATCAAGCGTAAATGGATTAAGGGGCTGGTTGCTGTTATGGTGGGTTGTGGGGGGGGGGGGGGATTTTGGTTGTGGTAGTTGTGGTTGTGGTAGTTGTGGTGGTTGTGGTGGTTGTGGTGGTTGTGGTGTGTGGTAGTTGTAGTGGTTGTGGAGATTGTGGTAGCCGAGGTGGCAGATACTACTAACAACAACAACAACAACAACAACAACAACAACAACACACCCGAGCGAATCTATACGAACCAAAGCCTCCTACGTAAAAAATAAAATAAAAATAAAACAAAAAACTTCAAACCATATAAATATTTCTCGTTTGTCAGTCTTTCATTTCACTCGGTCGACTTGGCAATAAATTATCCGATATTCTGCTATACACTGTCACACGAGCCATTTTACCGTCAATATTTACGAGCAATTGTTGTCTGACAGCTTCAAGTTATAAGTTCCATATGAATTAAACTACTTAAGGGGGGGTCACCGGCTTTTTTTTTCTTTCTCACCTTTTCTCTCTTTCTCTGGCTTGTATCCATTCGGCCCCATTCAGCCTACTGTTTTAAGACGTTTACCCCCATCCAGGTGTCAATATTTTCCTGGCGAGCGGTAGCGAGCCAGCATATATATATATATTTTTGTTTTGACAGCAAGCTAAATTTGTTCATTTTTCGATAGAAAAATGTCTCCAGCGAAGCCGGATTTCTCCATACAATGCTGGCTCGCTCTCGCTCGCCAGGAAGAAGTCGACACCTGGATGGGGATAAACGTCTTAAAACAGTAGGCTGAATGGGGCCGAATGGATACAAGCCAGGGAAAGAGAGAAAGGGAGAGAAAGATAAAACAAAAAAGCCGGTGACCCCCCTTAACATAAGCTACCTTCGATCTAGTTTCCGATTCCAATGTGAATAAGCCTTAAAATGATACGAGAAAAAACTTGCTCATGGAAAATTGCCGGAAAATACGCTCGTGTGACACCGGTTTTATACACTGTCACACGAGCCATTATGCCGGCAATTTTCCATGAGCAAGTTTTTTCTCATTATATTTCAGGACTTTTTTGCACTGGTATCGGTAACTAGACTGAAAGTAGAGTATGTTAGGCGGTTGAATTATGATAAAGTGTAATTTTTGAAGCTGCCAGACCATAATTGCCCGAAAAAATTGCTCGAAAAACGGCTCGTGTGACTCCGGGCTTTATACACTGTCACACGAGCCATTTTGCCGTCAATGTTTACGAGCAATTATTGTAGTATAACAGCTGTAATTAAAGGGAGATGGGTCGGGTATTTTTTCTGTCCCCCCCCCCCTTCTCCCTCATTGTTTAGCCCCATTGGTTTTCAGATTTTATGGCGTTCGGCCCACTAGTTTGGCGATTTTAACACCTTTCGCCCCATTTTGTTGTCAATTTTAAGACCTTTCGTGTCATCTAGGTGTCAAATTTTCTTGCAAGTGATAGCAAACCTGTAATTTTCTTGCAAGTGATAGCAAACCTGTAATTTTAAGAGGAACCGGCCTTCGGCCGGGACGGTACAATTTTATCTTGAAGGGGGAGTTTTTTTTAAGCTTGATGGAGATCTAGCGAGGAAACTAAAAATTATATGAATAACTGAATAAATAGACCAAACAAACAGCCACTATCCCCATGAATCAGAATTGAGCCACTGTCTATAATCTACCTTCAGTCTAGTTACCGATGCCAGTGCCAGAAAGCTTCAACATACTACGAGAAAGCTAATTGATCATCGAAAATTGACGGAAAAAGCGCTCGTGTGACACCGACTTACGGGAGCCCAGACGGTATTGTGCCGCATAATATATTAGTTTGGCTCAAAGGTTTAAGGAAGGGGTATAGTTTGCTTTCTAATTCTCTATCAAGCTTAAAAAACAACCCCCAAGACTCCCCTTCGATATAAATTTGCAAATTTTTCGGTACAAAAATGTCAGACCGAAGACCGAGTTCTCTTAAAATACAGGCTCGCTATCGCTCGCCAGGAAATAAAATGACACCTAAATGGCATGACAGGTCTTAATATTGGCAAACAAATGGGACAAAAATTCTTAAAAATGCCAAACTAACGGGGCGATTGCCTTAAAATCTAATAACTAATGGGGCTAAATATGAGGGAGAAGGAGGTCCCCAAAAACCAACTGCCTCCCCTTACGTTTTTTAATATTGGGTAAAATCTATTGATTAGTATTCCTGAAACAAGTGGGAATGATAAAAATGAGTGTTTGGCTGGTTAAAAATATGTGAGTGGTGTGTGTGTGTGTGTGTGTGACAAAGAGAGAGAGAGAGAAAGAGAGAGAGATGATAAAATAGTCTCTCTGTCTGCCTGGTTAAAAATAAATGAGTGGTGTGTGTGTGTGTGTGTGTGTGTGTGTGTGTGTGTGTGTGTGTGTGTGTGTGTGAGAGAGAGAGTGAGAGAGGCATACAGACAGACAAACAGGCAGTGTGTTTGAGAGAGAGAGAGAGTGAGTGAGAGTTACAAGGAGTTACAAGGAATAGTTAGTATCTCCATTCCGAGGAGATACTGGAAGTGGAAGGAGAGAGACTGTTTAGTGCACTACACTCTTTACAGAGTGTGCAAAATGCTATCTAATCTCTTCTTGAACTGCAATACTAATGAACTATTTACAACTTCGGATAAAAGCTTGTTCCAGGTAGAACAGATCTTATATATGAAAAAGTTTCCACAGATACTAGTGCTGAACCTTTCTTAATTCTAATTTCCAGTCATGGTTGCGTGTTGTATTAATGTTGAGGCTAAACATTTTGCTATAATCCACATTGTCAAACGAATTCTTCCTTCGTCTCTCTCTCTCTCTCTCTCAGAAAAAAATAAATGCGTAACCGGCCTCTAAATGAAGGAACCGGCCTGCAATGATGGTTATCCGGCCGCTAAGAGGAACCCAATGCGGCTTACGCACAGAAGCAAAAATTGCCACTCGATAATCGGCTTTAGCAGAGGGTAGGTTGTGGAGGAGGATGTCTGGGTTACTATATATATATATATATATATATATATATATATATATATATATATATATATATATACAGTATATATATATATATATATATATAGAGAGAGAGAGAGAGAGAGAGAGAGAGTATATCCTTCTATCTAGTTGCCAGAATATAGATAAAAGGACGTCACCGGTGCTGATAGCTAGCCATATTAGAAGAAGTAAACGCCAGTAAACCGGATACGCCAGCACTATACCATACGGGCGGGGCACGTGACTAGAGAGGAGAGGACTGCTGACTCGTGATGTACGGTGGCGCTAATAAGTCATGGACCACCTGTCATTACGTTTGGCTTGCTCTGTGCTGTATTCATGTCTGTCAGATGTTGAATAGGCTGGATAAGTGTAGGAACATGTTTGTAAATCTCACTCGGTATGAAGAAATGAAGCTTAGATATTGCTGATACCAATTAATGATCAAACTATACTTGGTGCCGAGACACAACTTATTAGCTCGATTGTACAGGGCCCAAATGACGCCACTAGGCAACAGGGGAACATAAGCTACGGCTGTTTCTCCAGTCAAGCCACCATTTTAGGGTGAGAAAGAAAGCTCACATGCATAATCACTACGAAAACAACAACAACTACACACACAAAACACACATTCAGATAACAACGTTATAGGGCTTGCACTGAAGTGAGAATAATGAATACGAAAATTACCCCCCACCCCATGCATGTATACACACACGTGTATACAATCACACATGTATGTGTATGTGCATACACACATGTATGTGTATGTGCATACACACATGTATGCACATACATAAATGCATATGGATACAACCCAGGGAGAGAGAGAGAAATACAGAAAAAGCAGGTGACCCCCCTTAAATGAGCTGACCTTCTCCATAACCTCACCTCCCCTCACTCTCAGTGACTGCACCTCTTTCATCTTGACGTCTATATTATTTACAATACTTCTAACTAACCTTATCCATCATCAGACTTCTCCTCCTTCTCCCTCCTTCCTTCTCCTTCACCACCTCCTCTTCCTCCTTCACTCCTCCTCCTCCTACTCCCCCCCTCCCTCCATTACCCACCCTCCTCCATTTCCCACCCTCCTCCTCCTCCACCCCCCTCCTCCCCTTCCCATTCCTTCCTCCTCCAGCACCCCCTCCCTCCCTCCCTCCTTCTACTCCCCTCCCCCTCTATTTTCTCCTCCCTCCTACACCCGTTCACCACTCTTCTTCCACCCTCTCCCCCTCCCTCGCACCTCCCTCCCCCGTCCTCCTCCCGCACCTATTTCACCCTCGTCCCCCACTTCAGTGATGGATGGCTGGTTCCGGAAGAGTAATGGAGACGAAACAACATAATTCGGTAAATAACACCCGGACCGGCATTTATTAATATCCAACACACACACACACACACACACACACACACACACACACACACACACACACACACACACACACACACACACACCACACATACTCATACACCACATACAAACACACACACAACACACACACACACAAACACACCCCACACACCCACACACCACACAAGAGAGAGAGAGAGAGAGAGAGATAGGAGAGAGGGAGAGAGAGAGAGAGAGAGAGAGAGAGAAGAGAGAATCAGAGAGAGTGAGAATGAGAGACGACAGACAAACACAAGCAAGGTCACACACATACAGTATATACTGTATGCATATACTGTATATATAATTATACTGTATATATATATATATATATATATATATATATATATATATATATATACAGTATATAATATATATGTATATATATATATATATATAGAGAGAGAGAGAGAGAGAGTTAGATAGATAGATATATAGATATATATATACCGCATAGTTTGTTCCCTAGACCTCTATCAACCTTAAATTAAACCCCCTAAGAACCCCATTCGAGATAAATTTGTATATTTTTCGGTAGACAAATATTCCTGCCGGAGGCCGGTTCTCCTTCTATTACAGGCTCGCTATCGCACGCCAGGACTAACATCGACACTTAAATGGCACGAAAGGTCTTAATATTGGCATAGAAATGAGGCGAATATCTACGAATCTAAAAACTAACGGAGCTAGACATGAGGGAAAAGGGAATCCAGACCCCCCCCCCCCCTTAAGGGAGCCCACCTCGCTTTTTTTCTCTTTCTCTCCCTCTCTCTTTGGCTTGTATCCATTCGGCCCCATTCAGCCTACTATTTTAAGACGTTTACCCCCATCCAAGTGTCAATATTTTCCTGGCGAGCGGTAGCGAGCCAGCATATATATTTTTTGTTTTGACAGCAAGCTAAATTTGTAAATTTTTCGATAGAAAATTGTCTCCGGCGAAGCCGGATTTCTCCATACAATGCTGGTTCGCTATCGCTCGCCAGGAAGAAATTGCCACCTGGATGGGGATAAACGTCTTAAAACAGTTGGCTGAATGGGGCCGAATGGATACAAGCCAGGTAAAGAGAGAAAAGAAGAGAAAGATAAAAACAAAAATGTGACCCCCCTTAACCTTGACAATGAAGTAGGTTATTGTTTTGTTTCTGGTAATCACCCAACTATTTTATTGGGGTTAGGAACACTCTGAGGGATGTGGAAGGGAGGGAGGGAGGGAGGCAGGGAGGGAGGGAAGGAAGAAGAAGAAACAATGGAATAAGGGCAGGAATGAGAAGGAAGGACGGAGGAAAGAAGGGAAAATACAGTTCGAAGAGAGAGAGAGAAGAGAGAAATAGAGAGAGGAAAAAGCGAGAGGAGAGAAAAAGAGAGAGAAGAGAGAGAGGGAGAGGAGAGAGAGAGGAGGAGAGAGAGAAAAGAGAGAGAGAGAGTAAAGAAAGTAAAGAAAGGCTACAAATAAAGAGAGAGAGATAGAGAGCAAGCGAGAGAGAGAGAGAGAGAGAGAGAGAGAGAGAGTAAAGAAAGTAAAGAGAGACTACAAATAAAGAGAGAGAGAGAGAGAGAGAGAGATGTATATATAATTACATGGATACACTGGCCACACAGACCTTACAATCCAAACGAGGTAGTCAGAACTGAATTCTAGTAATTCGAGAGAGAGAGAGAGAGAGAGAGAGAGCTGTCAACATAATATTAATAGTCCATTAACCTCCAGTATTGTAACACATCGGTGGGCCCTGAAGCTCCTGTGACTTATTATTATAGGCACCGTTAAGGGAACCCACCTCGCATTTTTTTCTCTTTCTCTCCCTCTCTCTTTGGCTTGTATGCATTCGGCCCCATTCATCCTACTGTTTTAAGACGCTTACCCCCATCCAGGTGTCAATATTTTCCTGGCGAGCGGTAGCAAGCCAGCATATACAGTATATATAGGCTAATTTTGCTTTGACAGCAAGCTAAATTTGTACATTTTTCGATAGAAAAATTTCTCAGGCGAAGCCGGATTTCTCCATACAATGCTGGCTCGCTATCGCTCTCCAGGAAGAAATTGACACCTGGATGGGGATAAACGTCTTGAAACAGTTGGCTAAATGGGGCAGAATGGATACAAGTCAGAGAAAGAGAGAAAAGGAGAGAACGAGAAAAAAAAGCAGGTGACCCCCCTTAACACACAGCATATATTGCTAAGTACGGTCATTATTATTTACTAGTGTGTGTGTGTGTGTGTGTGTGTGTGTGTGTGAGTGTGTGTGTGAGAGTGTGTATGTGTGTGTGTGTGTGTGTGTGTGTGTGTGTGTGTGTGTGTGTGTGTGTGTATGTGTATGAGTGTGTATGTGTGTTCCCGTACCACCCAGTGACAGCCATATACACCAGAACAACAGCCGGTATCACACGAGAGATTTTATAGTCAACATTCGACGATCAACATTTTTCTAACAACATTTCTGGAATATTTTGCCCTGGTATCGGAACTAGACTAATGATAGATGAATTCAAGTGACCAAAAAAAGATTAAATGTTGACCTCATAAGCTGCCAGACCAGTGTTGAGGATAAATGTTGAGGGAAAAATGCGCTCGTGTGATACCGGCTTAAGGCACCAAGCATCATAAACCACCATACCTCGCATCGCATACAACCAGTAAATCTAAATAAATCACAATGAGTCAAGAATGTTCCACGATACTCGAATATTAATTTCAGTTTTGAATAATGTATTGTATATGTTGGTCCAAATACATACTGTACATAGGATACATACATTAGAACAAAAATAAAAAATAAAATAAATATATATATTACATATACTGTATATAATTATATATATATATATATATATATATATATATATATATATATATATATATATATATATATATATATATATATATATATATATATATATATATATATATATATATATATACAGTATATATATGAAGTACTGTCATTGTGCTATAAATGGCCTATAAATAAATAAACATAAATAAATGAAAAATCATGTACAAAATATATAAAAATCACCTCTTAACTAATAATATTGAAATTCTCTCTCTCTCGTACCATCACTATACTTTTGACATGCAAATAGATAACAATTCTCATCTCCCTCCCGTCTTTATCTTTACGAGAGAGAGAGAGAGACAGAGAGAGAGAGAGAGACAAAGAGAGAGAGAGATAAATTAAAGCCAAGAATGCGAGGATGGAAGAACCCCTTGATATAAACTTTGGATCTCCTAATTCAGGGGTGTAGGTAGTATGGTCGCTGTATATTAGTTATCTATCTATCTATCTATCTGTATTGACCGTATATATGCATCTATATATCTATCTAGATGTGTCTCTACCGTACACACACACACACATATACATACATACACTCGGCCGCCTGATACCGTGAGGTGAAGACGTGCTCTAAGGCGCTCTCGTAGCCGCCCGGGTCGGAATATGTGACCTTTCACCTTTCACCTTCACCACAGTTCATCCTCGACTCCATCGCCGTATCTGTACCTCAAGTGAACAATCTATTTATGATAAGTGCAATTGTAATTTACAGTGTCATTGTGTATTACCAAACGAACTAGACATGAAACAGGAAACAGAGCATAATCAACCATGTCGCCTTGCTACTCTGCCTCCTCCTTAATTCGTCTTAAAAAGGGGGCTGGATACCCACCTTCAGACACTATAGTGCGTTTAAAAGAATTGAACATTTTTCACAATCGTGGCCGGAGAGGAGGTAGGAATGTCCCCAAGCGAATTCCTATCATAAAAACACACAAAAAAGTACCTAAAAAAGTGACAGTAAAGAAACCATACGCACATTTTGAGGTTCCCCGTATTTGGTATAACCTCCCATCGTTGCTACTGTCCAATGTCACCTCTTTGTGTAATAAACTCGACGAACTTATTGTGACAGTTAAACAAATTAGTGCTGATATTGTAGCAGTTACTGAAGCATGGCAAATCACCCCAGAAATATGCGTGATACAAGACTATGACCTCTTTCACCAACTTCGGACAGAGAGGAGGGGGGGGGAGGAGTAGCTATTTTCGCCCGGAAACAGCTGTGTGCATCTCGCCTGGATATTGAGGTCCCGGAGGGAATCGAAGCACTCTGGGTGAGAGTTAATCCCCCCTCCCACCTTCGTCACACTGCCTCCATTATCTACTGTGTGATCTACCACCCACCACGCTCACCCACCGGCCCCGCACTAATCAACCACATCATCGATACATGTGATGATCTCAAACTCCAATTTCCATCATCCAAGTTGGTGATTTGTGGGGATTTCAATGAACTAGACACCGGTGAGATTCAAGAACAGCTGCATCTTTCACAAATTGTTGACTTCCCCACCCACAACCACAACACTCTTGACCTTATTTTGACGGACATGGATGAGCAGTACCTCCCACCTGAACCTTTACCTCCTGTGGGACGCAGCACTCATCTCTCTGTGTTCTGGTCACCTGCCCCTACCACCTCCCATCAACAGACCCCCGTCATCCGGACCTACCGACCAACGCCAGACTCTGCAATGCGGGGGTTCGGGCAGTGGTTGGTTCATTACCCGTGGACGGAGGTTCTCACTGAAGAAGATGTTAATGCCAAATGGGACAACTTTGTATCTACCACCACCGAAGCCTACCACCACTTCTTCCCCACCAAGAGGACCAAAATGCACCCCTCTGACGTCCCATGGATTAATCCTCGGATCAAGAGACTGATGCAGAATCGGAACAAGGCCTTCTAGACGGACAACAATCGCTACAAGGACCTACGCAACATTGTGGTAAGGGAAATCCGTTGGGCGAAGAAGTCCTACTACCCTACAAAGATTCATCATTTAAAACAAACCAATATCAGTCAGTGGTACTCTAAAATTAAGAATCTTTGTGGCTTAAATAGTGGGACTCCTGCGATCCCCTGTGTTTCCCATGTCCCTCGTGTAGATGCACCTGAACTGATAAATAATCACTTCTCTACCATCTGCCAAACCCTCCCCAAAATAGACCGCACCAACCTCCCTGCCTTCCTCCCATTCCCTTCCCCCCCAGTAACTGTTCAAAAATGTGAAGTGGCCAAAAAGCTTTCCAGTTTCAAATAAAAAAGATCAACAACCCCAGTAGACCTACCCATGAAAATATACAAAGAATTTTCGGTGGAATTTGCCACCCCCCTTTGCTCGATAATTAATGCCTCCTTAAGGCAAAGTAAATGCCCTGCAGACTGGAAAACTTCATACGTCACTCCAATCCCCAAAACCCCCTCCCCACATTATCTTAATGAACTCAGACCAATTGCCATAACGCCCATCCCTAGTCTAATCTGTGAGTACTTTGTATTCACCTGGGCTCACGCACAAATCCGTCACTTGATAGATCCCCAACAGTTTGGCAACGTAATAACCTCCTCCACCACTCACTGTCTTATTAGCTTCCTAGATTATATTTACACAAATCTTGAGAAGAGAAAGACTTCCCTCGCCCTTGCCTTTATTGACTTCAGGAAAGCATTTGACCTTGTTGACCACACCATCATCATCAACAAGGCCATAAAGTTGGGGCTACATCCTACCCTGGTTGCGTGGTTGACCGACTTCCTTAGTGACAGACGACAAGCAGTGCAATACCAAGGCTTCATCTCCACCTTCCTAGACATCACATGTGGAGTCCCACAGGGCACAAAGATGGGGCCTCTATTGTTCCTCATCTTGATTAATGATGCCCTAAAGGACACCCCATTCCACTGGAAGTATGTGGACGACTCGACAGTCGGCATTACTGTCGATAACACCTCCCCTAACTATGACCCCCTACAAGACATCCTCGACCGTCTTCAAGCCTCTGGACCACAGACAATCATGTGACTATCAATCATGACAAGACAGTGGTCATGCACATCAACACCTCCGTTACCGACCTTCCTCCACCCACTGTCACAATTGGTCCTCATCCCCTTCAGCTTGTTGAGTCCACCAAACTCCTCGGAATCACTGTGGACAACAAACTCAACTGGAAGAAGCATGTAACTACCACAGTCAGGACCGCCACATACAAGTTGTTTATGCTAAGGCGGTTGAGATCCCTGGGGGCGCCGGAGAATGAGCTGAAGAGTATATATAACACTTTCATACTCTCTAAGCTCACCTACGCCTCTCCCGCCTGGTCCTCCTCTCTAACCCTGACACAACAACGTCAATTGGAGAGAGTGCAGAGGAGGGCATGCAGGATCATCCTGGGTGGCACATATCCAGGGTACGAGGAAGCTCTCACCACCCTTAGCATACCTGCACTTTCAACCCACCACTACAACACACTCAAACAGTTTGCATCTAAGCTGCTTGTTCACCCACGACACAGAAACTTACTTCCACCAGACGCCCCTAGACCAACACGTGCAGCTCGTCACTTCAACACACTCCAA
>CM064504.1:1523643-1584089 GCA_032716605.1 Paralithodes platypus
CGTCATGTTTGGCTGGCTTCTTTGTCATTGGCTGAAGGAATTGTTACCGCTTTTGTCTACGCGGTGCGAGCTAGTGCTAGTATATATACAGCTCTCTCACCACTCTCTCCCTCAGATCTGGTTTCTAGAACGCATCCCTCTTATCCCTTTGTACCACAAAGGATGCAAATGAAAATACCCTTTTTGTCATCCATGCTGGTTCAAATGACGTCATGCGCACCAGATCCGAAGAGTTGATGGAGAAATATCGCAAGATGATCCAGCACTACAAAAACAAGTCAAGGAATATCATCATCTCAGGCATTCTCCCCAAGATCGACGCACCTGACAAATTCTACGACAAGGCTTTCAGCACAAATAGCCGACTAAAACATTTGTGTCTGAGGGAAGAAGTTGAATTCATCAACCTCTGGGACAACTTCTACAACCAGCCTACTCTGTTCCGCAAGGATGGCACTCATCTAAACCCTGTGGGTTCAGCACGCATGGGTCGTCTCCTACACGAAGCAGTCCGCAGCCATGGATCAAAAAACGCCATCCGAGAAGAAGCAGCAGTGACATAAATCATCCAACGCCAAGAAAAAAACAGAGGCAACCGAGGACCACCAGCGATAAGGACCGAAGACAGCGAGGACCGAGGACAGCCATGAACATAAATGTAGATCCGACAAGAACCAAAAATATTATTAAAGAGCGTTCCGTGAGTTCTAAAATAACAAATTTAAAGGTTTTCTATGCAAACGCTCGTAGCATACGCAATACATTTTCAGATTTAGAGGAGCTAGTGTTTACAGAAAATTATGATGTGATTGGCATAACAGAATCTTGGCTCAATACAGAAGATAGAGACTTTTTAGCAGAGTATTCACTTCCCGGTTATGTAATGTTTGAGAAAAGCCGAATAAATCGAAATGGAGGTGGCGTTTTACTTTATATCAAAGAAAGTCTTAACCCTACCCTCTTGTCAAAACCTCAAATTGTGAACGTCGACGCATCTTTTGTGCTAATAAAGAATAATAAAGGTACCAAAATTATACTTGCATTAATATACAGACCTCCAGCTCAATCAGTGCAAACTGACCGAGAAATTTACGAACAAATTGCAGATGTAAGTAACTCACAAGATACCGTAATTTTTGGTGACTTTAATTTACCTGTGACCAAGTTGGGCGATATTCTTACTTCACACTCCGGACATGACTTGTATACGAACTTGCAAGAGAGTTCGCTTTATCAATTTGTTGGAACGCCGACCCGTGGTAATAACGTTCTTGACATTGTACTTGCAACAAAAGAAGAATTAATAGAGAATTTGAATGTTGGTGATGAATTCAGTAACAGCGACCATCGTACGATAACTTTCACTTTAAAGTTTACTAGTAACGAACCAAATAGTAGCATTGAAAAAGTCCCTAATTTCAAGAAAGCAAACTTCCATAAACTTAGAGCTATGTTTAAAGAAACTGACTGGAGCTTTTTAATTCACAATAACGACATAAATACATCTTGGAAGTTATTCGAAGCCACTTACCTAAAAGCAGTGCAAGACTGCATACCATCGAAAACTCGGCGTCCAGGCCATAATAATAAGCCCAAATGGTGGAATAAAGATATTTCAAACTGCCTGCTTGCTAAAAAATTTGCTAATGATAGATTAAAATCCTCACAAAATGACGAAGAACGGCTGAAATTTGTAGAGCTACGACGCAAAGCCAAAAAGTTAATTAAGCAAAGTAAAAAGACCTTAGAGTTACATATTGCGAATCAAAGTAAAACAAACCCGAAAGAATTCTATAGTTATATCAGAAAGAAAAAAGTCGTTACTTCAACTGTTGGACCGTTAGTCGATGAAAATGGAGAATACACCAAAGACGAAGAACAAATGAGTAATGCCCTCAATACCTTCTTTGCATCAGTTTTTACAACAGAAGACCTCAGTGATATCCCTACACCATCGCCGATTCAGATTGATAATTCAGATGTTCTAAGCAATATCACCGTTACAGAGAGAGAAGTATTGAATTGTTTAGATAAACTCAAGGTAAATAAAACGCCAGGACCTGATACAATCTCGCCTAGAGTTCTAAAGGAAGCTAAGGATGAGCTCTCTAAACCACTGACATTACTATTCAATAAATCCTTGCAGTCTGGAACTATGCCCGATCAGTGGAAGCTAGCCAACGTAACACCGATATTCAAAAAAGGCAGCAAATCCCTACCCAGTAACTATCGTCCAATTAGCTTAACCTCAGTTGTATGTAAAATGCTAGAAACGGTCATACGAGACAGACTCGTAAATCACTTAGAGGAAAATAACATACTTAAAGATACTCAACACGGCTTTCGTAAAAAACGTTCCTGTTTAACAAACCTCTTAGACTTCTTCCACGATATCCTCAACCTCTACGATGAGAGTAAAGCTGTAGATATTATACACCTTGATTTTCAAAAAGGCCTTTGACAAAGTTCCCCACAAACGTTTACTGCTAAAACTAAAAGCGCATGGAATACAAGACGGTGTGTTGAAATGGATAGAAAATTGGCTCAGCGACAGAAAGCAAAGAGTAGTCATAAACGGTAAGGCATCAAAATGGACCAATGTAAGTAGCGGAGTACCCCAGGGATCGGTACTAGGACCAATTATCTTTCTAATTTACATCAACGACATAGATGAGGGTCTCACCTGTACAATCTCAAAATTTGCTGACGATACAAAAATTGCAAATAGCGTACTCTCAAAAGAACAAGTTGACGATATGCAACACAATCTAGATAAATTGTCATGTTGGGCCCAAATTTGGCAAATGAGTTTCAATGCGGATAAATGTAAAGTACTACATATCGGATACCTAAATGAGAAAGCAAACTATTCGATGAATGGCACTCAGCTTAAGAATGTAAACAGAGAAATCGATCTGGGAGTAACAATATCGAGTAACCTAAAACCGAGTCAACAATGTTCAGAAGTTGTTAAGAAGGCAAACAAAATAATTGGCTTTATAGGCAGGTCATTTGAGCATAAATCCAAAGAAGTTATCCTAACCCTTTACAATTCATTAGTCCGCCCTCTTCTGGAATACTGCGTTCAATCCTGGTGCCCTTATTACCAAAAAGATATAAACAAGCTAGAACGAGTTCAACGTAGAGTTACCAAAATGATACCTAGCCTAAAGAACAAACCATACGAAGAGCGTCTTAGAGAATTAAATCTATTTCCTTTAACCCAGCGCAGATTAAGAGGTGACTTAATTCAAGTGTTCAAAATCATCAAAGGCATCGACAATATGAACTGTAGTAAGTACTTCACTATCGACCAATCTAATTACACGCGGGGAAACGGTTGCAAAATTATTGGTAAATCTTTTAACTCACACGAATCTAAGAATTTCTTCTTCAATCGAGTTGTCAACTTGTGGAATGGGCTTCCCCGAAACGTTATAGACTGCATCACCGTTGATTCATTTAAACTCCGCCTAGACAAATATCTCGCATCAAACCCGCGACTGACTGCGTTTGTAAATGAATAACTTTATTTTATCCCCCCCTCAGTTACTAACCCATCTGTCCCCTACTAACTTCCTAATCCTGCCACGGACATTAGTTCCAGGGCAGTAATTCCCTTTCCAATGTTCCCTTACCCACTCTAAACCACTGTTTGGACACTTGATCCTCAGTGTTTTGGAGGACAAGCAACCTAGAAGGGTCACTAGATATGTTGTTGCTTGATTTCCTTTGTACTCCTTTGTACTCCTTTGATATCTGTCCCCCTCACTGCACCTGAGAATCTTTTCCTCTGCCTATCTCTCTCATTTTCCATATCTTTCACCACCTTTTATTAATATTATACCCCCTCTGGTTAACTCTGCATAATCAGCTTCATGCTGGCCAGTTGTATTGTGCGTTAAGGTCTGATATAACCCATGTATGTTAGTTGTTAAGATAAGTTGATCACGAAGCATTGGTTGGCATTCATATTGTTCAGTACTGCTTCCTATAATTATTAGTGTTCTGCTGGATTAGATAATGCTAGACTAGGAGTCTGATACTATAAGGTATTGTTTCCGATGGGTGCTGGCTTTAGTTAAAAGCTGCACGACATACCTGAGAACTGGAGTTGATTGGGTAAATTCTAGTCTGTGTGCCATTAAGAGTAGATCATGCACGAATGAGGGCTTTTTGCCTATACCATTCTGCACTGTTCTAAGCTCGTTGTTTGTCTTTGAGGTACGCCAGGAGAACGCTTAATACTTCGGTATTAAGGTTTCTCAAGAGAGCTACCCTTCATTATAACGTAATATTTGACGCACAGACTTGAGATTTGCACTAGGCTATGCGGCATGCCATGCGCACCAGTATCTCGTATCATTGACTCTAGCTAGACTTTATCAGTCATAGTAGACATTAACCCGGGAACTGCAGGGAGACTCTTAAGAGTTCCCCCGGCGGACTGCGGGGAGACTCTTAAGAGTCAGAGAAAAACAAATTCAACTTTTGACATCGAAAAACAAAACAAAAAACAAAACAAAAATTTGGCCCCTGGGCCATGCAAAATCTCAGTCCTCTACCTCCCCTCCTTCCCCACTTTCCTCCTCTCCTTCAGTTATCACCTATTTTCCCTGTTATTCCCTTATTCTGAGGTATATTTTCGTGCTAACATTAGAAATCCGGTTACAGGGTGTGGTCATCACTGATAGCAAGCGAATGCAAGAGAGAGAGAGAGTATCGATCGACTGTGTCTCAGTGGCCTTGGGGGAAATTGGCGGGAAAGCAGCTTGCCTCACCCATACATTATACAACTCGCGGGCTATATCTCCGATTTTGACCATCCAAACGCTGTTTTCACTCTTTTTATTGTTGTTTCAGGTTAATACCTTTATAATCAACCCATAATAGGCGCATATGGATAAGTATTAATGCTATTAATGGTACAATGAATATTTTAGTGACGGAAACACCTCAAATACGTCAGCACAGGGGGACGTTTCCAATTACCCCCATGCGCACTTGTTAGGTTAAGTATATTAAACCAATTACTCTTTTTATGCATACCCGTTTAGGTTTACACAAGCATTTCGCAGCCTAGTTTGATGTATTGAGACACAAACGACTTAGGCTCTTTTTGTTGATAGGAATACTGCATTGTCGTGGCGATTATTATTATTGTTGTGGCGTTTAGGATATTCTTGGCTCCGACTGCATTATATCTCCTGCCTTTTTGTGTGCATAACCTGCACGAGCATTGTTCCGCTGCCTGCCTTTTTGGGTTCCATTTCCGATTCGAGCATCTTGATAGCATCTAACATTTAAAGAAGATTCCTTGTTGGTGTTGAAGGACTTTAGTGCACTTTCTTTCATGCAGGAGTGCCTGACATTTATTGATTAAAGTAACGTAAGCTGTAACTTCTCTTACCACCTTACTTTGCATACCATAACCAAGCACCTTCGGTTATAGGTAGTAATAGGCTGTTTTCACATAACATTAAGCCAAGAGTAGACGCACATTTATTGAGAGTTTAATAACCTATTATTGCATATAGAACTCTGGAGAGTATTTGTGTTCTTTGTTCACTGGGAATATACATCAGAGGTTGGATCTAGCGCTTTCCGTTGTAGCATTTATGCCATTACTAGTCCAATGAATAAGAGCCCTGATATATTTAAACCTCAGTCGTAACAAATGGCGACCTTGCCAGGATTTGGTGAACCTACATTTATTAGCAGGGAACATTTGTTGTTTTGGGGAATATTTTGCGGGGATCAGCAAGAATAATTTTTTTTGGCAACATAGTATAGCCCTGGAGTATTTCCGAGAATTTTTGTGTGTATATTGAGGTATAAGAGTTTGGGGTGCTTCTTTTCTGAATATTGAGGTGGGAAATTTTTGTGAGCATCATGTCTTATACCGGATCAGAGGAGAATGGAGACACAGTACGTAATGTTGAAACTCAGGAACAGCAGTATGATGAAATGGTTAATCAGGTGAACTGTGAGGAGGATGCTAGGATATTTTTGCAATGGCCTGTTACTGCCGAGCGGTTGGAGGGTATGGATCGGTACGGTCTTCAATGCCTGGCCACAGCTATCGGTCATGCGGGTACTAGCAGCATGACCAGGGATAACTTGATAACGTGTGTACTGGGCAGGGTGACTGGTGAGCGAGATGGGTTGAGTGCTCAGAGCCCTTCGGCCATGCTTCCCCTACACTCGACTCCCAGCCATCCCAGTAGTTTTCCGACCCCGAGTACGCGTCCACAGTTGGGTGGTGACTGGCAGGGTGGGTTGCCCCTGGGGGGACCACCGGTAATTTCAAACATTGTAGCACCTTCACCTCCTCCAGGGTTAACTCCAGAATTATTGTATCAGCTCGAATTAGCTAAGATCGAAGAGAGAAAGGCTATCAGGGTATCTGAGCTTCAGCAGCAACAAAGGGCAGGTGAGCTTCAGCAGCAAATAGAACTAGCAAAAATCCAAGCTGATTTAGAGTCGACTAGGTACTGTGCCGACATGGACGTAGAGAAGTCGCGGGTAGAAGCAACGGGACAGCGACTTGGAGCTGGTAACCGTGCTCATGATCAATCTCTCTCACACTTATTGAAACTGGTTCCGGTGTTTGATGAGAGTGGGGTAACAGAATTTTTCGCACGCTTTGAGAAGAAGTGCCAGGAACACCAGTGGCCAGAGAATAAATGGGCAGCACTTGTATCCTCTAGATTAATAGGCAAGGGTCTTAAAGCCTACGATGCGTTACCTTTGGAGTCATGTATTGTGTATGAGGGTCTCAAGGAGGCTGTCCTGAGGGCTTATGAACTGCAACCAGAAACGTACCGTTTGAAGTTCCGGGGTGTAACTAAGGGAAGAGATAGCACCTTTTTGGAACACGCCCGGGACTTGTCCGATGCTATGGGGAACTGGCTCCGATCTGAGAAGGTAACAACATTTGATGGAATTAAGCAGTGAATGATGTTGGAGCAGTTCTTTAAGAGCACGGGCGGTGATCTAACTTTGAACTTAAAGGAGAAAAACCCCAGAACTCTAGTCGAAGCAGCAGAAATGGCTGATCGACGGCTGTCGTTGATTCGGGGTTGCGGGTCCTCACAGAAGTACGATGCAAGTGCTAGGGACCGTTATCCTCCCCCTCCCCGTAGCAATGACACATTTAAACAAAAGAGCAATGAAACTAAAACTGAATCCAAACCTAACACCACGCCGTATGAGAAGAGTCAGGGGCTTTTTACATCACAGTATAAGCCGAAACCAAAATTTATGTGTTTTAAGTGCCACCAGGAGGGTCATAAGGAAAATTAGTGCCCTAGTCAACCTCCTCCGGCAGCCGTGTCTTTTGCTCACGGCATTGGAGTGTTCAAGAGGACATCAGAGTTTGTTAGAGGCAATTCTTCCGAGGTAAATACACTGCCAGTGCAGAAGGATCCGGAAGGCTTATTCCCTGTCCGTGATGCCTTTAGTGACCACAGGGGACTCGGTTGTGTGGAGTGGGGGGGTAGAAGACATGAGGTGAGAATTTTGCGTGACACTGGGGCATCGCAAACATTGTTGAGGAATTTCACTGGTAAACCTGTAAATACGGCGCGGGTGGTTGTGGTTCAGGGAGTTAATGCAACAAGGTCATACCCGCTTGTAAGAATGAAGATGGAAGTTGATGGTGTGACTCGTGACCTGGATGTAGGAATTGTGGAGAAGTTACCTGTTGGGGGTGTCGACCTCCTTCTCGGCAACGACTTTGCGGGGCCTACTTCTGAGGCTCCACCCTTGGTCGTTGCCGAGAAGCCGGCCGACGTGAGTAGGGAGGAGCAGGAGTGGGTTGAGAAGTGTCCGGTGCAACCTATGGCGTGTGTTGTCACCAGATCTCTTGCATCCAGGGAGTCACATTCTGGTCAACAGTCTTTAGACAAGCGGAGGAAAGGTACCGAGAAGGGGTTGAAAGTTGATGCGGTTGAGAGTTTAGTATCAACGGACATTCTCGGGGACTCATTATTAGGACCGATTTTCGAGTCTGGAGAAGACCCATTAACTGTTACTAAGAAGGCAGAGGATGGGCTTAAAAAGATGAAGAGACAGCAACGATACACAGAGAGAGAGCAACGGGAGGCTAAATGCAATGTAGGAGGGGGGCATGAGTTGTTTCGCAAACACTTAGATAAGCTTGCTCCTTCGGACATTCGTAAATTGCAATTAGAAGACCCGGAGGTTCTTGAATGTGGTACCGGTGCTGTCGAGTTGGAGGAGGACAGTGATGTACAGTCGGGAGATGTAGTAACAAGGTATCCTGACACGTACCCTATGAGAAATGTGTCAGCGAAGACGGTGGTCCGAAGCTTGCTAGTGTATTTTTCCCGGTATGGTTACCCGCAGGGGATTCAGTCAGACCAAGGATCCAACTTCACTTCTAGCCTCTTCGTTCAAGCAGTGCCGCAGCATGGGATTGTTACGGTTGTGTCATCTGCGTATCATCCGGAGAGCCAGGGTGTGTTAGAGCGATGGCACTCAGCCTTGAAATCTGTGCTTCGTTGTTGTTGCTTTGAGAGTGGGAAAGGTTGGGATCTTGGCCTGCCATATGTTTTATTTGCTGCACGGGAGGTACCTGGGGAAAGTTTGGGATTCAGCCCTAATGAGCTCGTCTTTGGACACCGCGTCAGAGGGCCTCTCCATATGGTTAAAGAAATATGGGAGGGCGCAGAAAAACCTTGTTCTATGCTCAAGTATGTCCTCGACAGTCGAGAACGGATGTTGCGCAGTCTGGAGTTGGCTGGCCGTAGTTTGACTAGCTCTCAGGCCCTCATGAAGGACAGGTACGAACTCAGGGAGTTTCACGTGGGTCAGGAGGTGTTGATTCTACTGCCCTTTGTAGGTCATCCCTTATCCGCGAAGTACTCTGGTCCTTATAGGGTGGTTGAGAGGCTATCGGACCTGGATTGCTTGGTGGCCGCTCCAGACAGACGTAAGCGCAATCAGTTATGTCACGTTAATCTCATGAAGGAGTATGTGAGGCACCCCCCTGAGCCTCTCACTGTGTCTGTGATGACGTTTAGCAGTCAAGGTGGAGAAGAAGAACGGGACAGTCAAGCTCAGGTGGAGGATAACTGGAAGGATAAGAAAGTCAAATGGGCACCTGAGTGTGAAAAGGCATTTAGAGTAGTAAAACACCTGTTGTGCACTCACCCGATCCTCAGGGCCCCTGACTTTAGCCTACCTTTCCAACTAGCAACGGATGCTAGTGGTGTGGGGGCTGGTGCCGTCCTTATGAAAATGGACGATGATGGGCTGGAACATCCTGTTAGTTTCTGCTCGGAGAAGTTCAATTCAGCCCAGGGAAGCTACTCTGTTGTCGAGAGGGAGCTGCTGGCAGTTGAGCTTGCACTGAGGCATTTCGAGGTCTATGTTCCAGCCTATGGTCCGGTCATTGTAGTTTAGACAGATCATCACCCTCTCAAGTTCTTGGACCAGTTTCACAATCGGAATATGAGGCTGACCAGGTGGTCACTAAGGTTATTGGTATATAACCTGGACATACGCCATATTGCCGGTTGTGACAACGTGGTTGCAGATTGTTTTTCAAGGGTATATGATCCTGGGTAGATTGACACACGGGTAGCCTCCTGCTTTAGTTTGAATAGTATTTTGCGCTTGGTGCTTGTTGGCTCGCGGTTGTAGCCCAGCGTATTGGGTCGTGAAGCAGGAGTTGAGCGTTTGGTATAGAAGAAAAAACTAGGCTTGCCCCTATAGTGCAGCCGAAATAAACAAATTAAAAACATAAAAATCAAATAAAAACTCTTTCTTTGATAGTTGAATTTTTTCAGTATGTTATAGCAGTAATTCTGAGTTGCACTCCTCTCAGAATGCTGGGCTAGAGAAGCTCGCTCTTGAGGAGCATAACTACATATGATTTAACCTATTGTGTTGGGGAGGGTTATAATTTTGTAAAATGTTTTGTTGAAGAACTGTGCCCGATATTTTACTGCCGCTGGGTCATGGGAAGTAGAGATATAGCATGGGTTCTAACCATCAGATTTTTTTGAGCTTTGGGCCTCTGAGAAAAATCTTGGGGGGGGGGTGTGACGTTAACCACTCCGTTAGAACCGCATGGCTTGTCCTACAGTGACTCGCTAGGATCGCCAGGGCAGTGGATGTGGCTACAGTTGATGCATTATTGTGTGCTTTATTTCAAATGAAAGCTCGTGTCATGGGCAGTCCAGAAAGGCTCTTTGTTTTCGCCCATGTCAAGGATTTATATATTTAATTGCAAAGTATATGTTTCATCATTAACCCTTATTTAGCGGCGAGCAACATAAGTCGAGTTAAATAAAGCTGGACTATGTGGCGGCGCTCGACATAGGTCGAGTGGCAATTTCAGCACGTAATGTGGCTGAGAGAGAGAGACAAGTGGTGGCAGGAGACTAGCGAGCGTATGACTGCTCCAGACCACCGCGGCGAACCTACTGACACAAATCTCAGCTCCCTCCTCCCTCTCTCACTCGCTACATACTCAATTATGTACTGAAAGTACCGAATTACCTGCTTTTTGCACTCGCGTTGCACGGTTATTGCAAGAAAACTATCCATCATACAAGGATCGTTATGGTGTCATTCGAAAGCTCTGTTTATGCCCTTTCAGGGATAGGTACTTGTTTTACGTTCTGGGTCTTATTTAGGCATGAAAATGATCACGTAAACAGCCCTATTTTGGCTAAAAACACCCCGCTGTGCGGTACACATAAATAAACCGCATAGGCCGCTCGTAAGGTGTTAAGTAGTAATGATAGGAATTGAGAGAGAGAGAGAGAGAGAGTAGAACAGAGTGAGAGGAGGCGCGCAGTGTTTTTTGCCATGCTTGATGACGTCACGGCTGGCTGGCCTGGGATTGGTTGGAAGAGTTTTTTACCATGCTTGGTGACATCATGTTTGGTTGGCTTCTTTGTCATTGGCTGAAGGAATTGTTACCGCTTTTGTCTACGTGGTGCGAGCTAGTGCTAGTATATATACAGCTCTCTCGCCACTCTCTCCCTCAGATCTGGTTTCTAGAACGCATCCCTCTTATCCCTTTGATATCTGTCCCCCTCACTGCACCTGAGAATCTTTTCCTCTGCCTATCTCTCTCATTTTCCATATCTTTCACCATCTTTTATTAATATTATACCCCCTCTGGTTAACTCTGCATAATCAGCTTCATGCTGGCCAGTTGTATTGTGCGTTAAGGTCTGATATAACCCATGTATGTTAGTTGTTAAGATAAGTTGATCACGAAGCATTGGTTGGCATTCATATTGTTCAGTACCGCTTCCTATAATTATTAGTGTTCTGCTGGATTAGATAATGCTAGACTAGGAGTCTGATACTATAAGGTATTGTTTCCGATGGGTGCTGGCTTTAGTTAAAAGCTGCACGACATACCTGAGAACTGGAGTTGATTGGGTAAATTCTAGTCTGTGTGCCATTGAGAGTAGAACATGCACGAATGAGGGCTTTTTGCCTATACCATTCTGCACTGTTCTAAGCTCGTTGTTTGTCTTTGAGGTACGCCAGGAGAACGCTTAATACTTCGGTATTAAGGTTTCTCAAGAGAGCTACCCTTTATTATAACGTAATATTTGACGCACAGACTTGAGATTTGCACTAGGCTATGCGGCATGCCATGCGCACCAGTATCTCGTATCATTGACTCTAGCTAGACTTTATCAGTCATAGTAGACATTAAGTATATTAAACCAATTACTCTTTTTATGCATACCCGTTTATGATTACACAAGCATTTCGCAGCCTAGTTTGATGTATTGAGACACAAACGACTTAGGCTCTTTTTGTTGATAGGAATACTACATTGTCGTGGCGATTATTATTGTTGTGGCGTTTAGGATATTCTTGGCTCCGACTGCATTATATCTCCTGCCTTTTTGTGTGCATAGCCTGCACGAGCATTGTTCCGCTGCCTGCCTTTTTGGGTTCCATTTCCGATTCGAGCATCTTGATAGCATCTAACATTTAAAGAAGATTCCTTGTTGGTGTTGAAGGACTTTAGTGCACTTTCTTTCATGCAGGAGTGCCTGACATTTATTGATTAAAGTAACGTAAGCTGTAACTTCTCTTACCACCTTACTTTGCATACCATAACCAAGCACCTTCGGTTATAGGTAGTAATAGGCTGTTTTCATATAACATTAAGCCTAGAGTAGCCGCACATTTATTGAGAGTTTAATAACCTATTATTGCATATAGAACTCTGGAGAGTATTTGTGTTCTTTGTTCACTGGGAATATACATCAGAGGTTGGATCTAGCGCTTTCCGTTGTAGCATTTATGCCATTACTAGTCCAATGAATAAGAGCCCTGATATATTTAAACCTCAGTCGTAACATATTGTACACACACACACACACACACTCTCGAATGGAACTAATAATTGATAGTGTGTGAATGAAGTATGTATTGGACTAACATAGGCTATACTGACAAGAAATATATCATGTCAAATAAACAAATATTTTGTTTATACAGTGCCCATATGCAAGCATATTAGACTCGTAAACATGCAATTCAAAGTCTGATTAGTTCATACTGATATATATATATAATTATATGCTATAACTAAAGAGCTCATAGAGCGCATACCTCTGCCTACGTTGATCAAAACTCTAAGGAAGCAAATCGTCCTTGGTGCATATCCTATCTGTCCACCAAATTTCGTGAAGATCGGTTCATAACTTTACGAGATAGCCTACCTGACGCTGGTATGCGCTCTACCGATCGGCTCCATAACTTAATCACTTCTGCCCAGGTGAGTACCCACCAAATTTCAGGAAGATAGGTTCATAGGTTTTTGAGATATCTTGTACACAATTACACAGACAGATACACCGACAAACAGAGGTGAAAACATAACATCTCGCCGCTTTCGCAGGCGGAGGTAAATAACCTGCCTATAATGGTCAGTGGGGCTGACGCTCGGATTAAACCCACTCAATATTATATTTTATAGACTATATATCTCATTGGTTATAAATACACTTGCCTCAGTGAAGAATGTCCATATTAATGGGAGAGCTGTCTGTAACGAGTGCCACCACCCCTTTGATTTAATTATATACAATGTATATACCGGTATGTTATAAATACCATGGTCACAGGTAGGAATGCACAAATAAAATTAAATATTACTTTATTTAAAAATACATTATTATTTTTATGCAGAGTATTTATTTGTTATAAATACATTTGGTCATTGGCAGGCATATTAAATTAAGCCATGTTATAATGTTACATGTAATTATAATGTTACATGTAAAATGTACGTTAAACACAGAGATTATAATGATTGGTTTTCGTTGTCACTTTCATTAGACTCCTCACTACTGGTGTCTGACTGTGAAATTGTAATGGTAAAGGATTCAAACAAGTGTTCAAAGGCTGTGTCTTTATCTCTGTAATCTGCTTCAATCTGTCGCGTGTGTTCAGTGCATTTTCGCCAATAATCCGGGGTTACGTCATCAATAGCCTGTCGTGTAAGCTGCTCCACCTTCTTGAGATATTGCTTGTCATTGGAATTGTGTTTCTTCACATCTTCCTTGACTTTGGCCCAAACAAGCTCAATCGGGTTAAGCTGACAATAATAGGGTGGCAGTCTAACCACTTTATGTCCGGCTGCTTCTGCAAGTTCGTCAATCTCGTAGGACACAATACGTTTCCGGTGTTGTTTAACCAATTGTAAGAGTTCCATTCGGGTGTGAGAGGGTGCATGGGGGATGAAGTTCTCTGTCAACCACTTCACTATGACTGCTTTCCTGGAGCTGCTAGTTGGGGCCTTGTTCAGCTGCACGTTGTGGTAAGGGGCATTGTCCATAACAATCAACGAGTTTGCAAGGATGTTTGGTAAGAGTTTCTCTGTGAACCATTTCTTGAAAGTGTGTTGGTTCATTGAATTATGGTAGTCCCCTTTGTTACCAAACTTGGATTGGAACATAAGCAGAGCACCTGGGATAACACCTTCAGATCCGCCAGCATGAGCAATGATGAACCGTGCACCTTTACCTGTTTTTGTTTTAGGCCCAATGGTTCCTTCTGTGTTGGTCCAACACTCGCCAACGCAGGTGTTTTGGTTGACCAATGTTTCATCAAGATATACTTCGGGCCTTGGGTTAACGCTATGCCGGTTCTCATGTATTTCTCTGAGATATTTATTCTGTGCCGCTATAATGTCAGTTCTCTCCATCAGAAGGGTTCTACTGCTACAATGTTTCTTGTACCGAAACCCCATCTCCCTCAATATTTTCCATAGACTGTCTCTTTTTCCTGTAAATGCAATTGGTGGCTTAATTACCTTTTCTAGAAGCAAATCAAGTGTTGGTATTTCTCCCCTTTCATAAAACGCCAAAACTTCTCTCCGTATTGCTTCCTTGTCAAAATCGTCCACATTTCCTGTAACAGGGGAAACTCTCTTTTTCCTAACTGGTGACTTTATAACCCCATCATCAGTCTTGGAAGCTTCATATCTGATTTTTACTACGAGTGACAGGGACACTTTCGTTGCCTCGCAGGTTTTCTCCATGATCTCTTTTACTGGTCTATTCTTTCCTTGTTCTTCAAAGTACTTGAACACATTCAGTACAATATTTCGATTTTGGCTATCAAGTCGTGGGGCATTAGCGGGTCTGCTTGCACCAGCTGGAGGACATTGCGGAAGAGACACCGCCATCCTGCCTCTATGTATGGGAGAATGACAGTGACGACTTTCATGCAAATTTGTCCGTTCTCCGCCCTTCCAGCCCCCCCCCCCCCCTCCTCTCCATTCTGCCTGTACCGTATTCTCTAAACAGGTGTGACGACACACCTAGCAGGATATATTAAAAGGAATAACTATTATGTCTTCAGAAACTTTGAATGAATATAATTACTTTCTATATAATAATATTTTGTAGCAATATTACAAGGACACACACCCTTGTAAAGGAGAAACAGGGAGAAGAGAGAGAGAGAGGAAGGGGGGGGGGGTAAACTAGGGGGATATTGGAGAGACGTAGCCTGCATTCGCGCATAAAAATATAATGCGTGTAAGTTACTATAATTGCATAGCAATATAGTTTATATGGAATGAGCAATCAATGATTGATGGACAGTAGGTAGATGGCATTACACTGCTGGTTAAAGGTACTATACGTACTGTACAATATAAGAATGGGAGGGAGGAACAGGTTTATACAGGTGGGCGTGGCTATAGCGGAGGTAATGGAAAAAACAATTGGAGTGGAGAATTATCGGGAGGGTGCAGCAGCACTGCCAACTCTAGCTACTGCTGGTCTAAGGTCCCTAGACAACTGTATGTTGGGGAAGAAATGCTAACAAGTACTACCAAGATCCAGACGGCTCCAGCAACTGGACTTTTTTTAGTACCTGGTGGCCTCTTGCCATGTGATAAGAATTTCAGCCCGATTGCTTTCATACATTCTTAGTTATAAGAAGTTTAGGGGTCAAGATTATTGTCAAGTTCGTTGCCGCTACCTTTAGTAATGTTGGAGTAGGTTAGGGAATTGAAAATGGTGATGATGATGATGGGATTGAAGGTAATGATGATTATGATGATGATGGTGACGATTAAACGAGAATAAACATAAGAATTCTCATCACAGGTCCTCCCGTAGAAACCCAGCCAAGAAAGTGGTGAAGAGGGATGGTGATGGAGGAGAGAGAAAATGTGTGGTGATGGAGACAGAAGATGGGGTGTACAGGTGGTGGTGGAGGTGATGGTGAAGAATTAAGATGGAGGAGGTGGTGGAGGAGGAGGAGAAGACAGCGAGGAGGAGGAGGAGGAGGAGGTGGAGGTAGGAAATATGAATAGGCATAACTTTATTTTACTCAGACTATGAATACACCATGGAGCACATTTGGCAGTTACAAAAAAAAAAAAAAATATATATATATATATATATTAATGACAATCAATTATATCATACACATATATTATTACATACCCATACAACACGCATAAATGAAATATGTGTTGGTGGTGTAATGGTTTAGATGCTTATGTTCTGGGTGTGGTGTCCCGAGTTGGAATCCCGGGAGGACCATATGCTTTCATTAGTTTATTCAAGTACATTGGGGTTTGTAATTGATATGTTAAGAACGGGGTGTTACTTATTCATATTATTAATTTTCCATAGAATAATGACCATGGAGGTGGGAAGAGAGGAGGGAGTATCAGTGGGTGGGGTTGAAGCCGATCCTGGACTCCAATTAGTGGCAGAAAGACGTCTCTACATAGAAGTGTATTATGTCTAGATCCCAAATGAGACATATACTGTATAGTGGTTACATGCTATCACATTAAGGGGAGATGGGTCATTTTTCTGGTCCCCTTTCTCCCTCGTGTTAAGCCTCATTTGTTTTGATATTTTAAGACGTTTGCCCCATTAGTTTGTCGATTATAACACCTTTCGCCCCATTTCGTTGTCAATTTTAAGACCTTTCGGCTTTCGTGCCATTTAGGTGTCGATTGTTTTCTGGCGAGCGATAGCGAGCCTGACATTTTAAGAGGAATCGGCCTTCGGCCGGGACATTTTTCTACCGAAAAATGTACAAATTTATCTTAAAGGGGGGTCTAGGTTTTTGTTTTAAGCATGATGGAGGTCTAGTGAGAGAACTAAGAATTAAGGAATACATTAATTAATAGACCAACAAAACGGTCCATCTCCCCTTAAAAGACCTCTCTACATACTGTAGAAGTGTATTACATATAAAAGACCTCTCTACATACTGTAGAAGTGTATTACATATAAAAGACCTCTACATACTGTAGAAGTGTATTACATATAAAAGACCTCTCTACATACTGTAGAAGTGTATTACATATAAAAGACCTCTCTACATACTGTAGAAGTGTATTACATATAAAAGACCTCTCTACATACTGTAGAAGTGTATTACATATAAAAGACCTCTCTACATACTGTAGAAGTGTATTACATATAAAAGACCTCTCTACATACTGTAGAAGTGTATTACATATAAAAGACCTCTCTACATACTGTAGAAGTGTATTACATATAAAAGACCTCTCTACATACTGTAGAAGTGTATTACATATAAAAGACCTCTCTACATACTGTAGAAGTGTACATATAAAACCTCTCTACATACTGTAGAAGTGTATTACATATAAAAGACCTCTCTACATACTGTAGAAGTGTATTACATATAGATTCCAAATGAGATAATATAATGTATATAGTTGTTACATGCTATCTTATTGTCATAGTATTATAATTATTCATGTATATTTAGGTAATAATACACAAACAGTACGTTACCCCCTTCACCCTCTCTCTCTCACACACACATACACATTAGGGGAGGTGTGGTGGAGTGGTCTTGCCACTGGCCTGGTAATCCAAAGGTCCCGGGTTCAAATCCCGATGTATTAATGGGAAGATATTATTGGGATGGAATTTGTGCTGTACCTAGTATCAGTGCATTACCACAAGCCCACCGAAACGTCAATAAAATACCCTCATTGTTCCCTGATTAAATAGCACTGTATGAATATTCCCATATTCAAAATATGCTATAGGGGTGCAATGCCTGGTGAGTTATCTGCTCAACAGGTGGCGTTGTGTGTGTGTAAGTGTGAGGGTCCGAGTGTAGGGGGGAAACAGTGAAGCACGGGAACGAGGTGGCTTCAGAGATGGGGTCGTTTCGGGCCATGAGTGAGCACCGTGCCTCATGTGAAGGCAAGATGGCAGGTGCTGGTTGTACTCTACGTGCTTCACATGTCTCACTCCCTAGACTGGAACAAGACCTCACGGGCTTCACTGTTCATTGTAAAGCGGTGAATGTTAAGGCTCTCAGCTTATGCCCGAGAGGAAGTAAGTTGGAATATAGAAAAAAAAAAAAAAAAAATACACACATACAGTACATCACCCCTCACTCCTCTCTCTCACCTACACACACACACACATATAGTACATCACCCCTCACTCCTCTCTCTCACCTACACACACACACACACACTCACCTACACACACACACACACACACACTCACCTACACACACACATACAGTATACCACTCCCTTCCCCTCTCACCACCCACACACACACACACACACACACATACAGTACATCACCCCTCACTCCTCTCTCTCACCTACACACACACACACGCACACTCACCTACACACACACACACAGTATACCACTCCCTTCCCCTCTCACCACCCACACACACACACACACACATATAGTACATCACCCCTCACTCCTCTCTCTCACCTACACACACACACACACACACTCACCTACACACACACACAGTATACCACTGCCTTCCCCTCTCACCACCCACACACACACACACACACACACATACAGTACATCACCCCTCACTCCTCTCTCACCTACACACACACACACACACACTCACCTACACACACACATACAGTATACCACTCCCTTCCCCTCTCACCACACACACACACACACACACACACATACAGTACATCACCCCTCACTCCTCTCTCTCACCTACACACACACACACGCACACTTACCTACACACACACACACAGTATACCACTCCCTTCCCCTCTCACCACCCACACACACACACACACACACACATACAGTACATCACCCCTCACTCCTCTCTCTCACCTACACACACACACACACACACTCACCTACACACACACACAGTATACCACTGCCTTCCCCTCTCACCACCCACACACACACACACACACATACAGTACATCACCCCTCACTCCTCTCTCTCACCTACACACACACACACACACACACACACACATACAGTATACCACTCCCTTCCCCTCTCACCACACACACACACACACACTCACCTACACACACACATACAGTACATCACCCCTCACTCCTCTCTCTCACCTACACACACACACACACACACATGCATCACCCCTCACTCCTCTCTCTCACCTACACACACACACACACACACACACTCACCTACACACACACATACAGTATACCACTCCCTTCCCCTCTCACCACACACACACACACACACACACATACAGTACATCACCCCTCACTCCTCTCTCTCACCTACACACACACACACACACACTCACCTACACACACACATACAGTATACCACTCCCTTCCCCTCTCACCACACACACACACATCACCCCTCACTCCTCTCTCTCACCTACACACACACACACGCACACTCACCTACACACACACATACAGTATACCACTCCCTTCCCCTTTCACCACCCACACACACACATACACACACACACACATACAGTACATCACCCCTCACTCCTCTCTCTCACCTACACAAGACACACTCACACACACACACACACACACTCACCTACACACACACATACAGTATACCACTCCCTTCCCCTCTCACCACACACACACACACATCCCAGGAGCAGGACTGGACGACATTGTGGAAGCCTTCGAAGATACCACAAAGGATGCAAATGAAAATACCCTTTTTGTCATCCATGCTGGTTCAAATGACGTCATGCGCACCAGATCCGAAGAGTTGATGGATAAATATCGCAAGATGATCCAGCACTACAAAAACAAGTCAAGGAATATCATCATCTCAGGCATTCTCCCCAAGATCGACGCACCTGACAAATTCTACGACAAGGCCTTCAGCACAAATAGCCGACTAAAACATTTGTGTCTGAGGGAAGAAGTTGAATTCATCAACCTCTGGGACAACTTCTACAACCAGCCTACTCTGTTCTGCAAGGATGGCACTCATCTAAACCCTGTGGGTTCAGCACGCATGGGTCGTCTCCTACACGAAGCAGTCCGCAGCCATGGATCAAAAAAACGCCATCCGAGAAGAAGCAGCAGTGACATAAATCATCCAACGCCAAGAAAAAAACAGAGGCAACCGAGGACCACCAGCGATAAGGACCGGAGACAGCGAGGACCGAGGACAGCCATGAACATAAATGTAGATCCGACAAGAACCAAAAATATTATTGAAGAGCGTTCCGTGAGTTCTAAAATAACAAATTTAAAGGTTTTCTATGCAAACGCTCGTAGCATACGCAATAAATTTTCAGATTTAGAGGAGCTAGTGTTTACAGAAAATTATGATGTGATTGGCATAACAGAATCTTGGCTCAATACAGAAGATAGAGACTTTTTAGCAGAGTATTCACTTCCCGGTTATGTAATGTTTGAGAAAAGCCGAATAAATCGAAATGGAGGTGGCGTTTTACTTTATATCAAAGAAAGTCTTAACCCTACCCTCATGTCAAAACCTCAAATTGTGAATGTCGACGCATCTTTTGTGCTAATAAAGAATAATAAAGGTACCAAAATAATACTTGCATTAATATACAGACCTCCAGCTCAATCAGTGCAAACTGACCGAGAAATGTACGAACAAATTGCAGATATAAGTAACTCGCAAGATACCGTAATTTTTGGTGACTTTAATTTACCTGTGACCAAGTGGGGCGATACTCTTACTTCACATTCCGGACATGACTTGTATACGAACTTGCAAGAGAGTTCGCTTTATCAATTTGTTGGAACGCCGACCCGTGGTAATAACGTTCTTGACATTGTACTTGCAACAAAAGAAGAATTAATAGAGAATTTGAATGTTGGTGATGAATTCAGTAACAGCGACCATCATACGATAACTTTCACTTTAAAGTTTACTAGTAACGAACCAAATAGTAGCATCGAAAAAGTCCCTAATTTCAAGAAAGCAAACTTCCATAAACTTAGAGCTATGTTTAAAGAAACTGACTGGAGCTTTTTAATTCACAATAACGACATAAATACATCTTGGAAGTTATTCGAAGCCACTTACCTAAAAGCAGTGCAAGACTGCATACCATCGAAAACTCGGCGTCCAGGCCATAATAATAAGCCCAAATGGTGGAATAAAGATATTTCAAACTGCCTGCTTGCTAAAAAATTTGCTAATGATAGATTAAAATCCTCACAAAATGACGAAGAACGGCTGAAATTTGTAGAGCTACGACGCAAAGCCAAAAAGTTAATTAAGCAAAGTAAAAAGACCTTAGAGTTACATATTGCGAATCAAAGTAAAACAAACCCGAAAGAATTCTATAGTTATATCAGAAAGAAAAAAGTAGTTACTTCAACTGTTGGACCGTTAGTCGATGAAAATGGAGAATACACCAATGACTAAGAACAAATGAGTAATGCCCTCAATACCTTCTTTGCATCAGTTTTTACAACAGAAGACCTCAGTGATATCCCTACACCATCGCCGATTCAGATTGATAATTCAGATGTTTTAAGCAATATCACCGTTACAGAGAGAGAAGTATTGAATTGTTTAGATAAACTCAAGGTAAATAAAACGCCTGGACCTGATACAATCTCGCCTAGAGTTCTAAAGGAAGCTAAGGATGAGCTCTCTAAACCACTGACATTACTATTCAATAAATCCTTGCAGTCTGGAACTATGCCCGATCAGTGGAAGCTAGCCAACGTAACACCGATATTCAAAAAAGGCAGCAAATCCCTATCCAGCAACTATCGTCCAATTAGCTTAACCTCAGTTGTATGTAAAATGCTAGAAACGGTCATACGAGACAGACTCGTAAATCACTTAGAGGAAAATAACATACTTAAAGATACTCAACACGGCTTTCGTAAAAAACGTTCCTGTTTAACAAACCTCTTAGACTTCTTCCACGATATCCTCAACCTCTACGATGAGAGTAAAGCTGTAGATATTATATACCTTGATTTTCAAAAGGCCTTTGACAAAGTTCCCCACAAACGTTTACTGCTAAAACTAAAAGCGCATGGAATACAAGACGGTGTGTTGAAATGGATAGAAAATTGGCTCAGCGACAGAAAGCAAAGAGTAGTCATAAACGGTAAGGCATCAAAATGGACCAATGTAAGTAGCGGGGTACCCCAGGGATCGGTACTAGGACCAATTCTCTTTCTAATTTACATCAACGACATAGATGAGGGTCTCACCTGTACAATCTCAAAATTTGCTGACGATACAAAAATTGCAAATAGCGTACTCTCAAAAGAACAAGTTGACGATATGCAACACAATTTAGATAAATTGTCATGTTGGGCCCAAATTTGGCAAATGAGTTTCAATGCGGATAAATGTAAAGTACTACATATCGGATACCTAAATGAGAAAGCAAACTATTCGATGAATGGCACTCAGCTTAAGAATGTAAACAGAGAAACCGATCTGGGAGTAACAATATCGAGTAACCTAAAAACGAGTCAACAATGTTCAGAAGTTGTTAAGAAGGCAAACAAAATAATTGGCTTTATAGGCAGGTCATTTGAGCATAAATCCAAAGAAGTTATCCTAACCCTTTACAATTCCTTAGTCCGCCCTCTTCTGGAATACTGCGTTCAATCCTGGTGCCCTTATTACCAAAAAGATATAAACAAGCTAGAACGAGTTCAACGTAGAGTTACCAAAATGATACCTAGCCTAAAGAACAAACCATACGAAGAGCGTCTTAGAGAATTAAATATATTTCCTTTAACCCAGCGCAGATTAAGAGGCGACTTAATTCAAGTGTTCAAAATCATCAAAGGCATCGACAATATGAACTGTAGTAAGTACTTCACTATCGACCAATCTAATTACACGCGGGGAAACGGTTGCAAAATTATTGGTAAATCTTTTAACTCGCACGAATCTAAGAATTTCTTCTTCAATCGAGTTGTCAACTTGTGGAATGGGCTTCCCCGAAATGTTATAGACTGCATCACCGTTGATTCATTTAAACTCCGCCTAGACAAATATCTCGCATCAAACCCGCGACTGACTGCGTTTGTAAATGAATAACTTTATTTTATCCCCCCCTCAGTTACTAACCCATCTGTCCCCTACTAACTTCCTAATCCTGCCACGGACATTAGTTCCAGGGCAGTAATTCCCTTTCCAATGTTCCCTTACCCACTCTAAACCACTGTTTGGACACTTGATCCTCAGTGTTTTGGAGGACAAGCAACCTAGAAGGGTCACTGGATCTGTTGTTGCTTGATTTCCTTTGTACTCCTTTGTACTCCTTTGTACATAGAGTACATCACCCCTCACTCCTCTCTCTCACCTACACACACACACACACACACATACACACATACAGTACATCACCCCTCACTCCTCTCTCTCACCTACACAAAGGAGTACAAAGGAAATCAAGCAACAACATATCTAGTGACCCTTCTAGGTTGCTTGTCCTCCAAAACACTGAGGATCAAGTGTCCAAATAGTGGTTTAGAGTTGGTAAGGAAACATTGGAAAGGGAATTACTGCCCTGGAACTAATGTCCGTGGCAGGATTATGAAGTTAGTAGGGGACAGATGGGTTAGTAACTGAGGGGGGGATAAAATAAAGTTATTCATTTACAAACGCAGTCAGTCGCGGGTTTGATGCGAGATATTTGTCTACGCGGAGTTTAAATGAATCAACGTTGATGCAGTCTATAACGTTTCGGGGAAGCCCATTCCACAAGTTGACAACTCGATTGAAGAAGAAATTCTTAGATTCGTGTGAGTTAAAAGATTTACCAATAATTTTGCAACCGTTTCCCCGCGTGTAATTAGATTGGTCGATAGTGAAGTACTTACTACAGTTCATATTATCGATGCCTTTGATGATTTTGAACACTTGAATTAAGTCACCTCTTAATCTGCGCTGGGTTAAAGGAAATAGATTTAATTCTCTAAGACGCTCTTCGTATGGTTTGTTCTTTAGGCTAGGTATAATTTTGGTAACTCTACGTTGAACTCGTTCTAGCTTGTTTATATCTTTTTTGGTAATAAGGGCACCAGGATTGAACGCAGTATTCCAGAAGAGGGCGGACTAAGGAATTGTAAAGGGTTAGGATAACGTCTTTGGATTTATGCTCAAATGACCTGCCTATCAAGCCAATTATTTTGTTTGCCTTCTTAACAACTTCTGAACATTGTTGACTCGGTTTTAGGTTTCTCGATATTGTTACTCCCAGATCGGTTTCTCTGTTACATTCTTAAGCTGAGTGCCATTCATCGAATAGTTTGCTTTCTCATTTAGGTATCCGATATGTAGTACTTTACATTTATCCGCATTGAAACTCATTTGCCAAATTTGGGCCCAACATGACAATTTATCTAGATTGTGTTGCATATCGTCAACTTGTTCTTTTGAGAGTACGCTATTTGCAATTTTTGTATCGTCAGCAAATTTTGAGATTGTGCAGGTGAGACCCTCATCTATGTCGTTGATGTAAATTAGAAAGAGAATTGGTCCTAGTACCGATCCCTGGGGTACCCCGCTACTTACATTGGTCCATTTAGATGCCTTACCGTTTATGACTACTCTTTGCTTTCTGTCGCTGAGCCAATTTTCTATCCATTTCAACACACCGTCTTGTATTCCATGCGCTTTTAGTTTTAGCAGTAAACGTTTGTGGGGAACTTTGTCAAAGGCCTTTTGAAAATCAAGGTATATAATATCTACAGCTTTACTCTCATCGTAGAGGTTGAGGATATCGTGGAAGAAGTCTAAGAGGTTTGTTAAACAGGAACGTTTTTTACGAAAGCCGTGTTGAGGATCTTTAAGTATGTTATTTTCCTCTAAGTGATTTACGAGTCTGTGTCGTATGACCGTTTCTAGCATTTTACATACAACTGAGGTTAAGCTAATTGGACGATAGTTACTGGGTAGGGATTTGCTGCCTTTTTTGAATATCGGTGTTACGTTGGCTAGCTTCCACTGATCAGGCATAGTTCCAGACTGCAAGGATTTATTGAATAGTAATGTCAGTGGTTTAGAGAGCTCATCCTTAGCTTCCTTTAGAACTCTAGGCGAGATTGTATCAGGTCCAGGCGCTTTATTTACCTTGAGTTTATCTAAACAATTCAATACTTCTCTCTCTGTAACGGTGATATTGCTTAAAACATCTGAATTATCAATCTGAATCGGCGATGGTGTAGGGATATCACTGAGGTCTTCTGTTGTAAAAACTGATGCAAAAAAGGTATTCAGGGCATTACTCATTTGTACTTCATCTTTGGTGTATTCTCCATTTTCATCGACTAACGGTCCAACAGTTGAAGTAACTACTTTTTTCTTTCTGATATAACTATAGAATTCTTTCGGGTTTGTTTTACTTTGATTCGCAATATGTAACTCTAAGGTCTTTTTACTTTGCTTAATTAACTTTTTGGCTTTGCGTCGTAGCTCTACAAATTTCACCCGTTCTTCGTCATTTTGTGAAGATTTTAATCTATCATTAGCAAATTTTTTAGCAAGCAGGCAGTTTGAAATATCTTTATTACACACACACACACACGCACACTCACCTACACACACACACTCACCTACACACACACATACAGTATACTCTTCACACACACACTCACCTACACACACACATACAGTATACCACTCCCTCCCCCTCTCACCACACACACCCACACACACACACACACACACTCACCTACACACACATGCACACTCACCTACACACACACATACAGTATACCACTCCCTCCCCCTCTCACCACACACACACACTCACCTACACACACACACACACACACTCACCTACACACACACATACAGTATACCACTCCCTCCCCCTCTCACCACACACACCCACACACACACACACACACACACACACTCACCTACACACATACACACACACACTCACCTGCACACACACACATTAGCTCACCACACACACACACACACACATACAGTACATCACACCTCACCCCTCTCTCTCTCTCTCACCTACACACACACACACACACACACTCACCTACATACACACATACAGTATACCACTCCCTCCCCTTCTCACCACACACACACACACACACACATACAGTACATCACCCCTCACTCCTCTCTCACATACACACACACACACACACACCATCTATCTATATGCTCAGGCCCAATTCCCATTTTGGGGGTAGCCGACTCAAGACAGAGCAAGAACAGGGAAAACACAAAAACAACATAAAACAACAAATAAACACAGATAAAAAGCACAAACTCACACACATCCAGGTCACCCAGGAGAAGACCCAGAGACCAGGGTCACCAAGGTCGCTCCAGCACTCCTCCGGCCCCCGACCACCCGGAGAGGTTCCGATCTCGGCAGGCAGTCATGCAGCGGAGCCAAAGCCACAAGCCCTCCCACCACACTTCCAGGGCACCCTTCATATTAATCGTCTCCCCGGGCCAGGCGCCTGATGGACTATTATCTAGTCCAACTTGCGCCCGACCCCTTACTCCAAATGACCACGTGTTTACTCAACTATTCACAAGCATTCTCCATTCACTCCTGTCCACCACCACTTCCCCTGCCTGATCTATAGTCATTCCTCTATCATCCAAAGCCTTTCTTACACAGTCTCTCCATCTCCTCAATGGGGGTCTTCCTGCCCTTCTATCTCCCCTTGTACCTGACTCACATATTCTCTTTGTAAGCCTTTCATCTCCCATTCGTTCAACATGACCATACCAGCTCAGCACCCTTCTGTCCACTTGGCTGACAAATGTTCCTGCTGCCCACTCTCGTACGTATCTCTTCATTCCTCAATCTGTCTCTACGAGTAACTCCACATACTCCTCAAGCAGCTCATCTCCATCACATCCAGCCCTCTTTCTTCAGAGCCCATGTCTCAGTCCAATACATCACTGTTGGCACAACAATTCCTGATACAGTGCACTTTTTACTTTCACAGATTTCTCGTCTTCCACATACTTCCCATTGCTCCGAAAACCTTCTTTCCTTCACACACTCTCTGTTTTACCTCCACTTCCATACCTCCACTCCTGCTTATCGTTCCTCCTAGATATTTAAAACACACACCATACATACAGTAACCATCCCCCTCCACCACACATACACACACACACCACACACACACACCATACATACAGTAAACCACCCCCTCCCCCTCTCACCCACACACCACACACACACACACACACACACACCATACATACAGTAAACCACCCCCTCCCCCTCACCACACATACACACACACACACCACACCATACATACAGTAAACCACCCCCTCCCCCTCTCACACACACATACACACACACACACACACACCATACATACAGTAAACCACCCCTCCCCCTCTCACCACACATACACACACACACACACACACACACACCATACATACAGTAAACCACCCCCTCCCCCTCTCACCACACATACACACACACACACACACCATACATACAGTAAACCACCCCCTCCCCCTCTCACCACACATACACACACACACACACACACCATACATACATACAGTAAACCACCCCTCCCCCTCTCACCACACACACACACACACACACACACACACACAACCATACATACAGTAAACCACCCCCTCCCCCTCTCACCACACATACACACACACACACACACACACACACACCATACATACAGTAAACCACCCCTCCCCCTCTCACCACACATACATACACACACACACACACACACACACACCATACATACAGTAAACCACCCCCTCCCCCTCTCACCACACATACACACACACACACACACACACACACACCATACATACAGTAAACCACCCCCTCCCCCTCTCACCACACATACACACACACACACACACACACACACCATACATACAGTAAACCAACCCCTCCCCCTCTCACCACACATACACACACACACACACACACACCATACATACAGTAAACCACCCCTCCCCCTCTCACCACACATACACACATACACACACACACCATACATACAGTAAACCACCCCCTCCCCTTCTCACCACACATACACACACACACACACACACCATACATACAGTAAACCACCCCTCCCCCTCTCACCACACATACACACACACACACACCATACATACAGTAAACCACCCCCTCCCCCTCTCACCACACATACACACACACACACACACACCATACATACAGTAAACCACCCCCTCCCCCTCTCACCACACATACACACACACACACACACACCATACATACAGTAAACCACCCCCTCCCCCTCTCACCACACATACACACACACACACACACACACCATACATACAGTAAACCACCCCTCCCCCTCTCACCACACATACACACACACACACACACCATACATACAGTAAACCACCCCCTCCCCCTCTCACCACACATACACACACACACACACACACCATACATACAGTAAACCACCCCCTCCCCCTCTCACCACACATACACACACACACACACACCATACATACAGTAAACCACCCCTCCCCCTCTCACCACACATACACACACACACCATACATACAGTAAACCAACCCCTCCCCCTCTCACCACACATACACACACACACACACCATACATACAGTAAACCAACGCGTCTATAGTGAGAATGGTACCATACAGATCCACCCTAAGCCTTCGTTTCCGATGTCGCCAATTGGCTAAAATACAGACTACACACACATCCACAGCCATTCCAACAGTACATAAAACACATAACATGCATTTCACGCAATACATTCCCAGTTAAGGAGGCACGATAATAATGAGCTTAGCTCGCATTGCGTGGATTCCCCTTGACGAACAAGTAACTGAGTAACATACAGTACATCACCCCTTACTCTTTATCTCACATACACATACACATACTCACACACACACACCATATATACAGTGAACCACCCCCTCCCACACACACACACACACACCTGTAGGTCCTGTAGGTAGTAGTTGCAGGCAGTGTTGTCCGCCCGTGGTCACGCTGATGCGCCACCACTAGTACATTCCATCTGCCCGTCTCTGCGCCAGCTGGTCCATGATGCTGTTGCTAGCGGCGCGGAGGTGGTAGTGGGGCAGTTTGGGTTGATCAGGTAGTGTCCAGAGAAATTTGTCCAGTTGATTTTTTAATTTCTCGAGACTTGGTTCAGTTGAGTCACGCAGATATCTGGGTAGGGCGTTAAAGAGAAGAGGTCCTCGTGTCGCAAAGGCGTTCTCCTTGAGCGTCTTAACTCTGGTGGCTGCTCTGGGGTGTACCCGCTGTATGTGGCACACACACACACACACACACACACACACACACACACACACACACACACACACACACACACACCTCCTTCCTTCCCTCCAATCCCTATTATTAAGGTATGAAAGGACCTTAATCATGGTATACAGTGATGTATGGCCAGCCAACCCCTTTAATCGACCATTCTCATAAAGACCTTAGAACGACTACTAATACTAGTTCATTATACTGTATATGGTCTTTATAAATATGACGTGTTAGGATATCAGATTATTCCTTCTAAGTCTGTCTGTGTGTTTCTCTCTCTCACACACACATACACACAGCCGCTTCTCTCTCTCTCTCTCTCTCTCTCTCTCTCTCTCTCTCTCTCTCTCTCTCTCTCTCTCTCTCTCTCTCTCTCTCACACAAAGCCGCTATCATAAATGCCCCAATACATTTAGATTGTGTGAATTTATGATATACTGATCCAGGATTCAGACAATTTTCTCCTGGGATCAGAAATACAAGTTTGTTTGTACTCTGCATAGTTAAGATGAGTCAGCTGCACAGTGTTATCCTTGTTTGTAAAGATCTGGTGTGTGTGTGTGTGTGTTTGTAGGTGGATGTATTCATGTGTGTGTATGTGTTGTGTGTGTGTGTGTGTATGTGCAGTGTGTGTATGAGAGAGAGAGAGAGAGAGAGAGAGAGAGAGAGAGAGAGAGAGAGAGAGAGAGAGAGAGAGAGAGAGAGAGAGAGAGAGAGAGGGGGGGGGCGCAAGAACGCGAGCATGCACAACAAGCCTAATAAATGATGATAATGATGACGAATATTATGGCAATGAACGGAGTGGTAAATAATAATAATAATAATGGTTCAGTGTGATTAATGGGAGGAGGAGGAGGAGGGGGAAGAGGGGGAGGAGGAGGAGGAGGAGCACAAGGAGGGGGAGGAGGAGGAGGAGGAGAGGAGGGGGTTGAGGAGAGGAGGGGGTTGAGGAGGAGGAGGGGGTTGAGGAGGAGGAGGAGGAGGGGTTGAGGAGTAGGAGGAGGAAAGAGTACAAAGGAGTACAAAGGAAATCAAGCAACAACAGATCTAGTGACCCTTCAAGGTTGCTTGTCCTCCAAAACACTGAGGATCAAGTGTCCAAACAGTGGTTTAGAGTGGGTAAGGGAACATTGGAAAGTGAATTACTGCCCTGGAACTAATGTCCGTGGCAGGATTAGGAAGTTAGTAGGGGACAGATGGGTTAGTAACTGAGGGGGGGATAAAATAAAGTTATTCATTTACAAACGCAGTCAGTCGCGGGTTTGATGCGAGATATTTGTCTAGGCGGAGTTTAAATGAATCAACGGTGATGCAGTCTATAACGTTTCGGGGAAGCCCATTCCACAAGTTGACAACTCGATTGAAGAAGAAATTCTTAGATTCGTGTGAGTTAAAAGATTTACCAATAATTTTGCAACCGTTTCCCCGCGTGTAATTAGATTGGTCGATAGTGAAGTACTTACTACAGTTCATATTGTTGATGCCTTTGATGATTTTGAACACTTAAATTAAGTCACCTCTTAATCTGCGCTGGGTTAAAGGAAATAGATTTAATTCTCTAAGACGCTCTTCGTATGGTTTGTTCTTTAGGCTAGGTATCATTTTGGTAACTCTACGTTGAACTCGTTCTAGCTTGTTTATATCATTTTGGTAATAAGGGCACCAGGATTGAACGCAGTATTCCAGAAGAGGGCGGACTAATGAATTGTAAAGGGTTAGGATAACTTCTTTGGATTTATGCTCAAATGACCTGCCTATAAAGCCAATTATTTTGTTTGCCTTCTTAACAACTTCTGAACATTGTTGACTCCGTTTTAGGTTACTCGATATTGTTACTCCCAGATCGGTTTCTCTGTTTACATTCTTAACACCTTACGAGCGGCCTATGCGGTTTATTTATGTGTACCGCACAGCGGGGTGTTTTTAGCCAAAATAGGGCTGTTTACGTGATCATTGTCATGCCTAAATAAGACCCAGAACGTAAAACAAGTACCTATCCCTGAAAGGGCATAAACAGAGCTTTCGAATGACACCATAACGATCCTTGTATGATGGATAGTTTTCTTGCAATAACCGTGCAACGCGAGTGCAAAAAGCAGGTAATTCGGTACTTTCAGTACATAATTGAGTAGCGAGTGAGAGAGGAAGCTGAGATTTGTGTCAGTAGGTTCGCCGCGGTGGTCTGGAGCAGTCATACGCTCGCTAGTCTCCTGCCACCACTTGTCTCTCTCTCTCAGCCACATTACGTGCTGAAATTGCCACTCGAGTTATGTCGAGCGCCGCCACATAGTCCAGCTTTATTTAACTCGACTTATGTTGCTCGCCGCTAATTAAGGGTTAAGCTGAGTGCCATTCATCGAATAGTTTGCTTTCTCATTTAGGTATCCGATATGTAGTACTTTACATTTATCCGCATTGAAACTCATTTGCCAAATTTGGGCCCAACATGACAATTTATCTAGATTGTGTTGGTTGCATATCGTCAACTTGTTCTTTTGAGAGTACGCTATCTGCAATTTTTGTATCGTCAGCAAATTTTGAGATTGTACAGGTGAGACCCTCATCTATGTCGTTGATGTAAATTAGAAAGAGAATTGGTCCTAGTACCGATCCCTGGGGTACCCCGCTACTTACATTGGTCCATTTTGATGACTTACCGTTTATGACTACTCTTTGCTTTCTGTCGCTGAGCCAATTTTCTATCCATTTCAACACACCGTCTTGTATTCCATGCACTTTTAGTTTTAGCAGTAAACGTTTGTGGGGAACTTTGTCAAAGGCCTTTTGAAAATCAAGGTATATAATATCTACAGCTTTACTCTCATCGTAGAGGTTGAGGATATCGTGGAAGAAGTCTAAGAGGTTTGTTAAACAGGAACGTTTTTTACGAAAGCCGTGTTGAGTATCTTTAAGTATGTTATTTTCCTCTAAGTGATTTACGAGTCTGTCTCGTATGACCGTTTCTAGCATTTTACATACAACTGAGGTTAAGCTAATTGGACGATAGTTACGGGGTAGGGATTTGCTGCCTTTTTTGAATATCGGTGTTACGTTGGCTAGCTTCCACTGATCAGGCATAGTTCCAGACTGCAAGGATTTATTGAATAGTAATGTCAGTGGTTTAGAGAGCTCATCCTTAGCTTCCTTTAGAACTCTAGGCGAGATTGTATCAGGTCCAGGCGTTTTATTTACCTTGAGTTTATCTAAACAATTCAATACTTCTCTCTCTGTAACGGTGATATTGCTTAGAACATCTGAATTATCAATCTGAATCGGCGATGGTGTAGGGATATCACTGAGGTCTTCTGTTGTAAAAACTGATGCAAAGAAGGTATTGAGGGCATTACTCATTTGTTCTTCGTCTTTGGTGTATTCTCCATTTTCATCGACTAACGGTCCAACAGTTGAAGTAACGACTTTTTTCTTTCTGATATAACTATAGAATTCTTTCGGGTTTGTTTTACTTTGATTCGCAATATGTAACTCTAAGGTCTTTTTACTTTGCTTAATTAACTTTTTGGCTTTGCGTCGTAGCTCTACAAATTTCAGCCGTTCTTCGTCATTTTGTGAGGATTTTAATCTATCATTAGCAAATTTTTTAGCAAGCAGGCAGTTTGAAATATCTTTATTCCACCATTTGGGCTTATTATTATGGCCTGGATGCCGAGTTTTCGATGGTATGCAGTCTTGCACTGCCTTTAGGTAAGTGGCTTCGAATAACTTCCAAGATGTATTTATGTCGTTATTGTGAATTAAAAAGCTCCAGTCAGTTTCTTTAAACATAGCTCTAAGTTTATGGAAGTTTGCTTTCTTGAAATTAGGGACTTTTTCGATGCTACTATTTGGTTCGTTACTAGTAAACTTTAAAGTGAAAGTTATCGTACGATGGTCGCTGTTACTGAATTCATCACCAACATTCAAATTCTCTATTAATTCTTCTTTTGTTGCAAGTACAATGTCAAGAACGTTATTACCACGGGTCGGCGTTCCAACAAATTGATAAAGCGAACTCTCTTGCAAGTTCGTATACAAGTCATGTCCGGAGTGTGAAGTAAGAGTATCGCCCCACTTGGTCACAGGTAAATTAAAGTCACCAAAAATTACGGTATCTTGTGAGTTACTTACATCTGCAATTTGTTCGTAAATTTCTCGGTCAGTTTGCACTGATTGAGCTGGAGGTCTGTATATTAATGCAAGTATTATTTTGGTACCTTTATTATTCTTTATTAGCACAAAAGATGCGTCGACGTTCACAATTTGAGGTTTTGACAAGAGGGTAGGGTTAAGACTTTCTTTGATATAAAGTAAAACGCCACCTCCATTTCGATTTATTCGGCTTTTCTCAAACATTACATAACCGGGAAGTGAATACTCTGCTAAAAAGTCTCTATCTTCTGTATTGAGCCAAGATTCTGTTATGCCAATCACATCATAATTTTCTGTAAACACTAGTTCCTCTAAATCTGAAAATTTATTGCGTATGCTACGAGCGTTTGCATAGAAAACCTTTAAATTTGTTATTTTAGAACTCACGGAACGCTCTTTAATAATATTTTTGGTTCTTGTCGGATCTACATTTATGTTCATGGCTGTCCTCGGTCCTCGCTGTCTTCGGTCCTTATCGCTGGTGGTCCTCGGTTGCCTCTGTTTTTTTCTTGGCGTTGGATGATTTATGTCACTGCTGCTTCTTCTCGGATGGCGTTTTTTGATCCATGGCTGCGGACTGCTTCGTGTAGGAGACGACCCATGCGTGCTGAACCCACAGGGTTTAGATGAGTGCCATCCTTGCGGAACAGAGTAGGCTGGTTGTAGAAGTTGTCCCAGAGGTTGATGAATTCAACTTCTTCCCTCAGACACAAATGTTTTAGTCGGCTATTTGTGCTGAAAGCCTTGTCGTAGAATTTGTCAGGTGCGTCGATCTTGGGGAGAATGCCTGAGATGATGATATTCCTTGACTTGTTTTTGTAGTGCTGGATCATCTTGCGATATTTCTCCATCAACTCTTCGGATCTGGTGCGCATGACGTCATTTGAACCAGCATGGATGACAAAAAGGGTATTTTCATTTGCATCCTTTGTGGTATCTTCGAAGGCTTCCACAATGTCGTCCAGTCCAGCTCCTGGGATGCAAAATCTTTTTCGTTGATTTGGGACTCTGTCGCAGAACTCTTCGACCTGTCCTCGTAGGATGGAATCCCCAACGAGCCTGGTCTCTTCTGGTTCGTCTTCCATCTCTACCAATATCTCAAATCTGTTGGACATTGTGACTGGTAGATGAGACCTTTTCTGCGTTGGCCGTGCACCGTTCCTCACTGGTGTAAATCCGGAAACCTGTGTTGGCGGGACTCTACGTACAGGTCGGGGAGAGGAGTGGTTAGAACGGGGGCGAGGGGTTGGTACTGTTCGTGCTAGCAGGCTTCTTGCACGAGGAGTGAGGGAAAGACTAAGGTGAACAGGACGGCTGTCCTGGTTTGATGTCGGCTCAGGTTCATCAGAAGCATCTGCTGCAGTGTCTACTGCAGGTGTTGGATTGTTGGCAGATGACGTTGGGGCGGTGGTGGATGCTGGAGTTGAAACAATTTGAGTTAGTGATACTCCAACGTTGAGTGTTACAAACTCTTGGAGTGATTCCAGCTTCCTGGTGAGGGCGTTGATCTTGTTGAGGGCTTCATCCAATTTTGCTGTCAAATCCCCTCGTTGCTGGCAGAGTCAGCAGACTTGTGGATCGGCAGGAGCAAACATGGAAGCACCAAACCTACCGGCGCAGTTCGTACAGGCACGAGGCATGGTGACGATCACTTTCTTCAGTTCACTTCACTCACTTAAAAACACTTAACTCACTTTAAAAACACTAAACTCACTTTAACCCTTAAAAAGCGGCCCACCACTTAAGTCGAGTTAAATAAAGCTGGACTATGTGGCGGCGCTCGACATAACTCGAGTGGCAATTTCAGCACGTAATGTGGCTGAGAGAGAGAGACAAGTGGTGGCAGGAGACTAGCGAGCGTATGACTGCTCCAGACCACCGCGGCGAACCTACTGACACAAATCTCAGCTCCCTCCTCCCTCTCTCACTCGCTACATACTCAATTATGTACCGAAAGTACCGAATTACCTGCTTTTTGCACTCGCGTTGCATGGTTATTGCAAGAAAACTATCCATCATACAAGGATCGTTATGGTGTCATTCGAAAGCTCTGTTTATGCCCTTTCAGGGATAGATACTTGTTTTACGTTCTGGGTCTTATTTAGGCCTGAAAATGATCACGTAAACACTAAAAAACACCCCGCTGGGCGGTACACATAAATAAACCGCATAGGCCGCTCGTAAGGTGTTAAAAACACTTCACTCCCTTCAGGTCGCTTCACTTACTTAAATAGGCCTAACCGAAAACAAAAATGTTGAAATACACACAAATAGGTTATCAGCGGTGATAGCCTAACCAAAAATTAAAACAAAACAAAATTAAATTTGAATACGCAGTGATAGCCGAACCGAAAACAATTTTATGTTTATTTAAACAGAAATAGGCCACCAGGGGTTATAGCCTATCCTAACCGAAAACAAAAATTATGAAATACCGGTACACAGAAATAGGTCACCAGCGGTGATAGCCTAACTGAAAATTTAAAAATTGAAGTACGCAGAAATAGGCCACCAGGGATGATAGCCAAATAGCTAACCTAGACTAACCGAAAACAAAAATAACCGAAAACAAAAATTATGAAATACTGGTACGCAGAAATAGGCCACCAGCGGTGATAGCCTAACTGAAAATTTAAAAATTGAAGTACGCAGAAATAGGCCACCAGGGATGATAGCCTAGACTAACCGAAAACAAAATGAACCGAAAAAAAAAATTATGAAATACCGGTACGCAGAAATAGGCCACCAGCGGTGATAGCCTAACTGAAAATTTAAAAATTGAAGTACCGTGTTAGGAGGAAGGAGCTGTGGAAAGGGAGGAGGAGGAAGAAGAGGGGGAGGAGGAGGAGGAAGAGGAGGAATACAAAGGAGAACAAACTGCAACAGACCTATTGGTCCTTACGAGGCAGTTTGGATATCTAAAACTATTAATCTATTGACTACGAGGTAGAGAAAAGGATAGCAAAGAAGAAGGCTCCTCCCCACCCACCACTCCCTCCAGCTAATGCTGGCATGGAAACAGTTGGAAAAATAAACCAAGCACTATGGAAAAACTAACATGATAACAAAAAGATGTCGCCGGTACAGAAGGGGTTAAAACGCGATAATATTATAAGCATCTTTTACGCCGGAGCTTACCACCACACTGTTTATTATTCTCGGTGGTCTACGGCCACTTAAAGGGGGAAGTAGTCGCATTTTATGGACCCCCTTCTCCCTCGTGTTTAGCCCCATTGGTTTTTAGATTTTAAGACGTTCGGCAAGGTGATTTTAACACCCTTTGCCTGATTTCGTTGTCAATTTTAAGACATTTAGGTGTCGATTTTCTCCTGGCAAGCGATAGCGAGCCTGTAATTTTAAAAGTCACCGGCCTTCGGCCGGGACATGTTTCCACCGAAAAATGTACAAATTTATCTTGAACGGGGGTCTAGGGGGTGTTTGTTTATAGGTTGGTGGAGGTCTAAGGAGGAAACAACAAATAATAATAAAAAGATAAAACAGTAAGATAATAACTACGCCAATCTCCCTTTAAAACGCGTCATAATCCTCAAGGGGTTACGCCAAAATATTATATTAATCATCTTTTACGCCGGAGCTTATAAACACACTTTGTTTATTATTCTGTTTTGCGCGGCTACTTAAGGGGGTAGTACTCGCGCGAAAGGTCTTAAAATCGCCAAGCTAATGGGCCGAACGTCTTAAAATATGAAAACGAATGGGACTAAGCATGAGGGAGAAGGGGGAGGGGGGAGTGGTTACACCAAAATGTTATATAAGCCTCTTTTACGCCGGAGCTTATAACCACATTTTGTTTATAATTCTGTTTTACGCGGCTACTTAACTTGACTTTGTAGACGCTTTTTATGGACCCCCTTCTCTTTCGTGTTTAGCCCCTTTGTTTTGTTTTTTTATTTTAAGACGTTCGGAAAATTAGTTTGGCGATTTTAAGACTTTACGCCCCACTTTTGTCAATATTGAGACCTTTTGTGCCATTTAGGTGTCAATTTCCTTCTGGCGAGCGATAGCGAGCCTGTAATTTTAAGAGTAACCGGCCGTCGGCCGAGACATTTTTCTACCGAAAAATGTACAAATTTATCTAGGGGTTGTCATATACAGATTGAAGGAGGTCTAGCGAAGAAACTAAACAAATTATAAGTAAATTAATTAATAGACCAAAAAAACAGCCACTGTCCCCTTAAAACGCCAAAATATTAAAATAAGCCTCTTTTACGCCGGAGCTTATAACCACACTTTGTTTATATTCTGTTTTACGCGGCTACTTAACTTGACTTTGAGTACCAGCGACGTGTTATAGTTTATTATAGCTATATTCAGACTATATTATGCAGCTTAGGAAGGATCTGTGGTAGTTAAAAGGGTTGGTTCAGATAGTTTGAAGCCTTATTAATGCTAGAGGTCCTTCCTAAGCTGAATTAAATCATCTAATAGTTGCTAGAATAGGATGAAAAGGACGCCCCTGGTACTGTACGGGTTAACTTGACTTTGTACGATAGGTAGGCCATCGTTTTCTGTTAGCGCCATTTGGTATACTTTAGTAAAACAATAAGTGCAGGGTGATTTGGCTGAAGATGAGAGGAACTATAAAAGAAAACGAAAATGAAAGGAAATGCGAAAGAGAGACTGATATAATAATGCCAACCTCTTTTATAGGCGTCTTTTATGTCAGCTTAACCACGCGTGTTTATTATTCTTTTAGAGTTTTACGGCTGCTTAACTTGACTTTGTACTCTCAGGCTGCACTCTTTTATTTGACCTTTTATCTTTTATTCATATTTTGAGGAATGTTCTTGTTTAAATTAATAGGTCGTGCAAGGTACTATATTCAGTGGATGAGGGTTACATTCAGTCCACTAATAGAACACTTTATTATACTATATATCTATATATGGAGGTTAAATCACAAATATGTGTGATCAAATTATGTAGTAAAACTCGCTAGGAAAATTGAAACAATGGAACACCAAGCTTTCGTCTATTCTCTCAAGACATCTTCAGGGTAAGCCTAATACGATTGCCCTTAAGGTGTCTTGAGAGAGACGATATATGTAGGTGAAAGGTGAACATTATGAAGATAATAGGAAGTACAAACAAAATACAAGGAGGATAAAGACTAAGAAAGTGAAATTAACACATGGATAAATGGTTCTTGCTTAAACTAATAGAGGTACGATTGCGCTAATAAGTCATGTCTCAGCTGGGATTACGTTTGGCTTGCTCTGTGCTGTATTAATGTCTGTCAGATGTTGAAAAGGGTGGGTAAGTGTAGGAACATGTTTGTATATCTCACTCCATATGAAGACATGAAGCTTAGATATTGTTGATACAATTATTGATCAAAACATACTTGGTGCCGAGACATCACTTAATAGCGCGACTGTACACTCGGATACAATAATCTCTACCCCACTGATAAATATTCATGGACTTCATATTTTCATATTACGGAAGTACAAAGGAGTACAAAGTACAAAGGAAATAAAGCAACAACAGGTCTAGTGACCCTTCTAGGCTGCTTGTCCTCCAAAACACTGATGATCAAGTGTCCAAACAGTGGTTAAGAGTGGGTAAGGGAACATTGGAAAGGGAACTACTGCCCTGGAACTAATGTCCGTGGCAGGATTAGGAAGTTAGTAGTGGACAGATGGGTTAGTAACATAACAGTTATAAGGATCTTTCGTATATCTGAGAAAAAGAGAGTAACGTCTTAGAAATATATATACGCAAAAATCCTTGATGAATCTGAGGGAATAAAATAAAGTTATTCATTTACAAACGCAGTCAGTGGCGGGTTTGAGGCAAGATAGTTGTCTAGGCGAAGCTTTAAAGAATCAATAGTGTTGCAGTCTATAACGTCTCGGGGAAGCCAATTCCACAAGTTGACAACTCGATTGAAGAAGAAATTCTTAGACTCAAATGGGCTGTAAATTTCCACCCCTATTCCCTGGCTGACCCTTCCCAAACGGTGGAAATATTAGCTCGATTACTCTATTCGCTTGTGAGTTAGAGAGGTTAATGGTCAGGAGTTTTGGCCTACTTATTTGGAACAAGGTATAGTAGACTATATATTAACCCTTTCACGCATTTATGACATAGAGGTTGCCAGATTAGCAATAAGAAATAGAGTTCTCTCACTCTTATAATTACCTCTCCAAAATTAGTTTTGTGCCCACAGCTAACTGAAAGACAACTGCAGAGGTTGAAGTAACTAAACTAAAGGTTTCTAAATACCCCTGATGGTAACAAAGGCTTTAAAGTATCCCCAATAGGCTCAAAATCGCGTCATATGCGTGAAAGGGTTAAATATCGTTGTCTACATCTAACTCAAAGACAACTGCAGAGGTTGAAGTAACTAAACTAAAGGTTTCTAAATACTCCTGATTGTAACAAAGGCTTTAAAGTGTCCCAAAATAGGCTCAAAATCGCGTCATATGTCGGAGAGGGTTATATAAAAAAATTGACTAAATGAATGTATCAAAATATATTAATGAATAAATATGAGATACATTTTTAATGGAAAATTAATGAATGACATATTGAACCGACAACTGATTTAAGGGGAGGATTTTTTTTTTCTTCTGAACCCCCTTCTGCCTCATGCTCAGCTCCAATAGTTATGAGATTTTAAGACGTTTGCCCCATCAGGTTGGCGACTTTAATACCTTTTGCTACATTTCTTTGTCAATATTAAGGGGAGGTGTGTAGTGTATTCCCTAGACCTCCAACAAGCTTAAAATTACACCCTCTAGACCCCCTTTCACGATAAATTTATAAATTTTTCGATGGAAAAATTTCCCGGCCGAAGGCCGGTTCCTCTTAAATTTCAGGCTCGCTATCGCTCACCAGGAAAAAATCGACACCTAAATGTCACGAAAGGTCTTAAAATTGACAGAAATTGTGCGAAAATTCTTAAAATCGCCAAACTAATGGGGCGAACGTCTTAAAATCTCAAAAGCAATGGGGCTAAACATGAGGGAGAAAGAGGTTCAGAAAAAAATCCCTCAAGTGGAAATCTCCCCTTAAGACCTTTCGTGCCCCTTAGGTGTTTGTTTTTCTGGCGAGCGATAGCAAGCCTGTAATATAATAGGAAGCGGCCTTGGACCGGGAAATTTTGACTACCAACAAATGTGCCTACTCAACGAGGCAGAGAAAGCAGCGAGGGAACGCGAAAGTGGTCCCGGACCCTAAGAATTGGAAGTTTAAAGGTCGGCCACCCCCAGCAATAAGGTATGTGCCTGAGTATATATGTACAGTTTGCCACACATATTATATTCTGTTGGGGTCGTGATTAGGCAGCGCTACACCCCCTTCCCCAACCCCCCTTCCTCGCCCCACCTCCTACCTTCCACTATTCATAGTGTGGCCGTGACGTCAGGTCACGTGACAATAATAAACAAACCAATACCCGGCCCTATGGTACGGGGCTGCCGCGCGCTTGTACAAAGGAGTACAAAGGAGTACAAAGGAAATCAAGCAACAACAGATCTAGTGACCCTTCTAGGTTGCTTGTCCTCCAAAACACTGAGGATCAAGTGTCCAAACAGTGGTTTAGAGTGGGTAAGGGAACATTGGAAAGGGAATTACTGCCCTGGAACTAATTTCTGTGGCAGGATTAGGAAGTTAGTAGGGGACAGATGGGTTAGTAATTGAGGGGGGGATAAAATAAAGTTATTCATTTACAAACGCAGTCAGTCGCGGGTTTGATGCGAGATATTTGTCTAGGCGGAGTTAATCAACGGTGATGCAGTCTATAACGTTTCGGGGAAGCCCATTCCACAAGTTGACAACTCGATTGAAGAAGAAATTCTTAGATTCGTGTGAGTTAAAAGATTTACCAATAATTTTGCAACCGTTTCCCCGCGTGTAATTAGATTGGTCGATAGTGAAGTACTTACTACAGTTCATATTGTCGATGCCTTTGATGATTTTGAACACTTGAATTAAGTCACCTCTTAATCTGCGCTGGGTTAAAGGAAATAGATTTAATTCTCTAAGACGCTCTTCGTATGGTTTGTTCTTTAGGCTAGGTATCATTTTGGTAACTCTACGTTGACTCGTTCTAGCTTGTTTATATCTTTTTGGTAATAAGGGCACCAGGATTGAACGCAGTATTCCAGAAGAGGGCGGACTAATGAATTGTAAAGGGTTAGGATAACTTCTTTGGATTTATGCTCAAAGGACCTGCCTATAAAGCCAATTATTTTGTTTGCCTTCTTAACAACTTCTGAACATTGTTGACTCGGTTTTAGGTTACTCGATATTGTTACTCCCAGATCGGTTTCTCTGTTTACATTCTTAAGCTGAGTGCCATTCATCGAATACACTAAGAGACTGGTCAAGTTTGTGTGGTACCAGGCTGTTTTAGCACACACGGACAAGACAATGTGCTTTTGTATTGATTTCAAACAATCAAAGATGTAAGGAAAATATATTAAGGAAACAATAACAAGCTTCAAAGCAGTAACATAAAACAATATGATGAATAGATGATAAGACTGAATATTGAGCTCTCTCCTTTAATATGTGTGGATGTTTGGATTATTATGAACATATCTTAAGTAATTTTACCCAAATATATATAGGCCTTATTTCATTCATAACACTACAGATGCATACAGTACCTATCAGACGGCAACGGTCAATAAGAGTAAACAAAAAATATTTTGTATATAAAGCGCAAAGCTCTTTATCATCCATCGCCGTCTGGAAACTGTCTAATATCTTCTTGTATAAGGACTAGGCTTAACAATTATCTGTACTGATATTTATTGTCTCATTTTACACAATATATTTGTATACACATTTATGTTTATCGATATATTAGGGAGGTAACCGCAATTCACGGCAAAGCGTATACCATTAGCCTACACTAGATTACCGTATCCTATGCAAAGCCAACTGAAAACAAAACATTAATAGGACACCAACAATCTATTAACCACATTAATGATGTATATGAAATGTCTGTTTTGGTGGATGGGTGAGGGTAGGGCAAATTTGTCATGTGTTTTCGACCATTCCATTCTTACACAAGATATGTTTATATCAATCTATTTTACCTTCCATAATGAGAGACAATACGATTCATCACGAAGTGTAGCCTACCAGCTGATATATAACAAACGTATATATTATATACTAAATGAAGAGACAAGGAATAATCGTGTGTCTTTAGACCTCTTCATATAGATTAAAATGTAGGTTAAGGTACATATACGGTACAAGTATATCGTTTGCTTCAACAGACACATTCCATGATAAATAACATAAGGAACAAAGCACAATGTAAGGCATTGATCTTGGTACAATGGCAAAGCTGCTAGATGTAAAGTAAGTACCGGTAATAAAACGAAACATATGAAAAGAGTTGATTAGGCTATGCCCAACATTACCGGTATCTATCAACTGAAAATATACATATTTTATAATGCATATTTTATTAATTTCACCCCAACATATGCCAATTTTGTGAATAGGTCATATATATAATATGCTTACGTGTCGGATAAATTGCGTCTATATATGCAGGGAAATTTAGACTAAATGAAGTAGTCTCGTTGGCAATATAAGCAAAATCCATCATAGTTTTACCATTTTAATGCAGCAAAATTATATAAATCTGAACTTGGCTCTTTTACCAACCATATCAAACCCACCAAACCTACCTAAGAATTAACTTAACTAACGGTTTATTTGAAGAGGTTTAAGCAAAGTCCGTTGTATAAATATATGTTACCTTCCATAATAGGAGAATATACGATTTATCATGAAGTTTGTCGGTTGAAGCAAAACTATATACCTGGTACCGGTACCGTTTATGGACATACCTTACCTACATTATGATCCATGTGAATTGGTCTAAAATTCCGGTGTAAAATTCATCAATTTACAGTTAGTATTTTTAAGTCTAGCCCATACATAAGGTGATATTTGGTCTAGGTTTTAACTTTTGAACTTGTTTGACATCAAATGTTGATTAAAATCCAAACTCGATCGGTTATATTTTGTCAACTCTGGTATTTCTATGGTTGCGGGATTTTTGCGGGTAGAGGGTATTACAATAAGCTAAATACATCGGAGATTTGACCATATTAATTAACTAAACCTGTATTATGCATCACTGAAATTATAAGTAGGCCTAGCCTATGTAACGGTAGATTGTGTTACGTGCCTTTAACCCCTTCTGTACCGGTGATGTACTTATCATTATATTCTGGCCACTATTAGACGATTTTGTACAGCTTAGGAAGGACGTCTACTCATTACAAGGCTACAGCCTATCTCAATTAATCCTTTTAGATATCATACATCCTTCCCAAGCTTAGACAAAATCGTCTAAATGTAGCTGAAATCAAATACAAAAAGACGTTACCGGTAAAGAAGGGGTTAATATTCTGTTCTCACAGATTTCTGTACGGTATACATGCGCAGTTCTGCTGTTGTAACAAGGCTTATAATCTGTATAGTATCTCTAATTTCCAAAACGTAGACATTATTTGATTTCTCTCTCTCTCTCTCTCTCTCTCTCTATATATATATATATATATATATATATATAAACAATAACAAACATATATTACAGAAATGAAGTGAGTAATGGAATGTGTCTAATGGAATGGTGTCTTATAACAAACTTTTGTTTTCTGCTTCGCCTTCGCTCGCATAGTAATCATTAAACAAATATACGCAAAACGGATAAATATCAACATACTACTGTATGGTGTAAAATTATAAAATCGACATGTAAATAATGATGATACAGTAGGCCTATTTAAGTTAGCCCAGTACGGTATATAAGGAGATATAGTCGGTGTTGATCACTCTTCATACACCCTGCTTTTATCACAAGGCAGTAATAAGTCTTCATTGTCGTAATTTCCCTCTATTTTACCCTAGGGACCCTCCCCCTTCAGAACACTAAGAATGTATGGCGATAACTCAATTTCCATAGTGTTCACGTTAGACACGGCATTACGAGCATATAAAGTAGAAACCGATTCAATCGCATAGAGTTCAACGTGTTTATTTACTTGGGAGTAGCGGGCCAATGATGCCCCACGCCGTCTGGTGGAGAAATCGGAACTATACCCCGTGCACACTATGAATTGGTAGGAGGTGGAAGGAGGGAGGGGAGTTGGGGAGGTGGGTGCGGCTCTGCCAAGTTACGATTTGCTGGGATGGTTAAGAAATGGTATATGTGCGGGTAGTTATATACATACATACCTATAATGATTGGACTATTGGACAGCTAAGGGGAGATTTGTATTTATTGGACCGGGTGAGAGTTCTTGATATCTTCCCGTTGGAGACACGCAGACTACGAGGTCAACTCATTTCAGTTTTAAAAATACTTAATGGGTTTGACAATGTGGATTATAGCAAATTGTTTAGTCTCAATATGAATACAACACGCAACCATGGCTGGAAATTATAATGGTTCAGCACTAGTACAGGTATATGTGGAAACTTTTTCACATATAAGATCTGTTCTACCTGGAACAAACTTCCCTCCGAACTTGTAAATAGGGCTTCAGTAAAGCAGTTCAAGAAGAGAGTAGATAGTATTTGGCACACTCTGTAAAGAGTGTAGTGCACTAAACAGTCTCTCTCCTTCCACTGCCAGTATCTCCTCGGAATGGACCGCAAGGTCTTGATAGCGTAATGCATAAATGCGCGGAATTTCGGTGTGAGCATCCTACTGTAGGTTCGAGTCCTTGGAGTGCCACATGTATTTGTTGATTTCATTAATTGAGTTTAGAGGTAAAGTTGGTTGGTGAAAACTTATAATACTAACTATTCTTTGTAACTCCTTGTAACTCTCACTCTCTCTCTCTCTCTCTCTCTCAATTACGCCTTCCACCACCTCGCCCTCCCTCCCTCCCTCCCTCCCTGGTAGGCTCACAGGAAAGGGAATACATTTAAGGTCAACTCCAACAATGTCTTTATTTCCCTTATTCCACTCACTCTATTATCAATATTCTGGGTTTTACATAATACCCTCAGTCGGTTGGTTGGTTTGTCTGTCGGTCTGTCTGTCTGTCTGCCTGTCTGTCTCTCTTATTATTATTCAGGGTTCTACATAATAGCTTTAGTTTGTCTGTCTGTCTGTATGTCTCTCTCTCTCTCTTTGTTTTTATTATTATTATTAAGGGTTTTACATATTGGACTTAGTCGGTCGGTCTGTCTGTCTGCCTGTCTCTCATTATCATTCAAGGTTCTACATATTGGCCTTGATCGGTCGGTTGGTCGGTCAGTCTGGTCGGTCAGTCGATCGATTGGTCGGTCGGTGGTTGGTCGGTCGGTTGGTTGGTCAGTCGGTCGATTGGTTGGTTGGTCGGTTGGTTGGTTCGTCGGTTGGTTGGTCGGTCAGTCTGGTCGGTCGGTCGATCGAGTGGTTGGTCGGTCGGTCGAGTGGTTGGTCGGTCGGTCGGTCTGTCTGTCCGAATTAGGAGACCCAAACTTTATATAATAGGGCTTCCGTTTTCGCTGTGACTCTAGGCTCGCTTTATTTGCTTTAATATCTCTCTCGCTCTCCCTCTCTCTCTTTCTCTCTCGCTTTCACTCTCACTCTCACTCTCTCTCGCTCTCTCTCTCCCTCTTTCTCTCTCTCCCATTCTTACGTTCGCTCTTGTTCATCATGTCTTTCTCCTACTGCAATTTGTTCTCTCTCTCTCTCTCTCTCTCTCTCTCTCTCTCTCTCTAATCTTAGCTTGTTTTATCTCTTTCCAATAAAATGTCCTAAAAATAAATAAATAAATATTTTCTTCAATTATAAGTTGTACCACATTGAAGGGGGGGGGGATGGTTGTACCACATTGAAGGGGAGGATGGTTGTACCACATTGAAGGGGGAGGGATGTTTGTAACACATGGAAGGGGGGAGGATGGTTGTACCACATTGAAGGGGGGGGGATGGTTGTACCACATTGAAGGGGGGAGGACGGTTGTACCACATTGAAGGGGGGGGGGGGTTGTACCACATTGAAGGGGGAGGATGGTTGTACCACATTGAAGGGGGGAGGGGGATGGTTGTACCACATTGAAGGGGGGAGGATGGTTGTACCACATTGAAGGGGGGGGATGGTTGTACCACATTGAAGGGGGGAGGGGGATGGTTGTATCACATTGAAGGGGGAAGGATGGTTGTACCACATTGAAGGGGCGGGGGGTTGTACCACATTGAAGGGAGGGATGGTTGTACCACATTGAAGGGGGGAGGGGGATGGTTGTACCACATTGAAGGGGGGGAGGATGGTTGTACCACATTGAAGGGGGGGGGATGGTTCCCCTTCTCCCTCACGCGTAGCCTCATTAGTTTTCATATTTTAAGACGTTCGGCCCATTAGTTTGGTGGCGATAATAAGATATTTCGCTCAATTTCTTCATTAAGACTTTTCGTGTAATTTATGTGCCGATTGTTTTTGCTGGCGAGCGATAGAGAGCCAATAAGTAAGGAGGAACCGGCCTTCGGCCGGTACATTTCCCTACCAATAACTGTAAAAATATGTCTAGAAGGGGGATCTTTGGGATTTTTATGAAGTTTGATGGAGGTCTAGGGAGGACACTAAAATATATATATATATACTATACTATACAACTATAATATATATATATATATATATATATATATATATATATATATACTATACTATACAACTATAATATATATATATATATATATATATATATATATATACTGTAAATATTATTAATAAAAAGGTAAATATATAATCCAATAAATACGCCCATCCCCCTTAACCCCTTCAGCACGATGACGTAATTGTTAACATATTCTGGTTAGTATTACACGATTTTCTTTTGTTTATAATATACCTCTAACACTCGAACGGGGTCAATTCTATCTCAGTAAACCCTCTGAGTAACGTAGGTCCTTCTTAAACTGCATAACATCGTCTAATTAAAGGAGCTAGGTGGACAGATCATAACACATTATTTAACACACAAACACACGAACCAATTTTCAAGAAATTAAGTTTGAGGAGGACAGAACTAAGGCCCCCCCCTCCCCCCCAATCTCTCTCTCTCTCTCTCTCTTAACCCTAGCCCTTGTTTCCCTCCCGCCCCCCAAAAATTAATTAGCCTTTTCCTTGACGTCCCCCCCCCCCCCCACCGGGAGTCTATATTTTTTCACCTACAGCTATCTCCCAGGAATGGAGAGCAAGGTTTTTGAAACATTAACTATTCCTTGGCGCGAGCGCACACACGCACACATCATCTTTACAACCTCTTTCTTTCTCCTCCTCCTCCCCTTCACTTTTTTATTCTTCTTCTCGTTTTCCTCCTCACCCCCTCCTCCTCTCTTCCCTTCATTCTTCTTCTCCTTCTTCCTTCTCCTCCTTTTCCTCCTCCTTCTTCTTCTTCATCTTCTTCTTCTTCTTCTTCTCCTCTCTTGCCTTCATTCTTCTTCTTCTTCTCCACCACCAGGAGAGAAGCTGGTGTCTTCTCCTCCTCCTCCTCCACCATGAAGGAGGCTGGAGGCACCATACACAACACAACATAGTTATTCCTCCTCCTCCTCCTCCACCATGAAGGAGGCTGGAGGCACCATACACAACACAACATATGTATTCCTCCTCCTCCTCCCACACCATGAAGGAGGCTGGAGGCACCATACACAACACAACATAGTTATTCCTCCTCATCCTCCTCCCACACCATGAAGGAGGCTGGAGGCACCATACACAACACAATAATATGTATTCCTCCTCCTCCTCCCACACCATGAAGGAGGCTGGAAGCACCATACACAACACAACATAGTTATTCCTCCTCCTCCTCCTCCACCATGAAGGAGGCTGGAGGCACCATACACAACACAACATATGTATTCCTCCTCCTCCTCCCACACCATGAAGGAGGCTGGAGGCACCATACACAACACAACATATTTATTCCTCCTCCTCCTCCTCCACCATGAAGGAGGCTGGAGGCACCATACACAACACAACATATGTATTCCTCCTCCTCCTCCCACACCATGAAGGAGGCTGGAGGCACCATACACAACACAACATATTTATTCCTCCTCCTCCTCCTCCCACACCATGAAGGAGGCTGGAGGCACCATACACAACACAACATATGTATTCCTCCTCCTCCTCCCACACCATGAAGGAGGCTGGAGGCACCATACACAACACAACATATTTATTCCTCCTCCTCCTCCTCCCACACCATGAAGGAGGCTGGAGGCACCATACACAACACAACATATGTATTCCTCCTCCTCCTCCCACACCATGAAGGAGGCTGGAGGCACCATACACAACACAACATATTTATTCCTCCTCCTCCTCCTCCACCATGAAGGAGGCTGGAGGCACCATACACAACACAACATATGTATTCCTCCTCCTCCTCCCACACCATGAAGGAGGCTGGGGGCACCATACACAACACAACATATTTATTCCTCTCCTCTCCCCACCATGAAGGGGGCTGGAGGCACCATACACAACACAACATATGTATTCCTCCTCCTCCTCCCACACCATGAAGGAGGCTGGGGGCACCATACACAACACAACATATGTATTCCTCCTCCTCCTCCTCCACCATGAAGGGGGCTGGAGGCACCATACACAACACAACATATGTATTCCTCCTCCTCCTCCCACACCATGAAGGAGGCTGGAGGCACCATACACAACACAATTTTATTCCTCCTCCTCCCACACCATGAAGGAGGCTGGAGGCACCATACACAACACAACATATTTATTCCTCCTCCTCCTCCCACACCATGAAGGAGGCTGGAGGCACCATACACAACACAACATATTTATTCCTCCTCCTCCTCCCACACCATGAAGGAGGCTGGAGGCACCATACACAACACAACATATTATTCCCTCCTCCTCCCACACCATGAAGGAGGTGGAGGCACCATACACAACACAACATATTTATTCCTCCTCCTCCCACACCATGAAGGAGGCTGGAGGCACCATACACAACACAACATATTTATTCCTCCTCCTCCTCCCACACCATGAAGGAGGCTGGAGGCACCATACACAACACAACATATTTATTCCTCCTCCTCCTCCCACACCATGAAGGAGGCTGGAGGCACCATACACAACACAACATATTATTCCTCCTCCTCCCACACCATGAAGGAGTGGAGGCACCATACACAACACAACATATTTATTCCTCCTCCTCCTCCCACACCATGAAGGAGGCTGGAGGCACCACACAACACAACATATTTATTCCTCCTCCTCCTCCCACACCATGAAGGAGGCTGGAGGCACCATACACAACACAAATTCTCCTCCTCCTCCCACACCATGAAGGAGGCTGGAGGCACCATACACAACACAACATATTTATTCCTCCTCCTCCTCCTCCCACACCATGAAGGAGGCTGGAGGCACCATACACAACACAACATATTATTCCTCCTCCTCCTCCCACACCATGAAGGAGGCTGGAGGCACCATACACAACAACATATTTATTCCTCCTCCTCCTCCCACACCATGAAGGAGGCTGGAGGCACCATACACAACACAACATATTTATTCCTCCTCCTCCTCCCACACCATGAAGGAGGCTGGAGGCACCATACACAACACAACATATTTATTCCTCCTCCTCCTCCCACACCATGAAGGAGGCTGGAGGCACCATACACAACACAACATATTTATTCCTCCTCCTCCTCCCAACACCATGAAGGAGGCTGGAGGCACCATACACAACACAACATATTTATTCCTCCTCCTCCTCCCACACCATGAAGGAGGCTGGAGGCACCATACACAACACAACATATTTATTCCTCCTCCTCCTCCCACACCATGAAGGAGGCTGGAGGCACCATACACAACACAACATATTTATTCCTCCTCCTCCCACACCCATGAAGGAGGCTGGAGGCACCATACACAACACAACATATTTATTCCTCCTCCTCCTCCCACACCATGAAGGAGGCTGGAGGCACCATACACAACACAACATATTTATTCCTCCTCCTATGCAGATGGCTGGCTGGAGGGGGTGAAGATGTATGCCAGGAAGGGAGAGAGAGAGAGAGAGAGATTTTGCCACTAACTCTATGCTAACAACTTGAAAATCACATACTCCTTTAACTAGAAGAGAAAGAGAGAGAGAAAGAGAGAGAGAGAGAGAGAGAGAGAAGATAAATTACTACTAACTCTATGCTAACAACTTGAAAATTACATATTCCTTTAACTAGCATAGAGAGAGAGAGTGTGTGAGTGAGAGTGAGAGTGAGAGAGAGAGAGAGGGAGCGAAAACAAAACACAGACAGATATATATTTTTATATATATATTTTGATATATATACCGGTATATATATATATATATATATATATATATATATATATATATATAGAGATAGAGAGAGAGAGAGAGAGACGGAGGAAATAATTATAAACAAAGATTATTATTCATGTGTACTTTTGTTCCCCCCCCCCCTCTCCCTCGCTCTCTCTTTGCTCTCTATATATATATTTTTGTTCTCTCTCTCTCTCTCTCTCTCTCTCTCTCTCTCTCTCTCTCCTAGTCAAAGGAGTATGTAATTTTCAAGTCGTTAGCATAGAGTTAGTGGCAATCTCTCAACCTAATACCTCTCACACACACATAATCTCTCTCTCTCTCATACACACACACACACACACACATACTAATCCTGCTTATACACCCTGTTTACAAATACACAAACACACATACACACACACACACACGAACTAAGTTGAAGATGCAGTTGTCAGTCGTATCATTCATTCTCTCTCTCTCTCTCTCTCTCTCTCTCTCTCTCTCTCTCTCTCTCTCTCACACACACATAATTACCCAGACCTGTTGTGATCACGTGCCCCAAATGACTCAACACCGATATAATTAAGCTTCACTTTCTGGGAAATTAATTGACTTCTATTGTGTTTTGTTTCGCTAATTTATCTATCTATCTATTGCCTGACGCCGTGATCCCCGAAGGGGTGGCCACGAACGAACCGCCCCAATACACCTCTGTCCCCAGTCAGTCGACGCCCCTCCTCCCAACCAGTACCGCCTTCATTCATATACTTCCTCACTCCATCCTTCCACCTCCCCCTCGGTGCACCTTTCCCTCTCTGTCCCTCCACCTCGCTCTCGTACACCCTCTTAGTCAATCTCTCGCTTTCCATACGTTCCATATGGCCGAACCATCTCAAGTTGTTCCTTTTCACACTTTCCAGCACATCTACCTCCACACCACACCTCCTTCTTACTTCCTCATTCGTCTGTCTATCCCTCCACGTAACTCCGCACGCACTTCTCAAGTAACTCATTTCCACCGCTCTCACTCTTGGTCTGAGTCTCTTCCCGAACGTCCATGCTTCGCTTCCGTAAGTTAGTGTCGGGATAACCACACTGTCATGCAAGGACTTCTTCACTTCCATACTGACCACTCTATTTCTTGTTACTGCTTTCAACGTTCTTACAACCCTCTACCCCTGTTGCACCCTCTCCCGCACGTCATGCGCTCCAGATCCGAAGAGTTGATGGAGAAATATTGCAAGATGATCCAGCACTACAAAAACAAGTCAAGGAATATCATCATCTCAGGCATTCTCCCCAAGATCGACGCACCTGACAAATTCTACGACAAGGCCTTCAGCACAAATAGCCGACTAAAATATTTGTGTCTGAGGGAAGAAGTTGAATTCATCAACCTCTGGGACAACTTCTACAACCAGCCTACTCTGTTCCGCAAGGATGGCACTCATCTAAACCCTGTGGGCTCAGCACGCATGGGTCGTCTCCTACACGAAGCAGTCCGCAGCCATGGATCAAAAAACGCCATCCGAGAAGAAGCAGCAGTGACATAAATCATCCAACGCCAAGAAAAAAAACAGAGGCAACCGAGGACCACCAGCGATAAGGACCGAAGACAGCGAGGACCGAGGACCGCCATGAACATAAATGTAGATCCGACAAGAACCAAAAATATTATTAAAGAGCGTTCCGTGAGTTCTAAAATAACAAATTTAAAGGTTTTCTATGCAAACGCTCGTAGCATACGCAATAAATTATCAGATTTAGAGGAGCTAGTGTTTACAGAAAATTATGATGTGATTGGCATAACAGAATCTTGGCTCAATAGAGAAGATAGAGACATTTTAGCAGAGAATTCACTTCCCGGTTATGTAATGTTTGAGAAAAGCCGAATAAATCGAAATGGAGGTGGCGGTTTACTTTATATCAAAGAAAGTCTTAACCCTACCCTCTTGTCAAAACCTCAAATTGTGAACGTCGACGCATCTTTTGTGCTAATAAAGAATAATAAAGGTACAAAAATAATACTTGCATTAATATACAGACCTCCAGCTCAATCAGTGCAAACTGACCGCGAAATTTACGAACAAATTGCAGATGTAAGTAACTCACAAGATACCGTAATTTTTGGCGACTTTAATTTACCTGTGACCAAGTGGGGCGATACTCTTACATCACACTCCAGACATGACTTGTATACGAACTTGCAAGAGAGTTCGCTTTATCAATTTGTTCGAACGCCGACCCGTGGTAATAACGTTCTTGACATTGTACTTGCAACAAAAGAAGAATTAATAGAGAATTTGAATGTTGGTGATAAATTCAGTAACAGCGACCATCGTACGATAACTTTCACTTTAAAGTTTACTAGTAACGAACCAAATAGTAGCATCGAAAAAGTCCCTAATTTCAAGAAAGCAAACTTCCATAAACTTAGAGCTATGTTTAAAGAAACTGACTGGAGCTTTTTAATTAACAATAACGACATAAATACATCTTGGAAGTTATTCGAAACCACTTACTTAAAAGCAGTTGCAAGACTGTATACCATCGAAAATACGGCGTCCAGGCCCAAATAATAAGCCCAAATGGTGGAATAAAGATATTTCAAACTGCCTGCTTGCTAAAAAATTTGCTAATGATAGATTAAATCCTCACAAAATGACGAAGAACGGCTGAAATTTGTAGAGCTACGACGCAAAGCCAAAAAGTTAATTAAGCAAAGTAAAAAGACCCCAGAGTTTTGCGAATCAAAGTAAAACAAACCCGAAATAATTCTATAGTTATATCAGAAAGAAAAAAGTAGTTACTTCAACTGTTGGACCGTTAGTCGATGAAAACGGAGAATACACCAAAGACGAAGTACAAATGAGTAATGCCCTCAATACCTTCTTTGCATCAGTTTTTACAACAGAAGACCTCAGTGATATCCCTACACCATCGCCGATGCAGATTGATAATTCAGATGTTCTAAGCAATATCACCGTTACAGAGAGAGAAGTATTGAATTGTTTAGATAAACTCAAGGTAAATAAAACGCCTGGACCTGATACAATCTCTCCTAGAGTTCTAAAGGAAGCTAAGGATGAGCTCTCCAAACCACTGACATTACTATTCAATAAATCCTTGCAGTCTGGAACTATGCCTGATCAGTGGAAGCTAGGCAACGTAACACCGATATTAAAAAAAGGCAGCAAATCCCTACCCAGTAACTATCGTCCAATTAGCTTAACGTCAGTTGTATGTAAAATGCTAGAAACGGTCATACGAGACAGACTCGTAAATCACTTGGAGGAAAATAACATACTTAAAGATACTCAACATGGCTTTCGTAAAAAACGTTCCTGTTTAACAAACCTCTTAAGACTTCTTCCACGATATCCTCAACCTCTACGATGAGAGTAAAGCTGTAGATATTATATACCTTGATTTTCAAAAGGCCTTTTGACAAAGTTCCCCACAACGTTTACTGCTAAAACTAAAAGCGCATGGAATACAAGACGGTGTGTTGAAATGGATAGAAAATTGGCTCAGCGACAGAAAGCAAAGAGTAGTCATAAACGGTAAGGCATCTAAATGGACCAATGTATGTAGCGGGGTACCCCAGGGATTGGTACTAGGACCAATTATCTTTCTAATTTACATCAACGACATAGATGAGGGTCTCACCTGTACAATCTCAAAATTTGCTGACGATACAAAAATTGGCAAATAGCGTACTCTCAAAAGAACAAGTTGACGATATGCAACACAATCTAGATAAATTGTCATGTTGGGCCCAAATTTGGCAAATGAGTTTCAATGCGGATAAATGTAAAGTACTACATATCGGATACCTAAATGAGAAAGCAAACTATTCGATGAATGGCACTCAGCTTAAGAATGTACACAGAGAAAACGATCTGGAGTAACAATATCGAGTAACCCTAAACCGAGTCAACAATGTTCAGAAGTTGTTAAGAAGGCAAACAAAATAATTTGCTTTATAGGCAGGTCATTTGAGCATAAATCCAAAGAAGTTATCCTAACCCTTTACAATTCTTTAGTCCGCCCTCTTCTGGAATACTGCGTTCAATCCTGGTGCCCTTATTACCAAAAAGATATAAACAAGCTAGAACGAGTTCAACGTAGAGTTACCAAAATGATACCTAGCCTAAACAATAAACCATACGAAGAGCGTCTTAGAGAATTTAATCTATTTCCTTTAACCCAGCGCAGATTAAGAGGTGACTTAATTCAAGTGTTCAAAATCATCAAAGGCATCGACAATATGAACTGTAGTAAGTACTTCCCTATCGACCAATCTAATTACACGCCGGGGAAACGGTTGCAAAATTATTGGTAAATCTTTTAACTCACACGAATCTAAGAATTTCTTCTTCAATCGAGTTGTCAACTTGTGGAATGGGCTTCCCCAAAACGTTATAGACTGCATCACCGTTGATTCATTTAAACTCCGCTAGACAAATATCTCGCATCAAACCCGCGACTGACTGCGTTTGCAAATGAATAACTTTATTTTATTCCCCCCTCAGTTACTAACCCATCTGTCCCCTACTAACTTCCTAATCCTGCCACGAACATTAGTTCCAGGGCAGTAATTCCCTTTCCAATTGTTCCCTTACCCACTCTAACCCACTGTTTGGACATTTGATCCTCAGTGTTTTGGAGGACAAGCAACCTAGAAGGGTCACTAGATCTGTTGTTGCTTGATTTCCTTTGTACTCCTTTGTAATTCTTCATCCATAGTCCCATCTTTACTCAACACACTGCCCAGATACTTAAAGAGCTGACAATCTCCCCCTGACGTTCATCACCTCACACTTGTGACTTCACCCATTTCGAAGACCATACCTTGCTCTTCTCGCATTTACCTTAAAAATTCCGTTTTTCGCATACTGTTCCAACTCATTTACCAGACCTTGCAACTCCCATTCATTATCGCTCATCAGAACTGTATCATCCGCAAACAGTAGTATAAGCAGCTTCCACTCATTTCCCTCCCTTTTCAGCGATACACCAACATCCACTCCTTCCTAGTATTTCTTTCATGACTCCATCCATATAACAGTAAACAACCACGGGACATCACACACCCCTTTGTAACCCAACATCAGGTCAAAGAACTCGCTCTGCTCATTCCCACACGTACTGCCGCCTTGCACCCTCATACATGCTCTTCACTGCTTCAGCAACTTGCCATCTACTCCGTATATTATAATTACTTTCCAATACCTTCTCTATCCACTCTGTCAGGCCTTCTCCAAGTCCTAAAGGCAACATACACCTTTTGTTTCTTCTCCAGTATTTCTCCACAACACAATGGGGTAAAATTTGATCTACACATCTTCCCTTCCTAAAACCTCCCTGCTCGTCGCCTATCCATTTCTCCGTTCTCACTCTCACTCTCACTCTCTCAATCGCTAATTTATGTGGTCTGTTATTGTTGTTCTGTGTAAGCTATAGTGTGTTTCAGTATAGTGTGTGTGTCTGTGTGTGTGTGTGTGTGTGTGTGTGAGTGTGTGTGTGAGAGAGAGAGAGTAGGGGTGTGAATGTGTATGTGAGTGTGTGTGTGTGTGTGTGTGTGTGTGTGTGTGTGTGTGTGTGTGTGTTCGTGAGTGAGTAGGTGTGTGTGTGTGTGTTCGTGAGTGAGTAGGTGTGTGTGTGTGTGTTCGTGAGTGAGTGAGTATACGGTGTGTATATGTGTGTGTGTGTGTTTGTAAGTGAGAGAGTAGGTGTGTGTGTGAGTGAGTGAGTATAGGTGTGGCTGTGTGTGTGTGAGTGAGTATGTGTGTGTATGCGTTCGTAAGTAGGTGAGTATGTGAGTATGTAGGTTTGTGAGTCTCTGTGTGTGTGTGTGGTCTATTTCTGTATCTCCGAGCACCAATTACCTCTCCTAGGCAGCAGCACCCAGCCCGTCCTATGAACACCCCGCCACTCAACAATACCTGACAGTGGAAAAACACGCTCATAACAAATCCGGGATATGTGTGTGGGAGATGGGGGGGGGGGGGAGAGAGAGAGAGAGAGGATAGGTGGAGAGAGAGGGGCGAGTGGGATAGTTAACAGGGTGATGGGAAGGAGAAGGGATAAAGTAGGAGAGTAACAGGGGGTATGGGAAGGGGAGGGGGAATATTAAAGAGGGATGGGAGGAGGAGTGATTGATGATAGGATATCGGGTAATGGGAGGAGGGAGGTGGGGAAGGAGGGAGGGCGGGGAGGATAGTTAATAGCAGATGGGAGAAGTGGGTAGGGGGAGGGGAGGATAGTTAACAGGGGCATGGGAGGAGGGCGGTTGCGGAGGAAAAGGATAGTTAACAGGGGATGGGAAGAAGTGGGGGAGATCGGGGTTTAGTAGAATAGTTAACAGGTGTGATGGGAGGAGTGAGGAGGGAGGATATAGTAAAAGGGGGCATAGAGTAGGTATATAGGGGGAGGGAGGGAGGGAGGGATTAGATATTTAACATAGGGATGGGCAGGAGGGAAGATCAGCGAAATGGGGGGAAGGGGGTAGATAGTATGATATTTAACAGTGGGATGGGAAGAAGGAGATGGGTAAGGGAGGTGGAGGGAGGTAGTGGGGAGGGTGGGAGGTAGTTAGAAGGATAGTTAACAGGAGGGAGGTGAGAGATAGGGATTTGATTTGATTTGATTTGAGTATTTTATTAAGTTTGTATAAATACAGGATATACAAATGTTGCATACAGGTATGTATATACACGGAGACTCAAAAAGGTGAAGATGATTGGACTTTCTTCCCCCCAGTCTATATTGTAATATATATATATACAAATCAATATTTACCCTACATAAATACATACAGAAAAACAACCAAATGACTGTATATGACATCCTGTGTTTAGGAGACAAGGGCTGGTAGTTAATCCCTGCCAATCCCCAGTGGGCTGGAAAACGGACAGATTTTCTCTTAACGAGGAAACCCAGCCCACCTGGGGTCACTTAGCAGATATTCACACCCTTCAGGCAAACTAATTTATTACTTTTTAATTATACCCATGGATACACCAAGCTACCACATTTGGCGACTTGTAAATTGTAGATAGTAGACAATTATAGTAGGCTACATCATATAGTAGTAACAAGTAGGCTACATCAATATAGTAATACAAGTACATTATAGTAGGCTACATCAATATAGTAATACAAGTACAATTATAGTAGGCTACATCAATATAGTAATACAAGTACAATTATAGTAGGCTACATCAATATAGTAATACAAGTACAATTTAAAACAATAAGTATAATAACAATAATTATAGTGAATATCAGTAGTTCTATTTTTCAGGCCATTCACTTTCCAGGATATTATTTTCAGTGTTTTATTATCCTTGTGTTCTTGTCTTTCTCCATTTGGGCCGAAACAGACAGGACCCGCTATGGGCCCCCATTACCTTTGTCCCTTGTTTGTGGAGGGCCGAGCCATTCTGTAACTAGATTTTCTTTTTTTTCCTTTTCATCATCACATTTCCCTAGGATATCTTCCAGCCGCTACTATATTATATTGTACTAGGATATATTCCAGACCTATAGATTATTACCTAGGATCTTCCAGCCCTACTATATTATATTTACCTAGTGATATATTCCAGCCCTATATATATATTTACCTAGGATATATCTTCCAGCCCGTAATATATTATATGTTACCTAGGATATCTTCCAAGCCCTCCCTACTATTATGTGTATTTCCCATAGGATATCTTCCAGCCCTACTATATTATATTTACCGTAGGATAATCTTCCAAAGCCCTACGTATATTAGTATATTTACACTAGGATATCTTCCAGCCCTACTATATTATATTTACCTAGAATATCCTCTTCCAGCCCTAGCTATAATTATATTTACCTAGGATATCTTCCAGCCCTACTATATTATAATTTACCTAGGGATATCTTCCAGCCCTACTATAGTATAGTAATTTACCTAGGATATCTTCCAGCCCTACTATATTATATTTACCTAGGATATTCTTCCAGCCATACTATATTCATATTTTACCTAGGATATCGTCCAGCCCTACTATATTATATTTTACCTAGGATATCTTCCAGCCCTACTATATTACTATTACCTAGGATATCTTCCAGCCCTACAGAGTATTTATAGTTTACCTAGGATATCCTTCCCAGCCCTACTATATTATATTTACCTAGGATATCTTCCAGGCCCTACTATATTATATTTACCTAGGATATCTTCCAGCCCTACTATATATATTTACCTAGGATATCTTCCAGCCCTACTATATTATTTTACCTAGGATATCTTCCAGCCCTACTTATAGTTTATATTTTACCTAGGATATCTTCCAGCCCTACTATATTATATTTACCTAGGATATCTTCCAGCCCTACTACTATTATATGTTACCTAGGAATATTCTTCCAGACCTACTATATATTATATTTACCGTAGGATATCTTCCAGCCCTAATATATCTATATTTTACCCTAGGATATCTGTCACAGACCCTACTATACTATATTTACATAGGATATCTTCCAGCCCTACTATATTATATTTACCTAGGAATATACTTCCAGCCCATACTATATTATATTTACCTAGTGATATCTTCCAGCCACCCTACGATATTATATTTAACTAGGGATATCTTCCAGCCTACCTAATTATATTTTACTAGGATTCTTCCACCCCACTACTATAATTATATTTACCTAGGATATCTTTCCAGCCCTACTATATTATAACCAGTTATTTACACTAGGATATCTTCCAGCCCTACTATATTATAACCCATTTACCTAGGATATCTTCCAGCCCTCCTTATCTATATTTTACCTAGGATATCTTCCAGCCCTACTATATTATAACCCAGTTGTCAATAACCTGTGGGTCCTCAGGGTCTTACTCTGTTTCCTTTAATTCTTAAGTTTTGTAATTACATTACCCCTGATTAATTGATCTTTCTGAGCTTCGTAGAACTATTCTCAACTACTCATTACCCTGAGCTGTATTTTCGGGTTACTGGTTACACCACCACCTGTATTTTTGTCCCCTACTAAACATCCTTGGCATTTGTTACAATGGTTTTGCTCACTATGTTACTAATAAGGTCTAGGGAGGGAGGTAGATAGTAGAATAGTTAGCAGGGGGATGGGAAGGAGGGAGGTGGGAGGAGGGAGGGAAAAGGGGTCGGGAGTAGGATATTTAACAGGGGTGGGTGGAAAAGTGGGGTGGGGGGAAGGTGGATAGTAGGATAGTTAACAGGGGGATGGGAAGAAGGGAGAGGTTGTAGTAGGGATAGTTAACCAGGTTAGAGAGGGGGGAGGAGAGGGGGAAAGGAATAACGAGAAGATATGAGAAGTACAGTAGACCTATGGGTGGATGAGGAAAAAGAAAGGGAGCTGGTGAAAGGGATGAGAGGGAAAGAAGGGGTGGGGGAGAGTGAGAGGGGAAAGGAGAGGGGGAAGGAAGAGGGGGGGTAGGGGAGAAGCTAGAGGAGAGGTGTAGATGAGAAAAGTAAAGGGGGGGGGAGAGGGGGAGGGGAGCAGGGGTGGTGTGTGTATTGGGGGGGGGGAGGGAGAAAAGGAAGAGGCAAACTCGACCCATTTAAATAACAAAGGCAGGGCGAGATGTACTGAGTGCTACAGAGAGAGAGAGAGAGTGTGTGTGTGTGAGTGTGTTTGATGGAGAGGAGAGTGTAGTGTGTGTATTTGTGATCGTGTGTGTTGAAGAGAGAGAGCGCGAGAGAGAGAACACCACTTACTCAGTTGTAATAAGGTGAAGAATACCCTCGTTATACAAGTGTCGGGAGAGACGTGATCATTTATATTAGCCCCCCTCCCTCTCTCTCTCTGTAGAAAATGTTATGTAAATTACTGGAGAAAAGGTTATAGTAAG
>CM064504.1:1584189-1714189 GCA_032716605.1 Paralithodes platypus
AATTAGTTTATTCAAGTACATTGGGGTTTGTGAGTGATGATTAATGTTAAGAATGGGGTGTTCCTTATTTTACTGTGGGTGAAGACATTTATAGCGGTGTCTAGGTTCGTTCTCCTGCCTATTAATTTATAGCGGTGTTTAGGTTCGTTCTCCTGCCTATTAATTTATAGTGGTGTCTAGGTTCGTTCTTCTGCCTATTAATTTATAGCGGTGTTTAGGTTCGTTCTCCTGCCTATTAATTTATAGTGGTGTCTAGGTTCGTTCTGCCTATTTCTTTATAGTGGTGTCTAGGTTCGTTCTCCTGCCTATTAATTTAGAGTGGTGTCTAGGTTCGTTCTCCTGCCTATTAATTTATAGTGGTGTCTAGGTTCGTTCTCCTGCCTATTAATTTATAGCGGTGTTTAGGTTCGTTCTCCTGCCTATTACTTTATAGTGGTGTCTAGGTTCGTTCTCCTGCCTATTAATTTAGAGTGGTGTCTAGGTTCGTTCTCCTGCCTCTTAATTTATAGTGGTGTCTAGGTTCGTTCTTCTGCCTATTAATTTATAGCGGTGTTTAGGTTCGTTCTCCTGCCTATTAATTTATAGTGGTGTCTAGGTTCGTTCTCCTGCCTATTAATTTATAGTGGTGTCTAGGTTCGTTCTCCTGCCTATTACTTTATAGTGGTGTCTAGGTTCGTTCTCCTGCCTATTACTTTATAGTGGTGTCTAGGTTCGTTCTCCTGCCTATTAATTTATAGTGGTGTCTAGGTTCGTTCTCCTGCCTATTAATTTATAGTGGTGTCCAGGTTCGTTCTCCTGCCTATTAATTTATAGTGGTGTCTAGGTTCGTTCTTCAGCCTATTTATTTATAGCGGTGTCTAGGTTCGTTCTTCTGCCTATTAATTTATAGCGGTGTCTAGGTTCGTTCTCCTGCCTATTAATTTTATTTTGTTTCCTCTTGTGGAACTCTCTTTGGCTATCTGAAATAGATTATTGGAATTTACGTTACTAAACCCTTTTAGAATCTTAAATACTATCAGCTGCCCACTTATTCTCCGTTTCTTAAGGGGGGTCACCGGCTTTTTATATCTTTCTCTCCCTTTCTCTCTGTCCCTGGCTTGTAGCCATTCGGCCCCATTCAGCCAACTGTTTTAAGACGTTTATCCCCATCCAGGTGATGATTTCTTCCTGGCGAGCGATAGCGAGCCAGCATTGTATGGAGAAATCCGGCTTCGCCGGAGAAATTTTTCTATCGAAAAATGTTCAAATTTAGCTTGCTGTCAAAACAATAATAAATATATATGCTGGCTCGCTGGATCGCCAGGAAAATATTGACACCTGGATGGGGGTAAACGTCTCAAAACAGTAGGCTGAATGGGGCCGAATGGATACACGCCAAAGAGAGAGGGAGAGAATGAGACAAAAAAGCGAGGTGGGCTCCCTTAAGTGAAAACAGATGGAGTTCTCTTAATCTCTCACAGTATGGAAAGGGAATGGGATAAATTTAGTTGCTCTGCGCTGAACGGATTCGAGTTTCTCTATGTCTTTTACTAAGTAGGGAAGCCACAATAGCATACTCCAGAAGCGGCCTCACAATAGTTTCACATAATGGTTTAACTATGACTTAAGGGGAGACTGGCCGTTTATTTGGTCTATTAATTCGTTTTTTCATATATTTGTTTAGTTTCCGCCCTAGACCTCCATCAAGCTTAGTAAAACACCCCCTAGACCCCCCTTCAAGAATAATGTGTACATTTTTCGGTAGAAAAATGTCTAAAATTGACAACGAAATGGGGCGAAAGGTGTTAAAATCGCCAAACTAATGGGCCTTATAATCTCAAAATTAGTTGGGCTAAACATTTGGGAGAAGGGGGTCCAGAAAAACAGTCTGCCTCCCCTTAACTATGACAATGACAATGTCTTGAAATGAATCCTAGTGCTCTGTTTGTTTTGTTAGCTGCTGCGGTGCATTGGCTTATATATTTTAGATTTTCGTTTATAAGCCCTCCTTGGTCTTTTATCTGTGATACGCTCTTTATCTTTCATCTAGTCATGTGGTATTCGTATTTGTTGTTTTGGGAGCTTGTTTGTAGTATATGATATTTGTTTACGTTAAAGGGCATCTGCCAATTTTCTGACCACTCCAAAAAAAAAAATTAGGTCTTTATGATCTGATTGCATAAACTTCAAGAGGTACCACATGATTCTGAGATACTCCTGAATTAGGTTTTAAAGGTTTTTTCAGTTGAGACGATTGAAGCTTTTTTGCCCTTTGTTTTTTTCCTTTGGAGCAGATTTCGACCCACTTTCTGGACCAACTTCTAAGACAAGGTTCTTTTTGAGCTGTCGTGGGTTTTGTATTGGATGAACGTAACTATTGCAATTTTGTGGATAGACTTACATGGGATTTAGAGATCGCATTTTCACTTCTTTTTTTCCTTTCCCGATTTCTTACTTTGTAAGATATTTTTTTTGTAGTTTATTAGCTACGGCGTTCTCATGTGCTGGATCGAGCGCGGAGGGCTTGCAGATGAGGTTTATTTTTGCTATCATCGGTCTGGGTTCCTTCCCGAAATATCAGCGCGATCACTTTTTGAAAGCCACTTTTTCATTTTAATCGTGATTTCGACCCTTTTTTCTCGTCCCCTTCTGACCCATTTCTAAGTTCATTTACCCTGTTATATGGGACGACTGTTTTATTATTAGATTTGTGATAAGCTGCTATATAAAGCAATATGACTATAGATGTTTTTTGTATCGGGCTCTGCCTTCATCATTTATGTGGCATGAGGTTCCGTTGACCCCTGCATTCTCTTCTCGGCTTATCGCCGACTTCCTTGAGCAGCAGTCGATGAGTTGATGGGACGAGATAGAGAACCAAGCATCTGATTCCGCTGAAGGGGATGAAAATTTTTACCGGGATGACAAAGATGAAGCACATATTCTACGCATGAGCGTCATACGGGTTTTTAGATTGTGAATAGAGGTTAGACGTCAGCTACACTCGCGGCTTGAGTGAGCAGCATGTCAATCTGGACTTAGCAAGATAAGAGAGACGAGAGCGGGAGATTGTTATTCTTGAGTTTAGAAGGTTGAGGTTCCGGTTAGGCGAGCGCGTATTGGCGCTGGGTTAATAGAATGAATTGTAATTCCTTACATTATGTTAATAAAGATTCATCCAATATCTGACACTCCCCCCTTTGTTTCCGCGTGAATTTGTCTTGATGTGTATTTGTTTCCTTCTCATGATGAAATTGATTACCTAGAGTTGAAAGATACTTAATACCGTCGTATCACCACTGGTAAAGTTATTTTCTAATTTAACCAATACATGGAAGGACCACGGACCTCTTCACATTACAATCTATAAGAGGGATAGAATGGTTGGGGGAGGGTAGAGAATTTAGGTAGCTGTGGTAAAAGAAAATGAGAATAGTATCTTTTGGAGAGCGGATATGATGGTTTAGAACATTTTGTGCTCATATGAGCTCCTTTTTTTTTCTTAGTATAGAACCTGAACCCGATTATTAGTACGATATATTAAAATGCAACATGGGGAAGAAAAGACTAAAAGAGTGGGAATGAGTTATACCGGAATGTTCTTTTTATTTGTCTAGAAATGATTTGAGAGATTACAACATGAAAAAATCAATACTTGGTGTCCCCTGTAAGAGCAAGAAGATGAATAAAGAACCCTTAGGTGGTTGCAAATAGCTTCAGTAGCAGTTATAGAAATTTTAACAGGTGGTTAGTGTTGTTATTGTGATAGTGGTGATGTGTGTTGGTGAAAAGACGGTCCAGAGGTACATGTGGATGAAACAGTCTCGGATACGTTATTTATAGTAAGAAGGTATCTAGAAAGTGTGTGTGTGTGTGGTTCGTGTAGAACAGAAAAGGAGGAGATACTATGTGTTAGGATAATACGGTATGACACTAGGAGGTAGACGGGCGTAGGATTTTGAGAAGAGTAGACCGGTAGAGTGAGGATAAGGAATGGTATTTGGACGGAGGTTGCCGGGAGAGTTTTTAGTCATTCAGGACTTCTCACACGTCATCCACTTAGTTTAGCCCACAGAATAAGTCATAATGAAACACCTCCAGGTGTAGTGGTCGGGAGGTGGTCTTTTGTTTGTAGCGTGCCAGTGTGGTAGTGTTGTGTGGTTGATGCGGAGAGAGAGAGGAGGTACGGTTAGAGCATAGCGAGTTGATTGGATGGAGAACGAAGGAGGTAATATGATGGTTTATCCTAGTGCGGGAGTTGCTTTGAATCAAATTAAGCAATGGTAAATGAGATATAGAACCGCATCTAGGTCTAATATCCAGTAGCCGTTTTGTAACTAATAATGGTCTTGAAACAGTCGGTTCCAGTTTTTTCTTGTGAGTGGTCGTGATGGTGTTGTAGAAAAGAGGATGAATGGGATGTCCCGAGAGAGCTGATACGAGTAGACCAACCTTGAGAAGAGTGAGGAGATAGACTATCATTCGGTAGGCCAGGTTTTATTATCTTTACGTAATGCCAGTACTTGAAACCTATTGTGTGTGTGTGTGTGTGTGTGTGTGAGAGAGAGGAGGGGGGGGGGGCGATTATAATGTTCGCTACAATATGACACTACTTGTAATGTATTCAGGAGTATCTCATAGTGTGTGTGTGTGTGTGTGTGTTTTGTGTGTGTTTAAGAGTACAAAGGAGTACAAAGGAAATCAAGCAACAACAGGTCTAGTGACCCTTCTAGGTTGCTTGTCCTCCAAAACACAGAGGATCAAGTGTCCAAACAGTGGTTTAGAGTGGGTAAGGGAACATTGGAAAGGGAACTACTGCCCTGCCACTAACGTGGCAGGACTAGGAAGTTACTAGGGGACATATGGGTTAGTAAACTGATGGGAGGATAAAGTTATTCATTTACAAACGCAGTCAGTCGCGGGTTTTGATGACGAGATATTTGTCTAGGCGGAATTTAAATGAATCAACGGTGCTGTCAGTCTTATAAAGTCTCGGGGAAGCCCATTCCACAAGTTGACAAACTCGATTGAAGAAGGGAAATTCTTAGATTCCTGCTGACGTTAAAAGATTTAACCCTAATTTTGCAACCGTTTCCCCCGCGTGTGTAATTAGATTGGTCGATAGTGAAGTACTTACTACAGCCCCCCTTCATATTGTCGAATGCCTTTGATGATTTTGAACACTTGGAATTAAGATCACCTCTTAAATCTGCGCTGGGTTAACAGGAAATAGATTTAATTCTTCTAAGACGCTCTTCGTCTGGTTTGTTCTTTAGGCTAGGTTATCATTTTTGGTAACTCTACGTTGAAACTCGTTCTAGCTTGTATTTATACTTTTTGGTAGATAAGGGCACCAGGATTGAACGCAGTATTCCAGAAGAAAGGGCGGACTAAGGAATTGTAAAGGGTTAGGATAACTTCCTTTGGATTTATGCTCAAAATGACCTGCCTATAAAGCCAATTATTTTGTTTGCCTTCCTTAACAACTTCCTGAACATTGTTGACTCGGTTTTAGGTTACTGGCGATATTGTTACTCCAAGATCAGTCTTCTCTGTTTACATTCTTAACGCTGAGTGCCATTCATCGAATAGTTTGCTTTCTCATTGAAGGTTATCCGACATGTAGTACTTTACATTGTATGCCGCATTGAAACTCATTTCGCCAAATTTGGGCCCAACATGACAATTTAGTCTAGATTGTTTTGCACTATTCGTCAACTTGTTCTTTTTGAGAGCTACGCTATTTGCAATTTTTTTGTATCTCAGCAAATGTTTGACAATTGTGCAGGTGAGACCCTCATCTATTGTCGTTTGATGTCAAATTAGAAAGAGAATTGGTCCTAGTCACCGTCGAATCCCTGGGGTACACCTGCCTACTTACATTGGTCCAGTTAGGATGCCTTACCGTTTATTGACTACCCTTTGCGTTCTGTTTGCTGAGCCAATTTTCTATCCATTTCAACATACCCGTCTTGTATTCCATGCGCTTTTAGTTTTAGCCAGTAAACGTTTGTGGGCGGAACTTTGTCAAAGGCCTTTTGAAAATCAAGGTATATAATATCTACAGCTTTACTCTCATCGTAGAGGTTGAGGATATCGTGGAAGAAGTCTAAGAGGTTTGTTTAAACAGGAAACGTTTTTTACGGAAAGCCGTGTTGAGTATCTTTAAGTATGTTATTTTCCTCTAGTGATTTACGAGTCTGTTCTCGTGATGACCGTTTCTAGCATTTTACATACAAACTGAGGTTAAGGCTAATTGGAACGATCGTTACTGGGGTAGGGATTTGCTGCCTTTTTTAATATCGGTGTTTACGGTTGGCTAGCTTCCACTGAATCAGGCATAGTTTCCAGACTGCAAGGATTTATTGAATAGTAATGTCAGTGGTTTGGGAGAGCTCATTCTTTGCTTCCTTTAGAACTCTAGGCGAGATTGTATCAGGTCCTGGCGTTTTATTTACCTTGAGTTTATCTAAACAATTCAATACTTCTCTCTCTGTAACGGGTGATATTGCTTAGAACATCTGAATTATCAATCTGAATCGGCCGATGTTGTAGGGATATCACTGAGGGTCTTCTGTTCTTGTAAAAACTGATGCAAAGAATGTATTGAGGGCATTACTCATTTGTACGTCTGTCTTTTGTGTATTCTCCTTTTTCAGTCGACTAACGGTCCAACAGTTGAAATAACTACTTTTTTCTTTCTGATATAACTATAGAATTCTTTCGGGTTTGTTTTACTTTTGATTTCGCAATAATGTAACTCTACAGGGTCTTTTTACTTTGCTTAATTAAACTTTTTGGCTTTGCGTTCGTAGCCTCCTACAATTTCACACCGTTCTTCGGTCATTTTTGTGAGGATTTTAAGCCCTATCATTAGGCAAATTTTTTTTAGCAAGAAGGCCAGTTTGAAATATCTTTATTCCACCATTTGGGCTTATTATTATGGCCTTGACGCCGTATTTTCGGCATGTGATTTCAGTCTTGGCACTGCTTTTTAGGTAAGTGGTTTCGAATAACTTCCAAGATGTATTTATGTCGTTATTGTTAATTAAAAAGCTCCAGTCAGTTTCTTTAAACATAGCTCTAAGTTTATGGAAGTTTGCTTTCTTGAAATTAGGGACTTTTTCGATGCTACTATTTGGTTCGTTACTAGAGAGAGAGAGTGAGATTGGGTGTGTATGTGAGAGAAATTTAGGGTAAGGGATTAACACCAACTCTATAGAGAGAGAGAGAGAGAGAGAGAGAGAGAGAGAGAGAGAGAGAGACTTACTATAACCTTTTCTCCAGTAATTTACATAACATTTTCTACAGAGACAGAGATGGAGGGGGCTAATATAAATGATCACGTCTCTCTCGACACTTGTATAACGAGGGTATTCTTCACCTTATTACAACTGAGTAAGTGTTGTGCTCTCTCTCGCTCTCTCTCTCTCAAACACACACTCACAAATACACACACACACTCTCTCTCTCAAACACACTCACGCACACACACTCTCTCTCTCTCTCTCTCTAGCACTCAGAATACCTCGCCCTGCCTTTGTTATTTAAATGGGTCGAGTTTACCTCTTCCTTTTCTCAGCCCCCCCCCCCCCAATACACACACACCTGCTCCCCCCCCCCCCCCTCCCCCCCCCCCCCTTTACTTTCTCATCTACACCTCTCCTCTATCTTCTCCCCTACCCTTCTTTCCTTCCCCCCTCTCCTCTCCCCCACCCCTCTTTCCCTCTCCTCCCTTCACCATCTCCCTTCTGTTCCTCTCCCCCAGTCTCTCTTCTCATATCTTCTCTTTATTCCTCCCCTCTCCTCCCCCCTCTCTAACCTGTTAGCTATCCTACTACACCCTCCCTCCTTCCCATCCCCCTGTTAACTATCCTACTATCCCCTTCTCCCCCACCCCCCTTTTCCACCCACCCCTGTTAAATATCCTACTACCCCTTTTCCCTCCCTCCTCCCACCTCCCTCCTTCCCATCCCCCTGCTAACTATTCTACTATCTACCTCCCTCCCTAGACCTTATTAGTAACATAGTGAGCAAAACCATTGTAACAAATGCCAAGGATGTTAGTACAGGGGACAAAATTACAGGTGGTAGTGTAACCAGTAACCCAGAAAATACAGCTCAGGTAATGAGTAGTGAGAATAGTTCTACGAGCTCAGAAAATAAATAATCAGGGGGTAATGTAAATTACAAAATTAAGATTAAAGGAAAAGATAAGACCCTGAGGACCCACAGGTTATTGACAAATGGGTTATAATATAGTAGGGCTGGAAGATATCCTAGGTAAATGGGTTATAATATAGTAGGGCTGGAAGATATCCTAGGTAAATGGGTTATAATATAGTAGGGCTGGAAGATATCCTAGGTAAATGGGTTATAATATAGTAGGGCTGGAAGATATCCTAGGTAAATGGATTAGTAGGGCTGGAAGATATCCTAGGTAAATGGATTAGTAGGGCTGGAAGATATCCTAGGTAAATGGGTTATAATATAGTAGGGCTGGAAGATATCCTAGGTAAATATAATATAGTAGGGCTGGAAGATATCCTAGGTAAATATAATATAGTAGGGCTGGAAGATATCCTAGGTAAATATAATATAGTAGGGCTGGAAGATATCCTAGGGAGATATAATATAGTAGGGCTGGAAGATATCCTAGGTAAATATAATATAGTAGGGCTGGAAGATATCCTAGGTAAATATAATATAGTAGGGCTGGAAGATATCCTAGGTAAATATAATATAGTAGGGCTGGAAGATATCCTAGGTAAATGGATTAGTAGGGCTGGAAGATATCCTAGGTAAATATAATAGTAGGGCTGAAGATATCCTAGGTAAATATAATATAGTAGGGCTGGAAGATATCCTAGGTAAATATAATATAGTAGGGCTGGAAGATATCCTAGGTAAATATAATATAGTAGGGCTGGAAGATATCCTAGGTAAATATAATATAGTAGGGCTGGAAGATATCCTAGGGAAATGTGATGATGAAAAGAAAAAAGAAAATCTATTTACAGAATGGCTCGCCCTCCACAAACAAGGGACAAGGTAATGGGGGCATAGCGGGTCTGTCTGTTTCGGCAATGGAGAAAGACAAGAACAATGGATAATAAAACACTGAAAATAATATCCTGGAAAGTGAATGGCCTGACAAATAGAACTACTGATATTCACTATAATTATTATTATTATACTTATTGTTTTAAATTGTACTTGTATTACTATATTGATGTAGCCTACTATAATTGTACTTGTATTACTATATTGATGTAGCCTACTATAATTGTACTTGTATTACTATATTGATGTAGCCTACTATAATTGTCTAGCTACTATCTACAATTTACAAGTCGCCAAAATGTAGGTAGCTTGGTGTATCCATGGGTATAATTAAAAAGTAATAAATTAGTTTGCCTGAAGGGTGTGAATATCTGCTAAGTGATCCCAGGTGGGCTGGGTTTCCTCGTTAAGAGAAAATCTGTCTGTTTTCCAGCCCACTGGGGATTGGCAGGGATTAACTACCAGCCCTTGTCTCCTAAACACAGGATGTCATATACAGTCATTTGGTTGTTTTTCTGTATGTATTTATGTAGGGTAAATATTGATTTGTATATATATATATTACAATATAGACTGGGGGGAAGAAAGTCCAATCATCTTCACCCTTTTGAGTCTCCGTGTATATACATACCTGTATGCAACATTTGTATATCCTGTATTTATACCAACTTAATAAAATACTCAAATCAAATCAAATCAAATCCCTATCTCTCACCTCCCTCCTGTTAACTATCCTACTAACTACCTCCCACCCTCCCCACTACCTCCCTCCACCTCCCTTACCCATCTCCTTCTTCCCATCCCACTGTTAAATATCCTACTATCTACCCCCTTCACCCCCATTTCCCTGATCTTCCCTCCTGCCCATCCCTATGTTAAATATCTAATCCCTCCCTCCCTCCCCCTATATACCTACCTCCTTCCAATGCCCCCTGTTAACTATCCTCCCCCCTCCCTCCTTCCCATCCCCCTGTTAACTATCCTCCCCCCTCCCTCCTTCCCATCCCCCTGTTAACTATTCTACTAACCCCCTATCTCCCCCACTTCCTTCCCATCCCCCTGTTAACTATCCTCCCCTTTCCTCCGCAAACCGCCCTCCTCCCCATGCCCCTTTTAACTAGCCTCCCCCTCCCCCCCCCCCCCCTTCCTCCCCATCCCCTATTATCCTCCCCGCCCCTCCCTCCTTCCCTCCCTCCTCCCCATCACCCTGTTAACTATCCTATTATCTACCTCCCCACCTCCCTCCTCCCCATCACCTGTCTATCCTATTATCTACTCACCTCCCTCCTCCCATCCCTCTGTTAAATATTCCCCCTCCCCCCCCCCCCCTCCCTCCCCTCCCCCTGTAACTCTCCTACTAACCCCCTATCTCCCTTCCTCCTTCCCATCCCCCTGTTAACTATCCCCCCTCCGCCCCCTCTCCTCTCCCACCTCCACCTATCCTCCACCTCTCTCTCTCTGTCTCTCCCCCCCCCCCTCCCCCACCCACATTTCCCGGACTTGTTATGAGCGTGTTTTTCCATCGTCCGCTATTGTTGAGTGGCGGGGTGTTCATAGGACGGGCTGGGTGCTGCTGCCTAGGAGAGGTAATTGGTGCTCGGAGATACAGATATAGACCACACACACACAGACTCACACACTCACATACTCACCTACTTACGAACGCATACACACACATACTCACTCACACACACACAGCCACACCTATACTCACTCACTCACACACACACCTACTCACTCACTTACAAACACACACACACACATATACACACCGTATACTCACGAACACACCAGAACACACTCACGCACACACACCTACTCACTCACGAACACCCACACACCTACTCACTCACACCAACACTCACACACACACACACACACACACACACACACACACACACACACACACACTCACATACACATTCACACCCCTACTCTCTCTCTCTCACACACACACTCACACCTACTCACTCACACACACACACACACACACACACACACACACACACTATAGCTTACACAGAACAACAATAACAGACCACATAAATTAGCGATTGAGAGAGTGAGAGAGAGAGTGAGAGTGAGAACGGAGAAATGGATAGGCGACGAGCAGGGAGGGTTTAGGAAGGGAAGAGGATGTGTAGATCAGATTTTTACCCTGAATTGTGTTGTGGAGAAATATATGGAGAAGCAAAAGGTGTATGTTGCCTTTATGGACTTGGAGAAGGCCTATGACAGAGTGGATATGAGAAGGCATGTGGAAAGTACTAAGAATATACGGAGTAGATGGTAAGTTGCTGAAAGCAGTGAAGAGCATGTATGAGGGTGCAAAGGCGGCAGTACGTGTGGAGAATGAGCAGAGCGAGTTCTTTGACCTGAGTGTTTGGTTGAAACAGGGGTGTGTGATGTCCCCGTGGTTGTTTACTGTATATATGGATGGAGTCATGAAAGAAATACTAGGAAGAGCAGTGGATGTTGGTGTATCGCTGAAAAGGGAGGGAAATGAGTGGAAGCTGCTTATACTACTGTTTGCGGATGATACAGTTCTGATGAGCGATAATGAATGGGAGTTGCAGGGTCTGGTAAATGAGTTTGGAACAGTATGCGAAAAACGGAATTTTAAGGTAAATGCGGAGAAGAGCAAGGTTATGGTCTTCGAAATGGGTGAAGTCACAGAGTGTGAGGTGAAGTTGAACGGTCAGGCTATGGAGATTGTCAGCTCTTTTAAGTATCTGGGCAGTGTGTTGAGTAAAGATGGGACTATGGATGAAGAATTACAAAGGAGTACAAAGGAAATCAAGCAACAACAGATCTAGTGACCCTTCTAGGTTGCTTGTCCTCCAAAACACTGAGGATCAAGTGTCCAAACAGTGGTTTAGAGTGGGTAAGGGAACATTGGAAAGGGAATTACTGCCCTGGAACTAATGTCCGTGGCAGGATTAGGAAGTTAGTAGGGGACAGATGGGTTAGTAACTGAGGGGGGATAAAATAAAGTTATTCATTTACAAACGCAGTCAGTCGCGGGTTTGATGCGAGATATTTGTCTAGGCGGAGTTTAAATGAATCAACGGTGATGCAGTCTATAACGTTTCGGGGAAGCCCATTCCACAAGTTGACAACTCGATTGAAGAAGAAATTCTTAGATTCGTGTGAGTTAAAAGATTTACCAATAATTTTGCAACCGTTTCCCGGCGTGTAATTAGATTGGTCGATAGTGAAGTACTTACTACAGTTCATATTGTCGATGCCTTTGATGATTTTGAACACTTGAATTAAGTCACCTCTGAATCTGCGCTGGGTTAAAGGAAATAGATTAAATTCTCTAAGACGCTCTTCGTATGGTTTATTCTTTAGGCTAGGTATCATTTTGGTAACTCTACGCTGAACTCGTTCTAGCTTGTTTATATCTTTTTGGTAATAAGGGCACCAGGATTGAACGCAGTATTCCAGAAGAGGGCGGACTAAGGAATTGTAAAGGGTTAGGATAACTTCTTTGGATTTATGCTCAAATGACCTGCCTATAGAGCAAATTATTTTTGTTTGCCTTCTTAACAACTTCTGAACATTGTTGACTCGGTTTTAGGTTACTCGATATTGTTACTCCAAGATCGGTTTCTCTGTTTACATTCTTAAGCTGAGTGCCATTCATCGAATAGTTTGCTTTCTCATTTAGGTATCCGATATGTAGTACTTTTACATTTATCCGCATTGAAACTCATTTGCCAAATTTGGGCCCAGCATGACAATTTATCTAGATTGTTGTTGCATATCGTCAACTTGTTCTTTTGAGAGTACGCTATTTGCAATTTTTGTATCGTCAGCAAAATTTTGAGATTGTACAGGTGGAGACCCTCATCTATGTCGTTGATGTAAATTAGAAAGAATTGGTCCTAGTACCGATCCCTGGGGTACCCCGCTACATACATTGGTCCATTTAGATGCCTTACCGTTTATGACTACTCTTTGCTTTTCTGTCGCTGAGCCAATTTTCTATCCATTTCAACACACCGTCTTGTATTCCATGCGCTTTTAGTTTTAGCAGTAAACGTTTGTGGGGAACTTTGTCAAAGGCCTTTTGAAAATCAAGGTATATAATATCTACAGCTTTACTCTCATCGTAGAGGTTGAGGATATCGTGGAAGAAGTCTAAGAGGTTTGTTAAACAGGAACGTTTTTTACGAAAGCCATGTTGAGTATCTTTAAGTATGTTATTTTCCTCCAAGTGATTTACGAGTCTGTCTCGTATGACCGTTTCTAGCATTTTACATACAACTGACGTTAAGCTAATTGGACGATAGTTACTGGGTAGGGATTTGCTGCCTTTTTTGAATATCGGTGTTACGTTGGCTAGCTCCACTGATCAGGCATAGTTCCAGACTGCAAGGATTTATTGAATAGTAATGTCAGTGGTTTGGAGAGCTCATCCTTAGCTTCCTTTAGAACTCTAGGCGAGATTGTATCAGGTCCAGGCGTTTTTATTTACCTTGAGTTTATCTAAACAATTCAATACTTCTCTCTCTGTAACGGTGATATTGCTTAGAACATCTGAATTATCAATCTGCATCGGCGATGAGGTAGAGATATGAGTGGGGTCTTCTGTTGTAAAAACTGATGCAAAGAAGGTATTGAGTGCATTAACTCATTTGTACTTCGTTCTTTGGTGTATTCTCCGTTTTCATCGACTAACGGTCCAACAGTTGAAGTAACTACTTTTTTCTTTCTGATATAACTATAGAATTCTTTCGGGTTTGTTTTACTTTGATTCGCAATATGTAACTCTAGGGTCTTTTTACTTTGCTTAATTAACTTTTTGGCTTTGCGTCGTAGCTCTACAAATTTCACCCGTTCTTCGTCATTTTGTGAGAATTTTAATCTATCATTAGCAAATTTTTTAGCAAGCAGGCAGTTTGAAATATCTTTATTCAACCATTTGGGCTTATTATTTTGGCCTGGATGCCGTATTTTCGATGGTATACAGTCTTGCACTGCTTTTAGGTAAGTGGTTTCGAATAACTTCCAAGATGTATTTATGTCGTTATTGTTAATTAAAACGCTCCAGTCAGTTTCTTTAACACCTTAAGAGCGGCCTATGCGGTTTATTTATATGTACCGCCCAGCGGGGTGTTTTTAGCCAAAATAGGGCTGTTTACGTGATCATTTTCATGCCTAAATAAGACCCAGAACGTAAAACAAGTATCTATCCCTGAAAGGGCATAAACAGAGCTTTCGAATGACACCATAACGATCCTTTTATGATGGCTATTTTCCTTGCAATAACCGTGGCAACCGAGTGCAAAAAGCTGTAATTAGCACTTTCCCCATACAATTCCGTATATAGCAAGTGATAGAGGGAGGGAGGGAGGTGAGATTCGTGTCAGTAGGTTCGCCGCGGTGTCTGGAGCAGTCATGACGCTCGCTACATCTCCTGCCACCACACTTGTCTCTCTCTCTCAGCAACATTAAGTGCTGAAATTGCCACTCGACCTATGTCGAGCGCCGCCACATAGTCCAGCTTTATTTAACTCGACTTATTTTGCTCGCCGACACTTAGGGGTTAAACATAGCTCTAAGTTTATGGAAGTTTGCTTTCTTGAAATTAGGGACTTCTTCGATGCTACTATTTGGTTCGTTACTAGTAAACTTTAAAGTGAAATATCGTACGATGTCGCTGTTACTGAATTCATCACCAACATTCAATTCTCTATTATTCTTCTTTTGTTGCAAGTACAATGTCAAGAACGTTATTACCACTGGTCGCGTTCGAACAAATTGATAAAGCGAACTCTCTTGCAAGTTCGACAAGTCATCCGGAGTGTGATGTAAGAGTATCGCCCCACTTGTCACAGGAAATTAAGTCGCCAAAAATTACGGTATCTTGTGAGTTACTTACATCTGCAATTTGTTCGTAATTTCTCGGTCAGTTGCACTGATTGAGCTGAGTCTGTATATTAATGCAAGTATTATTTTTGTACCTTTATTATCTTTATTAGCACAAAAGATGCGTCGACATTCACAATTTGAGGTTTTGACGTAAGACTTTCTTGATATAAACACCTCCTTTCGATTTATCGCTTTTCTCAACATTACGTAACCGGGAAGTGAATACTCTGCTAAAATGTCTCTATCTTCTGTATTGAGCCAGATTCTGTTATGCCAATCACATCATAATTTTCTGTCCTAGCTCCTCTAAATCTGATAATTTATTGCGTATGCTACGAGCGTTTGCATAGAAAACCTTTAAATTTGTTATTTTAGAACTCACGGAACGCTCTTTAATAATATTTTTGGTTCTTGTCGGATCTACATTTATGTTCATGGCTGTCCTCGGTCCTCGCTGTCTTCGGTCCTTATCGCTGGTGGTCCTCGGTTGCCTCTGTTTTTTTCTTGGCGTTGGATGATTTATGTCACTGCTGCTTCTTCTCGGTTTTTGATCCATGGCTGCGGACTGCTTCGTGTAGGAGACGACCCATGCGTGCTGTACCATAGGGTTTAGATGAGTGCCATCCTTGCGGAACAGAGTAAGCTGGTTGTAGAAGTTGTCCCAGAGGTTGATGAATTCAACTTCTTCCCTCAGACACAAATATTTTAGTCGGCTATTTGTGCTGAAGGCCTTGTCATGGAATTTGTCAGGTGCGTCGATCTTGGGGAGAATGCCTGAGATGATGATATTCCTTGACTTGTTTTTGTAGTGCTGGATCATCTTGCGATATTTCTCCATCAACTCTTCGGATCTGGTGCGCATGATGTGCGGGAGAGGGTGCAACAGGGGTAGAGGGTTGTAAGAACGTTGAAAGCAGTAACAAGAAATAGAGTGGTCAGTATGGAAGTGAAGAAGTCCTTGCATGACAGTGTGGTTATCCCGACACTAACTTACGGAAGCGAAGCATGGACGTTCGGGAAGAGACTCAGACCAAGAGTGAGAGCGGTGGAAATGAGTTACTTGAGAAGTGCGTGCGGAGTTACATGGAGGGATAGACAGACGAATGAGGAAGTAAGAAGGAGTGTGGTGGAGGTGATGTGCTGAAAGTGTGAAAAGGAACAACTTGAGATGGTTCCATATGGAACGTATGGAAAGCGAGAGATTGACTAAGGGTGTACGAGAGCGAGGTGGAGGGACAGAGAGGGAAAGGTGCACCGAGGGGGAGGTGGAAGGATGGAGTGAGAAGTATATGAATGAGCGGTAACTGTTGGGAGGAGGGCGTCGACTGACTGGGACAGAGGTGTATTGGGGGCGGTTCGTTCGTGGCCACCCCTTCGGGATCACGGCGTCAGGCAATAGATAGATAAATTAGCGAAACAAACACAATAAAGTCAATTAATTTCCCAGAAAGTGAAGCTTAATTATATCGGTTGAGTCATTTGGGGCACGTGATCACAACAGGTCTGGGTAATTGTGTGTAAGAGAGAGAGAGAAAGAGAGAGAAAATGATACGACTGACAACTGCATCTTCAAGTTAGTTCGTGTGTGTGTGTGTATTTGTAAACGGGATGTATAAGCAGGATTATTATGTGTGTGTGTGTGTATGTGTATATGAGAGAGATTATGTGTGTGTGAGGAATTAGGTTGAGAGATTGCCACTAACTCTATGCTAACGACTTGAAAATTACATACTCCTTTGACTAGGAGAGAGAGAGAGAGAGAGAGGAGAGAAAAAAAACAATATATATATAGAGAGCAAGAGAGAGCGAGGAGAGGGGGGGAACAAAAGAACACATGAATAATAATCTTTGTTTATAATTATTTCCTCCGTCTCTCTCTCTCTCTCTATATATATATATATATATATATGTATATACCGGTATATATAAAAATATATATATAAAAATATATATCTGTCTGTGTTTTTTTTTCTCTCCCTCTCTCTCTCTCACTCTCACTCTCACTCACACACTCTCTCTCTCTATGCTAGTTAAAGGAATATGTAATTTTCAAGTTGTTAGCATAGAGTTAGTAGTAATTTCTCTTCTCTCTCTCTCTCTCTTTCTCTCTCTCTTTCTCTTCTAGTTAAAGGAGTATGTAATTTTCAAGTTGTTAGCATAGAGTTAGTAGTAATTTCTCTTCTCTCTCTCTCTCTCTGCTCTCTCCCTCACGTCGCTCTCCTCTCTCTCTCTCTCTCTCTCTCTTTCTCTTCTAGTTAAAGGAGTATTTCAAGTTGTTAGCATAGATAGTGGGCAACATCTCTCTCTTCTCTCTCTCTCCCATACATCTTCATCCGCCAGCCATCTGCATAAGGAATAATATGTTGTGTTGTGTATGGTGCCTCCAGCATCCACTCCTTCATGGTGTGGGAGGAGGAGGAGGAATAATATGTTGTGTTGTGTATGGTGCCTCCAGATCCTTCATGGTGTGGGAGGAGGAGGAGGAGGAATATTTTGTGTTGTGTATGGTGCCTCCAGCCTCCTTCATGGTGTGGGGAGGAGGAGGAATAATATGTTTTGTGTGTAATGGTGCCTCCAGCCTCCTTCATGGTGTGGGAGGAGGAGGAATACATATGTTGTGTTGTGTATGGTGCCTCCAGCCTCCTTCATGGTGTGGGAGGAGGAGGAGGAATAAATCTGTTGTGTTGTGTATGGTGCCTCCAGCCTTCATGGTGTGGGAGGAGGAGGAGAATACAATATTTGTGTTGTGTATGGTGCCGTCCAGCCTCCTTCATGGTGTGGGAGGAGGAATAAATATGTTGTGTTGTGTATGGTGCCTCCAGCCTCCTTCATGGTGTTAAGGAATACATAATGTTGTGTTTGTGTATGGTGCCTCCAGCCTCCTTCATGGTGTGGGAGGAGGAGGAATAATATGTTGTGTTGTGTATGGTGCCTCCAGCCTCCTTCATCGGTGTGGGAGGAGGAAGAGGAGAATAAATCATGTTGTGTTGTGTATGGCCTCCAGCCTCCTTCATGGTGTGGGAGGAGGAGGAGGAATATATGTTGGTTGTGTATGGTGCCTCCAGCCTCCTTCATGGTGGGGAGGAGGAGGAGGAATACATATGTTGTGTTGTGTATGGTGCCTCCACCTCCTTCATGGTGTGGGAGGAGGAGGAGGAATAAATATGTTGTGTTGTGTATGGTGCCTCCAGCCTCCTTCATGGTGTGGAGGAAGGAATAAATATGTTGTGTTGTGTATGGTGCCTCCAGCCTCCTTCCTGGTGTGGAGGAGGAGGAGGAATAAATATGTTGTGTTGTTGTATGGTGGCCTCCAGCCTCCTTCATGGTGTGGTAGAGGAGGAGGAATAAATATGTTGTGTTGTGTATGTGCCTCCAGCCTCCTTCATGGTGTGGGAGGAGGAGATACTATGTTGTGTTGTGTATGGTGCCTCCAGCCTCCTTCATGGTGTAGGAGAGAGGAATAAATATGTTGTGTTGGTATGGTGCCTCCAGCCTCCTTCATGGTGTGGGAGGAGAGATAAATATTGTGTTGTGTATGGTGCTTCCAGCCTCCTTCATGGTGTGGGAGGAGGAGGAGGAATAAATATGTTGTGTTGTGTATGGTGCCTCCAGCCTCCTTCATGGTGTGGGAGGAGGAGGAGGAATAAATATGTTGTGTTGTGTATGGTGCCTCCAGCTTCTTTCATGGTTGGAGGAGGAGGAGGAATAAATATGTTGTGTTGTGTATGGTGCCTCCAGCCTCCTTCATGGTGTGGGAGGAGGAGGAATACATATGTTGTGTTGTGTATGGTGCCTCCAGCCTCCTTCATGGTGTGGGAGGAGGAGGAGAATAAATATGTTGTGTTGTGTATGGTGCCTCCAGCCTCCTTCATGGTGTGGGAGGAGGAGGAGGAGGAATAATATGTTGTGTTGGTGTATGGTGCCTCCTCTCCTTCATGGTGTGGGAGGAGGGAGGAGAATAATATGTTGTTGTTGTGTATGGTGCCCTCCAGCCTCCTTCATGGTGGTGGGAGGAGGAGGAGGAATACATATGTTGTGGTTGTGTATGGTGCCTCCAGCCTCCTTCATGGTGTGGGAGGAGGAGGAGAATAAAATGTTGTGTTGTGTATGGTGCCGTCCAGCCTCCTTCATGTGTGGGAGGAGGAGGAGAATAAATATGTTGTGTTGTGTATGGTGCCTCCAGCCTCCTTCATGGTGTGGGAGGAGGAGAGGAATAAATATGTTGTGTTGTGTATGGTGCCTCCAGCCTCCTTCATGGTGTGGAGGAGGAGGAGGAATAAATATGTTGTGGTTGTGTATGGTGCCTCCAGCCTCCTTCATGGTGTGGGAGGAGGAGGAGAACATATGTTGTGTTGTGTATGTGCCTCCACCTCCTTCATGGTGTGGGAGGAGGAGAATAAATATGTTTTGTTGTGTATGTGCCTCCAGCCTCCTTCATGGTGTGTGAGGAGGAGGAGAATAATATGTTGTGTTGTGTATGGTGCCTCCAGCCTCCTTCATGGTGTGGAGAGGAGGAATAAATATTGTGTTGTGTATGGTGCCTCCACCTCCTTCATGGTGTGGGAGGAGGAGGAATAAATATGTTGTGTTGTGTATGGTGCCTCCAGCCTCCTTCATGGTGGGAGGAGGAGGAGGAATACATATGTTTGTTGTGTATGGTGCCTCCAGCCTCCTTCATGTGTGGGAGGAGGAGGGAATACATATGTTGTGTTGTGTATGTGCCTCCAGCTCCTTCATGGTGTGGGAGGAGGAGGAGGAATACATATGTTGTTGTGTAGGGCCTCCAGCCTCCTTCATGGTGTGGGAGAGGGGAGGATACATATGAGTTGTGTATGGTGCCATCCACCTCCTTCATGGTGGTGGGAGGAAGGAATACATATGTAGTGTTGTTTGTGCCTCCATCCCTTCATGGTGTGGGAGAGGAGGAGGAATACATGTTGTGTTGTGTATGGTGCCTCCAGCTCCTTCATGGGTGGTGGGAGGAGGAGGAGGAAATAAATATTTGTGTGTGTGTATGGTGCCTCCAGCCTCCTTCTGGTGTGGGAGGAGGAGGAGGAATAATGTTGTGTTGTGTATGGTGCCTCCCGTCCTTCATGGTGTGAGAGGAGGAGGAGGAATAATATGTTGTGTTGTGTATGGTGCCTCCAGCCTCCTTCATGGTGTGTAGAGGAGAATCATATTAGTGTTGTGTATGGTCTCCAGCCTCCTTCATGGTGTGGGAGGAGGAGGAGGAATACATATGTAGTGTTGTGTATGGTGCCTCCAGCCTCCTTCATGGTGTGGGAGGAGGAGGAGGAATACATATGTTGTGTTGTGTATGGTGCCTCCAGCCTCCTTCATGTGGGAGGAGGAGGAGAATAATATGTGTGTGTGTATGGTGCCTCCAGCCTCCTTCATGTGTGGGAGGAGGAGGATGATGAATATATGTTGTGTTGTGTATGGTGCCTCCAGCCTCCTTCATGGTGTGGGAGGAGGAGGAGGAGGAATAAATATGTTGTGTTGTGTATGGTGCCTCCAGCCTCCTTCATGGTGTGGGAGGAGGAGGAGGAGGAATAAATATGTTGTGTTGTGTATGGTGCCTCCAGCCTCCTTCATGGTGTGGGAGGAGGAGGAGGAATAAATATGTAGTGTTGTGTATGGTGCCTCCAGCCTCCTTCATGTGTGGGAGGAGGAGGAGGAATAAAATGTTGTGTTGTGTATGGTGCCTCCAGCCTCCTTCATGGTGTAGGAGAGGAGGAGGAATAAATATTGTGTTGTGTATGGTGCCTCCAGCCTCCTTCATGGTGTGGAGGAGGAGAGGAATAAATATGTTGTGTTGTGTATGGTGCCTCCAGCCTCCTTCATGGTGTGGGAGGAGGAGGAGGAGGAATAAATATGTTGTGTTGTGTATGGTGCCTCCAGCCTCCTTCATGGTGTGTAGGAGGAGGAATAAATATGTTGTGTTGTGTATGGTGCCTCCAGCCTCCTTCATGGTGTGGGAGGAGGAGGAGGAATAAATATGTTGTGTTGTGTATGGTGCCTCCAGCCTCCTTCATGGTGTGGAGGAGGAGAGGAATACATATGTTGTTTTTGTGTATGGTGCCTCCAGCCTCCTTCATGGTGTGGGAGGAGGAGAGGAATATTGTAGTGTTGTGTATGGTGCCTCCAGCCTCCTTCATGGTGTGGGAGGAGGAGGAGGAATACATATGTAGTGTTGTGTATGGTGCCTCCAGCCTCCTTCATGGTGTAGAGGAGGAGGAATACATATGTTGTGTTGTTTATGGTGCCTCCAGCCTCCTTCATGGTGTGGGAGGAGGAGGAGGAATAATATGTTGTGTTTGTGTATGGTGCCCTCCGCCTCCTTCATGGTGTGCGGAGGAGGAGGAGGAATAAATATGTTGTGTTTGTGTATGGTGCCTCCCAGCCTCCTTCATGGTGTGGGAGGAGGAGAGGAATAATATTTGTGTTGTGTATGGTGCCTCCAGCCTCCTTCATGGTGTGGGAGGAGGAGGAATACTATTAGTGTTGTGTATGTGCCTCCAGCCCCTTCATGGTTTGGAGGAAGGAATCTATGAGTTTGTGTATGGTGCCTCCAGCTCCTTCATGGTGTGAGGAGGAGGAGGAATACCATATGTTGTGTTGTGTATGGTGCCTCAGCCTCCTTCATGGTGTGGGAGGAGGAGGGAGGAATAATATGTTGTGTTGTGTATGGTCCTCCACCTCCTTCATGGTGTGGGAGGAGAGGAGGAGGAATAAATATGTTGTGTTGTGTACCTCCAGCCTCCTTCCTGGTGTGGGAGGAGGAGAGGAGGAATAAATATGTTGTGTTGTGTATGGTGCCTCCACGTGTGGGAGGAGGAGGAGGAGGAATAAATATTTGTGTTGTGTATGGTGCCTCCAGCCTCCTTCATGGTGTGGGAGGAGAAAGGAGGATAATATGTTGTGTTGTGTATGGTGGCTCCAGCCTCCTTCATGGTGTGGATGAGGAGGAGGAATAAATATGTTTGTGTTGTGTATGGTGCCATCCAGCCTCCTTCATGGTGTGGGAGGAGGATAGAGGAATAAATGTTGTGTTGTGTATGGTGCCTCCACCTCCTTCATGTGGAGGAGGAGAAACACCAGTCCTGGTGGTGGAGAAGAAGAAGAAATGAAGAGGAGAAAGAAAGAAGAATAAGATGAAGAAGAAGAAGTGAGAAAAGGAGGAGAAGAAATGGAGGAGAACAAGAGAATGAGGTGAGAAAAAAACGAAGAATAAAAAAGTGAAGGGGAGGAGGAGGAGGAGGAGAAATAAAGAGGTTGTAAAGATGATGTGTGCGTGTGTGCGCGCGCACCAAGGAATAGTTAATGTTTCAAAAACCTTGCTCTCCAATGCTGAGAGATAGCTGTAGGTGAAACACTATAGACTCCCGGTTGGGGGGGGGGGGGGGGGGGGACGTCAAGGAAAAGGCTAATGAATTTTTGGGGGGGCGGGAGGGAAACAAGGGCTAGGGTTAAGAGAGAGAGAGGGGTGGATGGGGGGGGGCGGGCCTTAGTTCTGTCCTCCTCAAACTTAATATCTTGAAAATTGGTTCGTGTGTTTGTGTGTTAAATAATGTGTTATGATCTGTACACCTAGCTCCTTTAATTAGACGATTTTATGCAGTTTAAGAAGGACCTACGTTACTCAGAGGGTTTACTGATATAGAATTTACCCCGTTTGAATGCTAGAGGTATATTATAAACAAAAGAAAATCGTGTAATACTAACCAGAATATGTTAACAATTACGTCATCGTGCTGAAGGGGCTGATGGGCGTATTTGATTATATATTTACCTTTGTATTAATAATATTTACAGTATATATATATATATATATATATATATATATATATATATATATATATATATATATATATATATATATTATAGTTGTATAGTTGTATAGTATAGTATATATATATATATTATAGTTGTATAGTATATATATATTATATATATTTATATATATATATATATATTATAGTTGTATAAGTATAGATATATATATATATATATATATTATAGTTGTATATATAGTATATATATATATATATATATATTATAGTTGTATAGTATTAGTATATATATATATATATATATTAGTTTTGTATTAGTATATATATATATATATATTATAGTATAGTTGTATAGTATAATATATATATATATATATATATTATAGTTGTATAGTATATATATATATATATATATATATATTATAGTTGTATAGTATAGTATATATATATATATATATATATATATTATAGTGTATAGTATATTATGTATATATATATTATAGTATAGTATATTATGTATATATATATTATAGTATAGTATATATATATATATATATATATATATATTATAGTTGTATAGTATAGTATATATATATATATATTATAGTTGTATAGTTGTATAGTATAGTATATATATATATATTATAGTTGTATAGTATAGTATATATATATATATATTATAGTTGTATAGTATATATATATATATTTTAGTGTCCTCCCTAGACCTCCATCAAACTTCATAAAAATCCCAAAGATCCCCCTTCTAGATATATTTTCACATTTTTTGGGTAGGGAAATGTACCGGCCGAAGGCCGGTAATTCCTCCTTACTTATTGGCTCTCTATCGCTCGCCAGCAAAAACAATCGGCACATAAATTACACGAAAAATCTTAATGAAGAAATTGAGCGAAATATCTTATTATCGCCAAACTAATGGGCCGAACGTCTTAAAATATGAAAACTAATGAGGCTACGCGTGAGGGAGAAGGGGAACCATCCCCCCCCTTCAATGTGGTACAACCATCCCCCCCCTTCAATGTGGTACAACCATCCTCCCCCCTTCAATGTGGTACAACCATCCCTCCCTTCAATGTGGTACAACCCCCCCCCCCTTCAATGTGGTACAACCATCCTCCCCCCTTCAATGTGGTACAAACCATCCCCCCCTTCAATGTGGTACAACCATCCTCCCCCCCTTCAATGTGGTACAACCCCCCCCCCCCTTCAATGTGGTACAACCATCCTCCCCCCCTTCAATGTGGTACAACCATCCCCCTCCCCCCTTCAATGTGGTACAACCATCCCCCCCCCCCCCTTTCAATGTGGTACAACCATCCTCCCCCCTTCAATGTGGTACAACCATCCCCCCCTTCAATGTGGTACAACCCCCTCCCCCCCTTCAATGTGGTACAACCATCCCCCCCCCTTCAATGTGGTACAACCATCCCCCCCCCCTTCAATGTGGTACAACCATCCTCCCCCCTTCAATGTGGTACAACCATCCCCCCCTTCAATGTGGTACAACCATCCCCCCCTTCAATGTGGTACAACCATCCCCCCCCCTTCAATGTGGTACAACTTATAAAGGAAGAAAATATTTATATATTTATTTTTAGGACATTTTATTGGCAAGAGATAAAACAAGCTAAGATTAAAGAGAGAGAGAGAGAGAGAGAGAGAGAGAGAGAGAGAGAGAGAGAGAGAGAACAAATTGCAGGAGAAAGACATGATGAACAAGAGCGAACGTAAGAATGGGAGAGAGAGAAAGAGGGAGAGAGAGAGCGAGAGAGAGTGAGAGTGAGAGTGAAAGCGAGAGCGAAAGAGAGAGAGGGAGAGCGAGAGAGATATTAAAGCAAATAAAGCGAGCCTAGAGTCACAGCGAAAACGGAAGCTCTATTATATAAAGTTTGGGTCTCCTAATTCGGACAGACAGACCGACCGACCGACCAACCACTCGACCGACCGACCAACCACTCGACCGACCGACCGACCAGACTGACCGACCAACCAACCGACGAACCAACCAACCGACCGACCAACCAACCAACCGACCGACTGACCAACCAACCGACCGACCAACCACCGACCGACCAATCGACCGACCGACCAGACTGACCGACCAACCGACCGACCGACCGACCGATCAAGGCCAATATGTAGAACCTTGAATGATAATGAGAGACAGGCAGACAGACAGACCGACCGACTAAGTCCAATATGTAAAACCCTTAATAATAATAATAAAAACAAAGAGAGAGAGAGAGACATACAGACAGACAGACAAACTAAAGCTATTATGTAGAACCCTGAATAATAATAAGAGAGACAGACAGACAGACAGGCAGACAGACAGACAGACCGACCAACCGAATTATGTAAAACCCTGAATATTGATAATAGACTGAGTGGAATGAGGGAAATAAAGACATTGTTGGAGTTGACCTTAAATGTATTCCCTTTCCTGTGACCCTAACAGGGAGGGAGGGAGGGAGGGAGGGAGGGAGGGCGAGGTGGTGGAAGGTATAATTTAGAGAGAGAGAGAGAGAGAGTGAGTGAGAGTTACAAGGAGTTACAAAGAATAGTTAGTATTATAAGTTTTCACCAACCAACTTTACCTCTAAACTCAATTAATGAAATCAACAAATACATGTGGCACTCCAAGGACTCGAACCTACAGTAGGATGCTCAAACCGAAATTCCGCGCATTTATGCATTACGCTATCAAGACCTTGCGGTCCATTCCGAGGAGATACTGGTAGTGGAAGGAGAGAGACTGTTTAGTGCACTACACTCTTTACAGAGTGTGCCAAATACTATCTACTCTCTTCTTGAACTGCTCTACTGAAGAACTATTTACAAGTTCGGAGGGAAGTTTGTTCCAGGTAGAACAGATCTTATATGTGAAAAAGTTTCCACATATACCTGTACTAGTGCTGAACCATTATAATTTCCAGCCATGGTTGCGTGTTGTATTCATATTGAGACTAAACAATTTGCTATAATCCACATTGTCAAACCCATTAAGTATTTTTAAAACTGAAATGAGTTGACCTCGTAGTCTGCGTGTCTCCAACGGGAAGATATCAAGAACTCTCACCCGGTCCAATAAATACAAATCTCCCCTTAGCTGTCCAATAGTCCAATCATTATAGGTATGTATGTATATAACTACCCGCACATATCGCACATATACCATTTCTTAACCATCCCAGCAAATCGTAACTTGGCAGAGCCGCACCCACCTCCCCAACTCCCCTCCCTCCTTCCACCTCCTACCAATTCATAGTGTGCACGGGGTATAGTTCCGATTTCTCCACCAGACGGCGTGGGGCATCATTGGCCCGCTACTCCCAAGTAAATAAACACGTTGACCTCTATGCGATTGAATCGGTTTCTACTTTATATGCTCGTAATGCCGTGTCTAACGTGAACACTATGGAAATTGAGTTATCGCCATACCTTCTTAGTGTTCTGAAGGGGGAGGGTCCCTAGGGTAAAATAGAGGGAAATTACGACAATGAAGACTTATTACTGCCTTGTGATAAAAGCAGGGTGTATGAAGAGTGAACAACACCGACTATATCTCCTTATATACCGTACTGGGCTAACTTAAATACTGTATTATCATTATTTACATGTCCATTTTATAATTTTACACCATACAGTAGTATGTTAATATTTATCCGTTTTGCGTATATTTTTTTAATGATTACTATGCGAGCGAAGGCGAAGCAGAAAACAAAAGTTTGTTATAAGACACCATTCCATTAGACACATTCCATTACTCACTTCATTTCTGTAATATATGTTTGTTATTGTTTATATATATATATATATATATATATATAGAGAGAGAGAGAGAGAGAGAGAGATCAAATAATGTCTACGTTTTGTAAATTAGAGATAATATACAGATTATAAGCCTTGTTACAACAGCAGAACTGTGCATGAATACCGTACTGAAATCTGTGAGAACAGAATATTAACCCCTTCTTTACCGGTAACGTCTTTTTGTATTTGATTTCAGGTACATTTAGACGATTTTGTCTAAGCTTGGGAAGGATATATGATATCTAAAAGGATTAATTGAGATAGGCTGTAGCCTTGTAATGAGTAGACGTCCTTCCTAAGCTGTACAAAATCGTCTAATAGTGGCCAGAATATAATGATAAGTACATCACCGGTACAGAAGGGGTTAAAGGCACGTAACACAATCTACCGGTACATAGGCTAGGCCTACTTATAATTTCAGTGATGCATAATACAGGTTTAGTTAATTAATATGGTCAAATCTCCGATGTATTTAGCTTATTGTAATACCCTCTTCCCGCAAAAATCCCGCAACCATAGAAATACCCGAGTTGACAAAATATAACCGATCGAGTTTGGATTTTAATCAACATTTGATGTCAAACAAGTTCAAAAGTTAAAACCTACACCAAATATCACCTTATGTATGGGCTAGACTTAAAAATACTAACTGTAAATTGATGAATTTTACACCAGAATTTTAGACCAATTCACATGGATCATAATGTAGGTAAGATATGTCCATAAACGGTACCGGTACCAGGTATATAGTTTTGCTTCAACCGACAAACTTCATGATAAATCGTATATTCTCCTATTATGGAAGGTAACATATATTTATACAACGGACTTTGCTTAAACCTCCTTAAATAAACCGTTAGTTAAGTTAATTCTTAGGTAGGTTTGGTGGGTTTGATATGGTTGGTAAAAGAGCCAAGTTCAGATTTATATAATTTTGCTGCATTAAAATGGTAAAACTATGATGGATTTTGCTTATATTGCCAACGAGACTACTTCATTTAGTCTAAATTTCCCTGCATATATAGACGCAATTTATCCGACACGTAAGCATATTATATATATGACCTATTCACAAAATTGGCATATGTTGGGGTGAAATTAATAAAATATGCATTATAAAATATGTATATTTTCAGTTGATAGATACCGGTAATGTTGGGCATAGCCTAATCAACTCTTTTCATATGTTTCGCTTTATTACCGGTACTTACTTTACATCTAGCAGCTTTGCCATTGTACCAAGATCAATGCCTTACATTGTGCTTTGTTCCTTATGTTATTTATCATGGAATGTGTCTGTTGAAGCAAACGATATACTTGTACCGTATATGTGCCTTAACCTACATTTTAATCTATATGAAGAGGTCTAAAGACACACGATTATTCCTTGTCTCTTCATCTAGTATATAATATATACGTTTGTTATATATCTGCCGCTAGGCTACACTTCGTGATGCATCGTATTGTCTCTCATTATGGAAGGTAAAATAGATTGATATAAACATATCTTGTGTAAGAATGGAATGGTCGAAAACACATGACAAATTTGCCCTACCCTCACCCATCCACCATAACAGACATTTCATATACATCATTAATGTGGTTAATAGATTGTTGGTGTCCTATTAATGTTTTGTTTTCAGTTGGCTTTGCATAGGATACGGTAATCTAGTGTAGGCTAATGGTATACGCTTTGCCGTGAATTGCGGTTACCTCCCTAATATATCGATAAACATAAATGTGTATACAAATATATTGTGTAAAATGAGACAATAAATATCAGTACAGATAATTGTTAAGCCTAGTCCTTATACAAGAAGATATTAGACAGCTTCCAGACGGCGATGGATGATAAAGAGCTTTGCGCTTTATATACAAAATATTTTTTGTTTACTCTTATTGACCGTTGCCGTCTGATAGGTACTGTATGCATCTGTAGTTTTATGAATGAAATAAGGCCTATATATATTTGGGTAAAATTACTTAAGATATGTTCATAATAATCCAAACATCCACACATATTAAAGGAGAGAGCTCAATATTCAGTCTTATCATCTATTCATCATATTGTTTTATGTTACTGCTTTGAAGCTTGTTATTGTTTCCTTAATATATTTTCCTTACATCTTTGATTGTTTGAAATCAATACAAAAGCACATTGTCTTGTCCGTGTGTGCTAAAACAGCCTGGTACAACACAAACTTGACCAGTCTCTTAGTGTACAAGCGCGCGGCAGCCCCGTACCAAAGGGCCAGGTACTGGTTTGTTTATTATTGTCACGTGACCTGACGTCACGGCCACGCTATGAATAGTGGAAGGTAGGAGGTGGGGCGAGGAAGGGGGGTTTGGGAAGGGGGTGCAGCTCTGCCTAATCACGACCCCAACATAATATAATATGTGAGGCAAACTGTACATATACTGTATACTCAGGCACATACCCTATTGCTGGGGGTGGCCGACCTTTAAACTTCCAATTCTTAGGGTCCGGGACCACTTTCGCGTTCCCTCGCTGCTTTCTCTGCCTCGTTGAGTAGGCACATTTGTTGGTAGTAAAAACTTCCCGGTCCAAGGCCGCTTCCTACTATATTACAGGCTTGCTATCGCTCGCCAGAAAAACAAACACCTAAGGGGCACGAAAGGTCTTAAGAGGAGATTTCCACTTGAGGGATTTTTTTCTGAACCTCTTTCTCCCTCATGTTTAGCCCCATTGCTTTTGAGATTTTAAGACGTTCGCCCCATTAGTTTGGCGATTTTAAGAATTTTCGCACAATTTCTGTCAATTTTAAGACCTTTCGTGCCATTTAGGTGTCGATTTTTTCCTGGTGAGCGATAGCGAGCCTGAAATTTAAGAGGAACCGGCCTTCGGCCGGGAAATTTTTCTACCGAAAAATTTATAAATTTATCTTGAAAGGGGGTCTAGGGGGTGTAATTTAAAGCTTGATGGAGGTCTAGGGAATACACTAAACACCTCCCCTTAATATTGACAAAGAAATGTAGCAAAAGGTATTAAAGTCGCCAACCTGATGGGGCAAACGTCTTAAAATCTCATAACTATTGGAGCTGAGCATGAGGCAGAAGGGGGTTCAGAAGAAAACAAAAATCCTCCCCTTAAATCAGTTGTCGGTTCAATATGTCATTCATTAATTTTCCATTAAAAATGTATCTCATATTTATTCATTAATATATTTTGATACATTCATTTAGTCTATTTTTTTATATAACCCTCTCCGACATATGACGCGATTTTGAGCCTATTTTGGGACACTTTAAAGCCTTTGTTACAATCAGGGGTATTTAGAAACCTTTAGTTTAGTTACTTCAACCTCTGCAGTTGTCTTTGAGTTAGATGTAGACAACGATATTTAACCCTTTCACGCATATGACGCGATTTTGAGCCTATTGGGGATACTTTAAAGCCTTTGTTACCATCAGGGGTATTTAGAAACCTTTAGTTTAGTTACTTCAACCTCTGCAGTTATCTTTGAGTTAGCTGTGGGCACAAAACTAATTTTGGAGAGGTAATTGTAAGAGTGAGAGAACTCTATTTCTTATTGCTAATCTGGCAACCTCTGTGTCATAAATGCGTGAAAGGGTTAATATATAGTCTACTATACCTTGTTCCAAATAAGTAGGCCAAAACTCTTGACCATTAACCTCTCTAACTCACAAGCGAATAGAGTAATCGAGCTAATATTTCCACCGTTTGGGAAGGGTCAGCCAGGGAATAGGGGTGGAAATTTACAGCCCATTTGAGTCTAAGAATTTCTTCTTCAATCGAGTTGTCAACTTGTGGAATTGGCTTCCCCGAGACGTTATAGACTGCAACACTATTGATTCTTTTAAGCTTCGCCTAGACAACTATCTTGCCTCAAACCCGCCACTGACTGCGTTTGTAAATGAATAACTTTATTTTATTCCCTCAGATTCATCAAGGATTTTTGCGTATATATATTTCTAAGACGTTACTCTCTTTTTCTCAGATATACGAAAGATCCTTATAACTGTTATGTTACTAACCCATCTGTCCACTACTAACTTCCTAATCCTGCCACGGACATTAGTTCCAGGGCAGTAGTTCCCTTTCCAATGTTCCCTTACCCACTCTTAACCACTGTTTGGATACTTGATCTTCAGTGTTTTGGAGGACAAGCAGCCTAGAAGGGTCACTAGACCTGTTGTTGCTTTATTTCCTTTGTACTTTGTACTCCTTTGTACTTCCGTAATATGAAAATATGAAGTCCATGAATATTTATCAGTGGGGTAGAGATTATTGTATCCGAGTGTACAGTCGCGCTAATAAGTGATGTCTCGGCACCAAGTATGTTTTGATCAATAATTGGTATCAACAATATCTAAGCTTCATGTCTTCATATGGAGTGAGATATAAAAACATGTTCCTACACTTACCCACCCTTTTCAACATCTGACAGACATTAATACAGCACAGAGCAAGCCAAACGTAATCCCAGCTGAGACATGACTTATTAGCGCAATCGTACCTCTATTAGTTTAAGCAAGAACCATTTATCCATGTGTTAATTTCACTTTCTTAGTCTTTATCCTCCTTGTATTTGTTTGTACTTCCTATTATCTTCATACTTTTCACCTTTCACCTACATATACCGTCTCTCTCAAGACACCTTAAGGGCAATCGTATTAGGCTTACCCTGAAGATGTCTTGAGAGAATAGACGAAAGCTTGGTGTTCCATTGTTTCATTTTTCCTAGCGAGTTTTACTACATAATTTGATCACACATATTTGTGATTTAACATCCATATATAGATATATAGTATAATAAAGTGTTCTATTAGTGGACTGAATGTAACCCTCATCCACTGAATATAGCACCTTGCACGACCTATTAATTTAAACAAGAACATTCCTCAAAATATGAATAAAAGATAAAAGGTAAAATAAAAGAGTGCAGCCTGAGAGTACAAAGTCAAGTTAAGCAGCCGTAAAACTCTAAGAGAATAATAAACACGCGTGGTTAAGCTGGCATAAAAGACGCCTATAAAAGAGGTTGGCTTTATTATATCAGTACCCCCGTTCGCATTTTCTCTAATTTTCGTTTTCTTTATAGTTCATCTCGTCTTCAGCCAAATCACCCTGCACTTATTTTATTGCTAAAGTATACCAAATGGCGCTAACAGAAAACGATGGCCTACCTATCGTACAAAGTCAAGTTAACCCGTACAGTACCAGGGGCGTCCTTTTCATCCTATTCTAGCAACTATTAGATTATTTAATTCAGCTTAGGAAGGACCTCTAGCATTAATAAGGCTTCAAACTATCTGAACCAACCCTTTTAACTACCACAGATCCTTCCTAAGCTGCATAGTATAGTCTAAATATAGCTATAATAAACTATAACACGTCGCTGGTACTCAAAGTCAAGTTAAGTAGCCGCGTAAAACAGAATATAAACAAAGTGTGGTTATAAGCTCCGGCGTAAAAGAGGCTTGTTATAATATTTTGGCGTTTTAAGGGGACAGTGGCTGTTTTTTTGGTCTATTAATTAATTTACTTATAATTTGTTTAGTTTCTTCGCTAGACCTCCTTCAATCTGTATATGACAACCCCTAGATAAATTTGTACATTTTTCGGTAGAAAAATGTCTCGGCCGACGGCCGGTTACTCTTAAAATTACAGGCTCGCTATCGCTCGCCAGAAGGAAATTGACACCTAAATGGCACAAAAGGTCTCAATATTGACAAAAGTGGGGCGTAAAGTCTTAAAATCGCCAAACTAATTTTCCGAACGTCTTAAAATAAAAAACAAAAACAAAGGGGCTAAACACGAAAGAAATAAAAAGCGTCTACAAAGTCAAGTTAAGTAGCCGCGTAAAACAGAATTATAAACAAAGTGTGGTTATAAGCTCCGGCGTAATAGAGGCTTATATAACATTTTGGTGTAACCTCCCCCCCTCCCCCCCCACCCCCCTTCTCCATAATGCTTAGTCCCATTCGTTTTCATATTTTAAGACGTTCGGCCCATTAGCTTGGCGATTTTAAGACCTTTCGCGCGAGTACTACCCCCTTAAGTAGCCGCGTAAAACAGAATAATAAACAAAGTGTGTTTATAAGCTCCGGCGTAAAAGATGATTAATATAATATTTTGGCGTAACCCCTTGAGGATTATGACGCGTTTTAAAGGGAGATGGGCGTAGTTATTACCTTACTGTCTTATCTTTTTATTATTATTTGTTGTTTCCTCCTTAGACCTCCATCAACCTATAAACAAACACCCCCTAGACCCCCGTTCAAGATAAATTTGTACATTTTTCGGTGGAAACATGTCCCGGCCGAAGGCCGGTGACTTTTAAAATTACAGGCTCGCTATCGCTTGCCAGGAGAAAATCGACACCTAAATGTCTTAAAATTGACAACGAAATCAGGCAAAGGGTGTTAAAATCACCTTGCCGAACGTCTTAAAATCTAAAAACCAATGGGGCTAAACACGAGGGAGAAGGGGGTCCATAAAATGCGACTACTTCCCCCTTTAAGTGGCCGTAGACCACCGAGAATAATAAACAGTGTGGTGGTAAGCTCCGGCGTAAAAGATGCTTATAATATTATCGCGTTTTAACCCCTTCTGTACCGGCGACATCTTTTTGTTATCATGTTAGTTTTTCCATAGTGCTTGGTTTATTTTTCCAACTGTTTCCATGCCAGTATTAGCTGGAGGGAGTGGTGGGTGGGGAGGAGCCTTCTTCTTTGCTATCCTTTTCTCTACCTCGTAGTCAATAGATTAATAGTTTTAGATATCCAAACTGCCCCGTAAGGACCAATAGGTCTGTTGCAGTTTGTTCTCCTTTGTATTCCTCCTCTTCCTCCTCCTCCTCCCCCTCTTCTTCCTCCTCCTCCCTTTCCACAGCTCCTTCCTCCTAACACTCTTTCCTCCTCCTACTCCTCAACCCCTCCTCCTCCTCCTCCTCAACCCCCTCCTCCTCCTCAACCCCCTCCTCCTCTCCTCCTCCTCCTCCTCCTCCTCCTCCTCCTCCCCCTCCTTGTCCTCCTCCTCCTCCTCCCCCTCTTCCTCCTCCTCCTCCTCCCCCGCCCATTAATCACACTGAACCATTATTATTATTATTATTTATCACTCGTTCATTGCCATAATATTCGTCATCATTATCATCATTTATTAGGCTGGTAGTGCATGCTCGCGTTCTTGCACCCCCTCCCCCCCCCCCCCCTCTCTCTCTCTCTCTCTCTCTCTCTCTCTCTCTCTCTCTCTCTCTCTCTCTCTCTCTCTCTCTCTCTCTCTCTCTCTCTCTCTCTCTCTCATACACACACTGCACATACACACACACACACACAACACATACACACACATGAATACATCCACCTACAAACACACACACACACACCAGATCTTTACATACAAGGATAACACTGTACAGCTAACTCATCTTAACTATGCAGAGTACAAACAAACTTGTATTTCTGATCCCAGGAGAAAATTGTCTGAATCCTGGAACAGTATATCATAAATTCACACAATCTAAATGTATTGGGGCATTTATGATAGCGGCTTTGTGTGTGAGAGAGAGAGAGAGAGAGAGAGAGAGAGAGAGAGAGAGAGAGAGAGAGAGAGAGAGAGAGAGAGAGAGAGAGAGAGAGGCTGTGTGTGTATGTGTGTGTGAGAGAGAGAAACACACAGACAGACTTAGAAGGAATAATCTGATATCCGAACACGTCATATTTATAAAGACCATATACAGTATAATGAACTAGTATTAGTAGTCGTTGTAAGGTTGTGATGAGAATGGTCGATTAAAGGGGTGGGTTGGCCATGCATCACTTTATACCATGATTAAGGTCCTTTGATACCTTAATAATAGGGATTGGAGGGAAGGAAGGAGGTGTGTGTGTGTGTGTGTGTGTGTGTGTGTGTGTTGGAGAGGGTGGTTCACTGTATATATGGTGTGTGTGTGTGAGTATGTGTATGTGTATGTGAGAGAAAGAGTAAGGGGTGATGTACTGTATGTTACTCAGTTACTTGTTCGTCAAGGGGAATCCACGCAATGCGAGCTAAGCTCATTATTATCGCGCCTCCTTAACTGGGAATGTATTGCGTGAAATGCATGTTAAGTGTTTTATGTACTGTTGGAATGGCTGTGGATGTGTGTGTAGTCTGTATTTTAGCCAATTGGCGACATCGGAAACGAAGGCTTAGGGTGGATCTGTATGGTACCATTCTCACTATAGACGCGTTGGTTTACTGTATGTATGGTGTGTGTGTGTGTGTGTGTATGTGTGGTGAGAGGGGGAGGGGTTGGTTTACTGTATGTATGGTGTGTGTGTGTGTGTGTATGTGTGGTGAGAGGGGGAGGGGGTGGTTTACTGTATGTATGGTGTGTGTGTGTGTGTGTGTATGTGTGGTGAGAGGGGGAGGGGGTGGTTTACTGTATGTATGGTGTGTGTGTGTGTGTGTGTATGTGTGGTGAGAGGGGGAGGGGATGGTTTACTGTATGTATGGTGTGTGTGTGTGTGTGTGTGGTGAGAGGGGGAGGGGGTGGTTTACTGTATCTATGGTGTGTGTGTGTGTGTGTGTGTATGTGTGGTGAGAGGGGGAGGGGGTGGTTTACTGTATGTGGTGTGTGTGTGTGTATGTGTGGGGGGAGGGGGTGGTTTACTGTATGTATGGGTGTGTGTGTATGTGTGTATGTGTGGTGAGAGGGGGAGGGGTGGTTTACTGTATGTATGGTGTGTGTGTGTGTGTGTGTGTGTGTGTGTGTATGTATGGTGTGTGTGTGTGTGTGTATGTGTGGTGAGAGGGGGATGGGTTGGTTTACTGTATGGTTTGGTGTGTGTGTGTGTGTGTGTATGTGTGGTGAGAGGGGGGAGGGGGTGGTTTACTGTATGTATGGTGTGTGTGTGGGTGTGTGTGTGTGTGGTGAGAGGGGGAGGGGGTGGTTTACTGTATGTATGGTGTGTGTGTGTGTGTGTATGTGTGGTGAGAGGGGGAGGGGGTGGTTTACTGTATGTATGGTGTGTGTTTTAAATATCTAGGAGGAACGATAAGCAGGAGTGGAGGTATGGAAGTGGAGGTAAAACAGAGAGTGTGTGAAGGAAGGAAGGTTTTCGGAGCAATGGGAAGTATGTGGAAGACGAGAAATCTCGGAGTGAAAGTAAAAAGTGCACTGTATCAAGGAATTGTTGTGCCAACAGTGATGTATGGGACTGAGACATGGGCTCTGAAGAAAAAGGAGAAAAGAGGGCTGGATGTGATGGAGATGAGCTGCTTGAGGAGTATGTGTGGAGTTACTCGTAGAGACAGATTGAGGAATGAAGAGATACGTAGGAGAGTGGGGCAGCAGGAACATTTGTCAGCCAGAGTGGACAGAAGGGTGCTGAGCTGGTATGTCATGTTGAACGAATGGGATGAAAGGCTTACAAAGAGAATATGTGAGTCAGGTACAAGGGGAGATAGAAGGGCAGGAAGACCCCCATTGAGATGGAGAGACTGTGTAAGAAAGGCTTTGGATGATAGAGAATGACTATAGATCAGGCAGGGGAAGTGGTGGTGGACAGGAGTGAATGGAGAATGCTTGTGAATAGTTGAGTGAACACGTGGTCATTTGGAGTAAGGGGTCGGGCGCAAGTTGGACTAGATAATAGTCCTCAGGCCTGGCCCGGGGAGACGATTAATATGAAGGGTGCACCTGGAAGTGTGGTGGGAGGGCTTGTGGCTTTGGCTCCGCTGCATGACTGCCTGCCGAGATCGGAACCTCTCCGGGTGGTCGGGGGCCGGAGGAGTGCTGGAGCGACCTTGGTGACCCTGGTCTCTGGGTCTTCTCCTGGGTGACCTGGATGTGTGTGAGTTTGTGCTTTTTATCTGTGTTTATTTGTTGTTTTATGTGTTTGTTTTCCCTGTTCTTGCTCTGTCTTGAGTCGGCTACCCCCAAAATGGGGATTGGGCCTGAGCATATAGATAGATGGTGTGTGTGTGTGTGTGTGTATGTGAGAGAGGAGTGAGGGGTGATGTACTGTATGTGTGTGTGTGTGTGTGTGTGTGTGTGTGTGTGTGGTGAGAGGGTGAGGGAGTGGTATACTGTATGAGTGTGTGTAGGTGAGTGTGTGTGTGTGTGTGTGTATGAGAGAGAGGGGTGAGGTGTGATGTACTGTATGTGTGTGTGTGTGTGTGTGGTGAGAGGGGGAGGGAGTGGTATACTGTATGTTTGTGTGTAGGTGAGTGTGTGTGTGTGTGTGTGTAGGTGAGTGTGTGTGTGTGTGTAGGTGTGTGTGTGGGTGGGTGGGTAGGTAGGTGGGTGTGTGTGTGTGTGAGTGTGTGTGTGTGTGTGTGTGTGTGTGTGTGTGTGTGGTGAGAGGGGGAGGGAGTGGTATACTGTATGTGTGTGTGTAGGTGAGTGTGTGTGTGTGTGTGTGTAGGTGAGTGTGTGTATGTGTGTGTGTGTGTGGGTGTGTGTGGTGAGAGGGGGAGGGAGTGGTATACTGTATGTGTGTGTGTAGGTGAGTGTGTATGTGTGTGTAGGTGATTGTGTGTGTGTGTGTGTGTGTAGGTGAGTGTGTGTAGGTGAGTGTGTGTGGGTGTGTGTGGTGAGAGGGGGAGGGAGTGGTATACTGTATGTGTGTGTGTAGGTGAGTGTGTGTGTGTGGTGAGATGGGGAGGGAGTGGTATACTGTATGTGTGTGTGTAGGTGAGTGTGTGTGTAGGTGAGTGTGCGTGTGTGTGTGTGTAATAAAGATATTTCAAACTGCCTGCTTGCTAAAAAATTTGCTAATGATAGATTAAAATCTTCACAAAATGACGAAGAACGGGTGAAATTTGTAGAGCTACGACGCAAAGCCAAAAAGTTAATTAAGCAAAGTAAAAAGACCTTAGAGTTACATATTGCGAATCAAAGTAAAAACCCGAAAAGAATTCTATAGTTATATCAGAAAGAAAAGAGTAGTTACTTCAGCTGTTGGACCGTTAGTCGAGAAAGATGGAGAATACAGCAAAGACGAAGTACAAATGGGTAATGCCCTGAATACCTTTTTGCATCAGTTTTTACAACAGAAGACCTCAGTGATATCCTACACCATCGCCGATTCAGATGATAATTCAGATGTTTAAGCAATATCACCGTTACAGAGAGAGAAGTATTGAATTGTTTAGATAAACTCAAGGTAAATAAAGCGCCTGGACCTGATACAATCTCGCCTAGAGTTCTAAAGGAAGCTAAGGATGAGCTCTCTAAACCACTGACATTACTATTCAATAAATCCTTGCAGTCTGGAACTATGCCTGATCAGTGGAAGCTAGCCAACGTAACACCGATATTCAAAAAAGGCAGCAAATCCCTACCCAGTAACTATCGTCCAATTAGCTTAACCTCAGTTGTATGTAAACTGCTAGAAACAATCGAGTTGTCAACTTGTGGAATGGGCTTCCCCGTAACGTTATAGACTGCATCAACGTTGATTCATTTAAACTCCGCGTAGACAAATATCTCGCATCAAACCCGCGACTGACTGCGTTTGTGAATGAATAACTTTATTTTATCCCCCCCTGTCTGTGTGGTGAGAGGGGAAGGGAGTGGTATACTGTATGTGTGTGTGTAGGTGAGTGTGTGTGTGTGTGTGTGTGTGTGTAGGTGAGAGAGAGGAGTGAGGGGTGATGCACTGTATGTGTGTGTGTGGTGAGAGGGGAAGGGAGTGGTAGCTGTGTGTGTGTGGTGAGTGTCTGTGTGTGTGTGTGTGTAGGTGAGAGAGGAGTGAGGGGTGATGTACTGTGTGTGTGTGTGTGTGAGGGTTGTGAGAGGGGAAGGGAGTGGTATACTGTGTGTGTGTGTGTAGGTGAGTGTGTGTGTGTGTGTGTGTAGGTGAGAGAGAGGAGTGAGGGGTGATGTACTGTATGTACAAAGGAGTACAAAGGAAATCAAGCAACAACATATCTAGTGACCCTTCTAGGTTGCTTGTCCTCCAAAACACTGAGGATCAAGTGTCCAAACAGTGGTTTAGAGTGGGTAAGGGAACATTGGAAAGCGAATTACTGCCCTGTAACTAATGTCCGTGGCAGGATTAGGAAGTTAGTAGGGGACAGATGGGTTAGTAACTGAGGGGGGGATAAAATAAAGTTATTCATTTACAAACGCAGTCAGTCGCGGGTTTGATGCTAGGCGGAGTTTAAATTAATCAACGGTGATGCAGTCTATAACGTTTCGGGGAAGCCCATTCCACAAGTTGACAACTCGATTGAAGAAGAAATTCTTAGAGTGAGAGTTAAAAGATTTACCAATAATTTTTGCAACCGTTTCCCCGCGTGTAATTAGCTTGGTCGATAGTGAAGTACTACTACACAGTTCATATTGTCGATGCCTTTGATGATTTTGAACACTTGAATTAAGTCACCTCTTAATCTGCGCTGGGTTAAAGGAAATAGATTTAATTCTCTAAGACGGTCTTCGTATGGTTTGTTCTTTAGGCTAGGTATCATTTTGGTAACTCTACGTTGAACTCGTTCTAGCTTGTTTATATCTTTTTGGTAATAAGGGCACCAGGATTGAACGCAGTATTCCAGAAGAGGGCGGACTAAGGAATTGTAAAGGGTTAGGATAACTTCTTTGGATTTATGCTCAAATGACCTGCCTATAAATTATTACAATTATTTTGTTTGCCTTCTTAACAACTTCTGAACATTGTTGACTCGGTTTTAGGTTACTATTGTTACTCCCAGATCAGTTTCTCTGTTTACATTCTTAAGCTGAGTGCCATTCATCGAATAGTTTGCTTTCTCATTTAGGTATCCGATATGTAGTACTTTACATTTATCCGCATTGAAACTCATTTGCCAAATTTGGGCCCAACATGACAATTTATCTAGATTGTGTTGCATATCGTCAACTTGTTCATTTGAGAGTACGCTATTTGCAATTTTTGTATCAACAAATTTTGAGATTGTACAGGTGAGACCCTCATCTATGTCGTTGATGTAAATTAGAAAGAGAATTGGTCCTAGTACCGATCCCTGGGGTACCCCGCTACTTACCTGGTCCATTAGATGCCTTACCGTTTATGACTACTCTTTGCTTTCTCTGAGCCAATTTTCTATCCATTTCAACACCCGTCTTGTATTCCATGCGCTTTTAGTTTTAGCAGTAAACGTTTGTGGGGAACTTTGTCAAAGGCCTTTTGAAAATCAAGGTATATAATATCTACAGCTTTACTCTCATCGTAGAGGTTGAGGATATCGTGGAAGAAGTCTAAGAGGTTTGTTAAACAGGAACGTTTTTTACGAAAGCCGTGTTGAGTATCTTTAAGTATGTTATTTTCCTCTAAGTGATTACGAGTCTGTCTCGTATGACCGTTTCTAGCATTTTACATACAACTGAGGTTAAGCTAATTGGACGATAGTTACTGGGTAGGGATTTGCTGCCTTTTTTGAATATCGGTGTTACGTTGGCTAGCTTCCACTGATCGAATAGTCCAGACTGCAAGGATTATTGAATAGTAATGTCAGTGGTTTGGAGAGCTCATCCTTAGCTTCCTTTAGAACTCTAGGCGAGATTTTATCAGGTCCAGGCGTTTTATTTACCTTGAGTTTATCTAAACACTGCAATACTTCTCTCTCTGTACGGGTGATATTGCTTAGAAACATCTGAATTATCAATCTGAATCGGCGATGGTGTAGGGATATCACTGAGGTATTCTGTTGTAAAACTGATGCAAAGAAGGTATTGAGGACATTACTCATTTGTACTTCGTCTTTGGTGTATTCTCCATTTTCATCGACTAACGGTCCAACAGTTGAAGTAACTACTTTTTTCTTTCTGATATAACTATAGAATTCTTCGGGTTTGTTTTACTTTGTTTCGCAATATGTAACTCTAAGGTTTTTTTACTTTGTTTAATTAACTTTTGGCCTTTGCGTCGTAGCTCTACAAATTTCAGCCGTTCTTCGTCATTTTGTGAGGATTTTAATCTATCATTAGCAAATTTTTTAGCAAGCAGGCAGTTTGAAATATCTTTATTCCACCATTTGGGCTTATTATTATGGCCTGGACGCCGTATTTTCGATGGTATGCAGTCTTGCACTGCTTTTAGGTAAGTGGCTTCGAATAACTTCCAAGATGTATTTATGTCGTTATTGTGAATTAAAAAGCTCCAGTCAGTTTCTTTAAACATAGCTCTAAGTTTATGGAAGTTTGCTTTCTTGAAATTAGGGACTTTTTCGATGCTACTATTTGGTTCGTTACTAGTAAACTTAAAGTGAAAGTTATCGTACGATGGTCGCTGTTACTGAATTCATCACCAACATTCAAATTCTCTATTAATTCTTCTTTTGTTGCAAGTACAATGTCAAGAACGTTATTACTGTGTGTGTGTGTGTAGGTGAGTGTGTGTGTGTGTGTGTGTGTAAGTGAGAGAGAGGAGTGAGGGGTGATGTACTGTATGTGTGTGTGTGTGTGGGTGGTGAGAGGGGAATGGAGTGGTATACTGTGTGTGTGTGTGTAGGTGAGTGTGCGTGTGTGTGTGTGTAGGTGAGAGAGAGGAGTGAGGGGTGATGTACTGTATGTGTGTGTGTTTGTGTGTGTGGGTGGTGAGAGGGGAAGGGAGTGGTATACTGTATGTGTGTGTGTAGGTGAGTGTGTGTGTGTGTAGGTGAGTGTGCGTGTGTGTGTGTGTAGGTGAGAGAGAGGAGTGAGGGGTGATGTACTATATGTGTGTGTGTAATAATAATAATAATAATAATAATAAACGGTTTATTAAAGAATGGCAGCCTCATGAGCTGAAAATACACATTTTACAATTTAGTGGATGAACATGAGATGTACAGATATGAGGATGGTAAGCTTAGTTTACAAACAAAATAAATAAATACAATAATGATGCATGTGCAGAATACAAATTATCATAAAATAACCATGAGAGTAAGTGATATACAGTACATATACACATTTATTTACTTACTCATATACAGAACAGACGTATATACACGTACGTGCGCACATACATATACATACATATATAGGAACATAAGAACATGCAGTAAGTGTGCACATGTCCGTATACACAAACGCTCACGTATGCACACAAACATACATACATACAGAAACTGTTTTGGTAAGGTCAGGTAAAGAGGGTGCAGGTACTACAATGGGAGGTTAATCCTCGGTAGTGTAGGTGTGTGTGTGTGTGTGTGTGTGTGTGTGTGTGTGTGTGTGCGTGTGTGTGTGTGTGTGACAGAAGGCGAAATATGGAAGAGCTGGGCGTTCTATTGTTAAGGGTGGAAATACATGGATGAAGATACGCGAACACTTAATAATAGATAATGCTTATGCATAGATTTATAATCAGAAGTTGCGCTAGTGAGCAATATGTTCTCGCTCATATGTACGTATATTTACATACATATGTGCATATGACCATATAAATATAAATACACGTACAGTACATATATATATTATATACCTTATATTCTCAACCGGGCTCGAACCATTGACAGCACATACACACAGCCATACATATACATAAATATATGCACATTACATGCATATATGCTCTTCTCTTATCCTACCTGATACTCTCAGCCGGGCTCGAACCACAAACAGTATACACTATACACATATATATATACATAAATAACGCATACATACATACACATATACGCACACATACATACACATATACTGCACATACATAGATACATATATACACATATACATAAACAAACTCAAGCAAATACATACATAATTATATTCTAATACACACACGCACACACACTTATGCATATATTATTAAAGGTGGGCGCGTATATATGGTGTGACAGACCGTTATTACACATTATTAATAATATTAACAATGGTTGGGATAGGACTATTTTTATATCTGTCAGTTCTTGCTCTTATTGGTTGGAGTGTGTTGAAATGACGAGCTGCACGTGTAGGTCTAGGGGCGTCTGGTGGAAGTAAGTTTCTGTGTCGTGGGTGAACAAGCAGCTTAGATGCAAACTGTTTGAGTGTGTTGTAGTGGTGGGTTGAAAGTGCAGGTATGCTAAGGGTGGTGAGAGCTTCCTCGTACCCTGGATATGTGCCACCCAGGATGATCCTGCATGCCCTCCTCTGAACTCTTTCCAGTTGACGTTGTTGTGTTAGGGTTAGAGAGGAGGACCAGGCGGGAGAGGCGTAGGTGAGCTTAGGGAGTATGAAGGTGTTATATATACTCTTCAGCTCATTCTCCGGCGCCCCCAGGGATCTCAACCGCCTTAGCATAAATAACTTGTAAGTGGCGGTCCTGACTGTGGTAGTTACATGTTTCTTCCAGTTGAGTTTGTTGTCCACAGTGATTCCGAGGAGTTTGGTGGACTCAACAAGCTGAAGGGGATGAGGACCAATTGTGACAGTGGGTGGAGGAAGGTCGGTAACGGAAGTGTTGATGTGCATGACCACTGTCTTGTCATGATTGATAGTCACATGATTGTCTGTGGTCCAGGCTTGAAGACGGTCGAGGATGTCTTGTAGGGGGTCATAGTTAGGGGAGGTGTTATCGACAGTAATGCCGACTGTCGAGTCGTCCACGTACTTCCAGTGGAATTGGGTGTCCTTTAGGGCATCATTAATCAAGATGAGGAACAATAGAGGCCCCATCTTTGTGCCCTGTGGGACTCCACATGTGATGTCTAGGAAGGTGGAGATGAAGCCTTGGTATCGCACTGCTTGTCGTCTGTCACTAAGGAAGTCGGTCAACCACGCAACCAGGGTAGGATGTAGCCCCAACTTTATGGCTTTGTTGATGATGATGGTGTGGTCAACAAGGTCAAATGCTTTCCTGAAGTCAATAAAGGCAAGGGCGAGGGAAGTCTTTCTCTTCTCAAGATTTGTGTAAATATAATCTAGGAAGCTAATAAGACAGTGAGTGGTGGAGGAGGTTTTTACGTTGCCAAACTGTTGGGGATCTATCAAGTGACGGATTTGTGAGTAAGCCCAGGTGAATACAAAGTCCTCACAGATTAGACTAGGGATGGGCGTAATGGCAATTGGTCTGAGTTCATTAAGAGAATGTGGGGAGGGGGTTTTGGGGATTGGAGTGACGTATGAAGTTTTCCAGTCTGCAGGGCATTTACTTTGCCTTAAGGAGGCATTAATTATCGAGCAAAGGGGGGTGGCAAATTCCACCGAAAATTCTTTGTATATTTTCATGGGTAGGTCTACTGGGGTTGTTGATCTTTTTGATTTGAAACTGGAAAGCTTTTTGGCCACTTCAAATTCTTGAACAGTTACTGGGGGGGAAGGGGATGGGAGGAAGGCAGGGAGGTTGGTGCGGTCTAGTTTGGGGAGGGTTTGGCAGATGGTAGAGAAGTGATTATTTATCAGTTCAGGTGCATCTACACGAGGGACATGGGAAACACAGGGGATCGAAGGAGTCCCACTACTTAAGCCACAAAGATTCTTAATTTTAGAGTACCACTGACTGATATTGGTTTGTTTTAAATGATGAATCTTTGTAGGGTAGTAGGACTTCTTCGCCCAACGGATTTCCCTTATCACAATGTTGCGTAGGTCCTTGTAGCGATTGTTGTCCGTGTAGAAGGCCTTATTCCGATTCTGCATCAGTCTCTTGATCCGAGGAGTAATCCATGGGACGTCAGAGGGGTGCATTTTGGTCCTCTTGGTGGGGAAGAAGTGGTGGTAGGCTTCGGTGGTGGTAGATACAAAGTTGTCCCATTTGGCATTAACATCTTCTTCAGTGAGAACCTCCGTCCACGGGTAATGAACCAACCACTGCCCGAACCCCCGCATTGCAGAGTCTGGCGTTGGTCGGTAGGTCCGGATGACGGGGGTCTGTTGATGGGAGGTGGTAGGGGCAGGTGACCAGAACACAGAGAGATGAGTGCTGCGTCCCACAGGAGGTAAAGGTTCAGGTGGGAGGTACTGCTCATCCATGTCTGTCAAAATAAGGTCAAGTGTTGTGGTTGTGGGTGGGGAAGTCAACAATTTGTGAAAGTTGCAGCTGTTCTTGAATCTCACAGGTGTCTAGTTCATTGAAATCCCCACAAACCACCAACTTGGATGATGGAAATTGGAGTTTGAGATCATCACATGTATCGATGATGTGGTTGATTAGTGCGGGGGCCGGTGGGTGAGCGTGGTGGGTGGTAGATCACACAGTAGATAATGGAGGCAGTGTGACGAGGGTGGGAGGGGGGATTAACTCTCACCCAGAGTGCTTCGATTCCCTCCGGGACCTCAATATCCAGGCGAGATGCACACAGCTGTTTCCGGGCGATATTAGCTACTCCTCCCCCCCTCCTCTCTGTCCGAAGTTGGTGAAAGAGGTCATAGTCTTGTATCACGCATATTTCTGGGGTGATTTGCCATGCTTCAGTAACTGCTACAATATCAGCACTAATTTGTTTAACTGTCACAATAATTTCGTCGAGTTTATTACACAAAGAGGTGACATTGGACAGTAGCAGTGATGGGAGGTTATACCAAATACGGGGAACCTCAAAATGTGCGTATGGTTTCTCTACTGTCACTTTTTTAGGTACTTTTTTGTGTGTTTTTATGATAGGAATTCGCTTGGGGACATTCCTACCTCCTCTCCGGCCACGATTGTGAAAAATGTTCAATTCTTTTAAACGCACTATAGTGTCTGAAGGTGGGTATCCAGCCCCCTTTTTAAGACGAATTAAGGAGGAGGCAGAGTAGCAAGGCGACATGGTTGATTATGCTCTCGTTTGGTAATACACAATAACACTGTAAATTACAATTGCACTTATCATAAATAGATTGTTCACTTGAGGTACAGATACGGTGATGGAGTCGAGGATGAACTGTGTGAAGGTGAAAGGTCACAAATCCGACCCGGGCGGCTACGAGAGCGCCTTGGAGCACGTCTTCACCTCACGGTATCAGGTGGCCGAGTGTGGGTGGTGAGAGGGGAAGGGAGTGGTATACTGTATGTGTGTGTGTAGGTGAGTGTGTGTGTGTGTGTAGGTGAGTGTATGTGTGTGTGTGTGTGTGTGTAGGTGAGAGAGAGGAGTGAGGGGTGATGTACTGTATGCGTGTATGTATGTGTGTGTGTGTGTGTGTGTGTGTGAGAGAGAGGGTGAAGGGGGTAACGTACTGTTTGTGTATTATTACCTAAATATACATGAATAATTATAATACTATGACAATAAGATAGCATGTAACAACTATATACATTATATTATCTCATTTGGAATCTATATGTAATACACTTCTATGTATTCCTTAATTCTTAGTTGTCTCACTAGACCTCCATCATGCTTTAAAAAAAAAACTAGACCCCCCCCCCCCTTTAAGATAAATTTGTACATTTTTCGGTAGAAAAATGTCCCGGCCGAAGGCCGATTCCTCTTAAAATGTCAGGCTCGCTATCGCTCGCCAGAAAACAATCGACACCTAAATGGCACGAAAGCCGAAAGGTCTTAAAATTGACAACGAAATGGGGCGAAAGGTGTTATAATCGACAAACTAATGGGGCAAACGTCTTAAAATATCAAAACAAATGAGGCTTAACACGAGGGAGAAAGGGGACCAGAAAAATGACCCATCTCCCCTTAATGTGATAGCATGTAACCACTATACAGTATATGTCTCATTTGGGATCTAGACATAATACACGTCTATGTAGAGACGTCTTTCTGCCACTAATTGGAGTCCAGGATCGGCTTCAACCCCACCCACTGATACTCCCTCCTCTCTTCCCACCTCCATGGTCATTATTCTATGGACAATTAATAATATGAATAAGTAACACCCCGTTCTTAACATATCAATTACAAACCCCAATGTACTGGAATAAACTAATGAAAGCATATGGTCCTCCCGGGATTCCAACTCGGGACACCACACCCAGAACATAAGCATCTAAAGTTCTAAACCATTACACCACCAACACATAATTATTTCATTTATGCGTGTTGTATGGGTATGTAATAAACTAATAATATATGTGTATGATCTAATTGATTGTCATTAATATATATATATATATATATTTTTTTTTGTAATTGCCAAATGTGTTCCATGGTGTATTCATAGTCTGAGTAAAATATAGTTATGCCTATTCATATTTCCTACCTCCACCTCCTCCTCGCTGTCTTCTCCTCCTCCTCCATCTTAATTCTTCACCATCACCTCCACCACCACCTGTACACCCATCTTCTATCTCCATCACCACACATTTTCTCTCTCCTCCATCACCATCCCTCTTCACCTCTTTCTTGGCTGGGTTTCTACGGGAGGACCTGTGATGAGAATTCTTATGTTTATCCTCGTTTAATCGTCACCATCATCATCATAATCATCATTACCTTCAATCCCATCATCATCATCACCATTTTCAATTCCCTAACCTACTCCAACATTACTAAAGGTAGCGGCAACGAACTTGACAATAATCTTGACCCCTAAACTTCTTATAACTAAGAATGTATGAAAGCAATCGGGCTGAAATTCTTATCACATGGCAAGAGGCCACCAGGTACTAAAAAAAGTCCAGTTGCTGGAGCCGTCTGGATCTTGGTAGTACTTGTTAGCATTTCTTCCCCAACATACAGTTGTCTAGGGACCTTAGACCAGCAGTAGCTAGAGTTGGCAGTGCTGCTGCACCCTCCCGATAATTCTCCACTCCAATTGTTTTTTCCATTACCTCCGCTATAGCCACGCCCACCTGTATAAACCTGTTGCTCCCTCCCATTCTTATATTGTACAGTACGTATAGTACCTTTAACCAGCAGTGTAATGCCATCTACCTACTGTCCATCAATCATTGATTGCTCATTCCATATAAACTATATTGCTATGCAATTATAGTAACTTACACGCATTATATTTTTATGCGCGAATGCAGGCTACGTCTCTCCAATATCCCCCTAGTTTACCCCCCCCCTCCCCTTCCTCTCTCTCTCTTCTCCCTGTTTCTCCTTTACAAGGATGTGTGTCCTTGTAATATTGCTACAAAATATTATTATATAGAAAGTAATTATATTCATTCAAAGTTTCTGAAGACATAATAGTTATTCCTTTTAATATATCCTGCTAGGTGTGTCGTCACACCTGTTTAGAGAATACGGTACAGGCAGAATGGAGAGGAGGGGGGGGGGGGCTGGAAGGGCGGAGAACGGACAAATTTGCATGAAAGTCGTCACTGTCATTCTCCCATACATAGAGGCAGGATGGCGGTGTCTCTTCCGCAATTTCCTCCAGCTGGTGCAAGCAGACCCGCTAATGCCCCACGACTTGATAGCCAAAATCGAAATATTGTACTGAATGTGTTCAAGTACTTTGAAGAACAAGGAAAGAATAGACCAGTAAAAGAGATCATGGAGAAAACCTGCGAGGCAACGAAAGTGTCCCTGTCACTCGTAGTAAAAATCAGATATGAAGCTTCCAAGACTGATGATGGGGTTATAAAGTCACCAGTTAGGAAAAAGAGAGTTTCCCCTGTTACAGGAAATGTGGACGATTTTGACAAGGAAGCAATACGGAGAGAAGTTTGGGCGTTCTATGAAAGGGGAGAAATACCAACACTTGATTTGCTTCTAGAAAAGGTAATTAAGCCACCAATTGCATTTACAGGAAAAAGAGACAGTCTATGGAAAATATTGAGGGAGATGGGGTTTCGGTACAAGAAACATTGTAGCAGTAGAACCCTTCTGATGGAGAGAACTGACATTATAGCGGCACGGAATAAATATCTCCGAGAAATACATGAGAACCGGCATAGCGTTAACCCAAGGCCCGAAGTATATCTTGATGAAACATGGGTCAACCAAAACACCTGCGTTGGCGAGTGTTGGACCAACACAGAAGGAACCATTGGGCCTAAAACAAAAACAGGTAAAGGTGCACGGTTCATCATTGTTCATGCTGGCGGATCTGAAGGTGTTATCCCAGGTGCTCTGCTTATGTTCCAATCCAAGTTTGGTAACAAAGGGGACTACCATAATTCAATGAACCAACACACTTTCAAGAAATGGTTCACAGAGAAACTCTTACCAAACATCCCTGCAAACTCGTTGATTGTTATGGACAATGCCCCTTACCACAACGTGCAGCTGAACAAGGCCCCAACTACCAGCTCCAGGAAAGCAGTCATAGTGAAGTGGTTGACAGAGAACTCCATCCCCGATGCACCCTCTCACACCCGAATGGAACTCTTACAATTGGTTATACAACACCGGAAACGTATTGTGTCCTACGAGATTGACGAACTTGCAGAAGCAGCCGGACATAAAGTGGTTAGACTGCCACCCTATTATTGTCAGCTTAACCCGATTGAGCTTGTTTGGGCCAAAGTCAAGCAAGATGTGAAGAAACACAATTCCAATGATAAGCAATATCTCAAGAAGGTGGAGCAGCTTACACGACAGGCTATTGATGACGTAACCCCGGATTATTGGCGAAAATGCACTGAACACACGCGACAGATTGAAGCAGATTACAGAGATAAAGACACAGCCTTTGAACACTTGTTTGAATCCTTTACCATTACAATTTCACAGTCAGACACCAGTAGTGAGGAGTCTAATGAAAGTGACAACGAAAACCAATCATTATAATCTTTGTGTTTAACGTACATTTTACATGTAACATTATAATTACATGTAACATTATAACATGGCTTAATTTAATATGCCTGCCAATGACCAAATGTATTTATAACAAATAAATACTCTGCATAAAAATAATAATGTATTTTTAAATAAAGTAATATTTAATTTTATTTGTGCATTCCTACCTGTGACCATGGTATTTATAACATACCGGTATATACATTGTATATATAATTAAATCAAAGGGGTGGTGGCACTCGTTACAGACATATGGACATTCTTCACTGAGGCAAGTGTATTTATAACCAATGAGATATATAGTCTATAAAATATAATATTGAGTGGGTTTAATCCGAGCGTCAGCCCCACTGACCATTATAGGCAGGTTATTTACCTCCGCCTGCGAAAGCGGCGAGATGTTATGTTTTCACCTCTGTTTGTCGGTGTATCTGTCTGTGTAATTGTGTACAAGATATCTCAAAAACCTATGAACCTATCTTCCTGAAATTTGGTGGGTACTCACCTGGGCAGAAGTGATTAAGTTATGGAGCCGATCGGTAGAGCGCATACCAGCGTCAGGTAGGCTATCTCGTAAAGTTATGAACCGATCTTCACGAAATTTGGTGGACAGATAGGATATGCACCAAGGACGATTTGCTTCCTTAGAGTTTTGATCAACGTAGGCAGAGGTATGCGCTCTATGAGCTCTTTAGTTATAGCATATAATTATATATATATATCAGTATAAACTAATCAGACTTTGAATTGCATGTTTTACGAGTCTAATATGCTTGCATATGGGCACTGTATAAACAAAATATTTGTTTATTTGACATGATATATTTCTTGTCAGTATAGCCTATGTTAGTCCAATACATACTTCATTCACACACTATCAATTATTAGTTCCATTCGAGAGTGTGTGTGTGTGTGTGTGTACAATATGTTACAAAGGAGTACAAAGGAGTACAAAGGGGTACAAAGGAAATCAAGCAACAACAGATCTAGTGACCCTTCTAGGTTGCTTGTCCTCCAAAACACTGAGGATCAAGTGTCCAAACAGTGGTTTAGAGTGGGTAAGGGAACATTGGAAAGGGAATTACTGCCCTGGAACTAATGTCCGTGGCAGGATTAGGAAGTTAGTAGGGGACAGATGGGTTAGTAACTGAGGGGGGGATAAAATAAAGTTATTCATTTACAAACGCAGTCAGTCGCGGGTTTGATGCGAGATATTTGTCTAGGCGGAGTTTAAATGAATCAACGGTGATGCAGTCTATAACGTTTCGGGGAAGCCCATTCCACAAGTTGACAACTCGATTGAAGAAGAAATTCTTAGATTCGTGTGAGTTAAAAGATTTACCAATAATTTTGCAACCGTTTCCCCGCGTGTAATTAGATTGGTCGATAGTGAAGTACTTACTACAGTTCATATTGTCGATGCCTTTGATGATTTTGAACACTTGAATTAAGTCACCTCTTAATCTGCGCTGGGTTAAAGGAAATAGATTTAATTCTCTAAGACGCTCTTCGTATGGTTTGTTCTTTAGGCTAGGTATCATTTTGGTAACTCTACGTTGAACTCGTTCTAGCTTGTTTATATCTTTTTGGTAATAAGGGCACCAGGATTGAACGCAGTATTCCAGAAGAGGGCGGACTAAGGAATTGTAAAGGGTTAGGATAACTTCTTTGGATTTATGCTCAAATGACCTGCCTATAAAGCCAATTATTTTGTTTGCCTTCTTAACAACTTCTGAACATTGTTGACTCGGTTTTAGGTTACTCGATATTGTTACTCCCAGATCGGTTTCTCTGTTTACATTCTTAAGCTGAGTGCCATTCATCGAATAGTTTGCTTTCTCATTTAGGTATCCGATATGTAGTACTTTACATTTATCCGCATTGAAACTCATTTGCCAAATTTGGGCCCAACATGACAATTTATCTAGATTGTGTTGCATATCGTCAACTTGTTCTTTTGAGAGTACGCTATTTGCAATTTTTGTATCGTCAGCAAATTTTGAGATTGTACAGGTGAGTCCCTCATCTATGTCGTTGATGTAAATTAGAAAGAGAATTGGTCCTAGTACCGATCCTTGGGGTACCCCGCTATTTACATTCGTCCATTTTGATGCCTTACCGTTTATGACTACTCTTTGCTTTCTGTCGCTGAGCCAATTTTCTATCCATTTCAACACACCGTCTTGTATTCCATGCGCTTTTAGTTTTAGCAGTAAACGTTTGTGGGGAACTTTGTCAAAGGCCTTTTGAAAATCAAGGTATATAATATCTACAGCTTTACTCTCATCGTAGAGGTTGAGGATATCGTGGAAGAAGTCTAAGAGGTTTGTTAAACAGGAACGTTTTTTACGAAAGCCGTGTTGAGTATCTTTAAGTATGTTATTTTCCTCTAAGTGATTTACGAGTCTGTCTCGTATGACCGTTTCTAGCATTTTACATACAACTGAGGTTAAGCTAATTGGACGATAGTTACTGGGTAGGGATTTGCTGCCTTTTTTAATATCGGTGTTACGTTGGCTAGCTTCCACTGATCGGGCATAGTTCCAGACTGCAAGGATTTATTGAATAGTAATGTCAGTGGTTTAGAGAGCTCATCCTTAGCTTCCTTTAGAACTCTAGGCGAGATTGTATCAGGTCCAGGCGTTTTATTTACCTTGAGTTTATCTAAACAATTCAATACTTCTCTCTCTGTAACGGTGATATTGCTTAGAACATCTGAATTATCAATCTGAATCGGCGATGGTGTAGGGATATCACTGAGGTCTTCTGTTGTAAAAACTGATGCAAAGAAGGTATTGAGGGCATTACTCATTTGTTCTTCGTCTTTGGTGTATTCTCCATTTTCATCGACTAACGGTCCAACAGTTGAAGTAACGACTTTTTTCTTTCTGATATAACTATAGAATTCTTTCGGGTTTGTTTTACTTTGATTCGCAATATGTAACTCTAAGGTCTTTTTACTTTGCTTAATTAACTTTTTGGCTTTGCGTCGTAGCTCTACAAATTTCAGCCGTTCTTCGTCATTTTGTGAGGATTTTAATCTATCATTAGCAAATTTTTTAGCAAGCAGGCAGTTTGAAATATCTTTATTCCACCATTTGGGCTTATTATTTTGGCCTGGACGCCGAGTTTTCGATGGTATGCAGTCTTGCACTGCTTTTAGGTAAGTGGCTTCGAATAACTTCCAAGATGTATTTATGTCGTTATTGTGAATTAAAAAGCTCCAGTCAGTTTCTTTAAACATAGCTCTAAGTTTATGGAAGTTTGCTTTCTTGAAATTAGGGACTTTTTCGATGCTACTATTTGGTTCGTTACTAGTAAACTTTAAAGTGAAAGTTATCGTACGATGGTCGCTGTTACTGAATTCATCACCATCATTCAAATTCTCTATTAATTCTTCTTTTGTTGCAAGTACAATGTCAAGAACGTTATTACCACGGGTCGGCGTTCCAACAAATTGATAAAGCGAACTCTCTTGCAAGTTCGTATACAAGTCATGTCCAGAGTGTGAAGTAAGAGTATCGCCCCACTTGGTCACAGGTAAATTAAAGTCACCAAAAATTACGGTATCTTGCGAGTTACTTACATCTGCAATTTGTTCGTAAATATCTCGGTCAGTTTGCACTGATTGAGCTGGAGGTCTGTATATTAATGCAAGTATTATTTTTGTACCTTTATTATTCTTTATTAGCACAAAAGATGCGTCGACGTTCACAATTTGAGGTTTTGACAAGAGGGTAGGGTTAAGACTTTCTTTGATATAAAGTAAAACGCCACCTCCATTTCGATTTATTCGGCTTTTCTCAAACATTACATAACCGGGAAGTGAATACTCTGCTAAAAAGTCTCTATCTTCTGTATTGAGCCAAGATTCTGTTATGCCAATCACATCATAATTTTCTGTAAACACTAGCTCCTCTAAATCTGAAAATGTATTGCGTATGCTACGAGCGTTTGCATAGAAAACCTTTAAATTTGTTATTTTAGAACTCACGGAACGCTCTTTAATATTTTTGGTTCTTGTCGGATCTACATTTATGTTCATGGCTATCCTCGGTCCTCGCTGTCTTCGGTCCTTATCGCTGGTGGTCCTCGGTTGCCTCTGTTTTTTTCTTGGCGTTGGATGATTTATGTCACTGCTGCTTCTTCTCGGATGGCGTTTTTTGATCCATGGCTGCGGACTGCTTCGTGTAGGAGACGACCCATGCGTGCTGAACCCACAGGGTTTAGATGAGTGCCATCCTTGCGGAACAGAGTAGGCTGGTTGTAGAAGTTGTCCCAGAGGTTGATGAATTCAACTTCTTCCCTCAGACACAAATGTTTTAGTCGGCTATTTGTGCTGAAAGCCTTGTCGTAGAATTTGTCAGGTGCGTCAATCTTGGGGAGAATGCCTGAGATGATGATATTCCTTGACTTGTTTTTGTAGTGCTGGATCATCTTGCGATATTTCTCCATCAACTCTTCGGATCTGGTGCGCATGACGTCATTTGAACCAGCATGGATGACAAAAAGGGTATTTTCATTTGCATCCTTTGTGGTATCTTCGAAGGCTTCCACAATGTCGTCCAGTCCAGCTCCTGGGATGCAAAATCTTTTTCGTTTATTTGGGACTCTGTCGCAGAACTCTTCGACCTGTCCTCGTAGGATGGAATCCCCTACGACTGAGGTTTAAATATATCAGGGCTCTTATTCATTGGACTAGTAATGGCATAAATGCTACAACGGAAAGCGCTAGATCCAACCTCTGATGTATATTCCCAGTGAACAAAGAACACAAATACTCTCCAGAGTTCTATATGCAATAATAGGTTATTAAACTCTCAATAAATGTGCGGCTACTCTAGGCTTAATGTTATATGAAAACAGCCTATTACTACCTATAACCGAAGGTGCTTGGTTATGGTATGCAAAGTAAGGTGGTAAGAGAAGTTACAGCTTACGTTACTTTAATCAATAAATGTCAGGCACTCCTGCATGAAAGAAAGTGCACTAAAGTCCTTCAACACCAACAAGGAATCTTCTTTAAATGTTAGATGCTATCAAGATGCTCGAATCGGAAATGGAACCCAAAAAGGCAGGCAGCGGAACAATGCTCGTGCAGGCTATGCACACAAAAAGGCAGGAGATATAATGCAGTCGGAGCCAAGAATATCCTAAACGCCACAACAATAATAATAATCGCCACGACAATGTAGTATTCCTATCAACAAAAAGAGCCTAAGTCGTTTGTGTCTCAATACATCAAACTAGGCTGCGAAATGCTTGTGTAATCATAAACGGGTATGCATAAAAAGAGTAATTGGTTTAATATACTTAATGTCTACTATGACTGATAAAGTCTAGCTAGAGTCAATGATACGAGATACTGGTGCGCATGGCATGCCGCATAGCCTAGTGCAAATCTCAAGTCTGTGCGTCAAATATTACGTTATAATAAAGGGTAGCTCTCTTGAGAAACCTTAATACCGAAGTATTAAGCGTTCTCCTGGCGTACCTCAAAGACAAACAACGAGCTTAGAACAGTGCAGAATGGTATAGGCAAAAAGCCCTCATTCGTGCATGTTCTACTCTCAATGGCACACAGACTAGAATTTACCCAATCAACTCCAGTTCTCAGGTATGTCGTGCAGCTTTTAACTAAAGCCAGCACCCATCGGAAACAATACCTTATAGTATCAGACTCCTAGTCTAGCATTATCTAATCCAGCAGAACACTAATAATTATAGGAAGCGGTACTGAACAATATGAATGCCAACCAATGCTTCGTGATCAACTTATCTTAACAACTAACATACATGGGTTATATCAGACCTTAACGCACAATACAACTGGCCAGCATGAAGCTGATTATGCAGAGTTAACCAGAGGGGGTATAATATTAATAAAAGATGGTGAAAGATATGTAAAATGAGAGAGATAGGCAGAGGAAAAGATTCTCAGGTGCAGTGAGGGGGACAGATATCAAAGGGATAAGAGGGATGCGTTCTAGAAACCAGATCTGAGGGAGAGAGTGGCGAGAGAGCTGTATATATACTAGCACTAGCTCGCACCGCGTAGACAAAAGCGGTAACAATTCCTTCAGCCAATGACAAAGAAGCCAACCAAACATGACGTCACCAAGCATGGTAAAAAACTCTTCCAACCAATCCCAGGCCAGCCAGCCGTGACGTCATCAAGCATGGCAAAAAATACTGCGCGCCTCCTCTCACTCTGTTCTACTCTCTCTCTCTCTCTCTCTCAATTCCTATCATTACTACTTAACCTGACAAGCGCGATATAGACCTAGGTGCTAGGGTAGTTATTTGTGCATTTCTAGCCCTGGATTCTGACAGAATTCGTTATATTTACAATATAAACCATTATTTGTTTTCGGTATGCTTTTATTTTACATATATGATGTATATATGAACCTTCAAGAGTGCTAAAATAAGTGGGAAAAGCATTTGGGTGGTGAAAAACAAAGATATTGGCCACCCGGTCATAATCTCAGGCGAGAGAGAGAGACAGGCAGCCCTCCCCTCTCGCTGTCTGGGAGTCAACTGAGACGAGCGGGCGGTGTGTGCCGGTGTCTGGGTGTTGCATAACGATCTTTTATGCAACCCACTTGTGCTACATTATCGCGGGAGAGAAAAATAACGGATAAATTATGATAATAAGAGGAAAAATAGGTGATAATTGAGGAGGGGAGAGGGGTGGGTGAGATTTACATGGATGAGTACTGGAGGGGAATTATCTCACCTAGAGACAAATTCCTTTGTTTTGATAGGCCCTTTTTTTTTATGGAAGGCTTTTTTTATGGTCCTGCTTCCGTGAGGCCTATCGCGTTCCCTATAGGAAGCCTTCCGTGAGGCCTATCGCGCTTGCCGGGTTAATGATGAAACATATACTTTGCAATTAAATATATAAATCCTTGACATGGGCGAAAACAAAGAGCCTTTCTGGACTGCCCATGACACGAGCTTTCATTTGAAATAAAGCACACAATAATACATCAACTGTAGCCACATCCACTGCCCTGGCGATCCTAGCGAGTCACTGTAGGACAAGCCATGCGGTTCTAACGGAGTGGTTAACGTCACACCCCCCCCCAAGATTTTTCTCAGAGGCCCAAAGCTCAAAAAAATCTGATGGTTAGAACCCATGCTATATCTCTACTTCCCATGACCCAGCGGCAGTAAAATATCGGGCACAGTTCTTCAACAAAACATTTTACAAAATTATAACCCTCCCCAACACAATAGGTTAAATCATATGTAGTTATGCTCCTCAAGAGCAAGCTTCTCTAGCCCAGCATTCTGAGAGGAGTGCAACTCAGAATTACTGCTATAACATACTGAAAAAATTCAACTATCAAAGAAAGAGTTTTTATTTGATTTTTATGTTTTTTAATTTGTTTATTTCGGCTGCACTATAGGGGCAAGCCTAGTTTTTTCTTCTATACCAAACGCTCAACTCCTGCTTTACGACCCAATACAATGGGCTACAACCGCGAGCCAACAAGCACCAAGCGCAAAATACTATTCAAACTAAAGCAGGAGGCTACCCGTGTGTCAATCTACCCAGGATCATATACCCTTGAAAGACAATCTGCAACCACGTTGTCACAACCGGTAATATGGCGTATGTCCAGGTTATATACCAATAACCTTAGTGACCACCTGGTCAGCCTCATATTCCGATTGTGAAACTGGTCCAAGAACTTGAGAGGGTGATGATCTGTCTAAACTACAATGACCGGACCATAGGCTGGAACATAGACCTCGTAATGCCTCAGTGCAAGCACAACTGCCAGCAGCTCCCTCTCGACAACAGAGTAGCTTCCCTGGGCTGAATTGAACTTCTCCGAGCAGAAACTAACAGGATGTTCCAGCCCATCATCGTCCATTTTCATAAGGACGGCACCAGCCCCCACACTACTAGCATCCGTTGCTAGTTGGAAAGGTAGGCTAAAGTCAGGGGCCCTGAGGATCGGGTGAGTGCACAACAGGTGTTTTACTACTCTAAATACCTTCTCACACTCAGGTGCCCATTTGACTTTCTTATCCTTCCAGTTATCCTCCACCTGAGCTTGACTGTCCCGTTCTCCTTCTCCACCTTGACTGCTAAACGTCATCACAGACACAGTGAGAGGCTCAGGGGGGTGCCTCACATACTCCTTCATGAGATTAACGTGACATAACTGATTGCGCTTATGTCTGTCTGGAGCGGCCACCAAGCAATCCAGGTCCGATAGCCTCTCAACCACCCTATAAGGACCAGAGTACTTCGCGGATAAGGGATGACCTACAAGGGGCAGTAGAATCAACACCTCCTGACCCACGTGAAACTCCCTGAGTTTAACCTTGAGGTCGTACCTGTCCTTCATGAGGGCCTGAGAGCTAGTCAAACTACGGCCAGCCAACTCCAGACTGCGCAACATCCGTTCTCGACTGTCGAGGACATACTTGAGCATAGAACAAGGTTTTTCTGCGCCCTCCCATATTTCTTTAACCATATGGAGAGGCCCTCTGATGCGGTGTCCAAAGACGAGCTCATTAGGGCTGAATCCCAAACTTTCCCCAGGTACCTCCCGTGCAGCAAATAAAACATATGGCAGGCCAAGATCCCAACCTTTCCCACTCTCAAAGCAACAACAACGAAGCACAGATTTCAAGGCTGAGTGCCATCGCTCTAACATACCCTGGCTCTCCGGATGATACGCAGATGACACAACCGTAACAATCCCATGCTGCGGCACTGCTTGAACAAAGAGGCTAGAAGTGAAGTTGGATCCTTGGTCTGACTGAATCCCCTGCGGGTAACCATACCGGGAAAAATACACTAGCAAGCTTCGGACCACCGTCTTCGCTGACCCATTTCTCATAGGGTACGTGTCAGGATACCTTGTTACTACATCTCTCGACTGTACATCACTGTCCTCCTCCAACTCGACAGCACCGGTACCACATTCAAGAACCTCCGGGTCTTCTAATTGCAATTTACGAATGTCCGAAGGAGCAAGCTTATCTAAGTGTTTGCGAAACAACTCATGCCCCCCTCCTACATTGCATTTAGCCTCCCGTTGCTCTCTCTCTGTGTATCGTTGCTGTCTCTTCATCTTTTTAAGCCCATCCTCTGCCTTCTTAGTAACAGTTAATGGGTCTTCTCCAGACTCGAAAATCGGTCCTAATAATGAGTCCCCGAGAATGTCCGTTGATACTAAACTCTCAACCGCATCAACTTTCAACCCCTTCTCGGTACCTTTCCTCCGCTTGTCTAAAGACTGTTGACCAGAATGTGACTCCCTGGATGCAAGAGATCTGGTGACAACACACGCCATAGGTTGCACCGGACACTTCTCAACCCACTCCTGCTCCTCCCTACTCACGTCGGCCGGCTTCTCGGCAACGACCAAGGGTGGAGCCTCAGAAGTAGGCCCCGCAAAGTCGTTGCCGAGAAGGAGGTCGACGCCCCCAACAGGTAACTTCTCCACAATTCCTACATCCAGGTCACGAGTCACACCATCAACTTCCATCTTCATTCTTACAAGCGGGTATGACCTTGTTGCATTAACTCCCTGAACCACAACCACCCGCGCCGTATTTACAGGTTTACCAGTGAAATTCCTCAACAATGTTTGCGATGCCCCAGTGTCACGCAAAATTCTCACCTCATGTCTTCTACCCCCCCACTCCACACAACCGAGTCCCCTGTGGTCACTAAAGGCATCACGGACAGGGAATAAGCCTTCCGGATCCTTCTGCACTGGCAGTGTATTTACCTCGGAAGAATTGCCTCTAACAAACTCTGATGTCCTCTTGAACACTCCAATGCCGTGAGCAAAAGACACGGCTGCCGGAGGAGGTTGACTAGGGCACTCATTTTCCTTATGACCCTCCTGGTGGCACTTAAAACACATAAATTTCGGTTTCGGCTTATACTGTGATGTAAAAAGCCCCTGACTCTTCTCATACGGCGTGGTGTTAGGTTTGGATTCAGTTTTAGTTTCATTGCTCTTTTGTTTAAATGTGTCATTGCTACGGGGAGGGGGAGGATAACGGTCCCTAGCACTTGCATCGTACTTCTGTGAGGACCCGCAACCCCGAATCAACGACAGCCGTCGATCAGCCATTTCTGCTGCTTCGACTAGAGTTCTGGGGTTTTTCTCCTTTAAGTTCAAAGTGAGATCACCGCCCGTGCTCTTAAAGAACTGCTCCAACATCATTCACTGCTTAATTCCATCAAATGTTGTTACCTTCTCAGATCGGAGCCAGTTCCCCATAGCATCGGACAAGTCCCGGGCGTGTTCCAAAAAGGTGCTATCTCTTCCCTTAGTTACACCCCGGAACTTCAAACGGTACGTTTCTGGTTGCAGTTCGTAAGCCCTCAGGACAGCCTCCTTGAGACCCTCATACACAATACATGACTCCAAAGGTAACGCATCGTAGGCTTTAAGACCCTTGCCTATTAATCTAGAGGATACAAGTGCTGCCCATTTATTCTCTGGCCACTGGTGTTCCTGGCACTTCTTCTCAAAGCGTGCAAAAAATTCTGTTACCCCACTCTCATCAAACACCGGAACCAGTTTCAATAAGTGTGAGAGAGATTGATCATGAGCACGGTTACCAGCTCCAAGTCGCTGTCCCGTTGCCTCTACCCGCGACTTATCTACGTCCATGTCGGCACAGTACCTAGTCGACTCTAAATCAGCTTGGATTTTTGCTAGTTCTATTTGCTGCTGAAGCTCACCTGCCTTTTGTTGCTGCTGAAGCTCAGATACCCTGATAGCCTTTCTCTCTTCGATCTTAGCTAATTCGAGCTGATACAATAATTCTGGAGTTAACCCTGGAGGAGGTGAAGGTGCTACAATGTTTGAAATTACCGGTGGTCCCCCCAGGTGCAACCCACCCTGCCAGTCACCACCCAACTGTGGACGCGTACTCGGGGTCGGAAAACTACTGGGATGGCTGGGAGTCGAGTGTAGGGGAAGCATGGCCGAAGGGCTCTGAGCACTCAACCCATCTCGCTCACCAGTCACCCTGCCCAGTACACACGTTATCAAGTTATCCCTGGTCATGCTGCTAGTACCCGCATGACCGATAGCTGTGGCCAGGCATTGAAGACCGTACCGATCCATACCCTCCAACCGCTCGGCAGTAACAGGCCATTGCAAAAATATCCTAGCATCCTCCTCACAGTTCACCTGATTAACCATTTCATCATACTGCTGTTCCTGAGTTTCAACATTACGTACTGTGTCTCCATTCTCCTCTGATCCGGTATAAGACATGATGCTCACAAAAATTTCCCACCTCAATATTCAGAAAAGAAGCACCCCAAACTCTTATACCTCAATATACACACAAAAATTCTCGGAAATACTCCAGGGCTATACTATGTTGCAAAAAAAAATTATTCTTGCTGATCCCCGCAAAATATTCCCCAAAACAACAAATGTTCCCTGCTAATAAATGTAGGTTCACCAAATCCTGGCAAGGTCGCCATTTGTTACGACTGAGGTTTAAATATATCAGGGCTCTTATTCATTGGACTAGTAATGGCATAAATGCTACAACGGAAAGCGCTAGATCCAACCTCTGATGTATATTCCCAGTGAACAAAGAACACAAATACTCTCCAGAGTTCTATATGCAATAATAGGTTATTAACCCGGGAGCTGCCGGGAGACTCTTAAGAGTTCCCCCGGCGCACTGCGGGGAGACTCTTAAGAGTCAGAGAAAAAAAAAATCAACTTTTGACATCGAAAAACAAATATTTTTTTATTTTTATTTTTTTTATTTTTTTTATTTTTTTTGGCCCCTGGGCCATGCAAAATCTCAGTCCTCTACCTCCCCTCCTTCCCCACTTTCCTCCTCTCCTTCAGTTATCACCTATTTTCCCTGTTATTCCCTTATTCTGAGGTATATTTTCGTGCTAACATTAGAAATCCGATTGGAGGGTGTGGTCATCACTGATAGCAAGCGAGTGCAAGAGAGAGAGAGAGAGTATCGATCGACTGTGTCTCAGTGGCCTTGGGGGAAATTGGCGGGTAATTGGAAACGTCCCCCTGTGCTGACGTATTTGAGGTGTTTCCGTCACTAAAATATTCATTGTACCATTAATAGCATTAATACTTATCGATATGCGCCTATTATGGGTTGATTATAAAGGTATTAACCTGAAACAACAATAAAAAGAGTGAAAACAGCGTTTGGATGGTCAAAATCGGAGATATAGCCCGCGAGTATGGGTGAGGCAAGCTGCTTTCCCGCCAATTTCCCCCAAGGCCACTGAGACACAGTCGATCGATACTCTCTCTCTCTCTCTTGCATTCGCTTGCTATCAGTGATGACCACACCCTGTAACCGGATTTCTAATGTTAGCACGAAATAACCTCAGAATAAGGGAATAACAGGAAAATAGGTGATAACTGAAGGAGAGGAGGAAAGTGGGGAAGGAGGTAGAGGACTGAGATTTTGCATGGCCCAGGGGCCAAATTTTTGTTTTGTTTTTGTTTTGTTTTTCGATGTCAAAAGTTGAATTTGTTTTTCTCTGACTCTTAAGAGTCTCCCCGCAGTCCGCCGGGGGAACTCTTAAGAGTCTCCCAGCAGTTCCCGGGTTAATGTCTACTATGACTGATAAAGTCTAGCTAGAGTCAATGATACGAGATACTGGTGCGCATGGCATGCCGCATAGCCTAGTGCAAATCTCAAGTCTGTGCGTCAAATATTACGTTATAATGAAGGGTAGCTCTCTTGAGAAACCTTAATACCGAAGTATTAAGCGTTCTCCTGGCGTACCTCAAAGACAAACAACGAGCTTAGAACAGTGCAGAATGGTATAGGCAAAAAGCCCTCATTCGTGCATGCTCTACTCTTAATGGCATACAGACTAGAATTTACCCAATCAACTCCAGTTCTCAGGTATGTCGTGCAGCTTTTATGCAAAGCCAGCACCCATCGGAAACAATACCTTATAGTATCAGACTCCTAGTCTAGCATTATCTAATCCAGCAGAACACTAATAATTATAGGAAGCGGTACTGAACAATATGAATGCCAACCAATGCTTCGTGATCAACTTATCTTAACAACTAACATACATGGGTTATATCAGACCTTAACGCACAATACAACTGGCCAGCATGAAGCTGATTATGCAGAGTTAACCAGAGGGGGTATAATATTAATAAAAGGTGGTGAAAGATATGGAAAATGAGAGAGATAGGCAGAGGAAAAGATTCTCAGGTGCAGTGAGGGGGACAGATATCAAAGGGATAAGAGGGATGCGTTCTAGAAACCAGATATGAGGGAGAGAGTGGGGAGAGAGCTGTATATATACTAGCATTAGCTCGCACTGCGTAGACAAAAGCGGTAACAATTCCTTCAGCCAATGACAAAGAAGCCAGCCAAACATGACGCCACCAAGCATGGTAAAAAACTCTTCCAACCAATCCCAGGCCAGCCAGCCGTGACGTCATTAAACATGGCAAAAAACACTGCGCGCCTCCTCTCACTCTGTTCTACTCTCTCTCTCTCTCTCTCAATTCCTATCATTACTACTTAATGTTAAAACATATACTTTGCAATTAAATATATAAATCCTTGACATGGGCGAAAACAAAGAGCCTTTCTGGACTGCCCATGACACGAGCTTTCATATGAAATAAAGCACACAATAATACATCAACTGTAGCCACATCCACTGCCCTGGCGATCCTAGCGAGTCACTGTAGGACAAGCCATGCGGTTCCAACAGAGTGGTTAACGTCACAAATACTATAACGAAGACAGGTGGCGGGGGTATCAGAGACCTTGCATGTTCATATGAGTGGGCGGGTTTATGATGGCGACATTGGTGGTTGGGTGGGGGAGGGGGGGGGGACGTTAAACAAGTGTAAAGGGTGGTTGGCAGAAGTGTTACAAATATCCCTGGCCCATCTGTATTTTACGTTAGGGAAGTGGTAATGTAGTACTACCAAGATCCAGACGGCACCAGCAAATGGACTTTTTTTTCTTTTTTTAGGTGTGGATACTTACAGCCAGTTTGCTCTAGGCCCTTTTGAGTTACGAAGAGATCAGGGATCGATATTTTTGTCAAGTTCGTTGGAGCTACCTATACCATCATCATCACCATCATTACCATCATTAATATTTGTCTTTTACTTCACCACCAACAACACCTATCATCATCATAATCATTATCATCACCACCATCATCACAATCATCATCATCATCATCATCCTCTTCCTCCTCCTCCTCCTCTTCCTCCCTGTCTTCCTCCTCCTCCTCCTCCTCTTCCTCCCTATCTTCCTCCTCCTCCCTATCTTCCTCCCTTCTTCCACCTTCGCCTTTGATCGGGCCTTCTCTCCTATTCTCTTTAATGCTGGGTTTTGCATCTTTTCAGGCAGTAAGTGCTCTCTCTCTCTCTCTCTCTCTCTCTCTCTCTCTCTCTCTCTCTCTCTCTCTCTCTCTCTCTCCTCTGGTGTGTGTGTATGTGTTTGAGAGAGAGAGATGGAGGGCGTTTTAGTATTGTACACTCAAGTAATTATATGTTGAAATAGAATGGCCTTCTCTCTCTCTCTCTCTCTCTCTCTCTCTGATGGAGTGTGTTTTATCATTGCACACTGAAGAAATTATATCTTGAATTAGATTGTGATTGTGTGTGTGTGTGTGTGTGTGTGTAATGGAGGTCGTTTTATCATTCTCAAGGAAATATATTATGAAATAGATATACTAACTATATATATATATGTGTTCCTTCAGCCTGTATTCTATGACCTATTAAACCCTAAGTATAATAATTATTTAACACAGACATTCTCAAACTTTAGGGGTATAGTAACTTTTGACCACATACACACATACACACACACACGCACACACACACATACACATACACACATTCACACACACACACACACATACACATACACACCCACACACACACGTAAATTTTGTGAGCTTGGTAAACACAATCATTTTAAAGGCTCAGGAGGGACATAGACTGACAAACGTACATGTTGTGACGAACTGTCCTTTTACATACACCCATCCTCACACACACACACACACAAACGCACACACCCAACACACACACGTAAATTTTGTGAGCTTGGTAACACAATCATTTTAAAGGCTCAGGAGGGACATACACTGACAAACGTACATGTTGTGACGAACTGTCCTTTTACACACACACACACACACACACACACACACACACACACACACACACACACACAGTTATTATTGTCCCCTCTTTTTCCAGTTTCCCGTCTACACGTCCAGATCTATATTGCATCTCCATGTATGAATAGGCTTGATCCAAACTCTCTCTCTCTCTCTCTCTCTCTCTCTCTCTCTCTCTCTCTCTCTCTCTCTCTCTCTCGTACGCCCGCACTTTCTCTCACACACAACTCTCTGGCACACACAAACACAACCACGCACGCACTCTCTCTCTCTCTCTCTCTCTCTCTCTCTCCTCTGTGTTCCTGACAAAAACCAGGTGTGAGGAGCGAATTGAGGGTCATTTGTATGTCAGAAGTATGGAGTTAGCGGAGAAAGAGAGAGAGAGAGAGTTACAAGGAATAGTTAGTACCTCAGAGACATTGCGGTCCATTCCGAGGAGATACTGGAAGTGGAAGGAGAGAGACTGTTTAGTGCACTACACTCAATACAGAGTGTGCAAAATACTATCTACTCTCTTCTTGCACGGTTTGCAACTTCGGAGGGAAATTTGTTCCAGGTAGAACAGATCTTATATGTGAAAAAGTTTCCACAAATACTAGCGTTGAACCTTTTCAATTCTAATTTCCAGCCATGGTTGCGTGTTGTATTCATATTGAGAGAGAGAGAGAGAGAGAGAGAGAGAGAGAGAGAGAGAGAGAGAGAGAGAGAGAGAGAGAGCGCTACTAGACCAAGTTATGTATGCCAGAAAACTTGCTCAGGGAGAATTTTTATCAAAGTTCCCCCTAACTTGAGTTGATAGCATGGTTAGTTCGTTTGTGGACGTGTGTATGTGTGTGTGAAGCTGAAGGGATGATTAGTTTATTTGTGGACGTATGTGTGTGTGTGTGTGCATAGGTATATGTTAATACATATAATCGTGCTAGTATATCTATGTGTGTAACTACAGTATGTACTGTATGTATTTACTTTATGTATGCATTAATATAATATAATATATATATATATATATATGCATGTATTTATGCAAGATCATGTATATAGAATATGTGTGTGCGAGTATTTGTCAGAGATTGTGCATTGTGTGTGTATGTCTGTATGAGTGTTTCTATCTATCTATCTATCTATTGCCTGACGCCGTGATCCCCGAAGGGGTGGCCACGAACGAACCGCCCCCATGCACCTCTGTCCCCAGTCAGTCGACGCCCCTCCCCCCAACCAGCACCGCCTTCGTTCATGTAGTTCCTCACTCCATCCTTCCACCTCATATTCGGTCTACCTCTCCCCCTCTGTCCCTCCACCTCGCTCTCGTACACCCTCTTAGTCATTCTCTCGCTTTCCATACGTTCCATATGGCCGAACCATCTCAAGTTGTTCCTTTTCACACTTTCCAGCACATCTACCTCCACACCACACCTCCTTCTTACTTCCTCATTAGTCTGTCTATCCCTCCATGTAACTCCGCACGCACTCCTTAAGTAATTCATTTCCACTGCTCTCACTCTTGGTCTGAGTCTCTCAACCAACGTCCATGCTTCGCTTCCATAAGTCAGTGTCGGGATTACCACACTGTCATGCAAGGACTTCTTCACTTCCATACTGACCACCCTATTTCTTGTTTACTGCTTTTAGCGTTCCTACAACCTTCTTCCCCTGTTGTACCCTCTCCCGCACCTCTTCATCCATAGTCCCCATCTTTACTCAACACACTGCCCAGATACTTAAAAGAGTTGACGATCTCCATAGCCTGACCGTTCAGCTTCACCTCACACTCTGTGACTTCACCCCTTTCGAAGACCATAACCTTGCTCTTCCCCGTATTTACCTTCAAATTCCGTTTTTCGCACACTGTTCCAAACTCATTTACCAGACCCTGCAACTCCCATTCATTATCACTCATCAGAACTGTATCATCTGCAAACAGCAGTATAGGTAGCTTCCACTCAATTCCCTCCCTTTTCAGCGATACACCAACATCCACTGCTCTTGATAGTATTTCTTTCATAACTCCATCCATATACAGTAAACAACCACGGGACATCACACACCCCTGTTTCAAACAAACATTCAGGTCAAAGAACTCGCTCTGCTCACTCTCCACACGTACTGCCGCCTTTGCACCCTCATACATGCTCTTCACTGCTTTCAGCAACTTGCCCTCTACTCCGTATATTCTAAGTACTTTCCACAAACCTTCTCTATCCACTCTGTCATAGGCCTTCTCCAAGTCCATAAAGGCAACATACACCTTTTGTTTCTTATCCGATACTTCTCCACAACATAATTCAGGGTAAAAATCTGATCTACACATCCTCTTCCCTTCCTAAAACCTCCCTGCTCGTCGCCTATCCATTTCTCCGTTCTCACTCTCACTCTCTCAATCACTACCCTACTGTATACCTTCCCTACTAACGCTTAGAAGACATCTCCTCGGTGGTTACCACACACTCCTCTTTCCCCTTTGCCCTTATATAGGGGGACTATTATGCCAGTCTTTTCCAGTCCTCGGGTGCACTCCCCTTCTCCCATGCTAGTTTGCACATTTTCCATACCCATTTCTATCACTATCTCACCACCATACCTCAACATTTCCCACACACTCCATCTGTTCCTGGTGCTTTCCCCAACTTCACTCTTTTCATGGCTTCCCACACTTCTCACCTCCTGATCCCCCACCTCCTCCTCCTCCACTACTTCTCTTCTTCTCCCTCCCATACCATATCCAGCTATGTTTGCTGGCTCTTCATTCCTTTCATTTAGCAACTCACTGAAGTACTTCCCTCCATCTTTCGACTCTCTCTTGCTTCTCGGCTATCATTCTCCCATTCTTATCTTTTACACCCTTACTGTTTTCCCTTGCTACCTTCCCTAACTTTCTTGACTTCTTTCCAGAACAGTTTCTTACTCTCCCTCCATTTTACACTCAGATTCCTTCCAAATTCCTCATCTACTCTTCTCTTACTTTCCTTCACTACTCTCTTCACCACCCTCTTACTCTCCACGTACCTCGCTCGTTTCTGTCTCTCGGAATCTTCATTCCCTCTACTACCCAACCACTCTCTATATCTTTCTTCTTTTCTTCCACAGCTATTCTTAACCTCTTCTGTCCACCATGCTGTACCTTTCACTCCCCTCCCTCTTCTCCTCACTCCACACACCTCCTCACATGCTGCACAGATCTCATCCTTAAACACCTTGCTCATCTCCTCCACTTCTTCCATAACTTCCAGGTCGAACCCACCTAGTCGTCTTTCCACTGCTCTCCTGTACTCCTCCCTGACTTCCTCCTTTATGAGTGTTTCTGCCATGATATATTATGTGTACTTTATATGTGTGTGTACTATGTATATATGCACGTTCCTGTGAGTGTTTGTGAAAGCGTGTTTGTGGCCAAACTACTATAAACTAAAAGTTATGTGTGTGGTCCACTGCATAGCAAATGTGTGTGTGTGTGTGTGTGTGTGTGTGTGTGTGTGTGTGTGTGTGTGTGTAAAAGGACAGTTCGTCACAACATGTACGTTTGTCAGTCTATGTCCCTCCTGAGCCTTTAAAATGATTTGTGTTTACCAAGCTCACAAAATTTATGTGTTGTGTTTTGTGTGTGATGTGTGTGTGTGTGTGTGTTGTGTGTTCTGTGTGATGTGTTGGTGTTTGTGTGATTTAGTAATACATGTTTGACCTTTTTTTACTTCTAAGGGTTATATGAGGTCACAGCATAGTTGGATGATGCTTGGCTCTTAATCCCAATCGTGTGGTTCGATTCCTTATGTCTATATACTGTATATATATATATATATATATATATTTATATATATATATATATATATATATTATACTATATATATATATATATATTGAGTATATATGACAAATACACGTTTAGCCACTAAATGTTTCTAATATATGTATGTATGTTTCTAATCTCTCAGTGCTGCCGTGGTGTAGTTGATTAAAGCGTTAGCTATCATCCTGACGGGTCGGCGGTTCGAACCCCACTGAGAGATTAGAAACATTTAGTGGCTCACGTGTATTTGTGATATATAATAATAATAATAATAATAATAATAATAAACGGTTTATTAAAGAATGGCAGCCACATGAGCTGAAAATACACATTTTACAATTTAGTGGATGAACATGAGATGTACAGATATGAAGATGGTAAGCTCAGTTTACAAAAAAATAAAAATAAATAAATATAATAATGATGCATGTGCAGAATACAAATTATCATAAAATAACCATGAGAGTAAGTGATATACAGTACATATACACGTTTATTTTACTTACTCATATACAGAACATACATATATACACGTACGTACACACATACATACGCATACATATACACACATATATAAGAACATAAGAACATGCAGTAAGTGTGCACATGTCCGTATACACAAACGCTCACGTATGCACACAAACATACATACATACAAAATCTGTTTTGGTGGGGTCAGGGTAAAGGGTAAAGAGGGAGCGGCATTCAAGTCCGTGCAGGTAGGGTCAGGTAAAGCCTACTACAATGGGAAGTTAATCCTCGGTAGTGTAGGTGTGTGTGTGTGTGTTCGTTCGTGTGTGTGTGTGTGTGTGTGTGTGTGTGTGTGTGTGTGTGTGATAGAAGGCGAAATGTGGAAAAGCTGGGCGTTCTATTGTAAAGGGTGGAAATACATGGATGAAGATACACGGACACTTAATATTAGATAATGCTTATGCATAGATTTATAATCAGAAGTTGCGCTAGTAAGCAATATGTTCTCGCTCATATGTACGTATATTTACATACATATGTGCATATGACCATACAAATACACGTACAGTACATATATATATTGTATACCTTATATTATCAACCGGGCTCGAACCATTGACATCACATACACACAGACATACATATACATAAATATATGCACATTACATGCATATATGCTCTTCTCTTATCCACCTGATACTCTCAGCCGGGCTCGAACCACAAACAGTATACACTATAGACACATATATATATATACATAAATAACGCATACATACATACACATATACGCACACATACATACACATATACTGTACATACATAGATACACACATACACATATACATATATACACATATACATAAACAAACTCAAGCAAATACATACAAATTATATTCTAATACACACACGCACACACACTGATGCATACATTATTAAAGGTGGGCGCGTATATAGGTGTGACAGGCCGTTATTACACATTACTAAGAATATTAACAATGGTTGGGATAGGACTATTTTTATATCTGTCAGTTCTTGCTCTTATTGGTTGGAGTGTGTTGAAGTGACGAGCTGCACGTGTTGGTCTCGGGACGTCTGGTGGAAGTAAGTTTCTGTGTCGTGGGTAAACAAGCAGCTTAGATGCAAACTGTTTGAGTGTGTTGTAGTGGTGGGTTGAAAGTGCAGGTATGCTAAGGGTGGTGAGAGCTTCCTCGTACCCTGGATATGTGCCACCCAGGATGATCCTGCATGCCCTCCTCTGCACTCTCTCCAATTGACGTTGTTGTGTCAGGGTTAGAGAGGAGGACCAGGCGGGAGAGGCGTAGGTGAGCTTAGAGAGTATGAAAGTGTTATATATACTCTTCAGCTCATTCTCCGGCGCCCCCAGGGATCTCAACCGCCTTAGCATAAATAACTTGTATGTGCGGTCCTGACTGTGGTAGTTACATGTTTCTTCCAGTTGAGTTTGTTTGTCCACAGTGATTCCGAGGAGTTTGGTGGACTCAACAAGCTGAAGGGGCTGAGGACCAATTGTGACAGTGGGTGGAGAAGGCCGGTAACGGAGGTGTTGATGTGCATGACCACTGTCTTGTCATGATTGATAGTCACATGATTGTCTGTGGTCCAGGCTTGAAGAACGGTCGAGGATGTCTTGTAGGGGGTCCAAGTTAGGGGAGGTGTTATCGACAGTAATGCCGACTGTCGAGTCGTCCACATACTTCCAGTGGAATGGGGTGTCCTTTAGGGCATCACTAATCAAGATGAGGAACAATAGAGGCCCCATCTTTGTGCCCTGTGGGACTCCACATGTGATGTCTAGGAAGGTGGAGATGAAGCCTTGGTATTGCACTGCTTGTCGTCTGTCACTAAGGAAGTCGGTCAACCACGCAACCAGGGTAGGATGTAGCCCCAACTTTATGGCCTTGTTGATGATGATGGTGTGGTCAACAAGGTCAAATGCTTTCCTGATGTCAATAGGGGCAAGGGCGAGGGTAGTCTTTCTCTTCTCATGATTTGTGTAAGTATAATCTAGGAAGCTAATAAGCGTGAGAGTGGTGGAGGAGGTTTTTACGTTGCCAAACTGTTGGGGATCTATCAAGTGACGGATTTGTGCGTGAGCCCAGGTGAATACAAAGTACTCACAGATTAGACTAGGGATGGGCGTTATGGCAATTTGTCTGATTTCATTAAGATAATGTGGGGAGGGGGTTTTGGGGATTGGAGTGACGTATGAAGTTTTCCAGTCTGCAGGGCATTTACTTTGCCTTAAGGAGGCATTAATTATCGAGCAAAGGGGGGTGGCAAATTCCACTGAAAATTCTTTGTATATTTTCATGGGTAGGTCTACTGGGGTTGTTGATCTTTTTTATTTGAAACTGGAAAGCTTTTTGGCCACTTCACATTTTTGAACAGTTACTGGGGGGGAAGGGAATGGGAGGAAGGCAGGGAGGTTGGTGCGGTCTATTTTTTGGGGAGGGTTTGGCAGATGGTAGAGAAGTGATTATTTATCAGTTCAGGTGCATCTACACGAGGGACATGGGAAACACAGGGGATCGCAGGAGTCCCACTATTTAGGCCACAAAGATTCTTAATTTTAGAGTACCACTGAACTGATATTGGTGTGTTTTAAATGATGAATCTTTGTAGGGTAGTAGGACTTCTTCGCCCAACGGATTTCCCTTACCACAATGTTGCGTAGGTCCTTGTAGCGATTGTTGTCCGTCTAGAAGGCCTTGTTCCGATTCTGCATCAGTCTCTTGATCCGAGGATTATCCATGGGACGTCAGAGGGGTGCATTTTGGTCCTCTTGGTGGGGAAGAAGTGGTGGTAGGCTTCGGTGGTGGTAGATACAAAGTTGTCCCATTTGGCATTAACATCTTCTTCAGTGAGAACCTCCGTCCACGGGTAATGAACCAACCACTGCCCGAACCCCCCCATTGCAGAGTCTGGCGTTGGTCGGTAGGTCCGATGACGGGGGTCTGTTGATGGGAGGTGGTAGGGGCAGGTGACCAGAACACAGAGAGATGAGTGCTGCGTCCCACAGGAGGTAAAGGTTCAGGTGGGAGGTACTGCTCATCCATGTCTGTCAAAATAAGGTCAAGAGTGTTTGTGGTTGTGGGTGGGGAAGTCAACAATTTGTGAAAGATGCAGCTGTTCTTGAATCTCACCGGTGTCTAGTTCATTGAAATCCCCACAAATCACCAACTTGGATGATGGAAATTGGAGTTTGAGATCATCACATGTATCGATGATGTGGTTGAATTAGTGCGGGGCCGTTGGGTGAGCGTGGTGGGTGGTGATCACACAGTAGATAATGGAGGCAGTGTGACGAAGGTGGGAGGGGGGATTAACTCTCACCCAGAGTGCTTCGATTCCCTCCGGGACCTCAATATCCAGGCGAGATGCACACAGCTGTTTTCCGGGCGAAAATAGCTACTCCTCCCCCCTCCTCCTCTGTCCGAAGTTGGTGAAAGAGGTCATAGTCTTGTATCACGCATATTTCTGGGGTGATTTGCCATGCTTTCAGTAACTGCTACATATCAGCACTAATTTGTTTAACTGTCACAATAAGTTCGTCGAGTTTATTACACAAAGAGGTGACATTGGACAGTAGCAACGATGGGATGTTATACCAAATACGGGGAACCTCAAAATGTGCGTATGGTTTCTCTACTGTCACTTTTTTAGGTACTTTTTTGTGTGTTTTATGATCGGAAATTCGCGTTGGGGACATTCCTACCTCCTCTCCGGCCACGATTGTGAAAATTTTCAATTCTTTTAAACGCACTATAGTGTCTGAAGGTGGGTATCCAGCCCCCTTTTTAAGACGAATTAAGGAGGAGGCAGAGTATCAAGGCGACATGGTTGATTATGCTCTGTTTCCTGTTTCATGTCTAGTTCGGTGGTAATACACAATAACAACTGTAAATTACAATTGCACTTATCATAAATAGATTGTTCACTTGAGGTACAGATACGGTTCATAACCACATACAGGTTTGCGTCTCACTCTTAGTCCAGGCAAGCCTGCTCGGACCGATGATCTCTACGACACAGCACCTGACTCACAATGCTCACATAAAAACGGTAAACTGTGGCACAGGAACGAGGTGGCTTCAGAGAATGGGGTCAGTGTTCGGGCCATGAGTGAGCACCGTGCCTCATGTGAAGGCAAGAATGGCAGGTGCTACGTTGTACTCGTACGTGCTTCACATTGGGTTTAACTCACTCCCTAGACTGGAACAAGAACTCACGGGCTTCACTGTTACATTGTAAAGCGGTGAATGTTAAGGCTCTCAGCCTATGCCCGATAGCAAGTAAGTTGGAATATAGAAAAAAAAAAAAAAAAAAAATACAGAGATAATAAGCCCCTAGCTGTTAATCTGCCATTGGCAGAGGTCTAGCCGAGAGGATATAGGCTTCGGATACCCGGGCTGAGCCACCTGCTCTAGCCTAGGGACGGTCCCAGGTCTGGTGCGCCAATTTACTCTAATTGAAAGGGTGCTCTCTTGAGAGACTCAGATCGCAAGTATCTGACTCCTTCCTGGCGACCACTAAAACAAAAGCAAGACGTGCTAGCGCAGTGCTGAGTGGACTAGGCAATGGCCCTCACACAACACAGCGCTAGACAAACAGGGAAACCGACAAGAAAATGCCCCCCAGACTCCCACCGGGTATCCTAGTAAAGTCGTGCGGGTCCACGGGACTCGCACACAGCATGCTTTACTGAGAGGATCGCAAAAAGCCCCCCTCCGGTCTAGCCTCCTGCTAACCTGACACCATAACCCACTAGCAAGCATGAAACCACCAAATATGAGACAACAAAAAAGCTTCCTGGTCTCATTAACAATTACATCTCTGGATCAGGCCCAAAATCATATCTAGTTATCTGAGAGCTCGTTCTTTATACAAGAATAGATATAAGGTCTTATCAATGGGAGGGTATAATTAAATATATTTGTGAAGGTAGTGGAAAGAAGGTATACAAAGTCAGAGAGAACGTTCTAAGTGGGGTTGAGAGGGATAGATATCAATGGGTTCCGAAGGGTACGACAGTGAGGTGAGCTCTGAGTCTTGAATCTGTGCGGACCCCACCCTAAGGATGCAGAATCCATCCCAGGCTTGGCATTACTAAACACAGTTGCCTGGTCAAAATCCTCGACCACCGTGCAGGTCGGGATCGAAACTAAACCTAACTTTGCAATCAAATGCATGTGGCAGTCGCTTCAGGCTCAATCCCAAGCTGGTCTCCTCCGAGCGAAGCAACGTCAAAAGGCCGGTCGCATCCTCTCCCGCTCGTCTCTCGGCCCCGCTCTCACTAGACTTGCATCTTAATATATTATAATGAAACAATTAACTATCGAGAATAAAATATACTAAGATGCGTTGGTTTAAGAATTAGGGCATCTAGCTCAAGCTGTGAAACAAGTAAGAATATCCCAGACATTAATTACATTGTCGTAGGATATATACTACGGGAAAGCCTGCCGGCCGGCTACAACCAGCCAGTTTTCCTAAACGGCTGGGCAGCCGACGCGCGCGGCATGCCCGCACACTTGGTTACTATGCAGAAGCGTCACACCTCCCCCAAGATATACGAGACCCTTGACTAAGTTCTTCATATCTGACAGAAAACTTCCCATAGTACAACACACTGTTGCGACACAAGGGCACTATATATAAAAACAAATAAAGACTGTTGCGCTCCACCGAGCAAGTTCAACTAACTCAGGCGACAGTAAGCGGAAACATTCAACTTAGATACTGCTACAAGATCTTATACAAAATCTTACCGGTTATAAAAATTAAGAGTTTTTATAAGGTTTTTGCGTTTTTAATAGTTGTTTTTTTCGGCTGAACTACAGGGACAGCCGATTGTCCTCCACACTAAACCCTCAATCCTGTGGCAGTCTAACCATAATCATCCACCCTTGATAGACAGCCGCTATCGACGTTTATCAGAACCCGGCAATATGGCGTACGTCCAGATTATACTCCTGAAGCATGAGTGACCACCTGGTCCGCCTGCATATTCCGGTTATGAAACTGATTACCAAGAATTGCAGAGGGTGATGATCGGTATTAACCACTACGACTGGTCCGAAAGCAGGAACAGATACAACTCGAAGTGCCTGAGCGCCAGCACTATCGCCAGGAGTTTTTTTCAAGTACAGAGTCATTCCTTTGTGCACTATTGAATTTTTTACGGTAAAAACTCACTGGATGTGCGAGTACCTTCAATCATCTGCCGGTAACAAACCACCCCGAGCCCCTACATCCACTGGCAGCAGTCGCCAGCTGAAAAGGTCTGCTGAAGTCCGGGGCCCTGAGTATGGGGTGGGTACATAACAGGTGTTTTACCAAGGAAAACTCCTCTGCACACTCAGGAGAACCACCGGAACTTCTTGTCCTTAGATAATAAGTCAGTTAAAGGTGTAAGTACAGTCGAAATAGCCTTTGATGACGCGAGGATAATAGCCTATCATTACCGAGAAACCTCATGATTTGTTTCTTAGTCGTGAGCTGGGGAAACTGATCGATGGCTTTGATTCTTTGTCTGTGTGAGGGACAACACCTGACACCATCCCCAACCCCACCATCGCACCCAGGTGAAAAAACTGGGGCTTTGACAAAATCGCACTTAACCCAGGTTTACCAACCAAACCTGCTTCATTCAGTTTATTAAAAAGCTGTCCGATGTGAGCACAGTTACTGTTAAAATCAATCGTGCGTATAGTTATGAGCATCATCTAGGTACACCGTACAGTTGGGAATGTTTTCTACAATTTCGTTCATTAATTTCTGAAACGTTGCGACCCGCAAGAAATAGATATAGCCCAAGAAATAGATATAGCCCAAGAAATAGATATAGCCCAAGAAATAGATATAGCCCAAGAAATAGATATAGCCCAAGAAATAATCACTACCCCCCTTAATAATCACTACCCCCCTTAATAATCACTACCCCCCTTAATAATCACTACCCCCCTTAATAATCACTACCCCCCTTAATGAAGATCGGGTGAAGCAGCAAGTGCAACGAAATGGGTAATTAATAGTAAACAGAAGGTAACATATTGATTCAGAGGTTAAAGGAAATAAGTGAGACAGAGTTTAAGGGTGAGTATGTGTGTGAGGGTGAGTCAGGGTGGGAGGGTGAATGAGTGTGTGAGTCAGGGTGAGAGGGTGTGAGTATGTGTGTGAGGGTGAGTCAGGGTGGGAGGGTGAATGAGTGTGTGAGTCAGGGTGAGAGGGTGTGAGGGTGAGTCAGGGTGGGAGGGTGAGTCAGGGTGGGAGGGTGAATGAGTGTGTGAGTCAGGGTGAGAGGGTGTGAGTATGTGTGTGAGGGTGAGTCAGGGTGGGAGGGTGAATGAGTGTGTGAGTCAGGGTGTGAGGGTAAGTCAGGGTGGGAGGGTGAATGAGTGTGTGTCAGGGTGAGAGGGTGTGAGTATGTGTGTGAGGGTGAGTCAGAGTGGGAGGGTGAATGAGTGTGTGAGTCAGGGTGAGGGGGTGTGAGTATGTGTGTGAGGGTAAGTCAGGGTGGGAGGGTGAGTGAGTGTGTGTCAGGGTGAGAGGGTGTGAGTATGTGTGTGAGGGTGAGTCAGAGTGGGAGGGTGAATGAGTGTGTGAGTCAGGGTGAAAGGGTGTGAGGGTGAGTCAGAGTGGGAGGGTGAATGAGTGTGTGAGTCAGGGTGAGAGGGTGTGAGTATGTGTGTGAGGGTGAGTCAGGGTGGGAGGGTGAATGAGTGTGTGAGTCAGGGTGAAAGGGTGTGAGTATGTGTGTGAGGGTGAGTCAGGATGGGAGGGTGAATGAGTGTGTGAGTCAGGGTGAGAGGGTGTGAGGGTGAGTCAGGGTGGGAGGGTGAATGAGTGTGTGAGTCAGGGTGAGAGGGTGTGAGTATGGGTGTGAGGGTGAGTCAGGGTGGGAGGGTGAATGAGTGTGTGAGTCAGGGTGAGAGGGTGTGAGTGAATATGTGTGAGTGAGTAAGGGTGTGTGTGAGGGTGACCAAAACAGACACACCGACCACCTGACCAGTGAGTGTGAGTTAGGGTGAGTGAGTGAGTGTGAGTAAGGGCGAGTGTGTGAGTAATGGTGTGTGTATGAGGGTGACCAAAACAGACACACCGACCACCCGACAAGTGAAGGAGAGAGAGAGACTGAGTGTGAGTGTGAGTGTGAGTAAGGATGAGAGGGTGAGTGAGTGAGGGTGAGTGAGTGAGTAAGGGTGTGTGTGTGAGGGTGACCAAAACAGACACAGCGACCACCCGACACCCCGGCGCCCTTCCCGACAAGCTGCTGTCTAGCTCTCTATCACGTACACACACTAGGTACACACACATACACACACTAGGCACACATACACATACTCACACACACACACACACACTAAGCACACACACACAGACTAGTAATATAGTCTATTCGCTGTAAGTAGGCGATAAATCATGAACTCTAACCTCTGTAACTAAAAAACTACTGGAGTAATCGAGCTATTACTTCTACCATTTGGGAGGAGTCAGCCAAGGAATAGCTGTGGAAATTTACAGCCAATTTGCTCTAGCCCTTTTTTAGTTATACAGGATTAGACGTCATGATTTCTCGCCTACTTACGGCGAATAGACTATAGTTACACATACACACATACATACACACACACACACACACACTAGTACTAGTCACACTCACACACACATCCTCTTCTGTACACACACGGTCTCACTCACACGTACACAGTCATAATATGTAGTCACAATCATACGTTCACACTACTCTCTCTCTCTCTCTCTCTCTCTCACACACAGGCACACCCTCCTATGTAGACACACGTTCACACTCAGCAAACACAGTCATATATAAATTCACAGTCATACACACAGTCACAGTCATGCCGTCAGTCATACGTACACACACACACTCTTATGTACACACACGCGTACAGTCATAAACACACGCACACTCTCATCCATACAATCATATATACACACAATAAAACAGTCACACACATAGTCAGTCATACATACACATATACACAGTATATACATATATACACACATAAGTTTGCACATATAAGCATGCATACACACGGCCATAGAACCCCCCCTCCCCAACACACACATACAATATATATACACCGCTAATAAACCCATTCTTTCCACTCATCATAGTAAACACAGTGTATTGTCCTAGGCACAAATAAATACAAGTATGATCCCCTTGTAAATGCACCCTGCCTACCCTCCATAAATCCATATAATAGGCTGTACATTGACCCTGAAAGCCATACAAACCACTGTATACTGTATAAAGCCTGTAAACCACGGTATACTGTATAAAGCCTGTAAACCACGGTATACTGTATAAAGCCTGTAAACCACGGTATACTGTATAAAGCCTGTAAACCACGGTATACTGTATAAAGCCATACAAACCACTGTATACTGTATACAGCCTGTAAACCACAGTATACTGTATAAAGCCATACAAACCACTGTATACTGTATACAGCCTGTAAACCACTGTATACTGTATAAAGCCTGTAAACCACGGTATACTGTATAAAGCCTGTAAACCACGGTATACTGTATAAAGCCATACAAACCACTGTATACTGTATACAGCCTGTAAACCACTGTATACTGTATAAAGCCTGTAAACCACGGTATACTGTATAAAGCCTGTAAACCACGGTATACTGTATAAAGCCTGTAAACCACGGTATACTGTATAAAGCCTGTAAACCACGGTATACTGTATAAAGCCTGTAAACCACGGTATACTGTATAAAGACTGTAAACCACGGTATACTGTATAAAGCCTGTAAACCACGGTATACTGTATAAAGCCTGTAAACCACGGTATACTGTATAAAGCCTGTAAACCACGGTATACTGTATAAAGCCTGTAAACCACGGTATACTGTATAAAGCCTGTAAACCACGGTATACTGTATAAAGCCTGTAAACCACGGTATACTGTATAAAGCCTGTAAACCACGGTATACTGTATAAAGCCTGTAAACCACGGTATACTGTATAAAGCCTGTAAACTTACCCTATAAACCACGCACCTTCACACTATACTGTATACCATGTCAATATCTTCTTCTAAACTTGTAGACTTATCTTATGTAATCCTGTAAGCTGGGTACCGTATACCATTTTAATATTGTTTAGTTTCCTCCCTAGACCACCATCAACCTGTCCAAAAAAAACTAGACCTTTCAATATAAATTGTAAATTTTTCGGTGGTAAAATGTCTCGGCCGAAGGCCGGTTACTCTTAAAATTCCAGGCTCGCTATCGCTTGCCAGGAAAAAACGACACCTAAATGGCACGAAAGGTCTTAATATTGACAAAGAAATGGGGTGAAAGTCTAAAAATCGACAAACTAATAGGGCCAACGTCTTACAATCTCAAAACCAACGGGGCTAAACACGAGGGAGAAGGGAGCCAGGAAAGCCGGCCTATCCCCCCTTAACCTCCCTGTAAACTATGAACCGTGTAACCCCGGCGCTATTAAGGGAGGGGGGGGGTCACCTGCTTTTGTTTTATCTCTCTTCTGTTCTCTCTTTCCCTGGCTTGTATCCATTCGGCCCCATTCAGCCAACTGTTTTAAGACGTTTATCCCCATCCAGGTATCGATTTCTTTCTGGCGAGCGATAGCGAGCCAGCATTGTATGGAGAAATCCGGCTTCGCCAGAGACATTTTTCTATCGAAAACTGTACAAATTTAGCTTGCTGTCAAAACAAAAATATATATATGCTGGCTCGCTACCGCTCGCCAGGAAAACATTGACACCTGGATGGGGGTAAACGTCTTAAAACAGTAGGCTAAATGGGGCCAAATGGATACAACCCAAAGAGAGAGGGAGAGAAAGAGAAAAAAAGCGAGGTGGGGTCAATTAATACCACTGCAATCCCACCTAGAACCTACTGTAAACTCACTGGAACTCTATAACCCCCACTGTAAATCCTGTAAACCCTTTGTAAATCCTGTAAACTCATTGCAAATCCTGTAAACTCATTGTAAATCCTGTAAACTCATTGTAAATCCTGTAAACCCATTGTAAATCCTGTAAACCCTTTGTAAATCCTGTAAACTCATTGTAAATCCTGTAAACCCTTTGTAAATCCTGTAAACTCATTGTAAATCCTGTAAACCCATTGTAAATCCTGTAAGCTCATTGTAAATCCTGTAAACCCATTGTAAATCCTGTAAGCTCATTGTAAATCCTGTAAACCCATTGTAAATCCTGTAAACCCATTGTAAATCCTGTAAACTCATTGTAAATCCTGTAAACCCATTGTAAATCCTGTAAGCTCATTGTAAATCCTGTAAACCCATTGTAAATCCTGTAAGCTCATTGTAAATCTTGTAAACTCACTGTAAATCCTGTAAACCCATTGTAAATCCTGTAAGCTCATTGTAAATCCTGTAAACCCATTGTAAATCCTGTAAACCCATTGTAAATCCTGTAAGCTCATTGTAAATCCTGTAAACCCATTGTAAATCCTGTAAGCTCATTGTAAATCCTGTAAACCCATTGTAAATCCTGTAAGCTCATTGTAAATCCTGTAAACCCATTGTAAATCCTGTAAGCTCATTGTAAATCCTGTAAACCCATTGTAAATCCTGTAAACCCATTGTAAATCCTGTAAACTCACTGTAAATCCTGTAAGCTCATTGTAAATCCTGTAAACCCATTGTAAATCCTGTAAACCCATTGTAAATCCTGTAAACTCACTGTAAATCTTGTAAACTCATTGTAAATCTTGTAAACTCATTGTAAATCCTGTAAACCCATTGTAAATCCTGTAAGCTCATTGTAAATCTTGTAAACCCATTGTAAATCCTGTAAGCTCATTGTAAATCTTGTAAACCCATTGTAAATCCTGTAAGCTCATTGTAAATCCTGTAAACCCATTGTAAATCCTGTAAGCTCATTGTAAATCCTGTACACCCTTTGTAAATCTTGTAAACTCATTGTAAATCCTGTAAGCTCATTGTAAATCTTGTAAACTCATTGTAAATCCTGTAAACCCATTGTAAATCTTGTAAACTCATTGTAAATCTTGTAAACTCATTGTAAATCCTGTAAACCCACTGTAGATTCTGTAAACCAACTTAAATCATGTAAACCCATTGTCAATAATGTAAACCCATTGTATATTCTGTGAACCCACTATAAATCATGTACACCCATTGTAAATCCTGCAAACCCATTGTTAATAATGTAAACCCATTGTTAATTACCTAAACCTATAGTAAATCATGGAAACCCACTGAAAATAATGTAAACTCACTGTAAACCCACCCACGAACTATAAAAAAAAAAAATGAAGTCACTTAAAGTAATATTTGTATTCGTAATTCTAATTTTCATTTTTATTTTGTGTAAACTCACTGTAAACCTTTCAATAACACCGTAAACCCAACAATCACCCCCTAAACTAACCGTAAACCCCATACATATACAGTAAGCCCTCTACAATCCTTCTCATAAATCCACTCAGCAATTTGTCACCTCTTAAATCTGTCCCATAAATTCCTTAACCGCTTTTTAACAAATTGTTTAGGCCCTTTTTACTCTATCATCGAGGAGGGTATCAATCGCTCACAACCACCCTATAATCAGTGTAAACCCGGCCTGTATACCCTCTGAAATTATTCTGTAAACTCACCGTGTAATCCCAATAATTATCAGTGTAAACCAGGCCTATATACCCTGTGAAATTATCCTGTAAACTCGCTGTGTAAACCCGGCCTGTATACCCTGTGAAATTATCCAGTAAACTCGCTGTGTAAACCCAATCATTATCAGTGTAAACCCGGCCTGTATACCCTGTGAAATTATCCAGTAAACTCGCTGTGTAAACCCAATCATTATCAGTGTAAACCCGGCCTGTATACCCTGTGAAATTATCCAGTAAACCTCGCTGTGTAAACCCAATCATTATCAGTGTAAACCCGGTCTGTATACCCTGTGAAATTATCCAGTAAACTCGCTGTGTAAACCCAATCATTATCAGTGTAAACCCGGTCTGTATACCCTGTGAAATTATCCAGTAAACTCGCTGTGTAAACCCAATCATTATCAGTGTAAACCCAGCCTGTATACCCTGTGAAATTATCCTGTAAACTCACCGTGTAAACCCAGTAATTATCGCGAGCAACAACAGCAGTTCAGCAGATAATGTGAGCCTCTGCTAACATCTTATGGGGGGATGGTTCACGTTTTGGGAGATGTTTGCATGTATTCATTATTTTTCTAGTGTTCTCCCTATACTAGACCTCCATCAAAAAAAAAAAAAAATATGCATTAGATGGGGCCCCCTTCTAGATTAATTTGTAAATTTTTCGGTAGAACAATTTCCTGGCCGAACAGCATTTACAGGCTCACTATCGTTCGCCAGGGGAAAAATCGACACCTAAATAGCACGAAAGATTTAAATATTGACGAAGAAATGGGGCGAAAGGTCATACAATCGACTAACTAATGGGGCAAACATCTAAACATCTGAAAACTAATGGGGCTAAACATGAGGGAGAAAGTGGTCCAGAAAACCGGGCCATCCCCCCTTAAATATGTCTACCAACCACTTAACCCCTTCTATACCGGCGACCTCTTGTTATCTTTATTTGGGCTACTATTAGACGATTTTATTCAGTTTCAAAAGGACTTCCCCCAATTGACCTGGCTTCGAACTATCTCGCTTAATTCTTTTTACTACCACACATCATTCTTAAGGGGAGGTATTTACTTTGTTCCCTAGACCTCCATCAAGCTTAAAATTACACCACCTTGAGTCCCTTTCAAGATAAATTTGTACATTTTTCGGTAGAAAAATGTCCCGGCCGAAGGCCGGTTCCTCTTAAATTACAGGCTCGCTATCGCTCGCCAGCATAAATTCGACACCTGAATAGCACAAAAGGTCTTAATATGGGGTGAAAGTTCTTAAAATCGCTAAACTAATGGGGCAAACGTTTTATAATATCAAAAGCAATGGGGCTAAACATGAGGGAGAAGGGGGTCAAGGAAAAAAATCCCTGAAGTGGAGATCTCCCCTTAAGGTGCACAAAATCGTCTAAATATAGCCAGAAGACAAATGAAGAAGACGTCGCCAGGGGGACAGAAAGGGGTTGAAGAGCCAAGCATCATTTTGACCACCGAATCTACTGTATATATTTTTACTTAAACATTGTGTATCTTAACCCCGTCTGTACCGGTGCCGTCCTTCATTCCGGCTACTATGAGACGATTTCATTCAGTTTAAACAGGACCTCCAGCAAGTAACAGGCTGCAAACTATCTCACTTAAGGGGAGGTTTCTAGTTTGTTTCCTACTCCTCCAGCAATCTTAAAATTTCACCCCCTTGACCCTCTTTCAGGATAAATTTGTACATTTTTCGGTAGAAAAATGTCCCGACTGAAAGCCGGTTCCTCTTATATTACAGGCTCGCTATCGCTCGCCAGGATAAAATCGACACCTAAATGGCACGAAAGGTCTTAAAATTGACAGAAATGGGTCGAAAGTTCTTAAAATCGTCAAAATAATGGGGCGAACGTGGTTAAAATCTCAAAAGCAATGGGGCTAAACATGAGGGAGAAAGGGGTCCAGAAAAAAATCCCTCAAGTGGCTATCTGACCTTAACCCATTACACTACCACAGATCCTTCGAATACTGCATAAACACCTCAAAATACAGCTAGAAAACAGAAAATATCAAAACACGTCACCGGTACAGAAGGGGTTAATATGGTATATCTCACGATGGATTAACACGAGCGCTTTTTCCGGCAACTAGAATCCGTAACTCTCACCTGCAAGTGTGTGCAATGGTGACTTACTTATGGGCGGAAGGGGTTTACTTATGGGTCGATATAATTCATTGGTAATTTTTGAAAGTTTTCACCCTAGATATCCATTAATCTAAAAAAAAAAAAACATCCCCAAGATACCCCTTCTAAAAAAAATATATATATATATATATATATATATATATATATATATATATATATATAGATATATATATATATATATATATATATATATATATATATATATATATATATATATATATTAGTAGAAAAATGTCCTGGCCGAAAGCCGGTTCCTCCTAAATTACATGTTCGCTATCGCTTGCCAGGAAAAAAATAGAATTGGCACGAAAAGTCTTAAGCGGGGGATTTTGTCCCCCCCCCCCCCTCATAGTTAGCTCCATAATGTTTCAGGTTTTTAGACGTTCGGCCCATTAGTTTGTCGATTTTAAGACTTTTCGCCCCATTTCTTTGTCAATATTAAGAAGGTATCACACAAGAGCTGCTATCCTCAACTCTTTAGGGTCAATATTTTGCTGGCGACATTTGTGGGACCTTTTAAGGGGAGGGTTTTTAGTTTGGTCTCTCGATATCCATCAAGCTTAAGATTACACCCCCTTGAGCCGCTTTCAAGATAAATTTGTACATTTTTCGATAGAAAAATGTCCCGGCTGAGAGCCGGTTCCTCTTAAATTACAGGCTCGCTATCGCTCGCCAGGATAAAATCGACACCTAAATGGCATGAAAGGTCTTAAAAATTGAAAAAAATGGGTCGAAAGTTCTTAAAATCGTCAAAATAATGGGGCGAACGTCTTAAAATTAGAAAAGCAATGGGGCTAAACATGAGGGAGAAAGGAGTCAAGAAAAAAATCCCTCAAGTGGAAACCTCCCCTTAACACTGGCACCGCAAACTAGACTCATGACGGGTTAACCCTTTCAAGATCCGGTACGCATTTATTTTACGGGTTTCTTGCTATAATTAGACGATTTTATTCAGATTAGGAGGGGTATATGGCCGTCAGAGGGTTGAGTGAGATAGTCTTTACCCCCACAGATCCTTAACTGTCTACGATCACACACACACACACACATAGCCTATATATACACACACACACTTCACTCTCTCTCTCTCTCTCTCTCACACTCTCTCTCTCTCTCTCTCTCTCTCTCTCTCTCTCTCTCTCTCTCTCTCTCTCTCTCTCTCTCTCTCTCTCTCTCTCTCTCTCTCTCTCTCTCTCGCTACTGTCCCTTGGGAGGTCAAGCACCCGGGCTAGTTGAAAGGGGGGTAGGGGGGGAGGGGGGGGGGGCAGGAGAAATGAGGCCACCCTAGCTTATGTTGCCACCTGCCTCACCCCACTGCCTCACCCCACTGCCTAACCCTGCCTATATTACTACCTATATCATTTCCTAACCATGCCTATATTCCTGCCTCACCCCACTGCCTATATTTCTGTCTCACCCTCTGCCTAACCCTGTCTTTATTCCTGCCTCACTCACTGCTTATAGTCCTACCTCACCCTGTCTAACCCTGCCTGTATTCCTGTCTCACCCTCTCCCTATATGACTGCCTATATCTCTTCCTAACCCTGCCTGTATTCCTGTCTCTATATGACTGCCTATATCTCTTCCTAACCCTGCCTGTATTCCTGTCTCTATATGACTGCCTATATCTCTTCCTAACCCTGCCTGTATTCCTGTCTCTATATGACTGCCTATATCTCTTCCTAACCCTGCCTGTATTCCTGTCTCACCCTCTCCCTATATGACTGCCTATATCTCTTCCTAACCCTGCCTGTATTCCTGTCTCACCCTCTCCCTATATGACTACGGTACCTATATCTCTTCCTAACCCTGCCTGTATTCCTGTCTCTATATGACTGCCTATATCTCTTCCTAACCCTGCCTGTATTCCTGTCTCTATATGACTGCCTATATCTCTTCCTAACCCTGCCTGTATTCCTGTCTCTATATGACTGCCTATATCTCTTCCTAACCCTGCCTGTATTCCTGTCTCTATATGACTGCCTATATCTCTTCCTAACCCTGCCTGTATTCCTGTCTCTATATGACTGCCTATATCTCTTCCTAACCCTGCCTGTATTCCTGTCTCTATATGACTGCCTATATCTCTTCCTAACCCTGCCTGTATTCCTGTCTCTATATGACTGCCTATAACTCTTCCTAACCCTGCCTGTATTCCTGTCTCTATATGACTGCCTATAACTCTTCCTAACCCTGCCTGTATTCCTGTCTCTATATGACTGCCTATATCTCTTCCTAACCCTGCCTGTATTCCTGTCTCTATATGACTGCCTATATCTCTTCCTAACCCTGCCTGTATTCCTGTCTCTATATGACTGCCTATATCTCTTCCTAACCCTGCCTGTATTCCTGTCTCTATATGACTGCCTATATCTCTTCCTAACCCTGCCTGTATTCCTGTCTCTATATGACTGCCTATATCTCTTCCTAACCCTGCCTGTATTCCTGTCTCTATATGACTGCCTATAACTCTTCCTAACCCTGCCTGTATTCCTGTCTCTATATGACTGCCTATAACTCTTCCTAACCCTGCCTGTATTCCTGTCTCTATATGACTGCCTATAACTCTTCCTAACCCTGCCTGTACCCTTATAATTCCCACACATCCTTCGTTAACCGTACACAATCGTCTAATGCTAGCCAGAATAACCTGCCAAAAATGCCTCATGATCTTAAAAGGGTTAACAATGCTATACGCCACCTGACTCACCCTGCGTACGTCCATATATCACCCTATCTATAACTCTCTCTCTCTCTCTCTCTCTCTCTCTCTAACAAACACAACAAAAACAAAACACGTGCACAAACAAAAACACACTGCCTCGTTCACACATACACAACTAAACACGTGCACAAAGAAACACACACTGCCTCGTTCACACACACACACACACAACACGTACACAGGCAAACACACACTGCCTCGTTCACACACACACAACTAAACACGTGCACAAAGAAACACACACTGCCTCGTTCACACACACACAATAAAACACGTACACAAGCAAACATACACTGCCTCGTTCACACATACACACACGTACACACACAACAAAACAGGTGCACAAGCAAACGCATACAGCCTCGTTCACACACACACACACACACACACACACACACACACACACACACAATCACATAAACACAACACACAAACACATAAAATCACATACACACACACAAAAAACACACATACACACTGACGTCACTGAACGCCCTACCCACGCACCGGCTATCTTGGTCCTCAAACTCCTCCTGCCTACCCCGAAATAAACCCGACTTTACCGGTGCTTCAATAACTAAAGCTTTTGAGTAATACATAATAATAGAAGAGAGAGAGAGAGAGAGAGAGAGAGAGAGAGAGAGAGAGAGAGAGAGAGAGAGAGAGAGAGAGAGAGAGAGAGAGAGAGAGAGAGAGAGAGAGAGAGAGAGAGAGAGAGAGTGAGAGAATGTGTGTGCTTGAATAACTAAAGCTTTTGAGCAATATATAATAATAGAAGAGAGAGAGAGAGAGTGAGAGAATGTGTGTGTGCTTGAATAACTAAAGCTTTTGAGTAATATATAATAATAGAAGAGAGAGAGAGAGAGAGAGAGAGAGAGAGAGGGAGAGAGAGAGAGAGAGAGAGAGAGAGAGAGAGAGAGAGAGAGAGAGAGAGAGAGAGAGAGAGAGAGAGTGTGTGTGTGAGAGATAGAATAAGTGAGTGAGAGAGTGAGAGAGAGAAAGAGTCAAAGCAAGCCAGATATAACCCCTCGTACCGTTTCAAGGCACCGTGTATATATAATGGTACCGCACCGTATCCGGGACCGTATATACTGTATATCCGTGGGTGGCTGGCCGGTTCTATCCCGTCCCAGTGGTTCTATCCGGGTTCTCTCTCTCTCTCTCTCTTTCTTTCTCTTTATCTCTCTCTCTCGCTCTCTCTCTCTCTCTCTCTCTCTCTCTCTCTCTCTCTCTACTTTACTGTCCTATTCTTCCACTATAAACTGTCCCTGTCTAGTAGTATTAAGGCCGGACCACCTAGTTGGGACCACAAGGTCTGTGTGGTCTGAGTATCTGTGTAACTTTGTGTAACTGTGTGTGTGTGTGTGAGTAAACGGTACCAGGGGTTATAGCTGGCTTACTGTGTGTGTGTTCGTGCGTGTGTACAAAAGAGTACAAAGGAAAACAAGCAACAACAGATATATTTATCCTTACGAGACTGCTTATATGTAACCTAACTAGTTAATGTGAAAACAACATAATGAAATAGATGTTGAGAGGCTATTCATTAGTAAAAACAGTTAATTGGTGGTTAAGAGCGAGATATTTATCAAGTCAGTTTTGAAAGATTGAAAAGTACAACATTAAATAATATTTCTAGATAGTCCAGTGTGTGTGTGTGTGTGTGTGTGTGTGTGTGTGTGTGTGTGTGTGTGTGTGTGTGTGTGTGTGTGTGTGTGTGTGCGTGCGTGCGTGCGTGCGTGTGAGTGTGAGTGTGCGTCACCAATATAATACGCTATATTATAATGCTATGCAGGTACATTTAGAAGTAAAATTACCATAAATACTATACATTTGCCTTATACTGTAGTCTATATATTCGCCATATATAAAACCATGGTGTGTGACATATATATGATGTAACAGATCACTTATAACACAGGCATCCCAGCATAACGATTGTATAACTTCAAAACACTCACACACATATTTATGTGTGAGTATTTTTTTCTTCTCGGAAGTTGTTATATACTGTATATATATATATATATATATATATATATATATATATATATATATATATATATATATATATATATATATATATATATATATTGCTATCTCGTGGACTTATAACTGGCTTACTCACTCACTCACACTCACTCTCTCTCTCTCTGTGTGTGTGTGTGTGTGTGTGTGTGTGTGTGTGTGTGTGTGTGTGTGTGTGTGTGTGTGTGTGTGTGTGTGTGTGTGTGTGTGTGTGTGTGTGTGATAGAGACTAGCTGTTACTGGTGTGTGACGGAGGGGGTGATGTTCGTATAGCCCCCTTAATACCCTAACGTGTGGTGGTAATGACAATAGGTCTGGAGGTGTCTAATATGTGACGCTTCTATAAACCCCCGAAATACCGTAAAGTGTGGTGGTGGTGGAAGGTGAAGATAGGTGGTGGTGGTGGTGGTGGTGATAGTGACGTTGGTGATGGAGGAAGATAAAGATAGTGCTATGTAACGCTTCTATAATCCCCCGAAATACCGTGGTGGTGGTATTGGTGGTGGTGACGGAGAAAGATAAAAGATAGTGCTATATGTAACGAATATATAACGCTTCTATAACAGCCCTAAAATAACGTGGTGGTGGTATTGGTGGTGTTGGTGGTGGTGGAGCTAGGTGGTGATGAATGATAGAGGCCACCCCAGCACTCTCCCCTCCGCTCAGCTCAGACCAACATTTTCACCGCGAAATATTGCTGGGACCCCCTCCCCTCCCCTCTTCCTCTCCCCCCCTCCCGCCTCTTTCTAGCCTAACTCCCCCTCTCTCGCTTGCTTTTTTTCTATCCTTTCCATCCCCCTCCCCTCCTCTCCCCTTCTCTTTCTATCCTAACTCCCCCCCTCCCGCCTCTTTCTATCCTAACTCTCCCTCTCTTGCTTGCTGTTTTCCATCCTTTCCGTCCCCCTCCCCTCCCTCTTTCTATCCTAACTCCCCACTCCCCCTGCCTCCTCTCCTTCCCCCTCTCTCTCTCTCTCTCTCGCTTATTGTTATCCTTTCCATCCCTGCCTTTCCCCTCTTTCTATCCTTTCCATCCCCCCTCATTCTCTCCTCCCTCCATTCTCTTTCTATCCGAACACCCTGCCTCCTCCCCCTCCCTCTAGCTTTTGTCTATCCTTTCCATCTCCCCTCCTCCTCTTCTTTCTAGCTTAAGCCCCCACCCTGCCTCCAACCTCTCTTCCCCTTCTTTCCATCATTTCCTCCCCCCCCCCCCCCCTCCTTGCTATAATCGCCCATCCCCTCCTTTCCTGGCTCCCCCACCCCCCCAGCTTTCTATCCTGACTCCCCCCCATCCTGCCTCCCCCTCTCTTCTTGCTATCTCTGCTATCCCCCCCTCCCCCCCCCCCCTCCCTCATTCTTAGTTCCATGCTAGTTCCCCCCTCCGTGCTTTATCCTTCTCCTTTTATATATTATCATTAATTATTCACTTTCTCCCCCTCTACCTATCTTCATCACTGCGTCGTTTCTACTTTTCTTTCCCTTTCTATCCCTGCTTCTCCAATCCCGCCTCACATCTTCCCTCTTTTTATCCTAATCCTATATCCTCTCCCTCGCACACTAGATGCAACATATTCCCCCCCCCCCTTATCTCTCTCTCTCTCTCTATCTCTCTCTCTCTCTCTCTCTCTCTCTCTCTCTATCCGTCCCCTTTTATCCCAGACCTACAGTATACGCATGGGTTATATTGTACTCTTATCTTCTCTCTCTCTCTCTCTCTCTCTCTCTTTCTCCTTATCTCTCCCTACCCCCCTCTCTTCCTCCCTTTATCCCACGACCTCCCATATTTCTCCCTTTCCCCTCCCCTCCTCCCCCCTCCCTCTCCCTTCCTGAATCACCTGCACCTTCCCCCCTCTCTCCCCTTCCTGAATCACCTGCACCTTACCTTTGGATGTGTTCACCCTTCCCCCCTCTCTCCCCTTCCTGAATCACCTCTATCCCTCTCCTCTCCCCTCCCTCCTCCCCCTTCCTGAACCATCACCTACCCCTCTCCCCCTTCCTGAATCACCTCCATCCCTCTCCTCTCCCCTCCCTCCTCCCCCTTCCTGAATCACCTTCCCCTCCTCCTCCCCCAAACTCTTCCTCTCTCTGCTTCCAAGTCCACCTTCTCCCCTGCCTCTCCCTCTCCCTTCCACCCTACCCTCCACCCCAAGAGCTGTCAAAACCCTCTCCCTTACCCCTCTCCCCATCCCCCTCCCTCCCTTCCACCATGATCCCAATTCCCCCACTAGTTTTTATTCTTTTATTTTTATTTTTTATTTTTTTTGGGGGGGGACTCCGCTAGGCTATACTCTTTTTTCACCTTCAGATAGGTTTGGAGGATTGTAGATCGGCCACAAGTAGCTTCGTAAGGATCAAGGGAGGTGTTGTTGTTGTTGTTGGTGTTGTTATTGCCGGTGTTTTTCTTTTGCTTGTACTTGCGCTCGGTGTGTGTGTGTGTGTGTGTGTGTGTGTGTGTGTGTGTGTGTGTGTGTGTGTGTGTGTGTCCCCCGCAGCGCCCGATTCCCCGACCGACCGCGAATAACTTCCACGGCCTCTGCTCTCTCTCTCTCTTGCCACCTCCCCCCAGCCTTTCTATTCCCCCCCGTCCCCCCAATCCTGACAATCTCCTCCCCCTCTCCCGACCACAAGTACCACCCGACACATACACACACACACACACATACACACCTCCACTTCATCCTTATCATGTACAGTCGCGAACCATAATACCTGCACGCCCCTTTGAATCTATAAAGCCAAGTTTTGAAGCCTCTGGGATATAGAAGAACATTGAATTGTCTCACTTGGGTTCGATACAGTTTCAAATAGGTGTACACTCAGGTATTATGTATAAATAATATGAATAATATGAATAATATGAGTTTTAATTTAATAACTATACTGTATACGTATCATAAGAATGTAATCGAAATCAGAATTAATATCAACCTACGATCCACTCGACCGCTACCGACCAACCAACCAATCGCTTCTCCCCGACCAATCCCCTCCGGACCAACCACCTACCGACTGCCAGATACCGACCAACCAACCGATCGCTTCTCCCCAACCACCTCCGCTACCGACCGACCACTTCTTCCCGACTAATCCCCTCCGAACCGACCACTACAGACCGACCGACAACTACCGACCACGTCTCCCCGACCAATCCCCTCCGGACCGACCGACCAAGAACTACCTACCGCTTCTCCTCGACCAATCCCCTCCGGACCGACCGACCACCACCGCTACCAACCGACCAACCAACCAACCAATCGCTTCTCCCCGACCAAACCCCTCCCTCCCAACCAACCAACCAACCGACCGCTTCTCCCCGACCAATCCCCTCCGGACCGACCACTGCCGCTACCTACCTACCGACCGACACGCCCGAATCGCTCTTGCCACAGTGCTCTATTTTTCGCTCCCCTCCAACCACCTCCCCCACACCCACACCCACACCACCCGCCGCACTAATTCTGGATATTTTAACCCCGCCACCACCACCGCTACTAGCTAACTTCCTCCACTTCTAACATTTTGTGTCGGTCTGTTTCATTTCAGGTTTTTTGTTTTCGTTTTACTTTAGCGTAATTGTTTTTCTGTTTTTCTTTTTTATTATTAGTCAGTTTTATTTTAGTTTTTTTACCTCCGCCAACGAAATTGGTCGGAACCTATGTTTTCGCCTCCATTTGTTTGTTTGTCTGCCTGTCTGTCTGTTAACGAGATATCCCCCATAGTTACGAACCGATTTTCACGAAAGTTGGTGGGCAGATAAAATATGCATCAAGAAATAAATTATTCAATTTAGAAGGCGACCCGCTGATTTTTACCAAATTAAGTATTGTTTTAGTATTATGATAGTGATTTATATACATTCCAATCCTCTAGCTTTGTCATATTATTACGTAGTAGTATTTATAATATATTATTATTAGTAATATCATAGTTTCTGAATGCTTGTGTGTTTGCTTTTTGTGGGCGAACTGTTATGTGTTTTTCTCCTGTCACCTCTTGTTTCCTTTCTCGAGTCTTGTACTGGTCCTCCCTACCCCTTGTGGGCTGCCTACTAAATGACTGGCTTATAGCTATTAAAAATATTATTGTTATTATTATTACAATTATTATTATTATTATTATGATTATTATTATTATTATTATTATCATCATGCCTATTACTATTGTGTACATATTATTTGTTTAAGGGGAGGTTTTTAGTTTGGTCCCTAGATATCCTTCAAGCTTAAGATTACACCCCCTTGAGCCCCTTTCAAGATAAATTTGTAAATTTTTCGGTAGAAAAATGTCCCGGCTGAAGGCCGGTTCCTCTTAAATTACAGGATCGCTATCGCTCGCCAGGATAAAATCGACACCTAAAAGGCACGAAAGGTTTTAAAATTGACAGAAATGGGTTGAAAGTTCTTAAAATAGTCAAAATAATGGGGCAAACGTCTTAAAATTAGAACAACAATGGGGCTAAACATGAGGGAGAAAGGAGTCAAGAAAAAAATCCCTCAAGTGGACATCTCCTCTTACGCCCGTCGCATCCCCCAGTAACCGGTAACTTCACCCACTATTCTCTTATTCTAGCAATACTTTCAACTTCACCCACTATTCTCTTATTCTAGCAATACTTTCAACTTCACCCACTATTCTCTTATTCTAGCAATACTTTCAACTTCACCCACTATTCTCTTATTCTAGCAATACTTTCAACTTCACCCACTATTGTCTTATTCTAGCAACACCTTTAGTATTTCAGCTCCATTCGGCTTTCTTTTATTTCCACCTGACGTGCTAGTTTCGAATTATTTTATAGTCATTTATCTATATTTTGTTATCACATATTTTTTAGCCATCACCACTATAGTCCATTCACTATAGGTAGGCCAAAAAGTGTAACCCCCTAACCTCTGTAACTCAAAATGGGCTAGAGCAAATGGGTTATATACATTATTTCCACACTGATTCCCTGAGTGACCCTTCCTAAATGGTAGACATATTAGCTTGATTACTCTAGTCATTATTGAGTTGTTGTAGCTCCCAAGGCTGTCTGGCCGAACAGTCCCGAGTCCGGTGCTCCAGATGCTCGGGGAGGGTGAGATTATATCCCAGATCTATATATATCTAGCTCTGAGAGGGCAGCGGGGGAGGGGATCATCAGTCCACGGGCTTGCACCCCCAGGTCAATGCCCCCACCATCCACAGCCCCCACCTTGCAATGTTACCCAATCGGGCGATCTCGCCAGCACCTAGAAGAAGAAGTAGAACAGGAAACGAGACAGACTTATACAGCTTAGTGGTCGAGCTAGATTTTTGGGTTCCATGTCATCTCAACCAGTAGACCATCTCAACCAGTAGACCATTTCAACCAGTAGCTCTCAACCAGTGCCAAATTAACCCACCAACCAAACCAGTGCCAAAATATAGTACTAACCTAAGCTAACCGTATTGGTTGATTTGGTACTGGTTGAGAGCTACTGGTTGAAATGGTCTACTGGTTGAGTTGACCGGTCACCAGATTTATGGCCTAATCATAATGAATGGACCATAGATTCCGTCGCCGGGCTATTTGTTATTATAGTTATATTATTATTATTGTTATTATTATTATTACTATTATTATTATAATTATTATTAGTATTAAGGTTTATGTATTGGAAACTAAATTCCTTCACCAGACCGCTTCGTATTCTATATTTCTATTTCATATATCTAATGTTAATTTATTGACATATATACAGTATATATATATATATATATATATATATATATATATATATACAGATATATATATACTGTATATATACAGTATATATATATATTTTTGTTTTTACTGCAGGTGTTTGTACTCTTCAATTGATATACCCCTTCCTCTGACCACTTCCGTTTTTTGTTTCGTTTTTGTTTTCTATACTCTGACTGCAGCATACGCAACTTTCCAAAAAATATAAAAACAACGTTTGATTCTCGACAGTGTGGATGGCGTTCATCTCTTTCTACTTATACTATAGTCGGTTCATCATAAGAAGGTCAGACGCTGTTCTTTCCCTCTAAATTGACTATAGGTATAGCTATTTTCCTTCTCATCAAAATCATGTACAGCGATTTTGTATTCTTAACCCTTTCTATACCGGCGACGTCCTTTTAACTTTATTTTGGATACTATTATACGATTTAAATTCAGTTTGAAAAAGGGCTTAAGCAATTAAGCTTCGAACTATCTCAATTAACCCTTTTTACTACCACAGATCCTTCTCAAACTGCACAATATCATCTAAATATAGCTAAAATAAAATAATATAGACGTCGTCGGTACGGAAGAGGTTAACGCACGCACACTTGTGGTGTGTGCGTGGGTTTTTTGTTTTTTGTGTGTTTTTTTTTTAATGTGAGTGAGGGAGGCAAAAGGCAGAACTGCCTGTAGCGAGTGCCTCCCCCAGAGTTGAAAGAGTGACAGGGCCAACATCAAGGGACGTTCGATCCAAAATGGCTGGACACACGGAGTTTGAAGCAATTTAAGTCATAGGAAGAGGGAAAGACTGATTCTGGGAGAGAGTTCCAGAGCTCAGCTGTTGAATAGAAGAAGTTTGAGAGTAACGTTTCACTCTTGGGTTGGAGAGTTGTGTGTGTGTGTGTGTGTGTGTGTGTGTGTGTGTGTGTGTGTGTGTGTGTGTGTGTGTGTGTGTGTGTGTGTGTGTGTGTGTGTGTGTGTGTGTGCATACGGGCGTCTGTGTGTACTTTTTATTTGTTTACACCTACAGTATGCACCATTTTCTTTTGTGTGTGACGGACCTAACCAGCAATTTTTGTCCTAGGTACCCTATTTGTGTCCGGGATACCCAAATTCTGTCCTAGGTACCTTATTTGTGTCCTAGGTACCTTATTTGTGTCCTAGGTACCGTATGTGTGTCCTAGGTACCTTATTTGTGTCCTAGGTACCTTATTTGTGTCCTAGGTACCGTATGTGTGTCCTAGGTACCTTATGTGTGTCCTAGGTACCTTATTTGTGTCCTAGGTACCGTATGTGTGTCCTAGGTACCTTATTTGTGTCCTAGGTACCTTATTTGTGTCCTAGGTACCTTATTTGTGTCCTAGGTACCTTATTTGTGTCCTAGGTACCGTATGTGTGTCCTAGGTAACCTATTCTTGTCCTATCCTATTTTTGTCCTGGATACCCAAATGCTGTCCTTGGTACCTTATTTGTGTCCTAGGTACCCTATTTTTGTCCTAGGTACCCTCTTTTTGTCGTCAACTGAGCTATCCACAAAGAATCTGTCTATTTTTACCTCCACCACCACCATTACTACCTTCACCACCACCACCACCCCCACTACCACCAACAACACCACCATCGACGCCACCTCCACCACTTCTACCACCATCACACTAGGGAACAACCCACAACCACCATCACCACCACTGAACAACCTACCACCACCTGCACCACCACACTTCCACCACCAGCACCACTACCACCACCCCAGCCTCTACTCTTATATTCCTACACTAACATTTCACTGGTTTTCGTTCTCTCTACTTTGGATTGATTTCTTCCCATTTTTAATTGTATTTTTTATTATAGTTCCTCCTAGTTTATTTGGTTTATGTTGGAATTATATTAGATTAGTATTAAGGGGAGATGGGCTGGTTTTTCAGGCCACCCTTGTCCCTCATGCTTAACATATTAGTATTGAGATTATAAGACGTTCGGTCCATTAGTTTGGCGATTTGAAGACGTTATACCCCATTTCATTGTCAATTTTCAGACCTTTCGTGCCATTTAGGTGTCGACTTTTTCCTGGCGAGCGATAGCGAGCCTGTAATTTTAGAAGGAACGGCCGGGAAATATTTCTACCGAAAAATGTACAAGTTTATCTTGAAAGGGGGTCTAGGGGGGTTTATTTCTTAGCTTGATGGAGGACTAGGGAGGAAACTAAAGACAAAAAAGTAGAAAATACATAAATGCGCAAATAAATACGCATCCATTGGAATCTGTACCGAACCCAAACCGGACACTGCTACATAGTATTATATGGTACGCATCTCTGGAACAAAAAATATCCACGTCTGCTTCAACAGGCTGGTAAACCCAACAGTGTCATTTTGAGAGTGGTAAGGGCGAGGGTTTATATTGAACAGAAATTTCTAAATATATATACGGTTTTTTTCTCACACTATCCACCTCTCTTATCTTTTTATCTATCTATCTATCCATCCATTACTATATGTATGTACATCTACCTAGCCTATATCGGCCCACTTATCTTTATCTATATCTATCTATCTATCGTTCCCATAGCTGTCGCATCAATTTGGCTCAGGTGTATTCCAGTATTCCATCAACGGCCTGGATTATAATAACGTGGGTAGAGGGAGATATAACGCACACACACACACACACACTCACACACACACAACCTCTCTTTCACACACACACACACACACACATATATACACACACACACACACACACACACACAGACACATACACACACACATACACACACACAACCTCTCTTTCACACACACACACACACACACACACACACACACACATTTAGTCCATGAGCCAAGACCCGAATTTTGGGATATCGGTACCACCCTGGGTGACTAATTCTCTTAGGTGTTTTTAGCTTGCTACATGTCTCTAGTTTATGTTTTGATATGATAGCCCTTGCACATTGGTAGCTTAATGGTCGTTATCACTTCTTGAATAGACATACCCTACCGAAAATTCCGAAATTTTTTAAAATGTCAAATTTGGGGACAGGAATGCCTAAATGTCAACAAAATGCATATAGTAATTGTCACATTTAATACAAGTCCTGTAAATACACACTAAGCATGCCATGGGCTTGTACATACTATTATGGCAAATTACTACTCCTAAATATCATCTACGTCAGACTCGGAATCTGACTGTTGTGCCACCGGCTCTTCTTCAATAGCCTTGTTCTGACATGTCTGTAACCTGCACATGTCCGTGCATTTTAGACCATTGCTGAGGCAAGTACACTTAGGGAGTTCGCATGACCGCACACACTTGCAAGACAGTAGCTGCATAACAGCATCTGGTGCTGGTGAGCCTCGCATCCAGTTGACGGCAAGCTTACCGTCCTCATCTGCCATCCAACCGCAGTCTGTTGGGTTCGCAACAAATGGCTGGCTCTGAAGACTTCTCCTCCAGATCGCAGCCTGGTAGTTTGCACGCAGTGCATGCATGAAGAGGCAGTCCTCACAAGGAGGGAGTTTGACTTGACTCTACCTCTCCACGTCTTGCACAGAACAGCTCATACCGAAGCTTGTTTACCTTAGTTGTGTGGGTAGATGGTAGGTACATGTGGCAGGTGATTTCCTGTAGCTTCTCAAAGAGTTCAGGAGACACTTCCCATGAGCGTCCAAGTTCGTGAAAAGCATGCTGGTATGTCTTGTCCATCTTCACCTGCTTGAGTGTCGTCATCTTCCCTCGGCCAGCGAATGCACTGACGGTATCACAGCCTGTAAAGGCATGCATACCAATCAATGAATCACACACGCTGCCTCCCAGTGTGCGGCTCAGTGTGGTGATATCCAGGAATCTTGTCCGGTTCTTCGTCCCGCACTTCTGGAACAGATGGGATGGGATCTTGTGGCACATGCCAAGACACAACACCATGACGTCTGTATCTTCTGCAGTGATGATGACAGACTTGTTCCCAGATTCTGCTGCATGAAGTGCATGGAGAAGAAGGCGTGTGTCTGCTTCTTCTTGAGTTGACTTAAGCTCAGGAGCCTCTTCCCACTGCTCTTTGGTGATCTTGAAGCAGCGCTGCTCACATGTGACATACAGCTCCTTGTCCTTGAGCTTCTCCCTGTGCTGTGGTGCCTTCCATTCGGGCATAGTTCACTTTGTCATAGGCAAAACACCACGGTATCATCTGTCGGATTGCTCCTAGGTGGAGCATCCAGTTGCCTTCTCTGGAGGCTCGAATTAAGTCCAGCATGATCTCAACCATGTCCAGGTATGACATCCAGAATGCTGAGAGGTTGTGTTCATCTCTGAGGGTCTCAAGATAAACTTGGAAAAGCTTCATGATATGTGTGCATGATTCACTCTCCATCAGCTCTTGAAAGAGTCCCTGAGACACATTGCTGTGAAAGCTGTTGATGTCCTTCAGTGTTTCATCTAGATGGTGTATGTCCCTTGAATGGTTTTCTTCTAGCCATGAAAGGAAGCCTTTCCATGCAAGCCTCATCAGTGCTTCATACACGAGCTTGTGTAGTCTCACTGCTCTGTTTGTACCTCTTGCCGTTCATCACTCCTGACACTGATCCTTCTGCGATGATACCTGATTCCACACACAGATCTCTAAGACCTGCATCTTGAAACCTCTTTCCTATGGTGGAGATGAGATTACAGATTGTGTGGAAGACGCCCATCCTGATGATAATGTTCTTGAACTTCTCTTGTTTCCAGATAACTTCGGCAGCTTTGGCATAGAGTGCTTGATCAAACACGCACACAATCTTGTTAAGCTGTAAGGACTGCATGATAGCATGCGTTTGTTCCAAGATTTCATTAACGGTGGACATTTCTGTTGGCGGAGCATTGATAGTGGGCAGGTAGCTTACAGTGTCCTGAACCACTGCAATGTCTCTGCACATTTTGATGTTGAACCCAGTCCAACTGCTGATGGACTGGTCCTCATGGTCTGACATTCGAGTAAGAAGCCAGATATGGTTCTTTGTCTTGAATCCTGGACTTCCTTGGTAGTGTCGACATACGCAGTCTCAATCCTAGGTGGCCCTGCCCGCCGCCCAACATTGTATATTGGCAGGATTGATGATGTCTGAGTGATGCTTCTTATCTTGGACTTGGTAATCTCTGGCAGGACTTTCTCTGGCACAGAGCCTGCAACCTTGGACTGGACAGCAATGCCATTGACTCTATGAGAAGTACCTGCTCCACTTAGGGTCTCTTCAAGTCGGTCAATGTTATCCCAGGCCAGGGTTGTGAACACACCAGGGTAGATGTTTGCTGGCAGTGGAATGTCATCCTTTGAGCATTCCAGCTTCTGGATACAAAGGGCTGTATCGATCTCCTCAAACATTGAGTAAGACACACAGTGACCAAGACGATTCAGAGTTCGGATCAGTTTCTGTGTTTCCTGTCAAAGACTTTACAGCATTGGTCAGCAGTACGTGCTTGGGTGGTTTTGTCTTGCCACTGGTAACAGCAAAGACCAAGTCACTGCCAAAGGAAGTGGCAAGACGTTGAGCTCTTTCAGAGGGAGTTTCACACTCACACTCTCCTGTCAGCAGGGTGTGCAGGAATTGAGTGACTGCTGCAGGAATGACATTCTAATCTGTATCGGGAGGCCATGGCTGACTCACATCTTGTTTATTGATCTCATTCCTCAGCTGCATTCCTGCTTTGGTTAAGACATCTTCAGAGTTAGCTGCTCTTGCTTCTTGCAGGTCTTTTGCCATTTTGTGTGCTTGCCGGGCAAGGTCGTCCATTGAGAGGCTGCGTGGATAGATTAGAAGCTTTCCTTTCTCATCTGGGACAAAGCGTAGTGATTCTCCAAACTCGGTTTTCAATCTTTCGGCGAACATGTTTCTTTGTCGCTGGTTTTCAGTTGGATAATACCACGGGACATCATGGATCTCTCAAGCCTAGATGTGAGGTTTGTCATAGGCAGTACCTCTGGGTTGGGAATAATTTGGTCCTTATATACAAGCAGAGTTCCTCGAGGGCTTCTGTCTCAACCTCTTCGTAGCGTGCTTCCTCGCTTTCTTCCTGATTTTTCACCTGCACCCGACCTGGCGGCCGCTGGGAAATCATCTTTTGTGAAGAGTTTGTAGCACGACTTGTGGTAGTGACCCTCTGCAGCAACAAGGTCTCTGTTAACTAAACCAAGGATTCCTCTGGTTGAGTTTCCTTATTGCTGCTCTGCGAATCTTCTCATCTGCTCGTAGCTCAACACACTGTATGAGTGGCTCCCTTGTCTTTGTTGTTTTTATGTACTTGCTTGACTTCTCGCAGAAGATACATACTTTGGCATACACCCTGCTAGTACTAGGGGCATCCCTTGATGCCCTCCTCCTGGGGTCGACGCTTGCTGATTCTATCTTGACACCCTTGGCAAGGATAGAATCCAGTGACTTCTTCATTGTAAAGAGACTACGACATTTACGGTGATAATGTATGTGTGGTATTCCTCCTTCTTCAAGGCCCTTGGCTGCTTCCAGGACTGGATCATGCTGCCTGATTTCTGCAGCCCTGAGCAATGTGTTCCAGGAGTCCAAATCCTGTGGTGACACCAGAGCATCGCTGTCATCATCAGAGCAGTGGATGATACAGTCGATCCGTGCTCTCTTCCTCGCAGATGGTTCCATCCTGCCGTCAAACAGTCGACACACACCTGCAAAAAATATCACCATTAAACCATGAACAAACAAACACATTACATGGAAACCACTCTACATATGTTTGCTCCTTCCAATAATAAATTATCCCCAAAATATAACAAAAAATCCCCAAATATGAAATAAACCCCTAAATATGGAGAAACTTGAAATACACATCGGAATAATTCTTGTAGAGAATCAAATAAGCTACAAGAGCTGTTAGAATATATTTTTCAATGTTCCCCATATTTAAGGATTTATTCTAGATTTAGAGGAAAATACCCAAAATATAGAGTATATTCCGAAATATGAGGAAATTTGAAAAATACCTAGCGACAACTCTGGTAGAGAATATAATTCTACATAGGTGTTCAAAGTTTCGCGATGATTGTGTGATGGATTTTAAAGAAAATGAGGAAAACGCCGAGCGTCACGCTAAAAATCTTTATTTTTGGGTAGCGCCCCTATTGCATCAAAAAAATTAGACTAAGCTACCAGTGCGAGAAGGCTATCATATCTTAATGTACTTACAGTCACTCTATAAACATTTTAGTACCATTCGTGTTTAGTCACCCCAGGTGGTACCGATATCTGGCCTGGCTCATGGACTAATTATAGCTATACTTCAAAATACTACATAATATGCATAATTAAGTAATACCAAATCTTACAATTTCAGGTAAAATAGCTCAATTAGTCCACTCACTAATAAATATCATAATACGGCGACACATAAAAATAGTGTTCATTTCTAGATAGTGATCCTGACCTCAATCTTCAAGTAGCAGTCATTAGCCTCCGCCGTTTTGACGTAACCAAAAATGGATTAACTCACTTCAAACCACATATATTTGACCATTAGCGAGTTTCAGGCTATAAGGAAGTTGGAGCCGCAAACATCGACACAAAACAGAAATGCAAAAATTAAGTAAGTTTCTGATGGATAGAAAGTATGATGAATTTGGCTTTCTGTATTTAGATATGCAACAATTTAACCATATTTTAACTCGTTAAATATCGGTATAACAATTCCAACGTCTTAAAATACCAGCCGGATCAAACCAATACTCTCATTGTTAGAAAAAACAAATAAAAATAAAATATGTAAATAAATAAAGTACGATCAAATGATATCAGGCCATGAGTTAAGCCGATCAAATGATATCAGGCCATGAGTTAAGCCGATCAAATGATATCAGGCCATGAGTTAAGCTGATCAAATGATATCAGGCCATGAGTTAAGCCGATCAAATGATATCAGGCCATGAGTTAAGCCGATCAAATGATATCAGGCCATGAGTTAAGCTGATCAAATGATATCAGGCCATGAGTTAAGCCGATCAAATGATATCAGGCCATGAATTAAGCCGATCAAATGATATCAGGCCATGAGTTAAGCCGATCAAATGATATCAGGCCATGAGTTAAGCCGATCAAATGATATCAGGCCATGAGTTAAGCCGATCAAATGATATCAGGCCGTGAGTTAAGGGGAGGGTTTTAGTTGATTCCCTAGACTTCCATCAAGCTTAAAATTACTCCCTCTAGACCCCCTTTCAAGATAAATGTGTACATTTTTCGGTAGAAAAATTTCCCGGCCGAAGGCCGGTTTCCCTTAAATTACAGGCTCGCTATCGCTCGCTAGGAAAAAATCGACACCTAAATGTCACGAATGGTCTTAAAATTGACAGAAATGGAGCGAGGGTTCTTAAAATCACCAAACTAATGGGGCGAACGTCTTAAAATCTCAAAAACAATGGGGCTAAACATGAGGGAGAAAGGGGTTCAGAAAAAAATCCTCCAGGTGGAAATCTCCCCTTAAGCCGAATCAAACCAAGCAACGAATTATCAGAACACAAATAGAGAAGTACGGATCAAATAATATCAGGCCGTGAGTTAAGCCGGATCAAAGCAAAGGGGGGCGAAAGGTCTAAAAATCGACAAAGTAATGGGCCGTACGCCACAAAATCTGAAAACTAATGGGCTAAACATGGGGAAGAAGAGGGACCAGAAAAACGATCCATCTCCCCTTATAACCTCTATAACTCACAAACGACTAGCTAATATTCCTACCATTTGGGAAGGGTCAGTCAGGTGTGGCAATTTACAGCCCTTTTGTTTGAGTTACAGAGGTTAAGGGGGGTGACCTGCTTTTGTTCTGTCCTTTTCTATCTTTCTCTGGCTTGTATCCATTTGGCCCCATTCAGCCTACTATTTTAAGACGTTTATCCCCATCCAGGTGTCATTTTTTTACTGGTGAGCGGTAGCGAGCCAGCATATTTTTTATTTTTGTTTGACAGCAGGCTAAATTTATACATTTTTCAATAGAAAAATTTCTCCGGCGAAGCCGGATTTCTTCATATAATGCTGGCTCGCTATCGCTCGCCAGGAAGAAATCGACACCTAGATGGGGATAAACGTCTTAAAATAGTTGGCTGAATGGGGCCGAATGGATACAAGCCAGAGAAAGAGAGAAAAGAACAGAAATAACAAAAAGCAGGTCACCCCCCTTAAGGGTCACAATTTCTGATCTAATGAATGCACTATAGGTTCAAGCCATTACAAGCCTCAAGACAAACCCGGAACGAACCCGAACAAGACCCACCACCAAAATGACGTAGGTAAACAAAACCCAGTTTATTCATTAGTTTCTTTTAGTTTCCCCTCCCAAGACCTTCATACCGTTTTTGAAATACCATAAACCACCATCACACCATACCTGTACATGAGACATATACACCAACTAAACTAAAATAGAGCGAGACATAATTATATGTCCTAAATCAATCACCAAACCAAGCTGGGTCTCAAAGCAAGCCAGTCAAGCCCCCCACAAACTAAAAATAAAATAGAGCAAGCCATGTCACAAATCAAGCACCCAAGTCAAGCCAATCTAGCCACTCACAAGCTAGAATACAAGAAAGCCAGCCATATGCCACAAATGAAGCACTCCAAGTCTCAAGTCAGCCAACCCCCCAAGCAAGCCATTTTAGTCCCTTACAATCTATAATTTAAGCCAGTCAGTCATATATCATAAATCAAGTCCTAGAGCAAGTCAGGTAGCCTTCCAAGCAAGTAAGCAAGCCAGCCCATCACAAACTAGAGTAAAGGAAAGCCAAATCAAGCACCTAGGTCAAGTCAGATAGCCCCTCACAAACTACAATAACAGAAAACCAACCAAATGCCACAAAACCACACACTCAAGTCAAGTCAGCTAGCCGCCCAAGCAAGTCAGTTAAGCCCCTAACAAACTAGAGTAAAGGAAAGCCAAAATCAAGCACCTATGTCAAGCCAATCTAGCCCCTTACAAACACCAATAAAAGAAAACCAACCATATGCCACACAACCAAGCACCCACGTCAAGCCAGCTAGTCCCCTAAGCAACCCAGTCAAACCCTTAACAAACTATAATACAAAAACAGCCATGTCACAAATCAAGCACTGTTTCAAGTCCCTCCACAAACTAAAATGAAACAGAGCAGTGAAAGACAGTGAAACAGTGAAAGACCTTGGGGTATTATGTCTGGAAATATGGGTTTCAAAGTACATAACCAGGTCAAAGTTGCGGCTGCGGAACGTCTAACGGGTTGGATTCTACGTACATTTAAAACACGCGGTGAATTGCCTATGACAACGCTCTTCAAATCTCTAGTGCTACCGCGGCTTGAATACTGTAGCATATTAACATCCCCATACAAAGCAGGTGAAATAAATGACTTAGAGAGTGTACAAAGAAATTTTACTTCGCATAGAAGTTCGATAAAACATCTACACTATTGGGAGCGTTTAAGAGCACTGAATCTGTACTCACTGGAACGTAGAAGAGAACGTTACCTAATAATATACACGTGGAAAATCGCAGAGGGTTTAGTACCAAACCTACATACTCCGATAGTCATGAAATTCAGTGATAGGAGAGGCTGGGAATGCGAAATCCCCCGGATGAATAACAGGGGTGCTATGGGCTCTCTGCGAGAGGGCTGATTATCACACAGAGGCCCACGTCTCTTCAACAAACTCCCACGGCGAGTAAGAGACATGAGGGACGTCTCGCTAGACAACTTCAAGAGAGCCCTCGATGTCGAACTGCAAAAAGTGCCAGACGAGCCCATCCTCGCGAGGGAGCGAGCTGTCGCTTCAAACAGTCTACTACACCAAAATCACCACCCATAACGAGGGGCGCCGCGCTCCTTGGTGCCGCTAGAAGAGTGGCGAACACATCAAAAGTATCAAAAGTAAGTAAGTAAGAGCAAGCCATACTCCACAAAACCAAGCACCCCAAGCCAAGTCAGCTCGCCCTCCAAGCAAGGAAGCCAGCCTAGTGCCTCCCCCCTCCCTCTCTCCCTTGACACCCCCCCCCCCTCCCTCTCTCTCTCCCCCTTGACACCCTCTGTCCCTTGACACCCCCTCCCCCTCTCCCTTGACACCCCTCCCCTCCCACTTCTCTCTCCCTTGGCACCCCCTCCCTCTCTCCCAAGACACCCTCCCTCCCTCTCTCTCCCCCTTGACACCCCCCCCCCCCTTCCCTTGACACACGCCCCTCCCCCGTTCTGGCGACAACCCACAGAGACACCCCACCAAACAAGTCCCCCAGATCAATCTTGAACCAGGTCGCCATGCAAAATTACTCAGGGGGTTGATCAATGTTGGACGCCTTACTCTGTACACTCTGGTCAGGGCCCTCGCTCTCGCTCTCTCGGTTTGGTAGAATTGGTGGAGTGGCCTGTGAGCTCTCTGTCTGGTTGGGTGCTGGTAAAATTGGTTGGCGTGGTTGCTGTGGTGGTAGAATTTGTTGATGTGGTGGTAGAGTTGGTTGGGTGGTCTGTGTGGTTGTGCTGGTGTGGTAGAATTGGTTGAGTGCTCTGTGTGCTCTCTGTCTGGTTGGGGGCTGGTAAAATTGGTTGGCGTGGTTGCTGTGGTAGTATAATTGGTTGAATGGTTGGTGTGGTTGTTGAGGTGGTATAATTGGTTGAGTGGTTGCTGTGATGGTATAATTGGTTGGTGTGGTTGCTGTGGTGGTATTATTGGTTGAGTGGTTGTGTATGGTTGTGGTGACAGAATTGGTTGGGTGGTTGGTTGTGATGGTAGAATTGGTTAGATGGTTGTTGTGGTGGTTGCATTAGTTGAGTGGTCCGTATTATTTTATAGTTGTCTTGCGTTGGGTGTATGGTTGTGGTGGTAAAGTTGATATCAATTAACCCTTTGACTCACGCGGATCCCTCCTTACTTAACGCCTTCAGTACCGGCGACGTCTTTTTAATTTCATTCCAGCTACTGTTAGACGATTGCATTCAGTTAAAAAAGGGCCTCTAGCAATTAACAGGCTTCGAACTATCTCACTTGAGCCTCTTTGCTACCACAGATCTTTCTTAAACTGCACAAAATCGTCTAAATATAGCTAGAATAAAAATAAATTGACGTCGCCGATACAGAAGGGGTTAACAAAATCGTCTAGTAATAGCCAGATTTCGAATCCCGGGAGGACCACATACTTTCATTAATTATCATCATTGGGAGATGTTTGGTGTTGGGAGTGAAAATAATACATTAGATAATAATAGACAACTTTACTCAGCTTAGGCAGGGAATGTGTGAGTCCGAGGGATGATTGAGATAGTTTTTACCCCCTTTGACTTCCAGAGGGCCTTTCGAAACTGAATAAAATCAACTAATGCTAAGCAGAAAAACCTCAGCTAAAACACGTCCTGATCCTCAAGAGGTTAATTATGAACACTTTTCATTGATATGATGATGGAGAGACATTGCAGTTTCATAGATGATCACAATTTTTTCGAGAAATCAGCTACGTGGGGATTCAAATTACCGTCAACTTGAAGAAAAGAAAAAACAGGTTATATTGGCTTTTGCGTAGCCGTGCGATTGAATTGGTGGTAGAATAGCTGCCCCCCCAAAAAAATAAATAAAAAATAAATAAATATATAATAATAAATAAAACATTATATACGGGTATATACATACTATATATATATATATATATATATATATATATATATATATATATATATATACAGTATACAGTATATAGAATAGATATGGCAATTCATAGCCCATTTACTCTAGCCCTTTTGTTAGTTACGATGGCTAGGAGTCAGGATTTGTGGCCTACCTATTTGGAACAGGGTATAGTCCTTATCGAGTTAACCCCTGCTGTACCGACGACGGATTTTATATTTTGTTCTACCTATATTATATTGTTCTAGCTATTGTATATTTAGGCGAGTTTGTGCAGTTTAAGAAGGATCTGTGGTTGTAAAAAGGGTTAAGTGATAGAATGGTAGTTGTGGTAGTAGTAGCGGTAGTTGTGGTAGTGATGATAGTGGTAGTAGTGGTAGTGGTAATGGTGGTAATGATAGTGGTAGTAGTGGCGGTAGTTATGATAGTGGTAAGTGATGGTAGTAGTAGCGATAGTTGTAGTGGTAGTGGTAGTAGTAGTGGTAGTGATGATAGTGGTAGTAGTAGCGGTAGCGGTAGTTGTGGTAGACGGCCGCCACCACCACCCAGACACCCCGATATTGTGGTGAATGATGCAGATGTGGAGAGCAAGGGGGAAATCCACCACACCTGCTACCACTATCCTACCACAACTACTAACACTATCCTACCACACTACTACCACTATCCTACCACTCTACTACCACTATCCTACCACAACTACCATACTACTACCTCACAACCACTACCATACTATCATAAATCCACCACACTACCACGGCTACCACACTACTACCACTCTACTACCACAACTACCACACTACTACCATAACTACCACACCACTACACTACTACCATAACTACCACAACTACCACTACCATAAATCCACCACACTACCACATCTGCAACTCTACTACCACCCTACCACAATTCTACCACACCACTACTATACTACCACTCTACTACCACTAGGCTACCATAATTTTACCACTCCTACCACCACTATTTTACCACTACCACAATTCCACCACACTACTACTCAACGACCACTACCACTATTATTCCACTCTACTACCATACTACTACCACAACTACCACTATTCTACTACATTACTACCACAACAACAACCACCATTGCACACCTGTTGGTACACACACCACGCCCACCTGACTATCGACCCTATATACACACACACAGATACATACACACACACACATACACATTAAGCAGACACACACACACATACAGATACATACACATATACACACGAATACGTACAGTACACACACACACACACACACATACACATATACACACGAATACGTACAGTACACACACACACATACATACACATATACACACGAATACGTACAGTGCAACCACACAAACAGAATGCCTCACACACACACGAATACACACACACACACACATCATCGAACATACAAGCATGAATACACACACATACATACATACACACACATGACCAAACACAAACACACACACACACACACATATGCAAAAGCAAGCACATACACACGAATACACACACATACATTCACACACATCACCGAACATACACGCATGCATACACAGTAAATACCCACACACACATACATACACACACACACACACACAGTAACCAGTATACGACATTCACATAGACAAATTCATGCACATGCTATTACACACAAAAATAGCTACCCGGATATATTCATTCTCTCTCTCTCTCTCTCTCTAGGCCAGACTGCCTAGTAAGGACCTTGAGGTCTGTGTGGTCTGTGTATCTATGTAGCTCTCTTCATCTATCTATCTATCTATCTATCTATGTACCCCCATCTCTCACTAACACTCTCTCTCTCTCTCTCTCTTCATCTATCTACCTATCTATCTATCGATCTATCTATGTACCCCCCCCCCCTCTCTCTCTCTCTCTCTCTTCATCTATCTACTATATCTATATGTTATCCCCTCTCTCTCTCTCTTCATCTATCTACCTATCTATCTATCTATGTATCCCCCTCTCTCTTTCTCTCTCTCTCTCTCTCTCTCTCTCTCTCTCTCTCTCTCTCTCTCCCCTGCATAATCCATCACACACAGACACTGAAGGATCGCTCAATATACTGTATATCCACTTATGAGAGCTAAAAATGCAACTAGCGTAAGGGGAGATGGTTTATTTTTTTGGCCGATTTTTTCATTTATGTATGATGTTTGTTTTTTGTCCTCACTAGACCTCCATCAAACTTATACAGGGTGTTCAGAAAACATGTGTACAAAATGAAATGGGTGATAGGGAACACAGAATTAAACATTTTGTACTCCATGGAGGTATGTCCATAAATGCTTCCTTGCGGTGCTACAGGGTAGACAGTTTCAACGTAATTTCCCTAAATTTGTACCCTAACTTTTCTGAGTAATCCGTTTACATACAAACATGGTAATTTAATGTACACAAGAGTATGAACATTACTTTATTAATGTCAGTACACTGCAAAAACAAAAGAACATTAAATTGAAGAGAAGATTAACAATCATTAATCATCAGTCAGAACTGTTTACTGAACGAAGATGTCTTATGTCATACTGTTGTGTACATTAAATGACCATGTTTGTATGTAAACGGATTACTCACAGAGAAGTTAGGGTACAAATTTAGGGAAATTACGTTGAAACTGTCTACCCTGTAGCACCGCAAGGAAGCATTTATGGACATACCTCCATGGAGTACAAAATGTTTACTTCTGTGTTCCCTATCACCCATTTCATTTTGTACACATGTTTTCTGAACACCCTGTATAATAAACAACCACAGGATCCCCCTTAAAGATATATTTGTAAATTTTTCGGTAGACAAATTTCGGCCAATTCCTCCTAAATTACAGGCTGGCTATCGCTCGCCAGGAAAACATCGACACCAAAATGACACGGCTGGAATATTTTTCTACCGAAATTCATACAAATTTATCTAGAAGCGGGATCTTGGGGATGTGTGTTTATAATCCTTCTTCAGGTGATATACTGTATTATACATTGACTACTTTCGATAAATAATTCCAGGCAATTTCCTAAGGTGCATGACTCTCTGTTGTGTCTAACTTATAATATAGCATGCTATCCCACTCCGACATATGACACGATGTTGAGCCTATTAGGGATACTTTAAAGCCTTTGTTACCATCAGGGGTATTTAGAAACCTTTAGTTTAGTTACTTCAACCTCTGCAGTTGTCTTTAAGTTAGCTGTGGGCAGAAAACTAATTTTGGAGCGGTAATTATAAGAGTGAGATAACTCTATTTCTTATTGCTAATCTGGCAACCTCTGCGTCATATGTGCGTGAAAGGGGTATTTTGACGGAGGGAGTGGAGGGTGGAGGGAGAGTATCCTGCTTTATTTTCTTCTATATTTATTTCCTACTTTGTATTTATAAATTTATTTTTAGCTACTCCTGGCTAGTGACCATCTCTCTGGGACCGTGAGGTTTGTGTGTGTGAGCAATGTATCTCTGCTTCTATGTCATATTTTTGGTCCAGCACGCACGCACACACACACACACACACACTCCATCTGTCAGTGTGTGTGTGTGTGTGTGTGTGTGTGCGTGTGTGTGTGTGTGTGTGTGTGTGTGTGTGTGTGTGTGTGTGTGTGTGTGTGTGTGTGTGTGTGTGTGTGTGTGTGACTCATTTCCTTCCCTTTTCCTTACATTTATTTTCTATTCAGTTTGACACTCACCATAACTTACTTACTCTCTCTCTCTCACACACACTCTCTCTCTCACACACACTCTCTCTCTCTCTCTCAGGTGGCACCATCAGGGCCACTAACCAGTGAACTGCACACACCTGCCTCACCCTACATGTGTGGGTGAGTGTGTGTGTGTGTGTGTGTGTGTGTGTGTTACTGTGTGTGGGTGTGTGTGTGTGTGTGGGTGTGGGTGTGTGTGTGTGTGTGTGTGTGTTAATCGTTATTGCGTGTTTGTGTGTGTGTGAGAGAGAGAGAGAGAGAGAGAGAGAGAGAGAGAGAGAGAGAACCGGTATGATAGATCGTCATATACAAGTGTTTGAGTATGACATATAAAGATAGATAGATATACACCAATAAAGATAAACACATGGATTAATATAAGCTTGTGATTCATAGATATTAGATACCCAGATAGATAGGATGATATATATGAATTAATGGAGAGGGGGGGGGGGGGGGGGAGGGGGGTTTCTGGATCCCATTCTCCTTCATGTTTAGCACCATTACCTTTGACATTTTTAGAAATTCGCTCCATTAGTTTGGTGATTTTAAGACCTTTCGTGAAATTTAGGTGTTGATTTTATCCTGGCGAGCTATAGCGAGCCTGTAATTTAGGAGGAACCAACACTTCGGCTGGGGAATGTTTTTTACCGAAAAATGCACAAATATATCACGTAGTGGGGTCTTGGGGGCATTTTTCTTAAGCTTGATTGAGGTTTAGGGAGGAAAAAAAACAATAATAAAATTAATTATACTACCTACTGTATATCAATAGATAAAACATAATATATATATACTGTATATATATATACGGTTATATATATAGATATATATATATATATATATACAGTGTATATATATATATATATATATTACAGTATATGATATATGAGGAGGGGGGATATATATATATATATAGAGATATATAGATTTACCGTATATTATATATATATAGAGTAAATAAATGAGCCGGACTATATAGATGAGTATATATAATTAATATAGTATACGAAGGTAATACTATTACGGTGATATCTATATAGTATATATATATATATATAGATATTATTATATAGATCGTATATATATATTAACTTATATAAATTATACGGTATATATATATATATATATCGGTAGATAGATATAACAGTATTATATATATACAGATAGTATCTCTAGATATAGAGATGATATAGAGATTAATATATAATATATCGATCCGTATATATATATATATACCGTATAGATATATATTTATTATATATATATTATTATATATATACGGTATATTAGATATATCTTATATAATTATATTCATTATACCGGTATATTATATATATATATATAATATATAATATACTTTATATATATATATAATTATATATATACGGTATATATATATATATATATATATATATATATATATCTATATATATATATATAATATATAGATATATATATATATATATATATATATATATATATAAATCTTCCTTTCAAATTAAAATACCAAGGTGCATGTGTGTATATAGTTATCAACTTGATTATAAAAACATTATATATATTACATAATGATTAGTGGCATTAGAGATTGATTAATACAGACATGTGTGTGTGTGTATGTGTGTGTGTGTGTGTGTGTGTGTGTGTGTGTGTGTGTGTGTGTGGAGGGGTGAGGGGTGAATGGGTATATCGCGAAACACCTGTTCACACACACACACACACACACACACACACACACACACACACACACACACCTATATATCCCACCACTACACACATGCATAGCGAAACGCCACTATAAAGGTTAGCTTGCTGGTGTTGGTAGTTGTGGTTGTGGTAGTTGTGGTGGTGGTGGTGGTGGTGATTTAAGATAGTGATGATGGTGATTGTATTGTTGTTGATGGTGATGATGATATTGATGGTGGTGGTGATGTTAGTGATGAATATGGTGGTGATAGTGATGATGATGATAATGATGGTAAAATTGTATTGTTATTGTTAGTGATGATGATTAAATTGGTGATGGTGAAGTAAGTGAGGAAGATGCTGGCGATGGTGTAGATAATGAGGACGATAATTATATTAGTGGTGAAGATATTGGTGATGATGATAATTACGATGATGATAATTATGATGATGATGATGATGATGATGATGATGGTGATGATGATAATAAAGGTGATGATGAGGAGGAGGATGATAATGAATATGATGATGATGATGGTGATGATGAAGATGAAGATGGTAATGATGCTACTGTTGGTGGTGGTGAAGCTAGTGATGCAGATAATGTTGGTGGTGGTGGTGGTGGTGAAGATACTGGTGATGCTGGGCCACTCATAACTATGCACCCAGGGTGCTTTAGCGGAGTTTAGAAGTTACGTAGGAGCTGATGGTAGTGGTGGTGGTGGTGGTGATAGTGGTGGTGGTGGTGGTGGTGGTGTTAATGGTGATGGTGATGGTGGTGGTGGTGGTGGTGGTGGTGAAGATGGTGATGACTGCGGCCACAACTCATCACTAATCCTTGACCCAGGGTGCTTTAGCGGAGTTTAGAAGTTACGTAGGAGCTGATGGTGGTGGTGGTGGTGGTGATAGTGGTGTGGTGGTGGTGGTGATAGTGGTGTGGTGGTGGTGGTGGTGGTGGTGGTGGTAATGGTAATGGTGGTGGTGGTGGTGGTGGTGGTGATAGTAGTGGTGGTGGTGGTGGTGATAGTAGTGGTGGTTGTGGTGGTGATAGTAGTGGTAGTTGTGGTGGTGGTGATAGTGGTGGTGTTAATGGTGGTGATAGTTGTGGTGGTGGTGGTGATAGTAGTGGTGGTAGTGGTGGTGGTTGTGGTGGTGGTGATAGTAGTGGTTGTGGTGATAGTAGTAGCCAATTCCTCCTAAAATTACAGTCTTGCTATCGCACGCCAGGAAAATATCGACACCTAAATGGCACGAAAGGTCCTAAAATTGACAAAGAAATGAGGTGAAAGGTCTTAGAATCGCCAAACTAATGGGCCGAGTCTTAAAATCTGAAAACAAATGGGGCTAAACATGAAGAAGAAGTGGGGCCAGAAAAATGACCCATCTCCCCTTATCCCCTCCATTACGAAAGCGTCGACATTATTACATTACAACCAACTTAAGGGGAGATTTCCACTTGAAGGACTTTTTTCTTGACCCCTTTCTCCCTCATGTCTAGCCCCATTGCTTTTGAGATTTTAAGACGGTCGCCCCATTATTTTGACAATTTTAAGAACTTTCGACCCATTTCTGTCAATTTTAAGACCTTTCGTGCCATTTAGGTGTCGATTTTATCCTGGCGAGAGATAGCGAACCTGTAATTTAAGAGGAACCGGCTTTCAGCCAGGACATTGTTCTACCGAAAAATGTACAAATTTATCTTGAAAGGGGCCCAAGGGGGTGTAATCTTAAGCTTGATGGATATCTAGAGACCAAACTAAAAACCTCCCCTTAAGACAATCGTATTCAGCTTATAAGGGAGACATAAATCGATTACCCATTTAACTCATTCAGGTCCTTCCTAAACTGCATAAAATCGGACATTATAAGCCAGAAACAAACGCCAAAGGCAAACACCACCTCAATTACCCTTTTAAATTCCACAGGTTCTTCTTAAACGCCCTAACATCGTATAAGGCAATACATCAGCGGCCGATTTACGATACCATTTTGCGACGGTGACTTTGGCTTGAGCGTTTTGGCTATCTAGGTGTCTTTTTTTGGGGGGGGAGGGGGGGGGGGGGGGGCGAGCGATAGCATGCCTGTAATTTTGGAGGAACCGGCCTTTATCCGGGCCAATTTTTGCACCGGAAAATGCACAAATTTATCTCGATGTGGGGTCTTGAATTTGTTTAAGCTTGATCGACGTCGAGGGAGGAAATTCAAAACATGATGATAATAATAATAATAATAATAATAATAATAATAATAATAATAATAATAATAATAATATATAAATAAATAAATAAGCAAAACAATAAAAACATCCCCTTAAAGTGTAATATCGGCGGTAGTTGACGATAGCAGAGTTAAAACGGACGATTTAAGGCACCCAGGTATTCGCTGTTAGAGATATTATGACTAAACTTACAGTGGAATAGTCTCGGCAGACTTACGGTGGAATAGTCTCGGCAGACTTACAGTGGAATAGTCTCGGCAGACTTACGGTGGAATAGTCTCGGCAGACTTACGGTGGAATAGTCGCGGCAGACTTACGGTGGAATAGTCTCAGCAGACTTACGGTGGAATAGTCTCAGCAGACTTACGGTGGAATAGTCGCGGCAGACTTACGGTGGAATAGTCGCGGCAGACTTACGGTGGAATAGTCTCAGCAGACTTACGGTGGAATAGTCGCGGCAGACTTACGGTGGAATAGTCTCAGCAGACTTACGGTGGAATAGTCGCGGCAGACTTACGGTGGAATAGTCTCGGCAGACTTACGGTGGAATAGTCTCAGCAGACTTACGGTGGAATAGTCTCAGCAGACTTACGGTGGAATAGTCGCGGCAGACTTACGGTGGAATAGTCGCGGTAGACTTACGGTGGAATAGTCTCAGCAGACGTACGGTGGAATAGTCGCGGCAGACTTACGGTGGAATAGTCGCGGCAGACTTACGGTGGAATAGTCTCAGCAGACTTACGGTGGAATAGTCTCGGCAGACTTATGGTGGAATAGTCTCGGCAGACTTACGGTGGAATAGTCGCGGCAGACTTACGGTGGAATAGTCTCGGCAGACTTACGGTGAAATAGTCTCAGCAGACTTACGGTGGAAAAGTCGCGGCAGACTTACGGTGGAATAGTCGCGGCAGACTTACGGTGGAAATAGTCGCGGCAGACTTACGGTGGAATAGTCTCAGCAGACTTACGGTGGAAATAGTCGCGGCAGACTTACGGTGGAATAGTCTCAGCAGACTTACGGTGGAATAGTCGCGGCAGACTTACGGTGGAATAGTCGCGGCAGACTTACGGTGGAATAGTCGCGGCAGACTTACGGTGGAATAGTCTCAGCAGACTTACGGTGGAATAGTCGCGGCAGACTTACGGTAGAATAGTCGGGGCAGACTTACGGTGGAATAGTCGCGGCAGACTTACGGCAGCGAGAGCGGAGTTACGGAGGAGCCAGACCAAGACGCGTTTATCCCCTCCCTCCCTCCCACCCTTCCTCCCTCCCACCAAGACGGATTGAGGAAGGGAGGGACGGAGGAAGGAAGGGAAATGGGAGGAGGAGGAGACGGAGGAAAGAAGGGAGAGGGAGGGAGGGATAAAATGAAGAAGGGAGATAGGAGAGAAAGGGAGAGATAGAAGGAGAGAGAGGAGACCGCGGGAGGGAGGGACGAATGAAAGAGGAAGGAAGGGAGATAGGAGGGGGAGGGAGGGATAGAAGGAGAGATAGGAGAACGATGGAGGGAGAGAGACACAGGAAGGGAGGAATATACATTGCAAAACTTGTATCTAAATATAAAAAAATTATACGCACAATAATTAGGATAACCGTTTACGTTTACTTAATCGACCAGCTAAAACGATCATTAATCATTTATACGTAACATAGAATTTCAGTTGAACACACATCTTTTGAAGTATAGAACAGGAGAGAGAAAGAATGAGAACAGAAGACAAAGACGAATAAGAAGAACGTAAAACAATACATATAAAGAACGAGAGGAGATGGAGAGAGAAGAGAACAATTAGTAAGAAAAGACGAATCAAACCCTGAACGCGAATACAAAGAAGACGAAGACGAAGAAGAAGAAGAAGACAAAGAAGAAGAAGACAAACAAGAAAACGACAGGAGAAGAAGAAGAAGACGAAGAACACAAAGAAGAAGAAGTGAAAGACACGAGGAAATAGACGAAGGAGAGAGAGAGAGAGCGAGAGAAGACGAACGAGGGAGGGAAGGAAGGGAGAGGGAGAGAGCTCTGGCGGTGATCAATGGAGAGTGTCCGCAGGGAGTGAGTCTCAGGATGTGGGGGTCCTCTAGGCAGCACACACACATCAAATATTCACCCCACCACCTACCTCACCCACACTCACTCACTCACTCACCCACCGCCTTACTCACTCACCCTTATTCACTCACTCACTCACTCATCCATCCCCATGACTCACCCACCACCTCACTCACTCATTCACCCTTACTCACACACCTTCACTTACTCACCCATCTTACTCACTCACTCACCTACCACCTTGCCTTAGCCTTGATTCACCACACTGTATATGTACCTCCCTCACCCACCTACCTACCTACCTACCTCACCCACCACCCTGCCTTAGCCTTGACTCACTCACCTACCTACCTACCTCACCTACTCACCCACGATCTTGCCTTAGCCTTGACTCACCATTGATCCTGCTTATCCATATTCACTCATGCTCGCTATTTACACTAAGAATACACTATCTCACCCTTGACCCACCCATCTTGACCCACCCTTCACCCACCCTCATAAGTCACCCTTGACTCACTCCTCTTACTCACCCTCCTAGACTCACCCCTTGACTCACACTCCTTAACTCCCCCTTGACTTATCCTCCTAAACTCACCCCTTGACTCACCCTTCTTGACTCCCCCCTCCCCCCACCCCCCAAGAGTCACCGCCGTCACCCTCACTCTGGCCATCCCCTGTCGCAAACTACTCCAACTTCTCATTTTTCTGCTACAGCTTACCTAAAACTCCTTGACTCACCCTTCATGACTCAACACTGACTCACCCTTCACTCATTCTCACATACAAGGGCAAGAGTCATCCTCAACGAAACTGCTCGAAACTCCATGCCGAATCTCAAACAAAATATTTTATGAACAAAAGACATCTACTTATTTTTGTTTTTTGTAAACAGCTTGACTCATTCTACACGTTATTTATATATACCCCTTCAGCACCGTGACGCAATTATTACATGTATTCTGGTTAACATCACACAATTATATTCAGCTTAGGAAAGATCTCTGATAATCAAAGGCGTTTTGCAGATGGTATTACTTAACCTTCTGGCTTACACAAGTCTTCATAAAACTTAAGAGGGTGGAGGGTGGAGGGGGGGGGGGGGCTTACTTTACTCCCTAGGCCTTTACCAAGTTTAAAAAAACAAAACAAAAAACACACACACACACACACACAATCTCCGCCTCAAAAAATATGGGAAGATCTAATGTTAAATAGTAATAAATTTAACCGTAGGCACAATGGATAACATGGTAGGAGGTACGGTATAATAATAATAATAATAATAATAATAATAATAATAATAATAGTTCTTAAAGCTAGGCATGCTAAGCTAGCTAAGGATAGCTCAATAAGGCCGATTAGGCGTATTTCCATTGGGGTCCTGTACTACTACCCCATCCCTTTGCTCATGAGGCATGGTAACAACTCAGTGCTTGTGAAAAATCTTTAATGCGCCGAGCGTGGGCGCGAACCCGGGCCTTCTGGGTGGAAGTCCGAGACGCTAGTCACTACACCAAGCGAGCCGCATTTTCAAATGTTCACCAGTATGGCATTAATTCAGAAAATATTTATCATCTCCATTCCACAGCTGTACAGTCGCGCTAATAAGTCATGTCCCAGCTGTCAATTACGTTTGGCTTACTCTGTGCTGTATTAATGTCTGTCGAATGTTGAATAGGGTGGGTACGTGTAGGAACATGTTTGTATATTTCACTCGATATGAAGAAATGAAGCTTAGATATTGGTGATACCAATTATTGATCAAAACATACTTGGTGCCGAGACATCATTTATTAGCGCTACTGTACACACTCGGGAAATAAAGAAGTAAAGGTTCGTGTTTTCATATTAATTAGGTCCACTAATTGTATTCCAGCACATGTTGTTCTCAGTGATTAACCCCTTCTGTATCGGCGACGTCTTTTTAAATTTTATTCTGGCTACTATTACACGATGTCTGTGCAGTTTAAAAAGGGGCCTCCAGCAATTAACAGGTTCGAAGTATCTCTCTTAGCCCTTTTTAATACCACAGATCCTTCTTAAACAGCACAAAATCGTCTACATATAGCTACAATAAAATATAACACACGTCGCTAGTACTCACAGGGTTAATAGTTTCACCCACTAAAGAATAAATAAACTTATATATTATGTATAGTTTTATAGTATATCTATATGTGTCTCCCTCGCTCTCTCTTTACAACATGTTATAACCAAATAAGGGTAAGGCGAGATTTTGACTTAAGAGGGGTTTTTTTCCCGGACCCCCATCTCTCACATGTTTAGCCCCACTAGTTTTGAGATGTTAATACGTTCGCCCGAATAGTTTGACGATTTTAAGACCTTATGCTCCATTTATGTTAGTTTTAAGACCTTTCATGCCATTTAGGTGTCGATGTTTTCCTAGCGAGCGATAGCAAGCTTGTAATTTAGGAGGAACCGGCCTTTGGCTGGATTTATTTTTGTTTACCGAAAATTTACAAATTTATACCCGGTCTTGAGGGTATGTTATGAAGCATGATTGATGAAGGTCTAGAGAGGCAATCAATAACATAATAAAAATATACATAAATGAGGAAATAAATACGCCCATCTCTCCTTAAAATACAACAGATGCAATGGGTAATACATATAATACAACAGATGCAATGGGTAATACATATAATGCAATATTTACCGATAGTCTGGCAGGTCCCTCTTTTGCTACACTTCACTTACCTAGAAAGAAAAAAAGAAAGACATTAGCACCGACATTTAGTGCTTAGTTATTTTGTTGTATATATATAAATTTACTCTTAGTTGCCATTGAAAGAGAGAGAGAGAGAGAGAGAGAGAGTGTGTGTGTGTTTGTGTGAGTGACTTATAAGTTATGAATCAAAATACAGTAGTTTAATATGAGGAAACCGACTGAGGACACACTATTACATTTCACCCCCCCCCCCCCCCCCCACCCCCATACACACACTCACACACACTCACATTATCTCTCTTATATATATATATATATATATATATTATAAATTACTCGTTTTAATATTACACACAATAATATGACAAAATAGTTTTCACAATGAATCTAAAACTTCTTGCCTATTATCCTATTTTAACACTCTCTCTCTCTCTCTCTCTCTCTCTCTCTCTCTCTCTCTCTCTCTCTCTCTCCAAATATTCATAATAAGGCCTTTCTTTTTGGGCCATAAATTGTTGCCTCAAAGAGAGTGACCCGGCCAAATTTAATTACTGATTTTATTTGTTGATAATAATATATATGAAGTGGGGGTGGGGGTGGGGGTTGGGGGGAGGTGGGGTGCAAGGGGTAGGAGGGTGAAGGGGAGGGATGTGGGTGGGGTGGGGGTGGGGATGGTGGTAGTGGTCGTGTTGGGGTGGAGGGACTTAAGGTGAGGTGGAGAGGGGTAGTGAGGGGTGCAGCGGAGTTGTTGGTAGTGTGGGGCTGGACGTGGAGGAGATTGAGGTGGGGTGGGGTGGAGAGGGGTAGTAAGATGAGGGGGAGGGGGGGTAGGAATTGTTGTTGATAGTTTGGTGGGGGGGGTGGTACTAGTGGCAAGGGGTGGAGGTAGTGGTGGCACCGTGAGGTTAGAGGTGGAGGTGGTGGTAGGATGGGGGTGGAGGTGGAAGGGTGAGGCTGGGAGGGAGTGAAGAAGGAGTTAGTGTGGGGATGGGGGTAGTACTGATAAGGATGGAGATGGAGGCGGAGTGGTGGAAGGGGGGGGGGGGGGGGGGGCTGGGAGTGACGAAGGAGTTAGTATGGGGGTGGGGGTAGTAGTGATAGGGATAGGGATGGGGGTGGAGGGGTGAGGAGGGATGGAGGGTGTGTTTGTGGAGGGGGGAGGGAAGAGGGACATTCGGTAGAGCGCATACCTCCGCCTTCATTGGCTCTGTCACAAAATATACTGTGAATGAGCCTAATTATGGAGTATCAGAGTAATTAAGGTAACAAGGTAAGGTCGTAATTATGGAGTATCAGAGTAATTAAGGTAACAAGGTAAGGTCGTAATTATGGAGTATCAGAGTAGTTAAGGTAGCAAGGTAAGGTCGTAATTATGGAGTATCAGAGTAATTAAGGTAGAAAGGTAAGGTCGTAATTATGGAGTATCAGAGTAATTAGAGTAATTAAGGTAGCAAGGTAAGGTCGTAATTATGGAGTATCAGAGTAGTTAAGGTAACAAGGTAAGGTCGTAATTATGGAGTATCAGAGTAATTAAGGTAGCAAGGTAAGGTCGTAATTATGGAGTATCAGAGTAATTAAGGTAGAAAGGTAAGGTCGTAATTATGGAGTATCAGAGTAATTAAGGTAGCAAGGTAAGGTCGTAATTATGGAGTATCAGAGTAATTAAGGTAGCAAGGTAAGGTCGTAATTATGGAGTATCAGAGTAGTTAAGGTAACAAGGTAAGGTCGTAATTATGGAGTATCAGAGTAATTAAGGTAGCAAGGTAAGGTCGTAATTATGGAGTATCAGAGTAATTAAGGTAGCAAGGTAAGGTCGTAATTATGGAGTATCAGAGTAATTAAGGTAACAAGGTAAGGTCGTAATTATGGAGTATCAGAGTAATTAAGGTAGCAAGGTAAGGTCGTAATTATGGAGTATCAGAGTAATTAAGGTAGCAAGGTAAGGTCGTAATTTAGAATGAAACAGAATATCATAGCAAAGTAATGCCTAAAATTAAAGTGGAGCAGAGTAAGATAGCAACATAGGCAGTACATTAAAGTGGAGCAGAGTAAGATAGCAACATAGGCAGTACATTAAAGTGGAGCAGAGTAAGATAGCAACATAGGCAGTACATTAAAGTGGAGCAGAGTAAGATAGCAACATAGGCAGTACATTAAAGTGGAGCAGAGTGAGATAGCAACATAGGCAGTACATTAAAGTGGAGCAGAGTGAGATAGCAACATAGGCAGTACGGTACATTAAAGTGGAGCAGAGTAAGATAGCAACATAGGCAGTACATTAAAGTGGAGCAGAGTAAGATAGCAACATAGGCAGTACATTAAAGTGGAGCAGAGTGAGATAGCAACATAGGCAGTACATTAAAGTGGAGCAGAGTGAGATAGCAAAGTAATACCTTAAATTAGAGTGAAACAGAGTGAGATAGCACATTAATACCTCAAATTTGAGTGAAACGGAGTAAGCTATTATCAGTTTTAGGGTGAAGTAATAACAGCAGTGAAAGATAGAAAAATAATACAGATTGAGTCAGATTAAGGGGAAGCAACAACAACAGCAGGAAGAAGAAGCAGTAACAACAACAGAAGAAACAAAACAGAGAAGCAACAACAACAATAGCAACAGCAGCAGCAGGGGGAAGAAGCAGTAACAACAACAGCAACAGCAGGGGGAAGAAGCAGTAACAACAACAACAACAGCAGGGGGAAGAAGCAGTAACAACAACAGCAGCAGCAGGGGGAAGAAGCAGTAACAACAAGAACAGCAGCAGGGGGAAGAAGCAGTAACAACAACAACAACAGCAGGGGGAAGAAGCAGTAAAGAAGAAGAAGAAGCAGTAACAACAACAACAACAGCAGGGGGAAGAAGAGCAGTAACAAACAACAACAGCAGCAGGGGACAGTAACAACAGCAACAGCAGGGGGAAGAAGCAGTAACAACAACAACAACAGCAGGGGGAAGAAGCAGTAACAACAACAACAACAGCAGGGGGAAGAAGCAGTAACAACAACAACAACAGCAGGGGAAAGAAGCAGTAACAACAACAACAACAACAGCAGGGGGAAGAAGCAGTAACAACAACAACAACAACAGCAGGGGGAAGAAGCAGTAACAACAACAACAACAACAACAGCAGGGGGAAGAAGCAGTAACAACAGCAACAGCAGGGTGAAGAAGCAGTAACAACAACAACAACAACAGCAGGGGGAAGAAGCAGTAACAACAACAACAACAACAGCAGGGGGAAGAAGCAGTAACAACAACAACAACAGCAGGGGGAAGAAGCAGTAACAACAACAACAACAACAGCAGGGGGAAGAAGTAGTAACAACAACAGCAACAGCAGGAGGAAGAAGTAGTAACAACATCAGGGAGAAGAAGCAGTAACAACAACAACAACAACAACAACAACAACAACAACAACAACAACAGCAGGAGGGAAGAAGCAGTAACAACAACAACAACAACAGCAGGAGGGAAGAAGCAGTAACAACAACAACAACAACAGCAGGGAGAAGAAGCAGTAACAACAGAGGGAAGCAACAACAACAACAACAGCAACAGCAACAGTGGGAAGAAGCAGTAACAACAACAACAACAACACCAGCAGGGGGAAGAAGCAGTAGCAGCAGGAACAGCAGGGTGAGGTAGCAGTAGCAGTAGCGTCGGCACAGCGGGGTCCCCTTGAAGCGGTTCAGTTTTCAACAAGTTATTTTTCGGAAGGGGGCGGCGGCAGAAGCGGTAGTGGTGGTGGTGGTGGTGTGAGGGGAAGGCTATATCCACACACACACACACACACACACATCCATAATATACACACACACCACACCACACATACACACACACACACATATCCACACATCACACATACACATAATACACACACACTTTACACCCACACACACACATACATACAAACGCAACACATTATTATATTATCATTATCTTGTTTTTATTATTATTATTTTACACACATACACTCCCCCCTCACACACACACACACACACACTGCTCTCTCTCTCTCTCTCACTCTCTGCTTTGCTTGCGGGCTTCCTTTGTCTATTGGTCTGCTCTAAGTCTGCTCAGGTATACTCTAATCTGCTCTGCTCTCTTTGAAATAGAGTCTGAATCTGATCTCAGTGTTTTTTTATGGTTTGTATCTTCTACCAGACTTGACATGTTCTGTATTCTGCTCCATTTGGCTGTATTAAGGGGAGATGGACTGTTTTGTTATTTGTTTTTCTAATAAATTCATGTATTCCATTATTTCTTAGTTTTCTCTCTAGACCTCCATCAAGCTTAGAAGAAAAAAAAAAACTAGACCTCCCTTCAAGATAAATTTGTAAATTTTTCGGCCGAGGGCCGTTCCCTCTTAAAATTTCAGGTTCGCTATCGCTCGGCAGGAAATAATCGACACCTAAATGGCACGAAAGGTCTTAAAATTGACAACGAAATGGGGCGAAAGGTGTTAAAATCGCCAAACTAATAGTCTTACAATCTCAAAACAATTGGGACTTAACACAAAGGAATACAAAGGAATACAAAGGAGAACAAACTGCAACAGACCTATTGGTCCTTACGGGGCAGTTTGAATAGCTAAAACTACTAATCTACTGACTACGAGGCAGAGAAAAGGATAGCAAAGAAGAACAAGGGACAAGAAAAACAACCCATCTCCCCTTAACCTCAACAGTCCATCAGCCTCACCTTAATGTGTATAATCAGTCTGCTGTCTCTGTTTTACATATAAATTAGCGTCTGGCGGGCTGGAAATCTGCTCTTCACTCCTCTAATTGTGTCTGCCTCTGCGTAAATCTGCTCTAGGCTACGCTAATCCGGTCTGCTTTCTAATAAATCTAGTCTGCTGTCTTTGTTTATCTTTTTTTTTTTTTTACACTCTGCTCTCTCTCTCTCCCCCCCCCACTCACTCACTCACTCACACACACACACGCTCTGCTCTCACTCTCACACACTCTCTCTCTCTCTCTGCTTTGTTCAGAGAGCTTCTTTGTCTTCTAGGCTGCTCCAAAATCTGTTTAGTCACACACGAAGCTAACATGTCTCGTCTTTTAAATCTAACATCTGCTCGGCCCTATCAATTAGGCTAAGGGGGGGGGGGGGGGGGGGGGGGTGGTTCACTTTTAGGCCGATTTTTTAATGTAATTATTATTTTTGTCATTTTCTCCCTAGACCTCCATCAAACATCCATTAGTTACCCCTTCTAGCTTAATTTGTACATTTTTCGGTAAATAAATTCCTGGCCAAAGGCCGATTCTTCCAAAATTAAAGGGTCACTATCGTTCGCCAGGAAAACAATCGACACCTAAATAGCACGAAAGGTCTTAATATTGACAAGGAAATGGGGCGGAAGTTCTTAAAATCGACAAACTAATGGGGCAAACATCTTAAAATCTGGAAACTAATGAGGCTAAACACGAGGAAGGTGGATCAGTACAACAAACACATCTCCCCTTAACCTGCATAAAACCGGTTCTCTTGTGTGTTATATTGAACAAGTCTCCCAGCACCGGTGCCGTCCTTTTAAGGGGAGGTTTTTAGTGTGTTTCCTAGACTTCCTTCAAGCTTGAAATTACACTCCCTTGACCCCCTTTCAAGATAAATTTGTACATTTTTCGGTAGAAAAATGTCCCGGCTGAAGGCTGATTCCTCTTAAATTACAGGCTCGCTATCGCTCGCCAGGAAAAAATCGACACCTAAATGGCACTAAAGGTCTTAAAAGTGACATAAATGGGGTGAAAGTTCTTAAAATCGCCAAACTAATGGGGCGAACGTCTTAAATACTCAAAAGCAATGGGGCTAAACATGAGGGAGAAAGGGGTAAAGAAAAAAATCCCTCAAGTGGAAATCTCCCCTTAACTTTATGCTGGCTACCATTAGACGATTCTATTAATTTAAAGAAGGTTCGCCAGTAATGAACCAGGCTTCGAACTCTCTCATTTAAGGGGAGGTATTTAGTTTGTTCCCTAAGTTTTCATCAAGCTTAATATTACACCCCCTAGACCCCCTTTCAAGATAAATTTGTACATTTTTCGGTAGAAAAATGTCCCGGCCGGAGGCCGGTTGCTCTTAAATTAAAGGCTCGCTATCGCTCGCCAGGAACAAATCGACACCTTAATGGCACGAAAGGTCTTAAAATTGACATAAATGGGGCAAAATGTCTTAAAATGTCAAAACTACTAGGGCGAACGTCTTAAAATCTCAAAAACAATGGGGCTAAACATGAAGGAGAAACGGGTCAACAAAGAAAATCCCTCAAGTGGAAATCTCCCCTTATAACCCTTTTGACTTCCACATATCCTTCTTAAACCGCATAAAATCGTCTAAATTTAGCAAGAATACACTTAAATAGACGTCACCGGTACAGAAGGGGTTAAGTCTGCTCCTTCATTATACTCTAATCGATTGAGCATCCTTATCAACCGAGTTTGTTTGTTTTTGTTTTTTATTCGTGTTTTGTTTGCCTTTGTATTCGAAAGGCAGAGGTGGTGATGATGGTGGTGGGGTGAGGGGAAGGCTACACACACACACACACACACACACACACACACACACACACACACACAAACACACACACACACACACACACACACACACACAAACACATACATACATACACACACACACACACACACACACACCAAACACATACATACATACACACTTACACACACACTTACTAACACACACACACACACACCTCACTTTCTCTCTCTCACACACACACACACTCACACATCCTCTGACCTGCCTCAAGTCTGTTCGATTTCAACCTAATCAATCCTGTTCTAATTCTCACCAATCCTGTTCTAATTCTCACCAATCCTGTTCTAATTCTCACCAATCAATTATAATACGACTTTTTTTAAACATGTTCTAATCTACACGGTTCTAATTATCACCAATCAAATAAATATATACGGTAATTTTCTTCTCACCAATCTAATATATATATACGTGTGTTTTTGTCTGTTACCTGTTCTAATCCAAGCAGCTATAATTCTCACCAATCTATTATAAATACGCTGTTTTTTTCTCCGATCTTTCACACGTTACTCAAATAATCTAATCTGCAGGTCTAATTCTCACCAATCTATTATATATACGATGTTTTTTTCCTCCGATCTTTCACACTTTTCTCTAATAATTTAATCGGCTCAAACCGGTTCCCAGGTACTCTCGAACCGGTTGCTATTCTGAGGCCTCTGTTCTATCTATTCATTTATTATTATTATTATTATTATTATTATTATTATTATTATTATTTTTTTTATCAGCCCTCTTTGTACTTTTAAAGGGAGGTCTTTATTGTTTTATCTCTTTATTTACAATTTTTTGTTATAATTAGTATCATTATAATGTGTTTAGTTTTTTCCCTAGAACCCCCACCCTCCCCCTTTCGAGATAAATTTGGTAATTTTGGGTAGACAAATGCCCCAGTCAGATATTTTGCAGTCATTTATTTTGTAGTCAGACATTTTGAAGTCAGATATTTTGCAGTCAGATATTTTGAAGTCAGGCATTTTGCAGTCAGATATGTTCGGGTTGCATCCTATAAATCAAATTCTGACATTTCGATTGATTTCAAAACGCCATAACTACCTATAAGTTCATAAGTACAACTCTCCTTGATAATTAATGGAAAACCAAGATAATTCACAACCAAAATAATACCGTCTTAGATATGTTTAATTAAGGGGGGATGGGCGTATTTTTTGGTCGATGTTTTCATGCATTCATTATTTTATAGTTTCCTCCCTAGACCTCCCATCAAACTTGAAAGAACATTCCCAAAATCCCCCTTCTAGATATTTCTTGTAAATTTTTCGATAGCCAAATTTACTCTCTTCAACCTACTTTAACCTGTTCTGACCTACTTTCTTTCCTCCAGCTTACTCTAATCCAACCTACTCTTAATTCGATCCCATCCAACCTACTCTAAACCATTCTGACCTATTTTCTCCCTACCGTTTACCCTAATTTACTCTCATCTAACCAACCCTAACCCATTCCGACCAATTGTTTTGTTGATGCTTATTCTAATTTGCCCTCATCCCACCTACTAGAACTGTTGTTGCTTGATTTCCTTTACACTAAACTGTTCTGACCTTTTCTTCAACATCGCCTAGTGTTAAAATCTTCTCGTGTTAGCCAGAAGAGGATGAAATTAACGGGATCGTATAACAGAGGGCTTAAATTTTAGTCTCCAAACGCAAGAACTATGAATTCATAAACAAAATATGAAACTAAGTGGAAAATAGAGATAATATGACTTCACTAAAATATATAGATAAAACTATATATCTCTCTCTCTCTCTCATATATATATATATATATATATATATATATATATATATATATATACATATATATATATATAGTATTATATACACAAGAAGGCGAAACGACAGACCACCAAACGTCCCTAAGCCTGAGCTATTTTGTTCTTCTTTTCTTGGACCCACTGTTCTAAAATTCTGTTCACCTGTTCTTTTGTTCAACATCAAGGGATTCGCACACATTTTTCTGGCTTTTTCGAATGTGTGGCTGTTTTCTATCGTTGGCGGTGGGCACATTTTTGGTACCCACATTTTTTGGTGGTGGGGGGACTATTTTTGTTTTGGTCTCATATCATTAGGGGGTTGTCTGTCTGTCTGTCTGTCTGTCTGTCTGTCTGTCTGTCTGTCTGTCTGTCTGTCTGCCTGTCTGTCTGCCTGTCTGTCTGTTTTTGGGTTCAATTTCCGTTTGTCTGTCTGTCTGTCCTTTGGATTCAATGTCTGCTTGTCTGTCTGTCTGTCCTTTGGATTCAATGTCTGTCTGTATGTCTGTCCTTTGGATTCAATGTCTGCTTGTCTGTTTGTCTGTCTGTCTGTCCTTTGGATTCAATGTATGTCTGTCTGTCCTTTGGATTCAATGTATGTCTGTCTGTCTGTATGTCTGTCCTTTGGATTCAATGTCTGCTTGTCTGTCTGTCTGTCCTTTGGATTCAATGTATGTCTGTCTGTCTGTCTGTCTGTCCTTTGGATTCAATGTCTGCTTGTCTGTCTGTCTGTCCTTTGGATTCAATGTATATGTCTGTCTGTCTGTCCTTTGGGTTCAATGTTTGCTTGTCGTCTGTCTGTCTGACTGTTTGTATTTAGGGTTCAATGTCTGTCTGTCTGTTTGGACACCTACTTACATTTAGCTAAATGAATGTGTGTGTGTGTATGTGTTTGTGCGAGTCGTGTGTGTATGTGTGTGTATACGTGTGAGTCGTGTGTGGGTGTATCACACATACATGTGTGTGCTTGTGTGCGTGCTTGAAGTCGTCACAGTCGCCTGCTTGTTGTCGTGTTTACATCATGGTGGGGGGAGGCTCGCTCGCTCTAGCTCTCGCTCTCTCTTGAGTTGCTAAAATGATACTTAGTCTAAAAAACAAACCATACGATGAGAGTCATAGAGAATTTAATCTATATATTTTAACCCAGCGCAGATTAACAGGCGACTTAATTCAAGTGTTCAATATCATCAAAGTCATCGACATCATGAACTGTAATAAGTACTTTAGAATCGACCAAACACATTACACGCGGGGAAATGGCTGCAAAATTATAGGTAAATCGTATAACTCACATGAGTCTAAGAAGTTCGTCTTCAATCGAGTTGAGAACTTGTGGAATGGACCTTAAACCCGCGACGTGCTGCATTTGCAAATTAATAACTTTTTGTTTTCCTTTTTCCTCAGTTACATCGAGGATCACTACAGGTATAAATAATTAACTAAGATGTTTTTTGCTTTCACTTTTTACTGTTGTTATTAACCCAAAGTTTTCCGCACTAACATCTCATAATAACCCTGCCAGGGACATTAGTCCTTGGGCAGTACTTCCCTTTCCAATTGTCCCTTACCCACTCTAAGCCCTCTTGAACAACAGTGATTTAGAGGGCAAGCAACCTTGAGGGATGCTAAGCCTGCTGTTGCTTGACTTCCTTTGTACTCTCTCCCTCCCTTCCCTCTCAAATAAAAATATATCCTAAAATTGATAAGCCTGTTGTTACTCGACTTCCTTTTTACCCCCTGCCTCCCCCTCCCCCCCCCCTCTCTCTCTCTCTCTCTCTCTCTCTCTCTCTCTCTCTCTCTCTCTCTCTCTAATAAAAATATATCCTAAATTTCGTCCACACTGATCATCAAAGACTAAAACAAAAGAAAAAAACTCCATAAATCCCAACAATAGCGTCGTTTCGGCCACTTAAGAAAAGAAAGGTAAAAATATTGGAAACTTGATTCTTTTTGGGCCGCAGAATTTCGTCTTAATTGTATCGGAAATATATGTTTTATTTTGGTGTATATTTGTTGACGTGTGGGATTGTTACGATTTTGTTTGTTTTGTTTGTGAGGGATTGTGTGTGTGAGAGAGAGAGAGAGAGAGAGTGAGAGTGAGATGTGTGTGTGTGTGTGTGTGTGTGTGTGTGTGTGTGTGTGTGTGTGTGTGTGTGTGTGTGTGTGTAAGAGAGAGAGAGAGGGTGTGTGATGTATGTGAATGTGTGTGTGTGTGCATTTTGCTTTCACTGTCTTCTTTCTCCATAGTAGATGTACTTTCTCTACTTCATTACCTACCTACCTCTAACTCTAACTCTCTCTCTCCATGTGCCCGTGTGTGTGCTTTCCGTGAACCATATCTGCGTCTCAGTGCTTATTTTCTATATATTTATCATTCCCTGGCTTCAAACTTTTCATATTGTGTGTGTGTGTGTGTGAGAGAGAGAGAGAGAGAGAGAGAGAGAGAGAGAGAGAGAGAGAGAGAGAGAGAGAGAGAGAGAGAGAGAGAGAGAGAGAGAGAGAGAGAGAGAGAGAGAGAGAGAGAGAGAGAGACGCGTTAACCCTTTCAATACAAGAGGCCTTACCTGAGCCTTGTAGAAATCGTCTAGTGCTTACAAGCATACAAGAAATTATCAAAAGATTATCTTAACCCTTTCTGTACCAGCGACGTCCTTTTAACTTTGTTCTGGTATTATTCAGTTTAAAGGGGGTCTCCAGCCATTAACAGGCTTCGAACTATCTCACTTAACCCTTTGTACTTCCACAGATCCTTCTTAAGCTGCACAAAATCGTCTAAATATAGCTAGAATAAAATAAAAAAAGACATCGCCGGTACAGAAGGGG
>CM064504.1:1719189-1731689 GCA_032716605.1 Paralithodes platypus
TTAAACATGAGGGAGAAAGGGGTCCAGAAGTTAGAGGTGGTTATGTTTTAAGGGGACATGGGCTGTTTTAAGGGGACATGGGCTGTTTTAAGGGGACATGGGCTGTTTTAAGGGGACATGGGCTGTTTTAAGGGGACATGGGCTGTTTTAAGGGGACATGGGTTGTTTTAAGGGGACATGGGCTGTTTTAAGGGGACATGGGCTGTTTTAAGGGGACATGGGCTGTTTTAAGGGGACATGGGGTGTGATAAGGGGACATGGGCTGTTATAAGGGGACATGGGCTGTTTTAAGGGGACATGGGGTTGTTTTAAGGGGACATGGGCTGTTTTAAGGGGACATGCGCTGTTTTAAGGGGACATGGGCTGTTTTAAGGGGACATGGGCTGTTTTAAGGGGACATGGGCTGTTTTAAGGGGACATGGGCTGTTTTAAGGGGACATGGGCTGTTTTAAGGGGACATGGGCTGTTTTAAGGGGACATGGGCTGTTTTAAGGGGACATGGCCTTCTTTTAAGGGGACATAGTTTTAAGGGGACATGGGCTGTTTTAAGGGGACATGGGCTGTTTTAAGGGGACATGGGCTGTTTTAAGGGGACATGGGCTGTTTTAAGGGGACATGGGCTGTTTTAAGGGGACATGGGCTGTTTTAAGGGGACATGGGCTGTTTTAAGGGGACATGGGCTGTTTTAAGGGGACATGGGTTGTTTTTCTGGTCACCCTTCTTCCTCATGCTTACCCCCAATAGTTTTAAGGGGACATGGGCTGTTTTAAGGGGACATGGGTTGTTTTAAGGGGACATGGGCTGTTTTAAGGGGACATGGGTTGTTTTAAGGGGACATGGGCTGTTTTTCTGGTCACCCTTCTCCCTCATGCTTACCCCCAATAGTTTTCAGATGTTATGACGTTCGGCCCATTAGTTTGGCGATTTTAATACCTTTTTCCCCATTTCGTTGTCAATTTTAAGACCTTTCGTGCCATTTGGGTGTCGATTTTTTCCTGGCGAGCGATAGCGAGCCTGTAATCTTAAGAGTAATCGGCCTTCGGCCGGGACATTTTTCTACCGAAAAATGTACAAATTAATCTAGAAGGGGGATCTGATGGATTTTTTTTTAAAGTTTGATGGAGGTCTAGGGAGGAAACTAAACAAAATAATAAATAAATGAAAATCTACCAAAAAGTGAACCATCCGTTAACCTCCGTTTGTCTTTCTGTCTGTCTTTTTGTTTGTAAACAAGATATCTCAATAAGTTATGAACCGACTGTCACGAAGTTTGGTGGTCAGATAGGATATGCTCCAAGGAAGAAGTGATTTAATGTAGGAGGCATTTTTTGTTCTCTCTCTCTCTCTCTCTCTCTCTCTCTCTCTCTCTCTCTCTCTCTCTCTCTCTCTCTCTCTCTCTACGATGCACTGCCCTTACTCTCCCTCAAACCCTAATTCCTCTTCCTCGTAAACCTTATCTCTATCTCTCTCTATCCCTCTCTCTCTCTCTCTCTCTCTCTCTGTGTTTGTATTCCTATCATGCACTCTAAGCCTCCCATTCGCTCGACACACACACACACACACACACATATTCAAACCAACACGTATGCATACACTTACACACATTCATATTACACACAAGCACACATGAACAAACATACACACCTACGTACACACACTGGACACATACATGTCTAAGCACACAAATAAACACACACACACGCACACTTCCTCTCTCTCCCCTCTTGATAACTCACCTCACCCTCCACCTACCGTCTTCTCTCTCACTCTCACACACACACACTCACTCTCACTCTCTCTCTCTCTCTCTCTCTCTCTCTCTCAAATCAATCTCCATTCCTTCCATTCCCTTCCATTGTGTATATTACAAGTATGAAGTCTGTTTTTTTAGTCACCCTCCCTCGCACTCTTATATATATATATATATATATATATATATATATATATATATATATATATATATATATTACAAAGTCCTTATTTTTACCAGTTGAATATTTCATATGGATTAAATAGTTATCTCTAATATACATTTACTCATTCACCCTCTCTCTCATACACCTAGTCTTCCTCGCACTCTCTCAGGCATTCTGTAGTCTCTCTCTCTCTCTCTCTCTCTCTCTCTCTCACACACTCTCTCTCTCTCTCACACACTCTCTCCCCTCTCTCTCATACACTCCAGTCTCTCTCTCTTTCTCTCTCTCACCCACACTCTTCCAGTCTCTCTGTCTCTCTCTCTCACCCACACTCTCCCTCTCGCTCTCATACACTCTCCAGTCTCTCTCTCTCTCTCTCTGTCTCTCCCCTCAGCGAGATAACTCAGCTCACCCTCCTACACCGTGGCCCCTTCCTCGCCAATTAAGATCGTGGACTCCCTTCGCCTCCACCACCACCACCACCACCACCACCAGCTAGCCTCGCCGTCAGGTCTAGCTAGCCTCTCGTCGTCTTTAGGGAGTTTACGGGAGGTCGGTGGTCGGTAGGTGGTCGTTCAGGGGTTGGTTTGGTCGTTAGGTGGTTGATTTAGTCGTTAGGTGGTTGATTTAGTCGTTAGGTGGTTAATTTGGTAGTTAGGTAGTTAATTTGGTTGTTAGGTGGTTGATTTGGTCGTTAGGTGGTTGATTTGGTTGTTAGGTGATTGATTTGTTTTTAGGTGGCTGATTTGGTAGTTATGTGGTTGATTTGGTCGTTAGGTGGTTGATTTGGTTGTTAGGTGGTTGATTTGGTTGTTAGGTGGTTGATTTGTTTTTAGGTGGTTGATTTGGTCGTTAGGGGGCCGTTCCGGGGTTGATTTGGTTGTTACGTGGTTGATTTGGTTGTTACGTGGTTGATTTGGTGGTTGATTTGTTTGTTAGGTGGTTGATTTGGTTGTTAGGTGGTTGATTTGTTTGTTAGGTGGCTGATTTGGTCGTTAGGTGGTTGATTTGTTTGTTAGGTGGCTGATTTGGTCGTTAGGTGGTTGATTTGGTCGCTAGGTGGTTGATTTGGTTGTTAGGTGGTTGATTTGTTTTTTTAGGTGGTTGATTTGGTTGTTAGGGGGTCGTTCGATGGTTGATTTGATCGTTAGGTGGTTGATTTGGTTGTTACGTGGTTGATTTGGTCGTTAAGTGGCTGATATCGCTCGCCAGGAAAAAAAATGACACCTAGATGGCAAGAAAGGTCTAAATATTGACAAAGAAATGGGGTGAAAGACTGAAAGGTCATAAAATTGCCAAACTAATGGACCGAATGTCTTAACATTAGAAAGCTAATTGGGCTAAACATGAGGGAGAAAGGGGGGGGGGGGCCAGAGAAATCAACCATCTTCCCCCTTTACGATTGTGGCTCCCTTCGTGCGACACCCCCCCCCCCCCTAGTTACCTTCGCCGTCAGGTCTAGGTACTATAACCCAAAGTAGTATATATATATATAATATATATATATATATATATATATATATATATATATATATATCTACTGTATATATAGAGAGAGATATATATATTATATATTTATATATATATATATATATATCTATATATATACCGGTATATATATATATATATATATATTATACTTTGCTATAACCTGTTCCAAATGTGTAGGCCAGAAATCGTGAACCCTTACCTCTTTAACTTATAAAAAAGGGCTAGAGAAAATGGGCTATAAATGTCCTGGCTGACCCTTCCCAAATGATAGAAATATTAGCTCCAGTCATTCGCGAGTTATTTACGTATAGGTTAAGGGGTTAGTGGATTTTATTTTATTTTTTATTTTATTTTTGTTTGGTCTATTAATTCAGTTATTTTTATATTTTTTAATTTCGTCGCTAGACCTCCATCAAGCTTAGAAACATACCCCTGGACCCCCCTTCAAGATAAATGTGTACATTTTTCGGTAACAAATGGACGGTTCCTCTTAAAATTACAGGCTTGCTATTGCTCGCCAGAAAAAAATCGACACCTAAATGGCACGAAAGGTCGTAAAATTTACAACGAAATGGGGCGAAGGTGTTTAAATAGCCAAAATAATGGGCCAAACGTCTTAAAATCTCAAAACTAATGGGGCTAAACACGAGGGAGAAAGGGGTCCAGCAAAAACAACACCTGCTCCCTTAATGTTCAAGAAATTTGGCCTACTTAACCCTCTCCGACATATGACGCGATTTTGAGCCTATTAGGGATACTTTAAAGCCTTTGTTACCATTAGGGGTATTTAGAAACCTTTAGTTTAGTTACTTCAACCTCTGCAGTTGTCTTTGAGTTAGCTGTGGCCAGAACACTAATTTTGGAGAGGAAATTATAAGAGTGAGAGAACAATTTCTTATTGCTAATCTGGCAACCTCTGCGTCATATGAGCGTGAAAGGGTTAACCTCCTTCACCACCATCACGAAATGTTCATCCTATTCTGGTTACCATTAGACGGTTTTCTTTAACCCTTTGAGTACCAGCGACGTGTGTTATATATTAGTCTAGCTATATCTAGACGATAGTATGCACCTAAAAAAGATCTGTGGTAGTTAAAAGGGTTGGTTGAGATAGTTTGAAGCCTTATAATTGCTAGAGGTCCTTCCTAAGCTGAATAAAATCGTGTACATATTGCCAGAATACAATCAAAGGGATGTCACCGGTACTGAACGGGTTAATTTGTAATCTACCTATATACTACTATAATCTACCTATATACTACTATAATCTACCTATATACTACTATAATCTACCTATATACTACTATAATCTACCTATATACTACTATAATCTACCTATATACTACTATAATCTACCTATATACTACTATAATCTACCTATATACTACTATAATCTACCTATATACTACTATAATCTACCTATATACTACTATAATCTACCTATATACTACTATAATCTACCTATATACTACTATAATCTACCTATATACTACTATAATCTACCTATATACTACTATAATCTACCTATATACTACTATAATCTACCTATATACTACTATAATCTACCTATATACTACTATAATCTACCTATATACTACTATAATCTACCTATATACTACTATAATCTACCTATATACTACTATAATCTACCTATATACTACTATATCTACCTATATACTACTATAATCTACCTATATACTACTATAATCTACCTATATACTACTATAATCTACCTATACACTACTATAATCTACCTATATACTACTATAATCTACCTATATACTACTATAATCTACCTATATACTACTATAATCTACCTATATACTACTATAATCTACCTATATACTACTATAATCTACCTATATACTACTATAATCTACCTATATACTACTATAATCTACCTATATACTACTATAATCTACCTATATACTACTATAATCTACCTATACACTACTATAATCTACCTATATACTATAATCTACCTATATACTACTATAATCTACCTATATACTACTATAATCTACCTCTATACTACTATAATCTACCTATATACTACTATAATCTACCTCTATACTACTATAATCTACCTATATACTCAAATGGGTCAGTACAATCTCAATCAACCCTCTTAGTAACATAAGGTATTTCTTAAACTGCATAAAATCATCTAATTGTAGCCAGAATGAAGGGTAATAAAGGCGTTATGGTGCTGAAGGGGTTAAGGGGAGGTTTTTAGTTTGCTCCCAAGACCTCCACCAAGCTTAAAAAAGTACCCCCCCAAGATAAATGTGTAAATTTTTCGGTAGGCTCCTCCCAAACTACAGGCTCGCTATCGCTCACCAGGAATAAATCGACCCCTAAGTGGCACGAAAAGTCGCAAAATTGACTATATAATGTGGCGAAAGGTCTTAAAATCGCCAAACTGATGGAGCGAACGTTTTAAAATCTCAAAACTAATGGGGCTAAATATGATAAAGAAAGAAAGAAAGAAAGAAGTCAGAAAGAATTAAAAAAAAAAATACTTTAATCAGTGACCCCCTTTCGAAGCTTGGCTCCCAGTCAGGTTCAGCCTTTCTCTCTCACGTGGGCGGGGGGGGGGGGGGGGGGGGGGGGGGGGGCGCGCCCCGGCGGCGGTTGTCAGGGGTCGTCCACCATGGTAATTCAGCGGGTGTTTCCTGGTGGTGGTCGTGTATTGAGTGATTGGGGGTCGTTCAGTTGTCCCTTTGAAGTAAGTGTATTTATTAGTTTGGGTGTGGTTAGTTTGGGTGTGGAGGACTATAAGGGACTATAAGGGACTATAAGGGACTATAAGGGACTATAAGGGACTCAATTCCTTTTTGCGGCTACTTTGGTGTCAGGCTCTCTCTCTCTCTCTCTCTCTCGTGGTGTAGTAGCTTTCTTGGTATCCCTGTCACACTTGACTTGACCTGCACAGTTGCCTGCATGAATCTGTACACACCCCGTCACAAATATAAGGAACGGAAAGAGTAGGATTGAATTATGTGTGTCATTTGTTATATAGAAGTTAAGGGAGGGGAGGTGTTTTCTGGACCCCTTTCTCCCTCATTTTGATATTTTAGGACGTTAGCCCGATTAGTTTAGCGATTTTAAGACCTATCTTGTCATTTAGATGTCAACTTTCTCCTGGCGAGCGGTAGCAAGCCTTCAATTTGGGAGGAATCAGCCTTCGGCCAGGGCATTAATCTGGAAAGCATGTCTTGGGGGTATTAATGTAGGTCTAGGGAAGAAAAAAATCTATAGGCCTAAATATACATATAAATAAATATACCGGTATATATATATATACAAATAACTAAATAAATATATACCCTTCATTTATATAAATAAATTAATTAATACAAATAAAACAATAAAAATATCCCCTTAATTGATATGAACAAATAAAGCCATTGCAACAAATTACTGGTATATGTCAACCACGCCCTATTTACTTCCATATATAGATAAGATAAGATAAGATAAGCGATACCTTTGTACTCTTCTTCATATATAAATCTACTAACATAAATAATAACAGGAGCGTATACGAATTACTGTGGGTAACTGTACATATTATTTGTGGAGTGTATGTGCTCGAACGGTCTTCACATGTACAAAGGAGTACAAAGGAAATCAAGCAACAACAGATCTAGTGACCCTTCTAGGTTGCTTGTCCTCCAAAACACTGAGGATCAAGTGTCCAAACAGTGGTTTAGAGTGGGTAAGGGAACATTGGAAAGGGAACTACTGCCCTGCCACTAACGTGGCAGGACTAGGAAGTTAGTAGGGGACAGATGGGTTAGTAACTGAGGGGAGGATAAAGTTATTCATTTACAAATGCAGTCAGTCGCGGGTTTGATGCGAGATATTTGTCTAGGCGGAATTTAAATGAATCAACGGTGCTGCAGTCTATAACGTCTCGGGGAAGCCCATTCCACAAGTTGACAACTCGATTGAAGAAGAAATTCTTAGATTCGTGCGAGTTAAAAGATTTACCAATAATTTTGCAACCGTTTCCCCGCGTGTAATTAGATTGGTCGATAGTGAAGTACTTACTACAGTTCATATTGTCGATGCCTTTGATGATTTTGAACACTTGAATTAAGTCGCCTCTTAATCTGCGCTGGGTTAAAGGAAATAGATTTAATTCTCTAAGACGCTCTTCGTATGGTTTGTTCTTTAGGCTAGGTATCATTTTGGTAACTCTACGTTGAACTCGTTCTAGCTTGTTTATATCTTTTTGGTAATAAGGGCACCAGGATTGAACGCAGTATTCCAGAAGAGGGCGGACTAAGGAATTGTAAAGGGTTAGGATAACTTCTTTGGATTTATGCTCAAATGACCTGCCTATAAAGCCAATTATTTTGTTTGCCTTCTTAACAACTTCTGAACATTGTTGACTCGGTTTTAGGTTACTCGATATTGTTACTCCCAGATCAGTTTCTCTGTTTACATTCTTAAGCGGAGTGCCATTCATCGAATAGTTTGCTTTCCTCATTTAGGTATCCGACATGTAGTACTTTACATTTATCCGCATTGAAACTCATTTGCCAAATTTGGGCCCAACATGACAATTTATCTAGATTGTGTTGGATATCGTCAACTTGTTCTTTTGAGAGTACGCTATTTGCAATTTTTGTATCGTCAGCAAATTTTGAGATTGTGCAGGTGAGACCCTCATCTATGTCGTTGATGTAAATTAGAAAGAGAATTGGTCCTAGTACCGATCCCTGGGGTACCCCGCTACTTACATTGGTCCATTTAGATGCCTTACCGTTTATGACTACCCTTTGCTTTCTGTTGCTGAGCCAATTTTCTATCCATTTCAACACACCGTCTTGTATTCCATGCGCTTTTAGTTTTAGCAGTAAACGTTTGTGGGGAACTTTGTCAAAGGCCTTTTGAAAATCAAGGTATATAATATCTACAGCTTTACTCTCATCGTAGAGGTTGAGGATATCGTGGAAGAAGTCTAAGAGGTTTGTTAAACAGGAACGTTTTTTTACGAAAGCCGTGTTGAGTATCTTTAAGTATGTTATTTTCCTCCAAGTGATTTACGAGTCTGTCTCGTATGACCGTTTCTAGCATTTTACATACAACTGAGGTTAAGCTAATTGGACGATAGTTACTGGGTAGGGATTTGCTGCCTTTTTTGAATATCGGTGTTACGTTGGCTAGCTTCCACTGATCAGGCATAGTTCCAGACTGCAAGGATTTATTGAATAGTAATGTCAGTGGTTTGGAGAGCTCATTCTTAGATTCCTTTAGAACTCTAGGCGAGATTGTATCAGGTCCTGGCGTTTTATTTACCTTGAGTTTATCTAAACAATTCAATACTTCTCTCTCTGTAACGGTGATATTGCTTAGAACATCTGAATTATCAATCTGAATCGGCGATGGTGTAGGGATATCACTGAGGTCTTCTGTTGTAAAAACTGATGCAAAGAAGGTATTGAGGGCATTACTCATTTGTACTTCGTCTTTGGTGTATTCTCCTTTTTCATCGACTAACGGTCCAACAGTTGAAGTAACTACTTTTTTCTTTCTGATATAACTATAGAATTCTTTCGGGTTTGTTTTACTTTGATTCGCAATATGTAACTCTAAGGTCTTTTTACTTTGCTTAATTAACTTTTTGGCTTTGCGTCGTAGCTCTACAAATTTCACCCGTTCTTCGTCATTTTGTGAGGATTTTAATCTATCATTAGCAAATTTTTTAGCAAGCAGGCAGTTTGAAATATCTTTATTCCACCATTTGGGCTTATTATTATGGCCTGGACGCCGTATTTTCGATGGTATGCAGTCTTGCACTGCTTTTAGGTAAGTGGTTTCGAATAACTTCCAAGATGTATTTATGTCGTTATTGTTAATTAAAAAGCTCCAGTCAGTTTCTTTAAACATAGCTCTAAGTTTATGGAAGTTTGCTTTCTTGAAATTAGGGACTTTTTCGATGCTACTATTTGGTTCGTTACTAGTAAACTTTAAAGTGAAAGTTATCGTACGATGGTCGCTGTTACTGAATTCATCACCAACATTCAAATTCTCTATCAATTCTTCTTTTGTTGCAAGTACAATGTCAAGAACGTTATTACCACGGGTCGGCATTCGAACAAATTGATTAAAGCGAACTCTCTTGCAAGTTCGTATACAAGTCATGTCCGGAGTGTGAAGTAAGAGTATCGCCCCACTTGGTCACAGGTAAATTAAAGTCGCCAAAAATTACGGTATCTTGTGAGTTACTTACATCTGCAATTTGTTCGTAAATTTCTCGGTCAGTTTGCACTGATTGAGCTGGAGGTCTGTATATTAACGCAAGTATTATTTTTGTACCTTTATTATTCTTTATTAGCACAAAAGATGTGTCGACGTTCACAATTTGAGGTTTTGACAGTTACTCTCTCTCTCTCTCTCCCAAATACACACATCATGCCACAAAACACACAAACACAATCCCCCTCAACCAAAACACACATACCATACACACACAATACTTCCCCCCCTCACCCCCCCCCCTCCCCTCCACACACACACACTTATCATACCACAACACACACATACAGACATATATATACACACACACACACACACACACACACACACACACACACACACACACAATCCCCCCCAAACATACATAACACACACAAAAAAATGCCTTCCACCTCATCCTTCCACATACACACATATCATACCACAACACACACACACACAAACCCCTTCCAAACATACATAACATACACACACAATACCCCCTACAAAACGTACTCACACACACACACAATAATCCAATATCCCTCCGCCCCACACCCGCGCCTCCGCCCATTCTAACCCTACCGCCCACTGACACAATTTCTGCCAAGATGGGCGGCTGGTAGGTGTGATGGTGCGGTTGGGTGGGTAGGGATGGTTTGGGGTGGGTGAGTGGTGGGTTGAAATATGTAGGATGAGTAAGTGAAAAGGTGTAAAAATGAGTTAATATGTATGAGTGGGCGAGTGAAAATATGGGTGGTTGGATGGGAATGGGTGGATGGGTGTGTGGGTGAATATAAGTGGATGGGTGGTTGGATAGGTGAGCGGGTAGAGGTGGATGGGTGAGTGGGTGACTATGAGTGGATTGACGGGTGAGATACTAGGAGTGGATAGGTGATTCAGAAGGTGTGGATGGGTGGGTAATTGGGTGTGGTGGCTATCATGGTGGGTAAGTGGATGTGCGTTGGATGGATAAGTGGATATGGGTGGGTGTAAAGATGTGGATGGGTATGGTGATGATGGTGTTGAGTGTGGTGGATGATGTGGTGGTATAGTAGTGATGATGGTGGAAGGCGTGGTGAGGATGGAGGAAGATATGGTGGTGATTGTGTTCGGTATGGTGGTGATGGTGTTAAGAGTGGTGAAGGGTGTGGTAATGATGATGTTGGATGTAGTGATGGTGTGGTGGATGTTGTTGGGCATGGTGGTGGTGGTGGTGGTGGTGGTGGTGATGATGGCAGTCAGAGTAGTAGTGGTGGTGGTGGTGGTGGTAGTGGTGGTGGTGGTAGTGGTGGTGATGGCAGTCAGTGTAGTAGTAGTGGTGGTGGTGGTGATGGCAGTCGGTGTGGTGGTGATGGTGGTGGTGGTGACGGTGGTGGTGGTGGTGGTAGTGGTGGTGATGGCGGTCAGTGTAGTAGTGGTGGTGGTGGTGGTGGTGATGGCAGTCGGTGTGGTGGTGGTGGTGACGGTGGTGGTGACGGTGGTGGTGGTGGTAGTGGTGGTGATGGCGGTCAGTGTAGTAGTAGTGGTGGTGGTGAATGTGGTGACGGTGGTGGTGTACGTGCGGATTAGCGTAGGACGAAATCCCTACCGGAAAAAAGTCCCTCCCCCGACACAATGCCCCCGCCCCCCTCCCCCCACAGCCCCCTTTGCTATTTGGTTTCGGGGGGGGGGGGGGGGGGCAGCGGCATTATTTTCCGGCAGATTTTTTTTTCAGGTAATTTTTCCTGAGGAGGATGTTTGTTTTTGTTTTGTTTTTTAATATAAATATATGGTGTGTGGGTGTGATATTAGAGGGAGGGTCAGCAAAGGAGAGTGTGAAGCTAAATTCCCACTGAAAACAGAAAAAAAAAAGTTAATACTTTGAAAGGGGAGGAAAAAAAACTACCCTTTCAGCAAGGAGAGGTAATTTTGTTTATAATCTGTTAATTATGGTTTAGACGGATCAGTGAGTGTCAGAGATACTGATTCCTAAGCTGAGTAAAATGTGTGTGTGTGTGTGTGTGTGTGTGTTACTCAGTTACTCAGTTACTTGTTCGTCAAGGGGAATCCACGCAATGCGAGCTAAGCTCATTATTATCGCGCCTCCTTAACTGGGAATGTATTGCGTGAAATGCATGTTAAGTGTTTATGTATCGTTGGAATGGCTGTGGATGTGTGTGTAGTCTGTATTTTTAGCCAATTGGCGACATCTGGTAACGAAGGCTTTGGGTTAATCTGTACGGTACCATTCTCACTACGGTACCAGTCTCACCCGAAGGCTTAGGTTGACCAGTAGCTTAGGTTGACCAGTACGATACCCATCTCACCTTGTAACCGATCACCAACCCCAGATGGGACGTCACAATTTCGTCCACTTATTCCAGGTTCCTAATTATACTGCTAGGTGAACAGAGGCTACACCGTTAGGAGACTTGTCCAAATGTCTCTTCCCCGCCCGGGTCTCGAACCCGGGACCTTCTGGTTGTGAGCCAGACGCGCTATCCGTTACGCCACGGGGAGGTGTGTGTGTGTGTGTGTGTGTGTGGTTGTGTGTGTGTGTGTGTGTGGTTTTTTTGTTTGTGTGGGAGGATACATTCAGGGGGGATTCAGTCCACGGAAATTCTATCCAAGGTATTATTTAGGGGAATTTAATCTTAGAGGGTATTTCTGGGGTATTTTGTCATAAGGAGAGATGGGCGTATTTATTTGATCATTTATGTATCTTTATAATATATTTTTAGTTTCCTCCCTAGACCTCCATCAAGCTAAAAAAACACCCGCCCAAGATAATTGTGTACGTTATTTGATAGAAAAATACACCCTCAGTATCCCCCCCCCCCTTCCCTAGTCATCACACTTTCA
>CM064504.1:1736689-1741689 GCA_032716605.1 Paralithodes platypus
TATATATATATATATATATATATATATATATATATATATATATATATATATATATATATATATATATATATATATACTGTATACTGTATATAACTCACTAGACCTCCACCAAAGGTTTAAAAAATACCCCCCAAAACGCCTTTCGAGATAAATGTGTACATATTGTTCGATATAAAACTGTCCGGGTCAAAGGCTGATTCCTCCTAAACACCAGGCGTATATTGGGTGGTATATGACGGTAGGTATGTGGTATGTGTATATTGGGTGGTATATTACGGTAGGTATATATGTGGTATGTGTGGGCGTATATATGTGTTATGTGTATTGGGTGGTATATTACGGTAGGTATGTGGTATGTGTGGGCGTATATATGTGGTATGTGTATATTGGGTGGTATATTACGGTAGGTATGTGGTATGTGTGGGCGTATATATGTGGTATGTGTATATTGGGTGGTATATTACGGTAGGTATGTGGTATGTGTGGGCGTATATATGTGGTATGTGTATATTGGGTGGTATATTACGGTAGGTATATATGTGGTATGTGTGGGCGTATATATGTGGTATGTGTATATTGGGTGGTATATTACGGTAGGTATGTGGTATGTGTGGGCGTATATATGTGGTATGTGTATATTGGGTGGTATATTACGGTAGGTATGTGGTATGTGTGGGCGTATATATGTGGTATGTGTATATTGGGTGGTATATTACGGTAGGTATGTGGTATGTGTGGGCGTATATATGTGGTATGTGTATATTGGGTGGTATATTACGGTAGGTATGTGGTATGTGTGGGCGTATATATGTGGTATGTGTATATTGGGTGGTATATTACGGTAGGTATATATGTGGGAGGTGTGGGCGTATATATGTGGGAGGTGTGGGCGTATATATGTGGTATGTGTGGGCGTATATATGTGGTATGTGTGGGCGTATATATGTGGTATGTGTGGGCGTATATATGTGGTATGTGTGGGCGTAGGAGCAGTAAGGGGAGATGGCCCGTTTTTCTGGCTCCCCCCTTTCTTCCTCATGCTTAGCCCCTTTAGTTTTCGAATATTAAGACGTTCGCCCCATTAGTTTGACGATTTTAAGACCTTTCGCCCCTTTAATTGTCAATATTAAGGCTATTCGTGTCATTTAGGTGTCGATTTTTTCCTTGCGAGCGATAGCGAGCCTGTAATTTAAGAGGAACCGGCCTTCGGCCGGGAAATTTTTCTACCGAAAAATGTACAAATATATCTTGAAGAGAGATCCAGGGGTTGTTTTTTTAAAGATTGATGGAGGACTACGGAAGAACCTAGAATAACATTTATATACGACAACATTTATATATGACAACATTTATATATGACAACATTTATATATGACAACATTTATATATGACAACATTTATATATGACAACATTTATATATGACAAAATTTATATATGACAACATTTATATATGACAACATTTATATATGACAACATTTATATATGACAACATTTATATATGACAACATTTGCCATAAAGTAAGGGCGGGCGTGGGGTGAAGTGATGGGCGTATATTGGGTGGTATATTTACGGTAGGTATGTGGTATATGTGTGGGCGTAGGATCAGTAAGGGCGGCCGTGGGAAGAGGTGATGGATGACAGGCGCCCGTAATAACACGATCGATGGGCGGCTGGGCCAGATATTATGTTCCCGTGTATCTTTTTATTATCTTTTTATGACCTCTCTCTCTCTCTCTCTCTCTCTCTCTCTCTCTCTCTCTCTCTCTCACACACACACACACACACATTTCCAATAGCGTACACCAATAAATAAATAAAATAAATAAAAGTTTAATTTGGCTCCCGCTCTCTCAACTTTCGGGGGGAAGACACTTGCTACATGCAGCTTTGCCTTTTGTCTCCTTCCTACACAGAAAAACAACACGCACAGACAGACACACACACACACTTTTTTCTTCTGTCATGTTCTCTTTCTTGATTCCATGTCTCACTTCTTACCTCTTCCCTTCAATCCTAACCTCTCTCTCTCTCTCTCTCTCTCTCTCTCTCTCTCTCTCTCTCTCTCTCTCTCTCTCTCTCCAAAATAGGGCTCATTCGCAACGTCCCCCCCCCCCGCCCCCTCCCTTTTTTTATTTAAATTGTATTATTTTTGTTTATTTTCTTGTTTTTTATGATAAACTAGCAGGTCATCCACCCTTTTTTTATTTAAATTGTATTATTTTTGTTTATTTTCTTGTTTTGTATGATAAACTAGCAGGTCATCCACCCTTTTTTTTATTTAAATTGTATTATTTTTGTTTATTTTCTTGTTTTTATGATAAACTAGCAGGTCATCCACCCTTTTTTTATTTAAATTGTATTATTTTTGTTTATTTTCTTGTTTTTATGATAAACTAGCAGGTCATCCACCCTTTTTTTATTTAAATTGTATTATTTTTGTTTATTTTCTTGTTTTTTATGATAAACTAGCAGGTCATCCACCCTCCTTTCCCTTAACCCCTTCAGCAACCATGACGTCATTGATACCATATTCGGGTTGCCATTAGACAATTTGGCTAGAGTTTATAATCAACCTCTAGAGAACGCAAGAGGGTCAAAACCATCTCCATAAACCCTCTGAATAACATAGGTCCTTCTTAAGGGGAGGTTTCTAGTTTGTTTCCTACTTCTCCAGCAACCTTAAAATGTTACCCCCTTGACCCCCTTTCAAGATAAATTTGTACATTTTTCGGTAAAAAAAAAATCCCGGCCGAAGGCCGGTTACTCTTAAATTACAGGCTCGCTATCGCTCGCCAGGATAAAATCGACACCTAAATTGCACGAAAGGTCTTAAAATTGACAGAATGGGGCGGAAATTCTTAAAATCACCAAACTAATGGGGCGAACGTCTTAAAATCTAAAAAACAATGGGGCTAAACATGAGGGAGAAAGGGGTAAAGAAAATAATCCCTCAAGTGGAAATCTCCCCTTAAACTGCATACAATCGTCTAATAGCCATAGAATCCAAGGTAACAATACGTCATGACGCTGAAGGTGTTAAAGGCCCGCCCGTCTTACTATCTCAAAAACCAATGGGGCTAAACATGAGGGAGAAAGGGGGTTCCATGCATTGTAGCCCATTCCCCTTCATGCCGGCCAACAACGGGATTATTCACACTATAACAAACAAACACACACACACACACCCTAACCACACACCTCTAAGATGATAATTGACCACTTGCGAGCTTTAGGGCCCTATAAGGAAGTTGGAGCCGTAAACATCGATATTAAGGGGAGGTTTCCACTCGAAGGATTTTTTTATTGATCCCATTCTCCCTCATGTTTTGCTCCATTAATTTTGATATTTTAAGACGTTTGCCCCATTAGTTTGGCGATTTTAAGAACTTTCGCCCCATTTCTGTAAATTTTAAGATATTTCGTGCCATTTAGGTGTCTATTTTTTCCTGGCGAGCGTTAGCGAGCCTGTGGTTTAGGAGGAACCGGCCTTCGGCCGGGAAATTTTTCTACCGAAAAATGTACACATTTATCTTGAAAGGGGGTCAAGGGGGTGTAATTTTAAGCTTGATGAAGGTCTAGGGAACAAACTAAAAACCTCCCCTTAACCCGTGCACTACCGGTGACATCCTCTTCATCCTCTTCTGGCCAACTGTTAGACAAATGTATTCAGCTTAGGAAGGATCTGTGGTAGCTCAAAGGATGAACTGGGATGCTGTGTAGTTTTTTAATGGTTAAGAGGTCCTTCCTAAACCTGATAAAATCACCTAATACTTGCCAGAACATAATTAATAGGATGTAACCGGGACTGAAGGGGTTAAGGGGAGATCTCCACTTGAGGGATTTTTTTCATGACCCTTCCCTCCCTCATGTTTAGCCCCATTGCTTTTGATATTATAAAACGTTTGCCCCATTAGTTTAGCGATTTTAAGAACTTTCACCCCATAGTAAGACCTTTTGTGCAATTCAGGTGTCGATTTTATCCTGGCGAGCGATAACGAGCCTGTAATTTAAGAGGAACCGGCCTTCGGCCGGGAAATTTTTCTACCGAAAAATGTACAAATTTATCTTGAAAGGGACTCAAGGGGGTGTAATTTTAAGCTTGATGGAGGTCTAGGGAACAAACTAAATACCTACCCTTAATTTGATCTAGTATGTGTTAAATTTGATCTTATGTTATATAAATGTACTACAACCGTATTTTAGCTGGTAATTCTGCTATTTAGGGATGTCTGCAGCTCCAACTTCCTTATATAGCCTGGAACTCACAAGTGGTCATCCTTAACCCCTTCAAGACCGGAGACATCTCTCTATTATATTCTAGCAAATATTAAACGATGTTATGCAGTTTAGACAAGGCCTCCAGCAATTAACAAGCTTCGAACTATCTCACTTAACCAATTTCACTACCCCAGATCCTTCTTAAACTGCACAAAATCGTCTAAATATAGCTAGCATCAAATTAAAAACACGTCGCCGGTACAGAAGGGGTTAAGGGGGAAGGCTTTCTTTATTGGTCGAGTTTTTTTGTCTTCATATATATATATTTATTATTATTGTTATTATATTATTTGTATTTCCTCGCTAGACCTCAATTAAGCTTAAACACAAAGATATCGCTCCCTAGACAACCCCCCCCCCCCCCACGCCCCCCTCCCCTTGGAGATAAATTTGTACATTTTTCGTATGTCTCGGCTGAAGGCCAATTCCTCCTAAGATTGCAGGCTCGCTTTCGTTCGCCAGGAAATAATCGACACCTAAATGGCACGAAAGGTCCTAATGTTGACAAAGAAATGGGGCGAAAGGTCTTAAAATCGCCAAACTAATGGGGCTAAACATAAGGGAGAAGGGGGTCAGAAAAAGTAACCATCTCCCATTAAGCGATTACCCATTCGCCCTGGAAAATACTAGAGGACGGTATTCAGCTTAAGAGGGGGGGGGGGGGGTTTCTGGACCCCCTAATCCCTCGTGTTTAGCTTCATTCGCTTTGAGATCTTAAGA
>CM064504.1:1746689-1766689 GCA_032716605.1 Paralithodes platypus
ACTCGCCAGGAAGAAATCGATACCTGGATGGGGATAAACGACTTAAAACAGTTGGTTGAATGGGGCCGAATGGATACAAGCCAGGGAAAGAGAGAAAAGGCGAGAAAGAGAAGAAAAAAAACGGTGATCCCCCCCCCCCCCTTAAACGACATTACACGTTTTAACCCCTTCAGTACCGGCGACGTCCTTTTAACTTAATTCTGGCTACTATTAAACGACTTTATTCAGTTTTTAAAGGGCCTCCAGCAATTTACCAAGCTTGGAACTCTCTCACTTGACCATTTTTACTACCACAGGTCCCTCTTAAGCTGCATAAACTCGACTAAAGATAGACTAGAAGGAACTTGAAAAGACGTCGCCGGTACAGAAGGGGTTAACCAGTCTTCCTTTCCATTAATAACCCTTTCGTGCTATGAAGGCTTATTAACACTATTCTGCCCAACATGAGACGATTTTACTCAGCTTAGGAAGGCGCTCTAGGAATCAAAGGGGTAATTAATGTCTGTTCTGAATTAACCCTCTATAGCTCCCTCAATTAACCCTCTATAGCTCCCTCAATTAACCCTCTATAGCTCCCTCAATTAACCCTCTATAGCCCCCTCAATTAACCCTCTATAGCTCCCTCAATTAACCCTCTATAGCCCCCTCAATTAACCCTCTATAGCTCCCTCAATTAACCCTCTACAGCTCCCTCAATTAACCCTCTATAGCTCCCTCAATTAACCCTCTATAGCCCCCTCAATTAACCCTCTACAGCTCCCTCAATTAACCCTCTATAGCTCCCTCAATTAACCCTCTATAGCCCCCTCAATTAACCCTCTATAGCTCCCTCAATTAACCCTCTATAGCTCCCTCAATTAACCCTCTATAGCTCCCTCTCAATTAACCCTCTATAGCTCCCTCAATTAACCCGTCTATAGCTCCCTCAAATTAACCCTCTAAGCTCCCGCAATTAACCCGCTCCCTACAGCTCCGTCAATTAACCCTCTATACTCCCTCAATTAACCCCTCTATAGCTCCCTCAATTAACCCTCTATAGCTTCCTCAATTAACCCTCTATAGCTCCCTCAATTAACCCTCTATAGCTCCCTCAATTAACCCTCTATAGCTCCCTCAATTAACCCTCTATAGCTCCCTCAATTAACCCTCTACAGCTCCCTCAATTAACCCTCTACAGCTCCCTCAATTAACCCTCTATAGCTCCCTCAATTAACCCTCTATAGCTCCCTCAATTAACCCTCTATAGCTCCCTCAATTAACCCTCTACAGCTCCCTAATTAACCCTCTATAGATCCCGCAATTAACCCTTTATAGCTCCCTCAATTAACCCTCTATAGCTTCCCTCAATTAACCCTCTATAGCTTCCCTCAATTAACCCTCTATAGCTCCCTCAATTAACCCTCTAATAGCTCCTCAATTAACCCGCTAAAGCTCCCCTCAATTACCCTCTAGCTCCCTCAATTAACCCTCTAGCTCCCTCAATTAACCCTCTAGCTCCCTCAATTAACCCTCTAGCTCCCTCAATTAACCCTCTACAGCTCCCTCAATTAACCCTCTATAGCTCCCTCAATTAACCCTCTATAGCTCCCTCAATTAACCCTCTATAGCTCCCTCAATTAACCCTCTATAGGTCCCTCAATTAACCCTCTATAGCTCCCTCAATTAACCCTCTATAGCTCCCTCAATTAACCCTCTATAGCTCCCTCAATTAACCCTCTATAGGTCCCTCAATTAACCCTCTATAGCTCCCTCAATTAACCCTCTATAGGTCCCTCAATTAACCCTCTATAGCTCCCTCAATTAACCCTCTACAGCTCCCTCAATTAACCCTCTATAGCTCCCTCAATTAACCCTCTATAGCCCCCTCAATTAACCCTCTACAGCTCCCTCAATTAACCCTCTATAGCTCCCTCAATTAACCCTCTATAGCCCCCTCAATTAACCCTCTATAGCTTCCTCAATTAACCCTCTACAGCTCCCTCAATTAACCCTCTACAGCTCCCTCAATTAACCCTCTATAGCTCCCTCAATTAACCCTCTATAGCTTCCTCAATTAACCCTCTATAGCTTCCTCAATTAACCCTCTACAGCTCCCTCAATTAACCCTCTATAGCTCCCTCAATTAACCCTCTATAGCTCCCTCAATTAACCCTCTATAGCTTCCTCAATTAACCCTCTACAGCTCCCTCAATTAACCCTCTATAGCTCCCTCAATTAACCCTCTATAGCTCCCTCAATTAACCCTCTATAGCTTCCTCAATTAACCCTCTATAGCTTCCTCAATTAACCCTCTACAGCTCCCTCAATTAACCCTCTATAGCTCCCTCAATTAACCCTCTATAGCTCCCTCAATTAACCCTCTATAGCTCCCTCAATTAACCCTCTATAGCTCCCTCAATTAACCCTCTATAGCTCCCTCAATTAACCCTCTATAGCTCCCTCTGAATTCCTTAGTAATCTGAATACAATCGATTAACCCTCTCCGACATATGACGCAATTTTGAGCCTATTGGGGATACTTTAAAGCCTTTGTTACCATCAGGGGTATTTAGAAACCTTTAGTTTAGATACTCCAACCTCTGCAGTTGTCTTTGAGTTAGCTGTGGGCAGAAAACGAATGTTGGAGAGGTAATTATAAGAGTGAGAGAACTCTATTTCCTATTGCTAATCCGGCAACCTCTGCGTCATATGTGCGTGAAAGGGTTAATGGTCGCCAATATAATTATAAGGGAGTAATGGGTCCCCTTATACTGAATGAATTAAGGGGAGGCAGACCGTTTTTCTGGACCCCCCCCCCCCTAGATTTGAGATTATAAGACGTTCGGCCCATTAGTTTGGCAATTTTAACACCTTTCGCCCCATTTCGTGGTCAATTTTAAGACCTTTCGTGCCATTTAGGTGTCGATTTTTGTCCTGGCGAGCGATAGCGAGCCTGCAATTTTTAAGAGGAATTTTTTGTATTTGTATTTATGTATTTATTTAATTGATTTATTGTCTGCGTCTTTATTTATGAGGCGGCGACATTAGTGTTGTTAAGGGGAGGTTTTTAGTTTGTTCCCTAGACCTCCATCAAGCTTAAAATTACACCCCCTTGAGTTCCTTTCAAGATAAATTTGTGCATTTTTCGGTAGAAAAATGTCCCGGCCGAAGGCCGGTTCCTCTTAAATTACAGGCTCGCTATCGCTCGCCAGGATAAAATTGACACCTGAATGGCACGAAAGGTCTTACTATGGGGTGAAAGTTCTTAAAAATCGCGCTAAACTAATGGGGCAAACGTTTTATAATATCAAAAGCAATGGGGCTAAACATGAGGGAGAAAGGGGTCAAGAAAAAAATCCCTCGAGTGGAGATCTCCCCTTAAGGGGAGGTTTTTAGTTGATGCCCTAGACCTCCATCAAGCTTAAAATTACTCCCCCTAGACCCCCTTTCAAGATAAATTTGTACATTTTTCGGTAGAAAAATTTCCCGGCCGAAGGCCGGTTGCCCTTAAAATACAGGCTCGCTATCGCTCGCCAGGAAAAAAATCGACACCTAAATAGCGCGAATAGTCTTAAAATTGACAGAAATGGGGCGAGGGTTCTTAAAATCGCCAAACTAATGGGGCAAGCGTCTTAAAATCTCAAAAGCAATGGGGCTAAACATGGGGGAAAAAGGGATCCAAAAAAAAAATCCTCCAGGTGGAAATCTCCCCTCAATGATAGGCAGTTGGTAGACTATATTCGCCTGCAGGAAATTAAATTAAAATTCACTGGTATGAAACTCACCCCGCCCCCCCACCCCCCCCCCCCCCCCCCCCCCCCCCCCCCCCCCCCCCCCCCCCCCTGCCCCCTCTTAATCAGCCTCATCAATAATAATGACGGTTAACAAGAGTTTATGATATTACTAGACGAACCACACACACACAAAGGAAGAAAACGTGTACTTACGACAATCTGGGGGTGCACTGAATCATAACTTACCTGTAAAAGAAGACAGGCTAATTAGTACAGGTAGGTTAATAGTTGTGACAAATCAATAACAACAACACCAATATATCCAGCAAAAAAAAAAAAAAAGAAGCTGACTAATACAAACGAGTTAATAGTTTTGAGACATAGCTCAATCATAATAACAACACAAACAACAACAACAACAACAACAATGATAATAATATATCCAGCACAAAAAAAACAGAAAAAAAAAAATAATTGCCTATCGAAACTGACCAATGACCACTTGTGCACCACCGCCTTCCCTATACCGGCACTGTAGCTTTGATTCCCAGATGTCCTTCCTTGAATACAAATCGCTACGTGGTAATTAGCATAACTAGTATGTAATTGGACCCAGCTCCAAACAGCTTATAATCTACCTGTTGGACTCAAAGGAGTAAATACGATCTCCATAAACCCTCTGAATAACACACAAATCCTTCTTTAAATGCATACAATCGTCTTAATTTAGCCAGAATAAGAGGTAAAAAGACGCCATGGTGCTGAAGGGGTTAAACCACTCTCTCTCTCTCTCTCTCTCTCTCTCTCTCTCTTTTTTTTTTTTTTTTTTTTTTGCTCCCTAGACCTCCATCAAACATAATACAATTAAAAGGAACCATACTACTGCATAGGGTGTTCCAGTGTGGTCATTTACGTCCATCTGTCATTAAGGGTAGATGGCCCGGTTTTCTGGTCCCCTTTCTCTCTCGTGTTAAGCCCCATTTGTTTTGAGATTTTAAGACATTCGCCCCATTAGTTTGGCGATTTTAACACCTTTCGTCTATTTCGTTGTCAATTTTAAGACCCTTTGTGCCATTTAGGTGGGGGTTTTTTCTTGGCGAGCGATAGCGAGCCTATCATTTTAGGACCGAAAAATGTGCAAATTTATCTTGAGGGGGGGTCTAGTAATTTTTTATTCTTTTTTTTCTTATTTTTATTTCTTATTTTTTATTCTTTTTATTCTTTTTGTTTAAGCTTGATGGAGGTCTAGGGAGGAAACTAAAGATGATATGAATAACTGAATAAATAGACCTTAATGTTATGTATTTCACTTACGGGGTACCGGTACTTTCTATCCCTGCTCACCTATTCTTATACCTATCCATCTAAGCGATCTCTCTCTCTCTCGCTCTCTCTTTCTCTCTATCTATCTCTCTCTCTCTCTGTCTTGTCTTAATTACTGTTCACATGCCTACCTACCCTTCTCTGTCTCTCTCCTATCTCCCTTTACGTCTCTCTCTCTCTCTCTCTCTCCCTGTCCGATCCCCTGTATCACCCTGCTTTAATTACTGTTCACATGCCTACCTACCCTTCTCTGTCTCTCTCCTATCTCCCTTTACGTCTCTCTCTCTCTCTCTCTCTCTCTCTCTCTCTCTCTCTCTCTCCCTGTCCGATCCCCTGTATCACCCTGCTTTAATTACTGTTCACATGCCTACCTACCCTTCTCTGTCTCTCTCCTATCTCCCTATCTCTCCATATGCATCTCTCTCTCTCTCTCTCTTCCTCCTTGACTTTCCCAGCCTTCCTCCACCGTCCCACACTCTCAATCCTTGTCCCCTCCCTTCCCATTCTGAAACCCCCATTCCCCCTTCTTCTTTGTATCCCTCTTTCCACCTCCTACCTCTCTTTACCCCTCATTTTCCCCAATATCCCTCTCTGTACCCCTCCTCCCTCCCTGTACCCCCATATCCCCCTTCTTTCCCTCCCTGCAACCCCACTTCATCCCTCTCTGCAAGCCCCCATCCCCCCTCCTCTGTCCCCCCCTTTTCCCCCCCTCCCACTATCCCCCCCCTCTTATTTTCCTCTTTATCCCCCCTTTCTTCCTCCTCCATCTGTGCACACCCTATTCCCACCATCCATCTCTTTACCCTCTTTTCTTCTCCCCCTCCCTCTCTTTACGCCCCCTTTCTCCCCTCTCTGCATCCGTCCACCCACCCCACTGCCTCCCCATGACTCCCTCGCTCCCCCCTCTCTCCCCTTCCTACCCTCTCTGCATCCCTCCCCCCACCCACCCCACTGCCTCCCCATGACTTCCTCTCTTCCCCCTTTTTCCCCTTCCTACCCTCTCTGCATCCCTTCCCCCACCCACCCCACTGCCTCCCCATGACTACCTCGCTCCCCTTCCCACCCTCTGCATCCGCCCCCCCACCACCCGCCTTCCTCCCCCTGATCCCCGCCCCCCCCCCCCCTGTGACCTGGGCTGAACCTTTTATTTATTACTCGGGGCAGGCTCAGGTCCCCCTCCCCCTCCTCCCTCCTCCTGCCGACCACCACCACGACCACCAACGCCACCACCACTACTATTACTACGACTACTACCACTATTTTCAGCCATACTACCACTATTACTACTACCACCACTGTTACGACCATGACCGCCAACGCCACCACTACTACCACTATCACTACGACCACCACTATTACTATTACTACTACCATCACTATTATTAAACACCCTACCTCTATTCCTAACTACAACCACCACCACCACCAGCACCACTATTACTACTACTACCACCACTATTTATAAACCCACCACCACTACTACTACTACTACTACTACTACTACTACTACTACTACTACTGCCAACAGTTCTGAAGTCAATACACCTTAAAATCCGAAATCAAATAATTAAGGGAATGATTTTAATTTAATCCCTTGTCCTCCATAAATTTTTGATAAATACACCACCAAACCCCCCCTTCGAGATAAATACACCACCAAACCCCCCCTTCGAGATAAATGTATAATTTTTTCGGTAGAAAGGCTGGTTCCTCTTAAATTGCAGGCTTGCAATCACTCGCCAGGAAAAAAATCGACACCTAAATGATACGAAAGGTATTGAAACTGACAAGGAAATGGGGCAAATGGTCTTAAAATCGCCAAACTAATGAGACGAACGTCTTAGAATTTCAAACCTAATGGGGCTAAGCATGAGTGAGGAGGGGGTCCAGAAAAAAACACTAAGTGAAATCATACTTTTAATTTAATATTCTTACTGCTAGGCTACTCTGTTCAGCTAAGGTAGGACCTTTCAAATTAAGGGGAGGTTTTTTCTGGATCCCTTTCACCCTAATGTTTAGCCCCATTAATTTTGACATGTTAGGACGTTCGCCCCGTTAGTATTGCGATTATAAGACCTTTCGCCCCATTTCTTTTTTTAATATTGAGACCTTTCGTGCCATGTAAGTGTCGAATTTTTCCTGGCAAACGAAAGCGCCTGTAAACTAAGGGTTACCAAAGTTTTATATTTTTCATTTGTTTTAAAGCTTGCATGAGGTCTAGAGAGTAAACTACCCCCCGCCCCACATACGAATAGTTGACTTACTATTGGGCTCAGTAGTACCTTCCTACCACTACTACCATCATCACCATCTCCCTACCACAAATACTACCTGTAATACCACACTACCATTACTCTACCACACCAACCACCTAACAACCACCCTCTGTGCTACCACAATACCATTACCATACCACACCAACCACCACCACCAACATTACCACTCTGCTACCACAACAACCACCACCACCTTGCTACCACAACTACCAGCATTACCACTCTGCTACCACAACAACCACCACCACCTTGCTACCACAACTACCACCATTACCACTCTGCTACCACAACAACCACCACCACCTAGCTACCACAACTACCACCATTACCACTCTGCTACCACAACAACCACCACCACCTAGCTACCACAACTACCACCATTACCACTCTGCTACCACAACAACCACCACCACCTAGCTACCACAACTACCACCATTACCACTCTGCTACCACAACAACCACCACCACCACCTTGCTACCACAACTACCACCATTACCACTCTGCTACCACAACAACCACCAACACCTAGCTACCACAACTACCACCATTACCACTCTGCTACCACAACCACCACCACCACTTTGCTACCACAACTACCACCATTACCACTCTGCTACCACAACAACCACCACCACCTAGCTACCACAACTACCACCATTACCACTCTGCTACCACAACAACACCACCACCTACCTACCACAACTACCACCATTACCACTCTGCTACCACAACAACCACCACCACCTTGCTACCACAACTATCACCATTACCACTCTGCTACCACAACAACCACCACCACCTTGCTACCACAACTACCACCATTACCACAACTACCACCATTACCACTCTGCTACCACAACAACCACCACCACCTTGCTACCACAACTATCACCATTACCTCCTCCGTCGCCACCAACGTTGAATGCCCCAGGGGGGGAAAGAGAGAGAGAGAGAGATCGAGATCCTCCCCATCTCTCTCTCTCTCTCTCACATATATATATATATATATACTGTATATACAGTATATATATATATATACTGATATATATATATATATATATATATATATATATATAATATATATATATATATATATATATATATATACTGTATATATATATATATATATACTGTATATATTATATATATATATATATATACATATAAAAGTATATGTATATATATATATTAAGAATATATATAAATATATATATATACTGTATATACCCACCACATAAACTGTATGTACAGTCACGAGCATATATGGCGTTATTATAATTATAGTTTTTCACCAACCAACTGCACTTCTAAACTCAATTAATGAAATCAACAAATACATGTGGCATTCCAAGGACTCGAACCTAGGACACTCACACCGAGATTCCGAGCACTTATGCATTACGCTATCAAGACAGTTGTTGTTGTTGTTGTTGTTGTTCCTCAAGCTGCCTGGCCGAACAGCCCCAAGGCCCCGAGCAATTCCAAGGCCATAACCGAGCGCCCCCACAGAACCCTCCCCGCCGACCACAATAAAGCCTGGGTGACCGAAGCCACTCCATGGCGGGGAGCTGAGGAGGGTGCGGAAACGCCCGGAAAACCAAAGCCCCACCCAGGGCCCTGTGCCCCTCAGCAATTATGAAGAGAAAGTTGAGGGGCAAGGGAAAAATGTGACGCTTTGGCTTCCAATCTTGGTAGATTGGGAGGTCAATCCACGGAAGAGACGCCGTCACTTGAGATCCAGAAAACACACAAGCTAAAGGAACAGTCAGAGTAAGCTATGGGTATGGCAGAGATCGCTCAGTTCTCACTCTGAAAGACCAGCCCATCACCACATGATTAGAACCCAATCCTATCAGCAACAGCTAGGAAAGGCCCTAGAAAGCCGCCTTTGGCGGGGGGATAGCTCCCCTATTTCAACCCCTTTCGGGGTTGGGCACCCGCCGTATCAAGACAGTTAACCCATATGCTTCGGAAATAGGCTTTAAAGGTTCGACGATTCAGATTAATGTTACCAAATCATCAAATCATTATATAAGAACTGGATACACACACACACACACACACACACAGTACACTCATTATTGTGTATTGTACTTACATTCATACTCGCATGCACAAGGACATTATTAAATTCTAAAGTAACACACACACACACAGTGACCACACCCTCTTCCACTCAACCTATGCTGGCTATGTCAACTACACCCACACATATTATACACACCCAAACACATACATACACGCACACATAAAGGTATACATATATATATATATATATAACACACATTCTTATACATTCACAATCCCCGCCCAAACACACACATACATACACACAGTATATATCGGAACACACAGGAACATGCACCACCCACACACAGGAGCACACAAGAACACACACATGGGATACACAAGGACGGACACACACACACACACACACACACACACACACACACACACACACACACACACCAAAATACCACCCCGCCACCACCACCGCCCACGCCCACACCCCGCCCGTGCCAAGAGTAACAGCTGCGGTAGAGGTGCGGTCAACACGGTGGGCGGTCGGGTGGGTGCGGTACGTAAAAGTGCGGTAGAGTGCGGTACGAATAAAATGACAGAATACAGTACCACATAAGTTTGGCGATTTTAAGAATTTTGTCCCATTTCTTCGGGAACTTTAAGACCTTTCGTGCCATTTAGGTGTCGATTTTTTCCTGTCGAGCTCGCTAGCGAGCCTGCAATGTAGGAGGAAGGCATTTTTCTACAAATCATGTTAAAGTTTATCTCGATGGGGGGTCTTGGGGGATTTGCTTAACTTGATGGAGGTCTAGGGAACAAATTACAAACTTCCCCTTAATTAAGTACCGGTGACGTCCTTTTCATTATATTCTGGCAACATTAAGACGATTTTGTTCAGCTTAGGAAGGACCTCTATCCATTAAAAGCCTACATAATACTATCTCTGTAATGCTGTAGATATCATACATCCTTCCCAAGCTTGATAAAATCGTCTAAATGAAGCGGAAATAATAAAACAACAACAAAAAAACTCGCCGGTACAGAGGGTTTAACTATACCCTGTTCTAGCCGGTTTAATGCTATTGCGGTAATTGAAGGAAAATGCGGTTTAATGCCTTTACAGCAATTGCAAGAAAAATGCGGTTTGTTGCTAATGCGAGAAGTGAAAGAAAATGCGATTTAATGCGGTAACTGCGGTAATTGAAAGAAAATCAGGTTTAATGCTATTGCGGTAATTGAAAGAAAATGTAGTTTAATACGGTAAGAGCGGTAGTTGAAGAAAATGCCCTAGAATGCGGTAACTGCGGTCAAGTGCGGTAGAGTGCGGTGCGGTATAAAAGAAAGCGGTGCGGGGGTCAGGCATCACTATAGCACACAGGTCACGTGATTGGTCGACCGCAACACACACACACACACACACACACACACGCACAAACTAACCCCAACATGCACGCAAGTAAACATACACACACACCAGACACACACACACGCAAGCACAACCCTACACACACACACACACACACACGCAAACACAACCCTACACACACACACACACACACACCCACACACACACACATACACACGCAAGCACAACCCTACACACACACACACACACACACACACATGCAAGCACAACCCTACACACACACACACACACACACACACACATGCAAGCACAACCCTACACACACACAAGCACAACCCTACACACACACACACACACACCCACACCCACACCCATATATACTAAGCGTACAGTACACAATGGGTTATATTTCAGCCAGCAAATAATGATCAACTTTGCCCTTACTAAACAAATGATGGCATATTGGAGGATTTAATTTGTGTTGTATTATCCATTGCAAAATCACTTACAACACCTCTACCGGAAATCTTAAGAATATTACAAATTACCCCGGCTCTGTTTAACCCCTTCTGTACCGGCGACGTCTGGTAATTTAATGTGGCTACTATTAGACGATTATTTTTAGTTCAAAAAGGCCTCTAGCAATAAACGGGCATCGAACTTAACTCTTTTTACTACCACAGATCCTTCTTGAGTTGCAGAAAATCGTCTAAATATAGCTAGAATATAAATAAAACGACGTACAGAAAGGGTTAAACTGTCTTAAACAGACAAGCACATATGGAGACAGACAAAGAGGAGTCCAGACAAGGGACTGCCGGAAACAAGTTTATAGACACGGTAACAGACAAACAGACACACGACAGACAAGGAAACTAACAACGAGGCATCGAGGCAAGGGACTGGTTTGTAGATACGGTAATAGACAAACAGACACGTTAACAGCCAAACAGACACGGTAACAGCCAAACAGACACGGTAACAGCCAAACAGACACGGTAAGACACAGACACGGTAACAGCCAAACAGACACGGTAACAGACAAACAGACACGGTAACAGACAAACAGACACGGTAACAGACAAACAGACACGGTAACAGCCAAACAGACACGGTAACAGCCAAACAGACACGGTAACAGCCAAACAGACACGGTAACAGACAAACAGACACGGTAACAGACAAACAGACACGGTAACAGCCAAACAGACACGGTAACAGACAAACAGACACGGTAACAGACAAACAGACAAGGTAACAGACAAACAGACACGGTAACAGACAAACAGACACGGTAACAGACACAAAGGGTGAAGGGGTAGTCAAGTAGGTAGTACGTGTTTATAAGAAGTCTATGACACTAACGTACTATACTGTCTATGACACTAACGTACTATACTGTCTATGACCCTAACGTACTATACTGTCTATGACACTAACGTACTATACTGTCTATGACACTAACGTACTATACCGTCTATGACACTAACGTACTATACTGTCTATGACACTAACGTACTATACTGTCTATGACACTAACGTACTATACTGTCTATGACCCTAACGTACTATACTGTCTATGACACTAACGTACTATACTGTCTATGACACTAACGTACTATACTGTCTATGACCCTAACGTACTATACTGTCTATGACACTAACGTACTATACTGTCTATGACACTAACGTACTATACTGTCTATGACACTAACGTACTATACTGTCTATGACCCTAACGTACTATACTGTCTATGACCCTAACGTACTATACTGTCTATGACACTAACGTACTATACTGTCTATGACACTAACGTACTATACTGTCTATGACACTAACGTACTATACCGTCTATGACACTAACGTACTATACTGTCTATGACACTAACGTACTATACTGTCTATGACCTTAACGTACTATACTGTCTATGACACTAACGTACTATACTGTCTATGACCCTAACGTACTATACTGTCTATGACCCTAACGTACTATACTGTCTATGACACTAACGTACTATACTGTCTATGACACTAACGTACTATACTGTCTATGACACTAACGTACTATACTGTCTATGACACTAACGTACTATACTGTCTATGACCCTAACGTACTATACTGTCTATGACCTTAACGTACTATACTGTCTGTGACACTAACGTACTATACTGTCTATGACCCTAACGTACTATACTGTCTATGACACTAACGTACTATACTGTCTGTGACACTAACGTACTATACTGTCTATGACACTAACGTACTATACTGTCTATGACACTAACGTACTATACTGTCTATGACACTAACGTACTATACTGTCTGTGACACTAACGTACTATACTGTCTATGACCCTAACGTACTATACTGTCTGTGACACTAACGTACTATACTGTCTGTGACACTAACGTACTATACTGTCTATGACCCTAACGTACTATACTGTCTATGACCTTAACGTACTATACTGTCTATGACACTAACGTACTATACTGTCTATGACACTAACGTGCTATACTGTCTATGACACTAACGTACTATACTGTCTGTGACACTAACGTACTATACTGTCTATGACACTAACGTACTATACTGTCTATGACACTAACGTACTATACTGTCTATGACCCTAACGTACTATACTGTCTATGACCTTAACGTACTATACTGTCTATGACCCTAACGTACTATACTGTCTATGACACTAACGTACTATACTGTCTATGACACTAACGTACTATACTGTCTATGACACTAACGTACTATACTGTCTATGACACTAACGTACTATACTGTCTATGACACTAACGTACTATACTGTCTATGACACTAACGTACTATACTGTCTATGACCCTAACGTACTATACTGTCTATGACCTTAACGTACTATACTGTCTATGACCTTAACGTACTATACTGTCTATGACACTAACGTACTATACTGTCTATGACACTAACGTACTATACTGTCTATGACACTAACGTACTATACTGTCTATGACCCTAACGTACTATACTGTCTATGACACTAACGTACTATACTGTCTATGACACTAACGTACTATACTGTCTATGACACTAACGTACTATACTGTCTATGACCCTAACGTACTATACTGTCTATGACCTTAACGTACTATACTGTCTATGACACTAACGTACTATACTGTCTATGACACTAACGTACTATACTGTCTATGACCCTAACGTACTATACTGTCTATGACACTAACGTACTATACTGTCTATGACCCTAACGTACTATACTGTCTATGACACTAACGTGCTATACTGTCTATGACCTTAACGTCCTATACTGTCTATGACCCTAACGTACTATACTGTCTGTGACACTAACGTACTATACTGTCTATGACCTTAACGTCCTATACTGTCTATGACCTTAACGTCCTATACTGTCTATGACCTTAACATACTATACTGTCTATGACCTTAACGTACTATACTGTCTATGACCCTAACGTCCTATACTGTCTATGACCTTAACGTACTATACTGTCTATGACCTTAACGTACTATACTGTCTATGACCTTAATGTCCTATACTGTCTATGACCTTAACGTACTATACTGTCTATGACCTTAACGTACTATACTGTCTATGACACTAACGTACTATACTGTCTATGACACTAACGTACTATACTGTCTATGACCTTAACGTACTATACTGTCTATGACCTTAACGTCCTATACTGTCTATGACCTTAACGTCCTATACTGTCTATGACCTTAAGGTACTATACTGGCTTCATTCTAACCATAAATAACCGGACAATGTTTGGTCGAAAGGTCGTCAGAATAAAGCCGGTATCACACGAGAGTTTTTATAGTCAACATTCGATGATCAACATATTTCTGGCAACATTTCTGGGATATTTTGCACCGGTATTGGAAACTAGACTGATAGTAGAGGAATTTAGGTGACCGAAATACTTGAAATGTTGATCTCATAAGATGCCAGACCAGTGCTGAGGATAAATGCTGAGGGAAAAATCGCTCGTGTGATACCAGCTTAAAGTTGATAATCAAATGTTCTAAAAAATCAAAATACAAAATAATAGCAATAATAGTAATCGAGCTGCACTACACTAGTTAGTAAGTTTGGAGAGTGTGTTGGCATGAAGAGGTATTAGTGATCTCTTACTCAGGCCCCAGTAGTTTCCAAATTTGAAGACGTTCCCTCCATTAGCTAGTTTGGCGATTGTAAGAACGTTCGCTCCATTTCTTCGCCAATATTAAGACATTTGTGTTGTGCCATTTAGCCTAGGTGTCATATTTTTTTTCCGGGCGAGCAATAACCCGCCCGTAATTTATGAGGAACCAGCCTTCACCCGAGATATTTTTCTATCGACAAATGTAGTGTTTTGTTAAAGCTTGATACAGTTCTTGGGAGCAAAATAATAATAAATTAATAAATATGCTTTATCGTATAGTTTGAAGGCGAGTTAATTTATGTACTAGAATGTAATACTAATGTCAAACATTTTTTTTGGACCCCTTTCTCCTTCATGTTTAGTCCTATTAATTTTGAGACTTTAAGTTCGGCCCATTAATTTGGCGATTTCAAGACCTTTCACTCTATTTCTTTGTCAATATTAGGACCATTTGTGCCATTTAGGCGTCGATTGTTTTTCCTGGCGAGCAATAGCGAGCTTCTAATTTTAGGAGGAACCGGCCTTCGGCCGGCACATTTTTCTACCGAAAAATTTACAAATTTATCTCAAAGGGGGGTCTATGGGGTGCTTGATGGAGGTCTAGCGAGGAAACTAAACAAATAATAAGTACATTATATGAATAGATAAAAAAATAGATAACAAAAATAATCACTACCCCCTTAAAATAATCACTACCCCCTTAAAATAATCACTACCCCTTAAAATAATCACTACCCCCTTAAAATAATCACTACCCCCTTAAATAACCACTACCCCCTTAAAATAATCACTACCCCCTTAAATAACCACTACCCCCTTAAATAATACTGTAGTGAAATAATCACTACCCCCTTAAATAACCACTACCCCCTTAATAATCACTACCCCCTTAATAATCACTACCCCCTTAATAATCACTACCCCCTTAATAATCACTACCCCCTTAATAATCACTACCCCCTTAATAATCACTACCCCCTTAAATAACCACTAACCCCTTAAATAATCACTACCCCCTTAAATAATACTGTAGTGAAATAATCACTACCCCCTTAAATAACCACTACCCCCTTAAAATAATCACTACCCCCTTAAAATAATCACTACCCCCTTAAAATAATCACTACCCCCTTAAATAACCACTACCCCCTTAAAATAATCACTACCCCCTTAAATAACCACTACCCCCTTAAAATAATCACTACCCCCTTAAATAACCACTATCCCCTTAAAATAACCGCTATCCCCTTAAATACCACTACCACCTTAAAATAATCACTACCCCTTAAATAACCACTACCCCCTTAAAATAATAACTACCCCCCTAAATAACCACTACCCCCTTAAATAAACACTACCCCCTTAAATAAACACTACCTCCTTAAAATAAACACTACCCCCTTAAAATAAACACTACCCCCTTAAAATAAACACTACCCCCTTAAAATAAACACTACCTCCTTAAAATAAACACTACCCCTTAAATAATCACTACCCCCTTAATAATCACTACCCCTTAATAATCACTACCCCCTTAATAATCACTACCCCCTTAATAATCACTACCCCCTTAAATAACCACTACCCCCTTAAAATAATCACTACCCCCTTAAATAATCACTACCCCCTTAAAATAATCACTACCCCCTTAAATAATCACTACCCCCTTAAAATGGGTAACACCATATAATGTTAATGGTTGATGGTGGATACATACACAACCAACCAGCTCTCCACAGTCCTTATCCCAGGTTCAGGGCTTGGTTACTGTACAGTGGGCAAAATAAGTCATGTGTCGGCACCTAGTAGGTTTTGATCAATAATTGGCATCCACAATATGAAATATACAAACATGTTCCTACACTTACCCACTCTATTCAACATCTGGCAGACATTAATACAGCACAGAGCGAGCCAAACGGAATGACAGCTGAGACATGAATTATTAGCGCCACCGTACAGCCACTTAGATAAATTAGTGGACACCTTATGTTGTCTCTTTGGCCAAATATATCTCTCTGGATTAAGGGGGGTGACCTGTTTTGGTTCTGTCCTTTTCTATCTTTCTCTGGCTTGTATCCATTTGGACCCATTCAGCCTACTGTTTTAAGACGTTTATCCCCATCCAGGTGTCAAATTTTTACTGGTGAGCGGTAGCGAGCCAGCATATTTTTTATTTTTTGTTTGCCAGCAGGCTAAATTTGTAAATTTTTCGATAAAAAAAAAAATCTCCGGCAAAGCCGGATTTCTTCATATAATACTGGCTCGCTATCGCTCGCCAGGAAGAAATCGACACCTAGATGGGGATAAACGTCTTAAAATAGTTGGCTGAATGGGGCCGAATGGTTACAAGCCAGAGAAAGAGAGAAAAGGACAGAACAAAAACAGGTCACCCCCTTAAGGGGAGGTTTTTAGTTTGGGCCCTAGATATCCTTCAAGCTTAAGATTACACCCCCTTGAGACCCTTTCAAGATAAATTTGTACATTTTTCGGTAGAAAAATGTCCCGGCTGAAAGCCGGTTCCTCTTAAATTACAGGCTCGCCATCGCTCGCCAGGATAAAATCGACACCTAAATGGCACGAAAGGTCTTAAAATTGACAGAAATGGGTTGAAAGTTCTTAAAATCGTCAAAATAATGGGGCAAACGTCTTAAAATTAGAAAAACAATGAGGCTAAACATGTGGGAGAAAGGAGTCCAGAAAAAATCTCTCGAGTGGATATCTCCCCTTAATCCAGAGAGATATATTTGGCCAAAGAGACAACATAAGGTGTCCACTAATTTATCTAAGTGGCTGTACGGTGGCGCAAATAATTCATGTCTCAGCTGTCATTCCGTTAGGCTCGCTCTGTGCTGTATTAATGTCTGCCAGATGTTGAATAGAGTGGGTAAGTGTAGGAACATGTGTGTATTTGCTCCATCCGTATGGAGCTCAATGGTCTGGTTAATCTGCTCTACATAACTAACTAACCATTAGACGATTTTATTCAGCTTAGGAAGGACCGCTAACAATAACAAATAAAGCTACAGACCATCTCATTTAATCCTTCGGTCTACCACATATCCTTCCTAAGCTACATACAAATCGTCTAAATGTTGCTGAAATCCAATACAAAAGACGTCACCGGTACAGAAGGGGTTAAGGGAGCCCACCTCGCTTTGTTTTCTCTTTCTCTCCCTCTCTCTTTGGCTTGTATCCATTCGGCCCCATTCAGCCTACTGTGTTAAGGCGTTTACCCTTATCCAGGTGTCAATATATAGCCTATATATATTTTTTTTATTTTTTTTTTATTTTTTTGACAGCAAGCTAAATTTGTAAATTTTTCGAGAGAAAAATGTCTCCGGCGAAGCCGGATTTCTCAATACAATGCTGGCTCTCTATCGCTCGCCAGGAAGAAATCGACACCTGGATTGGGATAAACGTCTGAAAACAGTTGGCTGAATGGGGCCGAATGGATACAAGCCAGGGAAAGAGAGAAAAGGAGAGAAAGATACAAAAAAGCCGGTGACCCCCCTTAAGTGAGGTCCCCGAATGTTTGTGAGCGACTGTACCTGGCTGTCTACATATCCCCCCCTGCCCCCCCCCCTCTCTGTCTCCGTGCGTGCCTGCTTGTCCGTCTCCATTATTGCCAGCACGTCTCCTATATGTCTGCCGCTCTGTGCCTGCTTGACTACACCTCCCCTCCCCTCCCACTTCTCCTTTGTCTGCTTGCTACCCCCCTTGATCTGTCTGCTTCCGTGCCTGCTTGACTACACCCCCCCCTCCCCTCCCCTTTATCCTTTGTCTGCTTGCTACCCCCCCCCCCTCCCCTTGATCTGCCTGCTTCCGTGCCTGCTTGACTACACCCTCCCTACCCTCCCCCCCTTCTCCTTTGTCTTCTTGCTATCCCCCTCCCCTTCATCTACCTGCTTCCGTGCCTGTTTGACTACACCACCCCCCCCTCCGCTTTGTATGTCTGATTTTGTGCCTGCTTGACTATCCACCCCTCCACTTTGTGTGCCTGCTTGTCTGCCTCTATAACTGCCTGCTTGCTTAACCCCCTCCCTTTATCTACCTGCTATCGTGCCTGCTTGTCTGCCTCAATACCTACCTACCTACCTACCTACCCCCCCCCCCCCCTCCCTCTATTGTCTGCTTGTGTTCTGGCTTCCGTGCGTGTCTGTCTGCGTGCCTGTCTGCCCCTCAACCCCCCCCCCCCCACCACCAGCAGCTTGCAACCAACCAACCCACCAACCAAGAGCAGGACCCGGCTCTTGACAGTCTCCCCCCCAGGCTAGTGCTCCGGGGGTTAGCTAGGTGTGTGTGTGTGTGTGTGTGTGTGTGTGGTAGTTGTGGTAGCTAGGTTATGGTAGTGAGGTAGGTAGATTGTGGTAGTTGTGTGGTAGGTTAGTTGTGGTAGTGTAGTAGGTATAGGTTAGTGGTCTGGGGGCTAGTTGGCTGTGTGTGTGTGGTAGTTGTGGTAGGTAGGTTGTGGTAGTGTAGTAATTGTGTGGTAGATAGGTTGCGGTAGGTAGGTTATGGTAGTGAGGTTGTGGTAGTGTAGTAATTGTGTGGTAGGTAGGTTATGGTAGTGTGGTAGGCTCAGAGTATAACAGTTCCTCCCCTTAGGCTATTGGTTCGGGGGCAAGATGTGTGTCTGTGTGTGTGTGTGGTAGCTGTGTGGTAGTGTTGTAGCTAGAATGTGGGAGTTGTGGGGGCATGAGGTAGTGTGATAGTTATGGAGGCATTTGAGTGTTGTAAGTTGTGGTAGTGTGGTAAGTTGTGATAGGTAGGTTGTGGTAGAGTGGTAGATTGTGGTAGTGTGGTAGACGTGCAGTGTCCTCTAGCAGTGAAGTATTAGTACGGTGCTATAGTAGTGCTGTTAGTCATAGTAGAATGGGAGCTATATGGTAGGTTCTAGGTCATGAAGTGGTTGTGGCATATGATTGGGATGTGGTTGGAATATGGTTGGTTGTGGTAATGTGATCTGGTAGGATGTGTGTGTGTGTGTGTGTTTTTTTTTTTCTTTTTGTTTTCTTTTTCTTTTTTTTCTTTTTTTAATAGGGTTGCTGATCTGTTCCAATCTTGTCAGTATATTATGACTTAGCCATTAACTTAAGGGGTTTTGTTCTGGA
>CM064504.1:1769189-1787281 GCA_032716605.1 Paralithodes platypus
ACCGACCCACCCATCCGTTCCTAAACTATCTATCCATCTTCTAATTATCCACTCTCTGTCCATCCAACATTTCATCTTATCATCTAGAGGGGTACTCGGTAGAGCGCATACCTCCATCTAAGCTGGTTTTCTCACAAAATAAACTATAAAACACAACAATGACAGTGTGATATACGAGTTGGATTGCCTCCTAAATTGAATCACTTCTCCCGTGGTGCATATCCTATCTACCCACCATATTTCGTGAAATCGGTTCTTAACTTTGAGAAATATCATGTTGACAGACAAACAAACGGAGTGGGAAAATATATCCGAGATAAGTATATCAGTTCCAACCTCATAACCACACCCCATTCACTATTCCTATCCCTGGGCATTACGGTAGCCACACACGTATTTGTATATGTTTGTATCATTTATACATGTGTTCAATGTGTGCATGAAGGGGGCAAAAGTCAAAGCTACATAAGTAAAATACATATACATACATACGTCACCTCTATGAACTCACAAACATACATACATACATACATATATACATACAAACATACATACATACACCACCTCAATGACCTCACAAACACACATACATTCACACACACAAGTACATACACATTCCGCCCGACCAGCATTAACTTCCCACACACAGCTGATGACAATGTAATCTATGTCTGCTCCACAACAACTCACACTCACACACATACAGTTTATCCCTCTCCAACACCCACACCCACACACACACACACACATCTCTAACACACCCACCCACATATAGACTGCATCACCGTTGATTCATTTAAACTCCGCCTAGACAAATATCTCGCATCAAACCCGCGACTGACTGCGTTTGTAAATGAATAACTTTATTTTATCCCCCCCTCAGTTACTAACCCATCTGTCCCCTACTAACTTCCTAATCCTGCCACGGACATTAGTTCCAGGGCAGTAATTCCCTTTCCAATGTTCCCTTACCCACTCTAAACCACTGTTTGGACACTTGATCCTCAGTGTTTTGGAGGACAAGCAACCTAGAAGGGTCACTAGATCTGTTGTTGCTTGATTTCCTTTGTACTCCTTTGTACTCCTTTGTACATACATCCCTCTTAGTACCCACCCACACACATCATCTCCAACAAACTCACCCACATCCTTCTCCAACACACCCACAATCCACTCCAACACACACACACACACATCCCTCTCCAACAAAAACACAGACACACACACACACACAACCCTCTCCAACACACACAGACACACACACACACAACCCTCTCCAACACACACACACACACACACACACACACACACACACACACACACACACACACACACATCCCTCTCAATATCTATCCGTAACTTAGCCCTCTCACGTCCATAGGACGCAGAGGTTGCCAGATTAGCAATACTAAATAGAGTTCTCTCACTCTTATAATTACCTCTCCAAAATTAGTTTTCTGCCCACAGCTAACTCAAAGACAACTGCAGAGGTTGAAGTAACTAAACTAAAAGTTTCTAAATACCCCTGATGGTAACAAAGGCTTTAAAGTATCCCTAATAGGCTCAAAATTGCATCAAGAACGTGAGAGGGTTAAGTCCATGCTTCAAGCTAACCACAGCCACTTACATCTATTCCAACACTATATAATATACATTATGTCATAATTATATACAGTAAATCACATTCATACTACTTACTCTTACGCGCGCACACACACACACTCTCTCTCTCTCTCTCTCTCTCTCTCTCTAGACATTCATTTTGAGGTGGGAATAATACAGAATAGGTTAAAAAAAACAAAAAAAACACATATGTTAAGCATCAGTAGTATATAATATTTCGCATCTTCGTTCTTTACTATAAATTTCCCAGTAGAAGTTGTTCTCATTCTGCTGGGGGACTTCTTTCCCCAAACTTAATTTCATACCGACCAACGGTCGGAGGGAGAGGTGGGTGGGGAGAGAGCCTTCTTCTTTGCTATCCTTGCCTTCCACTTCGTAGCAAATTCTATTTTAGCATTAAGTCCGGACTACCTAGTAGGGACCGCAAGGTCTGTGTAGTCTGTGTATCTATGTAACTCTATGTAACTATCTCTATCTCTCTCTCTCTCTGATGATAATACAAGGTCTATAATTCTGGGTTGGGAGTAATAAGGATTCGCCGCTTGTGTATTAGTCGGTGTTGTAGCTTTGTTTAGCGCGCGCGCGCTCTCTCTCTCTCTCTCTCTCTCTCTCTCTCTCTCTCTCTCTCTCTCTCTCTCTCTCTCTAAGTTGCAATCACGCTTTTCTGTGAACGAGGTATATTTCTTGGAATCTTATATCTCAACAAACTGTACTGTCTGTATTGATGTTATGTTTAGGTAAATAAGCCCGTATTGCACATGATCGTAAGGTTGATATTCTGTGCCCAATAATGATATCTTAACTATTGAACCACAAAGAATTATTGTATCTAAATGTATAATTGTCGGCCTGCGGTAAATACAGGTTGTTAAGTTATGATAAGCCTCTCTCTCAAGTAGGGTGTACTAAGAATGAATTTATAGTTCCAGTGTTTGACGTATATTTATAACCGTTTTCACTATCTCTTACTCTCTCACTCACTCTCTCTCTCACTCACTCACTCACTCACTCACTCTCTCTCACACACACTCACTCTCACTCTCTCTCTCTCTGGCAGCCTGAGGTCCTTGGGAAAGCCCCACAGGCAACCAAACACACTCACTCTCACTCACTCTCTCTCTATAGCTTGACAACCCGTTCAACCAGCCTCCCCCCCCCACCACCACCACCACCACCGCCTCCCAGGGTGGTGGTGGTGCTGTGTGTTGTGCTGTTATCAACCTGTACTCATAGCAAGCTGTGGCGCTGCGAGGCTGTGAATATATACTATATGTTCCTGTGATGCTGTGGTGGTATAAATATGTGGTGTTATGGTGCTGATATGAATATGTGGTGGTATGCATATGTGGTGGTTTGCATATGTGGTGGTATGAATATGTGCTGTTATACTGCTGTTATGAATATGTGGTGGTATGAATATGTGCTGTTATACTGCTGTTATGAATATGTGCTGGTATGACAATGTGGTTCTATGAATATGTGGTGGTATGAATATGTGGTGGTATGCATATGTGGTGGTATGCTGGTGTTATGAATATGTGGTGGTATGACAATGTGGTGGTATGAATATGTGGTGGTATACATATGTGGTGGTATGCATATGTGGTGGTATGCTGGTGTTATGAATATGTGGTGGTATGACAATGTGGTGGTATGCATATGTGGTGGTATGCATATGTGGTGGTATGCATATGTGGTGGTATGCATATGTGGTGGTATGCATATGTGGTGGTATGCTGATGTTATGAATATGTGGTGGTATGACAATGTGGTGCTATGAATATGTGGTGGTATGCATATGTGGTGGTATGCATATGTGGTGGTATGCTGGTGTTATGAATATGTGGTGGTATGACAATGTGGTGGTATGAATATGTGGTGGTATGCATATGTTATGGTATGAATATGTGGTGGTATGAATATGTGGTGGTATGAATATGTGGTGGTATGCATATGTGGTGGTATGCATATGTGGTGCTATGAATATGTGGTGGTATGAATATGTGGTGGTATGAATATGTGGTGGTATGCATATGTGGTGCTATGAATATGTGGTGGTATGAATATGTGGTGGTATGCATATGTGGTGGTATGCATATGTGGTGCTATGAATATGTGGTGGTATGCATATGTGGTGGTATGCATATGTGGTGGTATGCATATGTGGTGGTATGCATGTGTGGTGGTATGCATATGTGGTGGTATGCTGGTGTTATGAATATGTGGTGGTATGACAATGTGGTGGTATGCATATGTGGTGGTATGCATATGTGGTGGTATGCATATGTGGTGGTATGCTGGTGTTATGAATATGTGGTGGTATGACAATGTGGTGCTATGAATATGTGGTGGTATGCATATGTGGTGGTATGCATATGTGTTGCACTTTATTGACAACTGTTCAGAGATAGCTTCCTCAGGTCACTAACGATGTTGACCCTAATTGGATATAGGGTCAAATGGAGCGTGTACAGTTGGCCACATAAGTTCTGTTCCTCTCAGTTATCTTATACGTGTACAGTTGGCCACATAAGTTCTGTTCCTCTCAGTTATCTTATACGTGTACAGTTGGCCACATAAGTTCTGTTCCTCTCAGTTATCTTATACGTGTACAGTTGGCCACATAAGTTCTGTTCCTCTCAGTTATCTTATACGTGTACAGTTGGCCACATAAGTTATGTTCCTCTCAGTTATTTTATACGTGGAAATAAGATACACATGATTGAATTAAGAGCGTAGTGGTTGACCCAGCGACGTGTGTTATATTCTAGCTATATTTTGACGATAGTATGCAGCTTGGAAAGGATCTGTGGTAGTTTAAAAGGTTGGTTGAGATAGTTTGAAGCCTTATTATTGCTAGAGGTCCTTCCTAAGCTGCATAAAGTCGTCAAATAGTTGCAAGAATATGATGAAAAGGACGTCACTGGTAGCCTACTGAACGGGTTAAGAGTGCAGTGGTTAACTGATCTAATTAGTCGAGGAGCGAAACTTAAGTGGCCAACTCAACATGTGTGGTACGTATAGTCACTTAACCCTTTTAAGATTGTGACGCAGTTTTCAGTTGAGGAAGGATCTGTGGGTATTAAAATTAAAGGGTAAAGACTATATATATTGTCTGTGGATTTAGGGGTAAACACTATCTCAATTAACCCCTTAACTTCCATAATCTCAATTAACCCTCTGACTTCCACATACCCTTCCCAATTTTCATAACATGGTCTAATAATAGCCAGAAAACATAACAGAAAACGTAATGATATCTTCTAACAGACACACGACTTATAGAATGAGATTGTGAAGCTAGTGTGTTGTAGAATACCCGGTAAGGTGTGTATGGTATGTGTATGGTATGTGTGGTAGTTTGGTTATGTGCTGTATGGTATGGTAGTGTAGTCATGTGGTAGAGTGCTTGTTTAGTGTGGTAGTGTGTTTGCTTGGTGTGGTAGTGTAGTAATGTGATAGTGTACTTGTTTGATGTGGTAGTGGACTTGCTGGTGTGGTAGTATGGTGGTGTGGTAGTGTAATTACTTGGTGTGATAGTGTTTGCTTGGTGTGGTAGCGTGTTTGTTTAGTATGGTAGTATAGGCTGTTGTGGTAGTGCGCTAGCTTTGTGTGATTGTGTCTTTGCTTGGTGTGGTGGTGTACTTTCCTGGTGTGGTAATATACTTGTTTGGTGTGGTAGTGTGAATATGTGGTAGTGGTAGAGTGTTGTGGTAATATGGTAGTTTTGTAGTGGTAGGTGTTGCATTGGTAGTTGTACTTCTATCATTTGATTTGTGCAGTTCTATTAGTCAGAAGGATTTGTGCAGTTCTATTAGTCAGAAGGATTTGTGCAGTTCTATTAGTCAGAAGGATTTGTGCAGTTCTATTAGTCAGAAGGATTTGTGCAGTTCTATTAGTCAGAAGGATTGGTTGTGTCAAAGCAATAATGGTTATAAAATGTTGTGATTACAGTAGAATCATTACATTATCAAGGATGTGGTAGAAATGTTAGGATATGTGTGGTTGTGTGGTAGCGGTTGTGGTAGTGTGGTAGCGATAGTGGTAGTGTGATATTGATAGCGTAGTAGCGGTCCTGGTTGTTGTGGTACCGATATTGGTAGTGTGGTAGCGATAGTGGTAGTGGTCCTGGTAGTTGTGGTAGCGATAGTGGTAGTGGGAGTAAAGTGTGGTAGCGTTCCTGGTAGTGTGGTAGCGATAGTGGTAGTTGTGGTAGCGGTACAGGGGTTCTCAGTAAGGACCCCTTCAGGACCCCACCAATAAAAACAGTGAACACCCTCAACCTGTCTCTCTCTCTCCCCTGCCTCACTTTGCTTTTTTTCTCTCTCTCTCTCTCTCTCTCTCTCTCTCTCTCTCTCTCTCTCTCTCTCTCTCTCTCTCTCTCTCTCTCTCTCTCTCTCTCTCTTCTCTCTATCTCGCTCTTCTCTCTCTCTCTCTCGCTCTTCTCTCTCTCTCTCTCTCTCTCTCTCTCTCTCTCTCTCTCTCTCTCTCTCTCTCTCTCTCTCTCTCACAACCAAGTGATGATTTTATCGGTACAAACGTATATTATGCATTCTTACGAGTACATTCTTACGAGTACATTCTTACGAGTACATTCTTAAGAGTACATTCTTAAGAGTACATTCTTAAGAGTACATTTTCCGATTGTTAAACCTAAATAAATCTTTGTAGATCAAACTTAACCTAACCTACCTAACCTAATCTAACCTAAAACACTGTTTCAAAGATGTGTGTACATTTAAACTGTCGCCCCAATCTATATGTACCTGAAAACACACACACACACACGCACACGCACACGCACGCACGCACGCACGCACGCACGCACACACACACACACACCCGTTTCACACAGTTGATCCTTCCTAACCACGAATTAACCCTGCCTACCTCTGCCTCACTCTCACCCCTGCCTCACTACCTCACCCCTGCCTTTCCTCTATCTACCACTGTCTCTTCCCCATCCCCTGTCTCTCTAACTCACCCCTTCCTTAGCCAATTATAACCTTGCTTCACCCCTGCCTTAGCCTCACCCCTGCTTAAGCCATTTTTATACCATGCCTTAACAATGCTTTTCTCTCACCCCTGTATCCATCTCATCCCTGCCTAAGCCCTTTCTAAAGTCTGCCTTACCCCCTGCCTAGCCCTGCCTTACCCCGCTGCTGTTGATCTGCCTAAACCCGTTCCATCTTCTGCCTAACCATTCATGCTTAAGCTCCTGTTTTGTTTATCTCTGCTGTGATACCCCTGCCTGTGCTATTCTCTACTATGCCTAACTATACTCTGCCTTACCTTGCCTAACTCTCCTCTGCATTTTGTTTATCTCTGCTGTGATACCCCTGCCTGCCTGCCTGCCTGTGCTATTTTCTGCTCTGCCTTACCTTGCCTAACTCTCCTCTGCCTCACCCTACCTAACTCTCCTCTGCCTCACCCTGCTAACCATAATCTTCCTAAGTTCATTCTGCCTCATCCTTCCTCTCCTACTTCTATATACATCATTCGTCCGAGTTTTTGTTTTCTTTCCTGATTTTTTTTTTCTGTTTAATTCACTTTGTGGTGTTCGTTATTTTTGGTCTTATTATTTGTTTTCCCTTTTTGTTACACCCTTTATTTTGTTATTTCGTCTTTCTTTCCTTTATCCCTTTATCTTCTTTCCTTCATCCCTTCTTTCTTCTATTGTCCTTCCTTCCCTCTTATCTACCGGCCTTCCTTCATATCCTTCCTTCCTGTTTTAACCTCTCTCCTTCCTTCTCCTCCCTCCTTCCCCTCATTTTTCTTCTTCTATCATTCCTTCACCTCCTTCCTTCCTCACCTCCATCCATCCATCCAACCATCCTTCCTTCCTTCCTTCCTCTCTCTCTCTCCTTTAGGCTGAGAGGCGAGGCTGCGAGGCGAAGGATAAGTGAGAGAGAGAGAGAGAGAGAGAGAGAGAGAGAGAGAGAGAGAGAGAGAGAGAGAGAGAGAGAGAGAGAGAGAGAGAGAGAGAGTAGATTATCATTCGCCATACACACACTGAAAAGATATATAAATGGATAAACATGAGCTAGATAGATAGATAAATATAGATAGCTAGATAGATATGGATAGATAAATATAGATAGATATGGATAGATAAATATAGATAGCTAGATAGATATGGATAGATACATATAGATAGCCTAATTATTGACCCTCGCTTAGCCACCTTGTTACGCTCCCCAATCAATTAAAGAGCTACTGAAGTGACTACTCTCAGAAAAATGTCTTACGAAGAGAGCTTGCGAGAACATTAATACTATCTAATCCGATGTTTTGGGGTAGGGGGGGGGGGGGGTTCTTATCGCCAAACTAATGGAATGAAATGCCCTAGAATCCCCAAACTAAGGGAGCGAAACGGAGAATTCATATGTATTTCACCAACCCACCTATACATTTACAAATAAGCCTAACTAATGAAATCAATGAAAGTAATGAATACATGTGGTACTCCAAGGACTCGAACCTAGGATACTCACACCGAAATTCCGCACACTAAGCATTTAAAAAAAAAAAAAAAAAAAAAAAATATATATATATACTGTGTATATATATATATATATATATATATATATATATATATATATATATATATATATATATATATCAAGACCTCCCTCGGACCAGATTAGATCAATACCCCTTACCTATAGTATACACTGTAGTAAATATATGACATAAAAAGAGTAAATACAATCAAGTTGTGAATATTTCTAGTGATGAACCCTTGATTAAGGGGAGGTTTTTAAGTGTGTTAATTAGACTTCCATCAAGCTTGAAATTACACCCCCTTAACCCCCTTTCAAGATAAATTTGTACATTTTTCGGTAGAAAAAATTCCCGGCCGAAGGCCGGTTCCCCTCGCTATCGCTCGCCATCGCTCGCCAGGAAAAAATCGACACCTAAATGGCACGACAGGTCTTGATATTGATAGAGATGGGACGAAAGGTCTTAAAATCGACAAAATACACGGGCAAACGTCATAAAATCTCAAAACTAAAGTACATAAGGGAGATGGGGTTCAGAAGAAGAAAAAAATCTACCCCCCCCCCCCCCACCCCCTCCTTTGCCCTTAATCCCATAATATTTACAGCATAGGTATTGTGGCACTAGAAATATAATAGTTTAAAAAAAAAAAAAAAAAAAAAATATATATATATATATATATATATATATTTTCCTACATGATATTTTTCCAGCCTGGGCATTACTCTTAACTTGCTTCCAGTACGGCTTATTGCTGGAGGAAACGGAGGGTAGGGAGAGAGCCTTTGTCTTTTTCTGACATGTTCGTTCATTGCAGTTTAGGCAATCCATTTTTGTTTTTCTGTTCAGTATTATTTTAAAGGCTGGATCACTTGGTTGGGGCCAAATGGTCTGTGTGGTCAGTTTAACTTTATGTAACTATGCAACACACACACACACACACACACACACACACACACACACACACACAGCCCGTAGCCTAGTGGTAGCGCTCTCGTCTCACACACGAGGGGTCGGGGGTTCAATCCCCGGCCGGGCGGAGACAAATTGGGCTTGTCTCCTTTCATGTGTTAGCCTCAGTTCACCTAGCTGTAAATAGGTACCTGGAATAAGTGGACGACGTTGTGACGTCCCATCTGGGGTTGGCAAAAATGGTACAAGGCGAGATGGGTATCATATGGTTCACCTAAGCTGATGGCTACCTAAGCCTTCGGGCGAGACGGTACCGTCTATAGTGGGAATGGTACCATACAGATCCACCCTAAGCCTTCGTTTCCGATGTCGCCAATTGGCTAAAAATACAGACTACACACACATCCACAGCCATTCCAACGATACATATAACACCTACACATATAGGAGGCGGGAAATAACGAGCATGCTCACTCCCGCAATACAACTAGAGTAAGTACAACTAGAGTAAGTACACACACACACACACACACACACACACACACACACACACACACACACACACACACACACACACACACACACTCTCTCTCACACACACACACACACCCTAGCGAAGGAGACAGAGCGAGAGTGAGAGCGAGAGAGGGAGAGCGAGAGCAGGGCTGAAGTTACAAAGGTTGTGAGACAGGGAGAGGGTGAGGGTCGGGACTGATAGATAGCCCACGATAGATAGATAGACTCACACTCACAGATAGATATATAGATACAAAGAATACATGCAGACACATAGATAGATACAAAGAATACACGCAGACACATATACACACACACACACACACATAACACACACACACACACGCACTGATAGATAGATAGATAGATACCAAGAATACATGCAGACGGTAGATAATAAATAGCGTAGAGTCGGTGAAATATATAGATAAGAGATACATAAATATAGATAGGTAAATAAATAGAGAGAACACACACAGACAGAGATATACAGATATAAAGATAGATAGGTAGATAGATAGAGAAGACAGACAGACAGACATATACAATTAATGAATATAGTTAGATAATTATACACACATGATAATTATACACACATGATAATTATACACACATGATAATTATACACACATGATAATTATATACAACTAAATATCGACAAAATGGAACACATTAAGGGGAGGTTTTTAGTTAGTTCGCTAGACCTCCATCAAGCTTAACATTACAGCCCCTAGAACCCCTTTCAAGATAAATTTGTAAATTTTTCGGTAGAAAAATTTCCCGGCCGAAGGCCGATTCCTCTTAAATTACAGGCTCGCTATCGCTCGCCAGGAAAAAATCGACACCTAAATGGCACACAAAGTCTTAAAATTGACAGAAATGGGGTGAAAGTTCTTAAAATCGACAAACTAATGGGGCGAACGTCTTCAAATATCAAAAGCAATGGGGCTAACCATGAGGGAGAAAGGGGTCAAGAAAAAAAAATCCCTCAAGTGGAAATCTCCCCTTAAATATATCACGACTATACATATGAAATTTAAGAGTTACAAATAGTCGTATGTATATATAGTTAACCAGACTGATAGATAACATAGATAGATATAGTTAATCCATTTAGTACGAAGGAGACATTTTACTAACCAAATACAGTAGATATTAATATGTTCCCTCCACCAACCGACTTTACTCCTAAACTCAATTAATGAAATCATCAAATACATGTGGCAGTCCAGGGATTCGAACCTAGGATGCTCACACCGAAATTCAGTGCATTTATCCATTGCGCTATGAAGACAACATTTATATATAGTTTGATTCACTTAACCCTTTCAAGCTCCAATACGCGTTTTTTGTTCTGTTTCTGGCTACTATTAGACGATTTTATTCTGATTAGTAACGGTATATGGAAGTCAAAGGGTTGATGGAGGTAGTATTTACCCTTTTAATACCCACAGATACTTCCTAAGCTGCATAAAATCGTCTAATGAGAGCCAAAATAAACTGCTAAAAACGCGTCAGAGCTTCAAAGGGTTAATACGAAGGAGACATTTGATTATATGTTCCTGGCTAACCTTAAACAACTTTAGTGGGCTTGAGAAGGAGGTATGGCAACAGGAGAGGGGTAAATATATATATATATATATATATATATATATATATATATATATATATATATATATATATATATATATATATATATATTAACCCTTAGATTACCACAGGTCCTTTCTAACCCAACAAAAATCGTCATAATAGAATAAAATCCGCTGTCGTCCTGACAGAGCTCTTATCCAGATAATATATATATATTAAGAAATCCCAGTTTGTAAGATTATGCATTGATTAATTATTTTATGTATGTATTTCATTATATATTATTTCACAGGCTCGCTGTCGCTCGCCAGGAAACAAAATTGACACCTAAATGGACACGAAAGGTCGTTATAGCAACAAAGAAATGGGGTGAAAAGTCTTAAAATCGCCAAAATAGCGGGCCGAACGACATAAAATCTGAAAAGTAATGAGGCTAAACATGTGGGAGAAGGGGGCCTAGAACAAATAACCATCTCCCCTTAACCCTTTTGGTACCGGTAACGTCTTATAGTTTTGATTACAACTGCAGTTAGACGATTTCATGAAGCTTAGGAAGGACTTATGGTAGCGAAAAGGATTAATCGAGATAGTAGTCTGTAACTTTGTCATTGGTACACGTCTTTCTCAAGCTGTATAAAATCGTCTACTCGTTGCCAGAATAGAATGAAAAGGACGTCACCGGTACTGAATGGGTTAACCCTTTCCGTACCAGCGACGTTTGTTTATGTAATCATTATTATTGCTATATTTAGACAATCTTGTGAGGCTTAGGAAGGATCTGCGGTAGTTAAAAGGGGTTGATTAAGAGAGTTCTAACCTTAAAATGGCTAGAGATCCTCCCTAAACTGAATAAAATCGATTAATAGTAGTAATACTGAAGGGGTTAACACTCTCACTTCACTATTTCGGCCATTGAGTGAAATAAATGGCCTAGGGGCTTTGGGTGATATCGGTATGACAGAATATAGACATTACAGATTAAGAGTGTGTGTGTGTGTGGGTGGGTGTGTGTGTGTTTGTGTGTGTGTGGGTGGATGTGTGTGTATGTGGGGGTGTCTGTGTGTGGGTGTGTCTGTGTGTGGGTGTGTCTGTGTGTGTGTGGGTGGATGTGTGTGTGTGTGTGTCTGTGTCTGTGTGTGTGTGTGGGTGGGTGAGTGTGTGTGAGGGGGTGGGGGTGGGTGTGTGTGTGTCTGTCTGTCTGTGGGTGTAGGTGTGTGTGTCTGTGTGTGTGTGTGTGTGTGGGTGTGTGAGGGGGGGGGGTGGGGGTGTGTGTGTGTCTGTCTGTCTGTCTGTGTGTGTGTGGGGGGGTGGTTGGTTGGGTGTGTGTGTGTGTGTGTGTGTGTGTGTGTGTGTGTGTGTGTGTGTGTGTGTGTGTGTGGGTGTGTGTGTGTGTGTGTGTGGGTGTGTGGGTGTGTGTGTGTGTGGGTGTGTCTGTGTGTGTGTGTGTGTGTGTGTGTGTGTGTGTGTGTGTATTTACTACGCCTTATACTCTCGAAACTAATGGGGCTAAATATGAGGGAGGGGGGGGGGGTCCATGAAAAACACCCTCATAATATATAGATAAACGGAGACAGACAGATACATAGAAAGAAAAATAGATAGATAGATAGATAGAGATAGATAGAGAGTGAAACGTTATTCTCAGTCTTCTACTCAACAGCTGAGCTCTGGAACTCTCTTCCGGAATCAGTGTTTCCCTCTTCCTATGACTTAAATTGCTTCAAACTCCGTGGGTCCGGGCATTTTGGCTCGAACGTCCCTTGAGTTTGGCCCTGTTACTCTTTCAACTCTGGGGGAGGCACTCGCTACAGGCTGTTCTGCCTTTTGTCTCCCTCACGCACATAGAAAACAAATGGATAGATAGATACAGTAGATATGCCGAGACATGCCGGCCGATAGATAGACCTAAGGGAGGGCCTGAGGACGGTAGATAGATAAACATGCCACACGATAGAGAGACCTAGGGGAAGGATTGATGGATAGACAGGACTGATAGACAGACATGCTACACGATAGACAGACAAGCCGGCCGATAGACAGACCTAGTGGAGGGACTGAGGACAGTAGATAGATAGACATACCGGCCGATAGATATACCTAGGGGAGGGCTTAAGGACGGTAGATAGAGAGACATGCCACACGATAGATATACCTAGGGGAGGGCTTAAGGACGATAGATAGATATGCCACACGATAAATAGACCTAGGGGAGGGCTTAAAGACGATAGATAGATAGACCTAGCAGGAAGGCCTGGGGAAGGTATATAGATAGACACACCGGCCGATAGATAGACCTAGGGGAGGGTCTGAGGACGGTAGATAGATAGACACACCGGCCGATAGATAGACCTAGGGGAGGGTCTGAGGACGGTAGATAGATAGACACACCGGCCGATAGATAGACACACCGGCCGATAGATAGACACACCGGCCGATAGATAGACCTAGGGGAGGGTCTGAGGACGGTAGATAGATAGACACACCGGCCGATAGATAGACCTAGGGGAGGGTCTGAGGACGGTAGATAGATAGACACACCGGCCGATAGATAGACCTAGGGGAGGGTCTGAGGACGGTAGATAGACAGACACACCGGCCGATAGATAAACCTAGGGGAGGATCTGAGGACAGTAGATAGACAGACACACCGGCCGATAGATAGACCTAGGGGAGGATCTGAGGATGGTAGATAGACAGACACACCGACCGATAGATAGACCTAGGGGAGGGTCTGAGGACGGTAGATAGATAGACACACCGGCCGATAGATAGACCTAGGGGAGGGTCTGAGGACGGTAGATAGACAGACACACCGGCTGATAGATAGACCTAGGGGAGGGTCTGAGGACGGTAGATAGACTGACACACCGGCTGATAGACAGACCTAGGGGAGGGTCTGAGGACGGTAGATAGACAGACACACCAGCCGATAGATAGATCTAGGGGAGGGTCTGAGGACGGTAGATAGACATGCCGGCTGATAGATAGACCTAGGGTCTGAGGACGGTAGATAGATAGACACACCTAGACACACTAGACGACCTTAAGGGTCGCTCTACTGGTGATCTTCTTTCATATCTTACTAACTCTTGGTCATCCTCCTTTCGGGACTTCGGTGAGACTTTTTCTATTGCACTAGACATATCGAAAGCCTTCGATAGAGTCTGGCATAAATCTTTAATTTCTAAACTACCCTCCTTCGGTTTCTATCCCTCCATCTGTGCCTTTGTCTCTAATTTCCTTCCGGCCGTTCCATAGCCGCGGTTGTGGACGGCCATTGTTCACTTCCTCACCCTATAAACTCCGGTGTTCCTCAGGGCTCTGTCCTATCTCCCATTCTCTTTCTAATTTTTATAAATGATCTCCTTAACTGTACTTAATTCCCATCCATTCATACGCAGACGACTCAACCTTACACTACTCCATTAGTTTTTCAGAACGCCCCAGCCAGCAATTCCTCAACGACAAACGTAATGAAGCCATAGAACTCTTAAATTCTGATCTAAATACTATTTCCAATTGGGGCAGAGAAAACGTTGTTAACTTTAATGCTTCCAAAACCCAATTTCTCCATCTATCTACCCATCAGGATCTCCCAGCGGACTATCCCTTATTCTTCAACAATACAAAAATCAACCCTTCATCTTCTCTCAATATGCTTGGTGTCTCTTTTTCTTCTGCTCTCATTTGGAAGGACCATATTACCAGTCTTGCTAAGGCAGCCTCCCAGAACCTCGGTGTGCTCAACCGCCTTAGGGGGTTCTTTTCCCCTGCACAGCTTCTTGCTCTGTACAGGGGCATCGTGCGCCCTTGTATTGAGTATTGTTCACATGTGTGGGGAGGTTCCTCACACCGCTCTCCTAGACAAAGTTGAAAGGAAGGCCTTTCGTATCATTAACTCCCGTCCACTCACCAACTCTCTGCAGTCTCTCTCTCTCCGCCGCAATGTTGCATCTCTCTCGCTATTCTATCGCTACTATAATAATCAGTGTTCCTCAGAGCTATCCCAGTGCATACCACCTCCTTTACGTAGGGCACGTGGTACCCGTCTTGCAACTCAATCCCACCCCTACTCTGTGCAACTCTCCAACCCAAGAGTGAAACGTTACTCTCAAACTTTCTTCTACTCAACAGTTGAGCTCGGGAACTCTCTCCCAGAATCAGTCTTTCTCTCTTCCTATGACTTAAATTGCTTCAAACTCCGTGTGTCCAGGCATTTTGGCTCGAACGTCCCTTGATTTTGGCCCTGTCACTCTTTCAACTATGGGGGAGGCACTCGCTATAGGCAATAATGCCTTTTGCCTCCCTCAATCACATAGGAAAAAAAAAAAAAAAAAAAAAAAAAAACACCGGCCGGCCGATAGACCTAGGGGAGGGTCTGAGGACAGTAGATAAACAGACACACCGGGCCGATAGATAGACCTAGGGGAGGGTCTGAGGACGGTAGATAGACAGACACACCAGCCGATAGATAGACCTAGGGGAGGGTCTGATAGATAGACCTAGGGGAGGGTCTGAGGAAGGTAGATAGATAGACACACCGGCAGGCCGATAGATAGACCTAGGGGAGGGTCTGAGGAAGGTAGATAGATAGACACACCGGCCGATTAGATAGACCTAGGGGAGGGACTGAGGAAGGTAGATAGATAGACATACCTGCCTGATAGATAGACCTAGGGGAGGGTCTGAGGATGGTAGATAGACAGACACACCGGCCGGCCGATTAGATAGACCTAGGGGAGGGACTGAGGAAGGTAGATAGATAGACATACCTGCCTGATAGATAGACCTAGGGGAGGGTCTGAGGAAGGTAGATAGATAGACACACCGGCCAATAGATAGACCTAGGGGAGGGTCTGAGGACGGTAAATAGACAGACACACCGGCCGATAGATAGACCTAGGGGAGGGTCTGATAGATAGACCTGCCACACGATAGATAGACCTAGGGGAGGGACTGAGGACGGTAGATAGATAGGCATGCCGGCTGATAGATAGACCTAGGGGAGGGCCTGAGGACGGTAGCGGCGAACAAAGGAGACAGCGGCAGCGAGGGGAGACCTCACACCCTTACTGGTAGTTACTAGGAGTGGTTAGTATCTCACAGCCCTGGCGAGACATAGAGGTTCATAATCGTTACTTTACTATCAGACAGTTACTATCCCACATCACTGGCGAGATGCAAAAAAAAAAGTTCATTCTCATACCCTTACTGGTAGTTAGTAGGAGTGGTTACTATCCCACAGCCCTGGCGAGATATTACAAAGGTATTTTCTCACACCCTCAGTTACTAGGAATGGTTACTATTCTCACACCCTTACTGGTAGTTACGAGGAGTGGTTACTATTCTCACACCCTTACTATCAGTTACTAAAAATGGTTACTATCTCGCAGCACTTGTGAGATACACGACAAAAGTATATTCTAAATGGATATGAATACTGCAAAAAAAGGCAAATGTTGAAAAATACATTTTGTTTTAGAATGATGGCATGGCTAGTTACAACATCTGATTTAAGCTTGCTCCGAAAAAGTATCATATGATAACAAAATAAAACAAAATTCAATCATTTAATATTTGAAGATATCTCCTTCAACATATACTATACAACTAATTGTAGGTAGATTCGCGTTTATTTATTTTTTTCCTATGTGTATGAAGGAGACAAAAGGCAAAGCACCCTGCAACAAGTGTCCCCGCCAAAGTTGAAAGGCTGTAAGTGATCCAAATTCAAGTAGTTCTAACTGATATGCGCAGTTTTTATTATATACCGTTCGTTGATTTGATATCGCAGTATACAAGTTTCCTATCCAGATTGTATTTGCCCATTTGAGTCGTATAGGTAGATTACAAACTAAAGACAATCGTCTAATGGTAACCAGAATATGATTAAAATTACGTAATGGTGGTGAAGGGGTTAAGGGGGGAAGGTCTGTTTTACTGGACACCTTTCTCCCTCATGCTTAGCCCCTTTACTTTTCAGATTATAAGACGTTCGGCCTCTTAGTTTGGCGATTGTAAGACCTTTCGCCCCTTTTCTTTGTCAATATTAAGATTTTTCGTGTAATTTAGGTGTCGATATTTTCCTGGCGAGCGAGAGCGAGCCTTTAATTTAGGAGGAACCGGCAAATACCGAAAAATGTAAAAATATATCTTAAAGAGGCATCCTGTTTTTTATTTAATTATTTATTTATTTATTTATTTATGTCTACTGTAAGTTTGATGGAGGTCCTAGGGGAGGCAACTAGAACAATTAAAAGACGCAGGCACCACAGATGACGCAGCACAGAACAGGCCAGGACAATAATAGTATTATCATGGTTACTTCAAATTAGATATAGACCTACACTGCCGTACGTCTTAACCCTCTCAGACATATGACGCGACTGTGAGCCTATTAGGGATACTTTAAAGCCTTTGTTACCATCAGGGGTATTTAGAAACCTTTAGTTTATTTACTTTAACCTCTCCAGTTGTCTTTGAGTTAGCTGTGGGCAAAAAACTAATTTTGGAGAGGTACAGTATTTATAAGAGTGAGAGAACTCTATTTATTATTGCTAATCTGGCAACCTCTGCGTCATATGGTCGTGATAGGGTTAATGTGTGCACCGTAATTCTGAATAATGATGCGCAGATGTTGACCTTGTTATGAGCTGCGTCACCTGTGTTACCTGCGTCTCAATGTGCGCCGGCTTAACCCCTTCAACACGATACCCTAATGGTAATCATATTCTGGTTACCATTAGACGATTGTCATTAGCACATAAATGAACCTCTAGGACTCTAAGGGGTAAATAAGAGCACAATTAATCCCCTGAATAACATAGATTCTTCTTAAATTGCATAAAATCGTCTCATTTTAGCCATAATCAGAGGTTAAAAGACGTCATGGTGCTGAAAGGGGTTAAATGTGGGCTATCCAATGGTATCATGATAGTTCCCAAATC
>CM064504.1:1787381-1965453 GCA_032716605.1 Paralithodes platypus
CAAGTCACGTGACTATAACACAAACACTGATGGCGCCAGTTCAGTATTCATACCGTCCAATTTTGAGACCTCACATCTATACAGACTGGTTTGTATCCACTATTAAATGTTGACGACCTTGTGGTCTGGTGCCGTTGTAAAGGCTTTTTCCTCAATTGTTCGGAGATCACCTTTTCAACGGCTCCCCCATTGTTTTTGATTAAGCTTTTGAATATTCACTGATATTACTGATATTTCAACTTCTTTGTCTTTTTGTCCAAATTTGTCTATTTCCTGCTTTATTGTTCTCTGAATAGTATGTCTGCTATTATATTCTTTGTGTAAGGCCTATCAAATAGTTTGCTATAGGCCTAGACCTAGTCCGTACAGTATACTGTAGGTTGGGCAGAAATCGTAAACTCCAACCTCTCATAACTCAAAAAGGACTACAGTAATCGAGCTAATATTTCTACCAACTAGGCAGACTTGGCTAGGGAATATGTGTATAAATTGACGACTCATTTGCTTAAGCCCTTGAGTTACAGAGGTTAGAGGTTACGATCTCTGCCCAACCTAGAATGAACGGACTATAGTGTTGTTATCTTGGTAACGTTCACATATAGTACAAAATTATCCAGTGTTATGACAATACCCCGGCATCAATAACACGATTTGGGAACTAGAAGGATGTTCTTTACACAGAGAACGAGTTTTTTTCCAGATCGGCCTGGATGATTCTGCCAATAGCCTACCGTGTTTCATGTAATAGTGCATATCAAGCTAACTATAATCTAATAGAATATAATTATATATAAATATATACATTACTTATGTATTCATAATATACACTCGATCTAGTCTCTATGGTATTTACCCAATACAAACAATGAAAACATAAACATCATATTGTTTACAAACAATTCCCGCTTAAGCTAAGGTCCCAAAGTCAAGCGGCCTTTCAGGGCGGATTGAGAAAAGTCGATCCTGCTTAAGCGCGGCTCGAGTTTGGCTTAAGTTTTGTCCTCGCAAAACGAATTTCGCTCTTGGCTTAAGTCTGGCTTAAGCCAAAACGCTCGCAAAAACGCGCCTCAGTTTAAAAATCCACTTCGAACTATCTCACTTAACCCTTTTTTGCCACCACAGATCCTTCTTAAACGGCATAAAATCGTCTAAATATAGCTAGAATAAAATTTAAACAACTTTCACCGGTGCTGAAGGGGTTAAGCCGAATAATAGCCCAAGGAAAGCTAAAGCACTCACAAAAAAAATAAAATAATAAATTAACCCGTACAGCCCCAGCGACACGCCTGACGCGTCGGCGATGTACATGGATAGGTGGGGCGTTGTTGGATGGATTAGGTCATGGCTAATTGGTAGGAAACAGAGAGCATAAATGGTACCAAGTCAGAGTGGGGAGCAGTCAAAAGTGGTGTCCCCCAGGGATCGGTATTAGGTCCCCTGTTGTTTCTTATATACATAAATGACCTAGATTTAGGTATAACTAGTAGGATAAGTAAATTCGCAGACGATACTAAAATGGGGAGATCAATTGATTCAGATAGCGATATAGAGTGCCTCCAAAGGGATCTAGATACCTTACATGAATGGTCAGTAAATTGGCAGATGAAGTTTAACATTGACAAATGCAAGGTATTAAAGATAGGGAAGATGCAAACAATTGTTAAATATAACTAGCTAATTTAGAATTAGAAAATTCAGACTGCGAGAAAGATCTAGGTGTGTTTGTTAGCAATGATTTGAAGCCTAGAAAACAGTGTATAGGCGTTCGTAATAAGGCAAACAGGATTTTCGGGTTCATCTCTAGGAGTGTGAGTAACAGAACTGCTGATGTTATCTTAAAACTTTACTTGTCCATTAGTGAGAACCCATATGGATTATGCTGTCCAATTGTGGGGTCCTTATTTACAGAATTGGACAAAGAATGCACTTGGAGAGAGTTACAGCCGTTGAGATTATGACAAAAATGATCCATAATATTAGAAATCTTCCGTATGAAGAAAGGTTGAAGAAATTAGGTTTACATTCGTTAGAGAGAAAGAAGACGCAGAGTTAGAGGGGATATGATAGAGGTGTTCAAGTGGGTTAGTGGGACTTAACAAAGCGGAAATGACAAATGTACTGACAAGCTCAGTGATAGCGAAAGAACTCGTACCAATGGTTTTAAAATTAGATAAATTTCGTTTCAGAAAAGATATAGGCAAATATTGGTTTGGTAACAGAGTTGTAGATGGGTTGGAATGGACTACCAAGTGCTATAGGGGGATCTAAAACTGTAGGGAGCTTTAAGATAAAAATGGGATAAGGCATATGGAAGAGAAGGGTTGGGTGTGAAGGGGGATCAGCCGGGTTGGGCCAATCAGCGCTCTGCAGACCCCCATAATGTCCTGCGTTTTAATCTCTAACCGTTTTGGGAGATGATTACTTCAGGGTATTAGAGTGTTGAGCCTATAAGTGGGCTTTGTAATTGATTTGGGGTTGTGTGGGACAGGGATCTGCCTTGCTTAGGCCAACCCCCCCCCATCGGCTTTCTGCAGAATCCCATTTTCTTTTCTTATGTTCTTATGTTCTTATGTTCTTATGTAACGCACAGCCAGAGACGCGCCTGGAACGTCACCCTAATTGCGCCGACCGTAAACTCAGGTGTAGCCACTCAAGGGGCTCCGATTTGTATGGGAACTGTGTACGTATCCCACGCAACCGTGCCGATGGTTGAAAACTCTCAAAGTTAAGTCCACGTGCGTGCGCGTGAGCGCGCAATAACCTGTTTTTTTGGGGTTTATTTTTTTTTTTTTTTTTTATTTTATTTATTTTTTTTTTTTTTTTTTTGATATTTAATTGCCTTCAATTTTTTACTCTTGTAAATACGTTTGGGGGGCTCTGTAGGACCCATTCTGTAAAGCTTTTGAGCGTTTTTTCGTGGTTTCTTCATTCCTAACCCATTCGCTATGGTTTCTGGAATAAAAAATTTTTTTGAAAAACGGCCGGGTTCTGGTGAACAAACAGACAAAAACTAGCCGGGGGCTGGACGGGTTAACAAAAAAACAAAAAAAAAAAAAACACACATGAATAAAGCGTGATAGTCTTGAAGGGGTTTTTTCAATATGTTCTGATCATACTTTTATGCTCTCTGCCCAACCACCCGATCTCTCTCCTGTAATCCTCCTCCCAACACCAATAAGAAATAAGAAATAAGACATAAGAACATAAAGAACATAAGGAAAAATGGGAGTCTGCAGAAAGCCGATTGGCCTAAGCAAGGCAGATCCCTGTCCCACACAACCCCAATTCAATGACCAAAAGGCCCAATGATAGGCTTCACACTATAATACCTGGAGGATCATCTTACGAAAACGGTTAGAGATTAACGCAGGATTATGGAGGTCTGCAGAGCGCTGATTGGCCCAACCCGGCTGATCCCCCATGCACACCCAACCCTTCTCGTCCATAATGCCTTATCCTAATTTTATCTTAAAGCTCCCTACAGTTTTTAGATCCCACTATAGCACTTTGGTAGTCCATTCCACCAATCTAAAACTCTGTTACCAAACCAATACTTGCCTATATCTTTTCTGAAACGAAATTTATCTAATTTGAAACCATTGGTACGAGTTCTTGCGCTAGCACTGAGCTTTAGTACATTTGCCATTGTCCCCTTTGGTAATCCCACTAACACACTTGAACACCTCTATCATATCCCCTCTACCTCTGCGTCTCTCTAACGAATGTAAAACCTAATTTCTTCAACCTTTGTTAATACGAAAGATTTCTAATATTATGGATCATTTTTGGCATTCTACCGGCTGTACTCTATCCAATGAATCTATGTCCATTCTGTAATAAGGACACCAAAATTGGACAGCCATAATCCATATGGGGTCTCACTAATGACAAGTAAAGTTTTAAGATAACATCGACAGTTATGTTAATCACACTCCTAGAGATGACCACGAGAATCCTGTTTGCCGTATTACGAACGCGTAGGACACTGTTTTCTAGGCTTCAAAGCATTGCTAACAAACACACCTAGATCTTTTCTCGCAGTCTGAATTTTCTAATTCTAAATTAGCTAGTTCGTATTTAACAATTGTTTGCATCTTCCCTATCTTTTTACTACCTTGCAATTGTCAATTTAAAACTTCATCTGCCAATTTACTGACCATTCATGTAAGGTATCTAGATCCCTTTGGAGGCACTCTATATCGCTATCTGAATCAATTGATAGCCGATTTTAGTAAATATCGTCTGCGAATTTACTTATCCTTTACTAGTTATACCTAAATCTAGGTCATTTATGTATATAAGAAACAACCAGGGGACATAATACCGATCCCTGGGGGACACCAATTTTGGACTGCGTCCCATTATGACTTGGTACCATTTATGCTGAATCTCTGATTCCTACCCAATTAGCCATGACCTAATCCATCCTAACAAAGCCCCACCTATTCCATGAGCCTCAACCTGTCTCATCAATCTCTCATGAGGGACTCTGTCGAAAGCTTTACTGACATCTAAAATATATAAATCATAGGACTTGGCATTATCGACGGCTTCATATACCTCTGAGGAAAAAACTAAGCAAATTAGTAAGGCAAGACCTTACATGAGTGAATCCATGCTGAGAAGAATTGATTAAGTTAAATGTTACTAAGTGGTTTCTCATTTTCCTAGCAATAATTGACTCTAGTAGCTTTCCTATGCATTGAAGTGAGACTAATGGGACGGTAATTGGATGCTATTGATTTCATCACCTTTTTTGAAGATCGGAACTACATTTGCAAGCTTCCAAGCTTCTGGAAACTATACCTGTTTCTAATGACTTGTTAAATAGAAATGTGACTGGATAAATTAACTCATCTCTGCATTCTTTTAATACTCTAGCATATACCTCATCAGGACCAGGCGATTTATGAGGTTTCAGTCTGTCAATTTCCTTAACCACATCATTTCTACTTATAGTAACCGTACTTAACCTATTTTATATACTATCGCTGTATACCTTACGGACTTCTGGAAACTGTGCCAAATTTTCATTAGTGAAAACGGAAAGAAAATTTACTATTTAATGTACTGCACATTTCTTAAATCACTTTATGTCAATTTTCCTATAGAAGTTTTAAGGGGACCAATTACATCTCTAACCTTGGATTTATATAGTTGGTAAAAAGATTTAGGATTATTTTTTGAGTCATTGGCAACCTTAATTTCATAATTTCTTTTTTCTTTCCTAATATCCTTTTTTACCTGTCTTGATAGATTCTGATAGTAAGCAAGTAGGTGAATTTCGCCTTTTCTAATTTTTCTATATATTCCGCTCTTTGGTCCTCGAAGATCTAATAGTCATTTATTCAACATTTGGGTTGGTTCTGTGAGATCTAAATTTTGGTGTGGGGATATATTTATTTTGCGCATTGAATACTGACTTGATAAAATTATCGTATGTATCTACCAAGTTTGAACGTCTCCTCCTGACTTAAGATGACAGGTGCTCTGCGAAAGGATACACTCATTTGGACACACTGGATCGACTTAATTTTTTGACCATAGGGTCCCGTCTAACAGGGCTTCTCGTAACCCAACCATAATTGGCTTTTCTGAAGTCAGGTATTAATGTTGTCATTCTCTCTGGTATTACCTTTCCATTGTATATTAAAATACACAGCCGAATGTGATCACTATTTCCTTCGTCGTCCCCGTTTTCTTCACTATTTATCATATGTTCATTGTTACTGAAAACTAAATCGAGAATATTATCACCTCTAGTTGGCGTATCTATGAATTGAGTTAAAAAACTATCTTGTACTACCTCAATAAACTCCTTTGAATCAGAGGCGCCTATTTGTTGCTGCCAATCTATATTAGGGAAATTAAAATCCCCCATAATGCACACGTTGCTAAGCCTGATGCTATTTTAATTCCTCCCATAATGATGTTCCGTCATTTCTACTCATATTTGGCGGTCTATACATAACTCCAATAACTAAAGTCTCACTACCTTCGTTAACTTCTACCCAAACACTTTCATTTTCATTATTTACTCTAATACATGATTTAGTACAGCTTTTTAATGAACTCCTGACAAACACGCCTATACCGCCACCCCTCTTACTTGTTCGGTCATATTTAAACAAACTATATCCCGGTATATCAACTCTGCTAAAAAATGCATTGTTTCTGTATTACTCCATGTTTCAGTTAGCGCTATTATGTCTATATTTTCTTTGCTAACCAGTGCTCTAAGTTCGTTCATTTTGTTACATAAACTACTGCAATTTGTATAATAAACGGTCAAAGTATTTCTTGTATTTGCAACTAGTTTTCTATTGTTTTTAACTAATTTATTTTTACCTGTTGGACTACTGGACCTAGACGCAACATCTACGCTATAAGGAAGGTGGGTATTACTATCAATTTGATGTGGCTGGGATTCTATTTTACTTACACACCTATGGTTTATTAACAAAACCCCGCCAACAAACTTGTCGAGTGAGCTGGCTAAGGGCGAAACTCTAGTCGAGAGAGATGTACTCCATCCTGGGCATACAGTTCATCCTTACCGTAGAAAGAGGGTCCAGTTATCCAGGAATGGAAATAGTATTTGCCTTGCAATACTTCTCCAGCCCGGCTATTTACACCAATCGCCCTGGAGGACCATTCCTTCCTTACCCCTCTTCTTGGTAGGATAACTGTGTACCACAGGAACTACACCCTTCTCCTTGATCCTCTCCAACATTTCCTGGTACGTGGTGAGCAACTCCTCAGTCCTGCATTTCCAAATGTCGTTGCTCCCTGCGTTGAGGAAGATGATGGGGTCCTCTCCAACTCGCTTCCATGACACCATCTAGCTTTTCTGACACCTTCTCGACTCCGGCACCAGGCAGACAGACAAACTTTAACAACATGTGTGTTAGTAGCCCTACCAAGGTATTTAATCATTGAATCCCCTACAATTAACAATGGACTTAGCTTTTTTCCGTTGTCGGCGTGTAGCAGGAGTTGTAGCAGCAACAGCAGCAGACTTCCCCCCCTCCCCTCTCACTGCCTCGATGATCGCCACTTCCTCGCCATCACTCTCATCAGCCAAGGTGCTGAAGTTGTTGTGGGTCTTGAGTGGCTGCCTTTTCAGCTTGCAGGCCGTTGCACTGGTTGACACCACTTTCCAAGGGGTTTCACGATCCCTGGGAACACTTCCGGTAGCCTCACACTTCTTTTCCGCCATAGCTAGTCTCAAGGCCAAATTTTCATCTTTGAGACACTGAATCTCCTGCTCCACATCTCCAGTCTTTCTTGCAAAGCAAGACCAAAGCTGGAGAGTATGTAATTCTCCTGTAATTCTCTCCCCAATCCCCCAATTCTCTCCTGTAATAGTCCTCTCCCCCAACCACCCAATTTCTCTCCTGTAATTATCCCCCAACCCCCCAATTCTCTCCCCAACCCCCTAAAACTATCCAGTAATTCTCTCCCACAACCACCCAATTCTCGCCTATAATTCTCTCCCACAACATAAGAACATAAGAAAATGGGAGTCTGCAGAAAGCCGAGTGGCCTAAGCAAGGCAGATCCCTGTCCCACACAACCCCAATTACAAAGCCCAATTATAGGCTCAACACTCTAATACCCTGAGGATCATCTTACCAAAACGGTTAGAAATTAACGCAGGATTACGGGGTCTGCAGAGCGCTGATTGGCTCAACCCGGCTGATCCCCCTTCACACCCAACCATTCTCGTCCATATGCTTATCCAATTTTATCTTAAAGCTCCCTACCGTTTTTAATCCCACTATAGCACTTGGTAGTCCATTCCACCCATCTACAACTCTGTTACCAAACCAATATTTGCCTATATCTTTTCTGAAAAGCAAATTTATCTAATTTGAAACCATTGGTACGAGTTCTTTCGCTATCACTGAGCTTTAGTACATTGGTCATGTCCCCTTTGTTAATCCCACTAACCCACTTGAACACCTCTATCATATCCCCTCTAACTCTGCGTCTCTCTAACGAATGTAAGCCTAATTTCTTCAACCTTTCTTTATACGGAAGATTTCTAATATTATGGATCATTTTTGTCATTCTACGTTGTACTGTCTCCAATGAATCTATGTCCATTCTGTAATAAGGACACCAAAATTGAACAGCATAATCCATATGGGGTCTCACTAATGACAAGTAAAGTTTTAAGATAAACATCAGCAGTTCTGTTACTCCACACTCCTAGAGATCAACCCGAGCATCCTCTTTGCCTTGTTTCGAACGCTAATACACTGTGTTCTAGGCTTCAAATCATTGCTAACAAACACACCTAGATCTTTCCCACAATTCGAGTTTTCTAATTCCATATTAGCTAGTTTATATTTAACATTTGTATGCATCTTCCCTATCTTTAATACCTTGCATTTGTCAATGTTAAACTTCATCTGCCAATTTACTGACCATTCGTGTAAGGTATCTAGATCCCTTTGGAGGCACTCTATATCTCTATCTGAATCAATTGTTCTCCCCATTTTGGTATCGTCTGCAAATTTACTTATCCTACTAGTTATACCTAAATCAAGGTCATTTATGTATATAACAAACAACAGAGGACCTAATACAGATCCCTGGGGGACACCACTTTTGACTGCTCCCCATTCTGACTTCGGACCATTTATGCTGACTCTCTGCTTCCTACCAATTAGACATGACCTGATCCATATCAACAACGCCCCACCTATCCCATGCGACCTAACCTTTCTCATCAATCTCTCATGGGGGACTCTGTCGAAAGCTTTACTGAAATCTAAATATATTATATCATATGACTTGTCATTATCTACTGCTTCATATACCTCTGAGAAAAAGCTAAGCAAATTAGTAAGGCAAGAACGTCCCTGAGTGAATCCATGCTGAGAAGAATTTATTAAATTAAATGTATCTAAGTGGTTTCTAATTTTACTAGCCATAATTGACTCTAGTAGCTTTCCTATGATTGATGTAAGACTAATGGGACGGTAATTGGATGCTATTGATTTGTTACCTTTTTTGAAGATCGGAACTACGTTTGCAAGCTTCAAAGCTTCTGGAACTATACCTGTCTCGATTGACTTGTTAAATAGAAATGTATTAATGGGTAACTTAACTCATCCCCTACATTCTTTTAATACTCTAGCATATACCTCATCAGGACCAGGCGATTTATGAGGTTTCAGTCTGTCAATTTCCTTAAGCACATCATTTCTACTTATAGTAACCGTACTTAACCAATTTCTATACTATCGCTATATACCTTACGGACTTTTGGAAACTGTGCCAAATTTTCATTAGTGAAAACGGAAAGAAATTGACTATTTAATGTACTGCACATTTCTAAATAATTTTCTGTCATTTCTCCTAATGAAGTTATTATTATTATTATTATTATTTTAAAGGTGAGAATTGTGTGGTTGTAGGAGAGAATTATAGACGAGAATCTCGCCTATAATTCTCTCCCACAACCACACAATTCTCACCTATAATTCTCTCCCACAACCATACAATTCTCGCATATAATTCTCTCCCCCAACCACACAATTCTAGCCTATAATTCTCTCCCACAACCACACAATTCTCACCTATAATTCTCTCCCACAACCACACAATTCTCACCTATTCTGTCCCACAACCACACAATTCTCGCCTATAATTCTCTCCTACAACCACACAATTCTCACCTTTAAAATAATAATAATAATAATAATAATAATTGTTATGCCCTGTTTTTCTACAGGTTTAACTTGGGTAATGTGAGTTCTAAATTGACTGGGTATATAAGGCTGCATGCACAATACAAGATATGAGGAATAGAGAACACAAAGAAACACATGGTAGCAAGTTACATGATCACGTTTATTGATATACCACTGCAGAATACTTGTGTAAGACAATATAATAGAATTGAACAACACTAGCATAAGTGGATCTGGATGGAGCCTAGTCTCCCACTTCCAACGTTCAGGTATTAATCTTCTGATCACTGGCTTTGATTTCACAGGTTTATATACCGAAGACCATCAATGTTACTTATAGATTCATATTCACTGTTAGATTTATTACTAGTAGCTCTGGTGCACAAGTAGTAGTTCACAGACTAGATTAGACACACGTATTTTTAGAGCACGGGAATTCTAGTAACCTCAGGGGGTACTGATCTAAGTTTTATATCCTTGTCTCAGAAATACATAGAACGCAAATCAGTGGGCGAACGTTAGATATCACTAGAGTTTTAATATCTGAATAAAGTAATTACGAGAGTAAAGGTCGCCTGTTAATTAAAGAGCACTGATCGCTTAGTACGTCCCAAATGGAATGGTTAAGTATGAATTACACTGGGCAAGGTCTTAGCCACTTCGTAGAAATATTAATTAGTGAATCTAAAACAGCACAGTAATATGTAGTACTGCTAAAGGGAATCTTGGGTAGTATCTGATGGGTCTGGTCCTGGTTATCTTGCGTCCATGATGTTGGGGGCTAACGACTGGTTCCGCGGCCGTCCAGGGGGGCCATATGTGTGAAGTTCTTCAATACGTGGGCAGGTCCTTCTATCCAAATCTGCCACGGAGTCTGCCGGTTCTGGGATCTCACTCCGGAACAACACAAGGGCAGAGCTAGAAATTAACTGCAGGGTAGTGACCCCTGGTTGGTGTCTAGCTTTCAACTGATTTGACTGGGGGCGGGAGTTAGATTTATAGGCTCGGTTCTGGACCCTGTAGACAGTAGGGATCTCGAGTCTTATGGACTTAATTGAGCTCTCAATAGATATGGGGACTAGGTAAGATGGTATTTACTGTTGTGGCACAGGGCGATAGGAAGCCTTTATATTTTCATATAACTGAGCCTTAGTAAGAGGTACTATTTTGGCTATACTGGACGTATTTAGGGGAGAGAGACTGGATCTACTTTGCGAGGAGGATGGGGACAGCTGTGATAGGAGCGTCTCTCTAGATTGTTCAATCTTCATTCTATGGTATAGCTGAGGTGCTAATTTAGTGATCAGAGCATGCAAGAAAGGTAAATGGTTTATTGTGAGTTAATAGAGGTTAGTAAAGGTGTTAGTCATTCATGGTTAGTTCATTGATAGGAAGAATTCCTGTGCTACCTGGCAAATGACTCGAAAGTCAAAACAGGGGCCAGGTATACCTCCGCGGGGGTGGGGGTCTCCCTCCTCGGGTGGGCAAAAAGGGGGAGCTGGGCGCCCTCTCTCTGATATAGTCGTCCGGCGGCTGTGGCTAGGGGCTTGCCATATCACCAGTGTTTGTAATAACCCTCTGTGTATGAGACAGATGTGAGTGTCTTTAATACCAAAACCGAAGGTGCCTTAGCTAGCTGGTTTTACTCGGCTGGTTGTTAATTGTAGGGTTTGCTGGATATGGTGGAGACTGGGTTGCTAACTCTGCCACATTTATCTGGAAGTATGGCAATAGAAGTTAGTTACTGGCGGGGCGGCTAGCCTCGCACCGACGACCATTGGGTGCAGGGTTGTGAATGTGTTGTAAGAGAATAGATGGCATGCAAGGGGCTAGTAAAGTTCTAATGTTGTTCTGGCCTACTAAGTGAAGGTAGGCTGGATAGGAGTATATATATAAAAGGTTGGAGAGCGTTAGTAACGGACAATTCAAGGATCTTCAAGAGGTATGAGAGAGAGGCTAGGTCGGACAAGAGTCGAGAAGCGCGGGTGTCTTAATGAGAGGGGGGGGGAGTTCAAGGGCTACAGGGAAATTTTGCCCCTAAGGTCCCTGGGCGTGGGGGTGGCATTAGGCTACAATTGATATGGAAGTTTGAAAAGGCAGTAGAATACGTTAGCCAAATGCTACCGGGGAATGCAACTATGGGGTGGTATATGAGTCTGGAAAAGATAGAGTTATGTGATCAGTCAGAGGGTTATGGATACTATTCGTTGGCCCTGGGAACTGCGTTTTCTATTAAATATAAAATACCAACCACAGCGGCAGTTCGTAGGGGTACTTAGTTATTGTTTCGGGGTACTTATGACAGATACTGGTAACCAGGTTATCTTATACAATCTCTGGTTGGGGTAAGAGGTGTAAGACACGAAATAAATTGGCGTAGTGTGGGCTGTGGATACGAAGGAGGCAAGGGGAAGACGTATGACAATTGTGGAAAGTAAATGGAAAAAGGTGAACACAATGGCGGATAAAAATACTTAACCTAAGGATTGCATACATAGATTTATGGGGCGATGGGTCTTCAGAAGCTTAGTCTGGCAAGACAAGATGTTAGGGAATGTTAATATTAATACTTAGTTACTAGAGGAGCAATGCAAGGGGCGACTGAGCACGGGTTACATATATCTATACTCGTCATGGAAAATGATATACGAGGTCTAGGGACAAGCGTGGGTGTTTGAACTTCTAAGATATATAACATCTACTTCTCGGATGTAAGAACATACATAGATATATTTATGGCTGTCTGATGTGTTGGCATTGGCTCAACGTCGGGACAGGGCATGTTTTTAATATGAATGTATATTCCTATTCATCATCTTTGTAGCAAGGACAGTGCCGCTATGTCGTATCAATGCTGGTGGCAGTTAATATTATAGGCTTAGTTACTAGAGGAACAATGCAAGGGGCGACTGGGCACGGGTTACATATATCTATACTCGTCATGGAAAATGATATACGAGGTCTAGGGACAGCGTGGGTGTTTTAACTTCTAAGATATATAACATCTACTTCTCGGATGCAAGAACATACATAGATATAATTATGGCTGTCTGATGTGTTGGCATTGGCTCAACGTCGGGACAGGCATGGGTGTTTTTAATATGAATGTATATTCCTGTCCATCATCTTTGTAGTTAGGAGTGTAGGACACGAGGGGGTTAGTGTACGTGAGGTGTGGAAAATGGTCAGTTTTAGAAAAGGTAAATGGGTGTGTCCTGGAGCTGTTTAGCCCTGCTGGCTTGGGCCTGTCTGAAATGGCTGGCTCGGTCAGCTGGTCCTTTCGTTCTGTGGACCTTTCCTTTGGTGTTCGTTCATGGCTTCTGTGGTGGGCTTCTCGTTCTGGGGCATTTTACTTCCCTCTCCTTCATTATAGGCGCGTCCTCGAGCCTCAAGGGTGAAGTAAAAAGAAGCATAGTCAGAAAAGTGTAGGTTAACAAGAAAAGTAGTATGACGAAGGGAAAAAAATAATATATACAGTATATGGAAAACATGTAAATTTAAGAAAGGACAGATACTTAAGAACACAGGAAATTAAGAAGAGGTAAAGTGTTTAACAATGTATAAAGCAAATTTAAAAGATAGTCAGAAAAGTGTAGGTAACAAGAAAAGTAGTATGACTAAGGAAAAAAAAATATAGTATATACAGTATATGGAAAACATGTAAATTTAAGAAAGGGCAGACAATTAAGAACACAGGAAATTAAGAAGAGGTAAAGTGTTTAACAATGTATAAAGCAAATTTAAAAGATAGTCAGAAAAGTGTAGATTAACAAGAAAAGTATTATGACTAAGGGAAAAAAAAATACTATATATACAGTATATGGAAAACATGTAAATTTAAGAAAGGACAGATAATTAAGAACACAGGAAATTAAGAAGAGGTAAAGTGTTTAACAATGTATAAAGCAAATTTAAAAGATAGTCAGAAAAGTGTAGGTAACAAGAAAAGTAGTATGACTAAGGAAAAAAAATAATATATACAGTATATGGAAAACATGTAAATTTATAGAATCATGCCCAATCGCTTAGGAATTGAAAACATTCGAAACAATTTAGTACAATAATATCCTCATCATCATCAGGGGGGGGGGGTATTTAGGGTCGCCGTTAGTCTGGGTGACGGTCTGGTGGTGGTTCACTTTCACTTTGGAAGGGCGGGGTGGATATACCGTTAGTTCTTGTGGTTAGGAATGTGGGGGGGGGGGCGAGCTGGCCCGGGGCCAGTTTTGGAGGGGGGGTCTAAGTGGTTTCGGTCGGGGGTAGTGATAGGGGGGTTTTAAAGATGAAACGGGCAGGTCGAGTCGGGGTTGTTGTTGCGGAAGAGGTTGGTGCTGGGGAGGGGTTGAAATGTGTAGAGAGTTGTGGTCGTGAGTGGGGTTTGGGGAAGGGTGAGTAAGGCTGAAGGTTGAGAGTTTACTATGATCGGTCGTTTTGGAGGTTTGGGGTGGTGGGGATTTGATAGGGAGATGGTGGGGGGGGGTCTGGGCAGGCAGGGTTGTGGTTTGAGAGGGGTTGAATTTAGACTGATTTTATTTCCGGGAGAGACATGGATGGGATTTAGAGGAGTGGTTGAAGTTGAGAGGTTGATTATGTTGTTTGGGGCGAGAGAGAGAGTATTTTGGGGTTTAGCCAAGGTGGAAAAAGTTTTGTGGTTGGATTGGGATGGGAGTGGTATTTCGTCGAGCGGGATCTTTGGGGGGGAATTTGGGGCGGGTGGGGTAACGGTGAAGAGGGGGAGGTTGAAAGTTTAGCTGGGCTCATGATGGTGGGGGACCGACTGGTGAGCAGGTGTTCGGTACACATGAGGGGGGGGAAATCACTTTGGTGGGGGTCACGCGTGAGGGGGGGATTAACGGCGCGTGTGGGAGGATCAGAGTGATGGGGTGTGTCAGTGGCAGTGACGGTTTGCTTAGAGGTTATCTGGGGTTGGCGGGTTTGTCTGTCATGAGGGGGTGAGTCAAGTGTGGGGTTTTGAAGTTTATTAGGGGTGTGAATTGTGGGGGGGTGGAAGGGAGCTACTGACGGAAAACTGTCACAAGGGAGATTTTGTTGGTGGGGGAATAGCTGAGTATTTCTGGGGGAAGGGGGGAACATAGTTGGGTCCCTAGGTCGTCACGCGTGAGGGGAGGGTTAACGGCGCGTGTGGGAGGGTCAGGGTGGTGAGAGGTGAGCGAGTTAGGAAACGGGATTTGTTGGGGGGACTGCGGGGGGTTGGTGGGGGAAGATTAGGTGTAGAACAGGGGTTATTGGTAGAGGAATGATGTATTGATTTGGTGTTGTTAACAGAACGAATTTTAGGACTCTTCTTGGTGGCAGTCACGGTCTGGTTAGCGGTTATCTGGGGTTGGTGGGTTTGTTTGACATGAGAGGGCGAGTCAAGTGTGGGGTTTCGAAGTTTTCTAGGGGTGTGAATTGTGTGGGGGTGGAAGGGAGCTACTGACTGAAAACTGTCACAAGCTACGACGGAAAAACTGTCACAAGGGAAATTTTGTTGGTGGGGGGATAGCTGAACATTTCTGGGGTCATGGGGAAAATATGTTGTGGTAGGCCTACATAGGTAGGCATAGCTAGAATACGGGGCTTGTTGGGGGGGGCTGCGGAGGGTTGGTGGGGGAAGAGTTCACTGGGGTTGGACTTTTCACCGGAAGTCATTTTGGACGGGTGCACGGAGTCTTGGATAGGGGCTAAAAGGTTGGATAGGGGATTCATCGAACTGCGTAGGCATTCTTCTCTGATGGAGAGCATATGTTCTTCGAATAAGCCATACGGAATCGAGATGGGCGGTGATGTGGGGTGGGAGGATGTTTAACAATGCGGTGAATAAGAGTTCATTTTGTTGGTCGTAATCTTCATAGCTATACGTGGTCCTCACGTATCTGTAGAGTTGTATGAGGGTCACATTTATATCCCCTTCATACTTGATCTCGTCGACTTTTATTATTTTGGGGGCGACGGGGGAACCCAAAAGTGGATCTAAAGTCCGGATCACGAAGGATCGAAACTGGTTCCAGGTACTCTCTGGCGTATTCTGTGTCACCATTTGGTGAATAAATTCTTTAAAGGTAGGCTTATCAACAAGTTGGGAAACGGCTTCTCCCAACTGTACAATATGCAAAATTGCCATGGCGATTTTTTTCGCGGTCATTATGAAGTACCACATCGTACACTGGCTTTATTATGTCTAAGTAACTGGTGATATCATATGTTTACATCATACTTGGGAATGTGTGCGAGTGGCTGAAGATTTCGCGATGTTGCCATGCTTCTACTGTTCCAAACTTGCAGTGTAATGCAACCTTTTATCCGAATCAAGAACCACCGCTGCCGCCAATGTTATGCCCTGTTTTTCTACAGGTTTAACTTGGGTAATGTGAGTTCTAAATTGACTGGGTATATAAGGCTGCATGCACAATACAAGATATGAGGAATAGAGAACACAAAGAAACACATGGTAGCAAGTTACATGATCACGTTTATTGATATACCACTGCAGAATACTTGTGTAAGACAATATAATAGAATTGAACAACACTAGCATAAGTGGATCTGGATGGAGCCTAGTCTCCCACTTCCAACGTTCAGGTATTAATCTTCTGATCACTGGCTTTGATTTCACAGGTTTATATACCGAAGACCATCAATGTTACTTATAGATTCATATTCACTGTTAGATTTATTACTAGTAGCTCTGGTGCACAAGTAGTAGTTCACAGACTAGATTAGACACACGTATTTTTAGAGCACGGGAATTCTAGTAACCTCAGGGGGTACTGATCTAAGTTTTATATCCTTGTCTCAGAAATACATAGAACGCAAATCAGTGGGCGAACGTTAGATATCACTAGAGTTTTAATATCTGAATAAAGTAATTACGAGAGTAAAGGTCGCCTGTTAATTAAAGAGCACTGATCGCTTAGTACGTCCCAAATGGAATGGTTAAGTATGAATTACACTGGGCAAGGTCTTAGCCACTTCGTAGAAATATTAATTAGTGAATCTAAAACAGCACAGTAATATGTAGTACTGCTAAAGGGAATCTTGGGTAGTATCTGATGGGTCTGGTCATGGTTATCTTGCGTCCATGATGTTGTGGGCTAACGACTGGTTCCGCGGCCGTCCAGGGGGGCCATATGTGTGAAGTTCTTCAATACGTGGGCAGGTCCTTCTATCCAAATCTGCCACGGAGTCTGCCGGTTCTGGGATCTCACTCCGGAACAACACAAGGGCAGAGCTAGAAATTAACTGCAGGGTAGTGACCCCTGGTTGGTGTCTAGCTTTCAACTGATTTGACTGGGGGCGGGAGTTAGATTTATAGGCTCGGTTCTGGACCCTGTAGACAGTAGGGATCTCGAGTCTTATGGACTTAATTGAGCTCTCAATAGATATGGGGACTAGGTAAGATGGTATTTACTGTTGTGGCACAGGGCGATAGGAAGCCTTTATATTTTCATATAACTGAGCCTTAGTAAGAGGTTACTATTTTGGCTATACTGGACGTATTTAGGGGAGAGAGACTGGATCTACTTTGCGAGGAGGATGGGGACAGCTGTGATAGGAGCGTCTCTCTAGATTGTTCAATCTTCATTCTATGGTATAGCTGAGGTGCTAATTTAGTGATCAGAGCATGCAAGAAAGGTAAATGGTTTATTGTGAGTTAATAGAGGTTAGTAAAGGTGTTAGTCATTCATGGTTAGTTCATTGATAGGAAGAATTCCTGTGCTACCTGGCAATGACTCGAAAGTCAAAACAGGGGCCAGGTATACCTCCGCGGGGGTGGGGGTCTCCCTCCTCGGGTGGGCAAAAAGGGGGAGCTGGGCGCCCTCTCTCTGATATAGTCGTCCGGCGGCTGTGGCTAGGGGCTTGCCATATCACCAGTGTTTGTAATAACCCTCTGTGTATGCGACAGATGTGAGTGTCTTTAATACCAAAACCGAAGGTGCCTTAGCTAGCTGGTTTTACTCGGCTGGTTGTTAATTGTAGGGTTTGCTGGATATGGTGGAGACTGGGTTGCTAACTCTGCCACATTTATCTGGAAGTATGGCAATAGAAGTTAGTTACTGGCGGGGCGGCTAGCCTCGCACCGACGACCATTGGGTGCAGGGATGTGAATGTGTTGTAAGAGAATAGATGGCATGCAAGGGGCTAGTAAAGTTCTAATGTTGTTCTGGCCTACTAAGTGAAGGTAGGCTGGATAGGAGTATATATATAAAAGGTTGGAGAGCGTTAGTAACGGACAATTCAAGGATCTTCAAGAGGTATGAGAGAGAGGCTAGGTCGGACAAGAGTCGAGAAGCGCGGGTGTCTTAATGAGAGGGGGGGGGGGGGAGTTCAAGGGCTACAGGGAAATTTTGCCCCTAAGGTCCCTGGGCGTGGGGGTGGCATTAGGCTACAATTGATATGGAAGTTTGAAAAGGCAGTAGAATACGTTAGCCAAATGCTACCGGGGAATGCAACTATGGGGTGGTATATGAGTCTGGAAAAGATAGAGTTATGTGATCAGTCAGAGGGTTATGGATACTATTCGTTGGCCCTGGGAACTGCGTTTTCTATTAAATATAAAATACCAACCACAGCGGCAGTTCGTAGGGGTACTTAGTTATTGTTTCGGGGTACTTATGACAGATACTGGTAACCAGGTTATCTTATACAATCTCTGGTTGGGGTAAGAGGTGTAAGACACGAAATAAATTGGCGTAGTGTGGGCTGTGGATACGAAGGAGGCAAGGGGAAGACGTATGACAATTGTGGAAAGTAAATGGAAAAAGGTGAACACAATGGCGGATAAAAATACTTAACCTAAGGATTGCATACATAGATTTATGGGGCGATGGGTCTTCAGAAGCTTAGTCTGGCAAGACAAGATGTTAGGGAATGTTAATATTAATACTTAGTTACTAGAGGAGCAATGCAAGGGGCGACTGAGCACGGGTTACATATATCTATACTCGTCATGGAAAATGATATACGAGGTCTAGGGACAAGCGTGGGTGTTTGAACTTCTAAGATATATAACATCTACTTCTCGGATGTAAGAACATACATAGATATATTTATGGCTGTCTGATGTGTTGGCATTGGCTCAACGTCGGGACAGGGCATGTTTTTAATATGAATGTATATTCCTATTCATCATCTTTGTAGCAAGGACAGTGCCGCTATGTCGTATCAATGCTGGTGGCAGTTAATATTATAGACTTAGTTACTAGAGGAACAATGCAAGGGGCGACTGGGCACGGGTTACATATATCTATACTCGTCATGGAAAATGATATACGAGGTCTAGGGACAGCGTGGGTGTTTTAACTTCTAAGATATATAACATCTACTTCTCGGATGCAAGAACATGCATAGATATAATTATGGCTGTCTGATGTGTTGGCATTGGCTCAACGTCGGGACAGGCATGGGTGTTTTTAATATGAATGTATATTCCTGTACATCATCTTTGTAGTTAGGAGTGTAGGACACGAGGGGGTTAGTGTACGTGAGGTGTGGAAAATGGTCAGTTTTAGAAAAGGTAAATGGGTGTGTCCTGGAGCTGTTTAGCCCTGCGGGCTTGGGCCTGTCTGAAATGGCTGGCTCGTTCAGCTGGTCCTTTCGTTCTGTGGACCTTTCCCTTGGTGTTTCTGTGTGGTGTTCGTTCATGGCTTCTGTGGTGGGCTTCTCGTTCTGGGGCATTTTAATAATAACACAATCCATCTCACACCCTATTGTTATTGCCTTGTTACTCCGAGATACTTAGCCATTGCAACCGACGTACGATGGGTGATTAGCAATGGTTGGGCTGAGAATTTTGAATGATTAAAGGGTATCATCCTAAGATGATACAAATTTTGGCTACCCCTTTGCGGGTAATATAATATTATGTCTTAACCCTTTCAGTACCAGTGCCGTCCTTTTAACTTCATTCTGGATACTATTATACGATATTATTCAGTTTAAAAAGGGCCTCCACCAATTAACAGGCTTCGAACTACCTCGCTTAACCCTTTTTGCTACGACAGATCCTTCTCAAACTGCACTAAATCGTCTAAATATAGCTAGAATAAAATTGAAACAACTTCCACCGTACAGAAGGGGTTAAGTCGAATAAAATAAACCAAGGATAACTAAAGCGCTCATTTAAAAAAATAAATAAATAAATAAAAAAATAAAAAAATAAAAGCGTGATAGTCTTGAAGGGGTTAATATGTTATGATCATACTTTATATTCCTCTCTCCCCAACCACCCGATTCTCTCCTGTAATCCTCCCTCCCCCAACCACCAAGTCTCTCCTTTAATTCTCCCCCCTATCTGATAATTCTCTCCCCCAACCCCATAATTACCTCCCCCGATCCGCAGTTTTCACCCCAACCACCCAATTCTCTCCCCCAACCACCCAATTCTCACCCCAACCACCAAATTATCTCCCCCCCAATTCTCTCCACCAACCACCCAATTATCTCCTGTACTTCGCTCTCCAAAACCCCCAATTCTCTCCTGTAATCCCCCCTCCCCCAACCACCCAATTCTCTCCTGTAATTCTCCCCCAACCCCCCAATTCTCTCCTATATTTATCTCCCCCAACCACCCAATTCTCTACTCCCAACCCCCCCAGTCTCTCCCCCAACCACCAATTCTCTCCTGCAATTCTCTCCCCAAGCCCCCAAATCTCTCCCCAAAACACCCAAATCTCTCCCCCACCCCCCAATTATCTCCAGTAATTCTCTCACAAGCTCCCAATTATCTCCTGTAATTATCTCCCCCAACCCCCAATTCTCTCCCCAACCCCCCAATTCTCTCGTGTAATTTTCTCCTCCAACCCCAACGACCCAATTCTCTCCTATAGTTCTCTCCCACACCACCCAATCTCTCCTGTAATTTTCTCCCCAACCACCAATTCTGTAAGTCTCTCCACAACCACACATTTCTCTCCTGCATTCCTCTCTTTCTCTCTCTCCCCCCCCCCCCCCCCAACACACAGACATCCCACTGCCCGAGAACTGCGGTGAACTCGTAGTAAGTAATGCTGCTGCCGTCGCTAAGAAATACAGTAGGTCTATATACACCAGACTATTCCCTATAAACTCCTTCTGGGGGGTATGGTATAGGTAGCGCTAACGACTTGACAAAAAATCGATCACTGACCTCTTCGTAATTCAAAAGGGACTAGAGCACACTGGCTGTAAATACTGTATATCCACACCAATTACCTGGTGGACTCTTCTAGATGAGAGGAATTTCAGCCTGATTGTTTTCATTCATTTTGAGTTATAAGAAGGTAATGGGTCAAGATTATTGGCAATTTCGCTGGTGCTACTTACTGTATAGTTTTTTTTTTCTCCTTCATGTTTAGTCCCATGGCTTTTACATTTAAGACGTTCTTTCCATTAGTTCGGCAATTTTAAGAACTTTCGCCTCAATTCTTTGTCAATAAAGAACTTTCGTGCCATTTAGGTGTCGATTTTTTTCCTGGCGAGCAATAACCAGTCTGTAATTCTAGGAGGAACTGCACAGTTTCTACCGAAAACGTACACATTCATCTTCATGGGGGGTCTATAGGGGGTATTTCTAAGCTTGATGGAGGTGTAGCGAGGAAAAATAAAATAATACAAATAGACCAACTAATAACCACTACCACCTTAAGGGGGGATGACTACCTTTTTGGACGATTTTGCATGTATTCATTATTTTTCTAGTTTGCTCCCTAGACCTCCATCATTTTTGCATGTATTCATTATTTTTCTAGTTTGCTCCCTAGACCTCCATAATTTTTGCATGTATTCATTATTTTTCTAGTTTGCACCCTAGACTTCCATCATTTTTGCATGTATTTATTTTTCTAGTTTGCTCCCTAGACCTCCATAATTTTTGCATGTATTCATATTTTTTCTACCTCACTAGACCTCCATAAAAAAAAAAAAAAAATCCATTAGATCCCCCTTCTAGATTAATTTGTAAATTTTTCGGTAGAAAAATGCCCGGCCGAAGGCCGGTTCTTCCAACGTTACAGGCTCACTATCGTTCGCCAGGGAAAAAATCGACACCTAAATAACACGAAAGGTCTAAGCATTGACAAAGAAATGGGGCGAAAGGTCTTAAAATCGACTAAATAATGGGGCAAACATCTTAAATCTGAAAACTAATGGGGCTAAACATGAGGGAGAAAGTGGTCCAGAAAACCGGCCCATCTCCCCTTAAGTACCGGTGATGTCCTTTTAACTTTACTATGGCTAGGCCTACTATTAGACGATTGTATTCAATTTGCAAAGGGCCTCCAGCATTTAACAGGCTTCGAACTATGTCACTTAATTAACTATTTGTACTACTAAAGGGCTCTCCTAAACAGCACAAAATCGTCTTAATTTAGCTAGAAATAGACTAAATAAAGACGCCGCTGGTACAGAAGGGGTTAAACACGATCCCACTCTACCTCCCCCCCCCCCCCCCCCCACACACACACACACACCTCTCTCTCTCCCGACGATGCTGTTGTTTCAGTGGAATAATGGCTCTTTGAGTAAATCGACACCTAATAGTGCCTTACTAGTGGTTGTCCCCTCACAGGATGGGGGGCTGCTCAATAAACTCGCCCCTCGGGGCAAAATCAAAATCAATCTCTCTCTCCCTGTTTACTCGACCCTACGGCGGATTTACACGAGCGCTATATACAGCCAACTTTTGATAAGCAATTTTATTAATTTTCTGCCATCGACGATCAGACTGAAGGTCGATTTGTTTAGGTGACAGAATTATCACGCAAGTTGATCTCCGAAGCTGCCAGACCAGAATTGAGGAAAACAAGTTGCCGGAAAATACGCCGCTCATGTGACTGTTTATGTACCATGCATGACACACCCCCTAAGTTGCAGCAGTCCACCATACAGTACCATTTATACAAAACAAACTCTGAAATCGACCATACAATACATCAATTACATTCATTAATTCGACCAGAAACATCTCTTTATATATGGAAATAATTGTAATGGATAATCTGATAATGTTTGTTCGTATATCAGTACGTGTTTGATAAGATCTGTCAAATCTCTTGTGCCATCGAAACCCTTAAAAACATCTATAACACGAATGCGTATATGCAACAGACAGCAGAACATGAGAACACATAAATGTTTCGTGTCGTATGGTAAGATAGTGCATTATAGATGATGGATAATTACAATAACCTGTGTGACTTGGCAACGTTCTGGCAACCCTTGGCTCCAGTTGCGAGGGTGACCGTGTTTGGAATACCGATAATGGATAATCTGATAATGTTTGTTCGTATATCAGTACGTGTTTGATAAGATCTGTCAAATCTCTTGTGCCATCGAAACCCTTAAAATCATCTATAACACGAATGCGTATATGCAACAGACAGCAGAACATGAGAACACATAAAATGTTTCGTGTCGTATGGTAAGATAGTGCATTATAGATGATGGATAATTACAATAACCTGTGTGACTTGGCAACGTTCTGGCAACCCTTGGCTCCAGTTGCGAGGGTGACCGTGTTTGGAATACCGAGATTAACAGAATATCATAGTGTGCCCCGAGTCAAGTCATGGGCGCCATTTTGATTCCTACACTAAAATTCTGATGCAGTGTAGAACAAGACCGTAACAATGTGCGATATGTAAAGCACAAAATGTAACAAGAGTGCTAAGTAGAGTACATATCTCCGTCATGCGTGCATACCAGCAATAATGTAATATAAATTCATCCTGTCTGCGGCCGTTTTGGTCCGTGATCGACATGGGAAAGAGCCAAGCAGTTGAACGAAACTATATCATTATATTGGACAAAGTGACCATTTTGATTTGGGACCATTAGGTTAGCGACCATTTTGGTCTGTGGTCAGTATGGGCTGATCAGTCGAATTTGATATGCTAGACCGTTTGATCCAATACCGTCGTGATGCATGATCGTTTCTATCTGCGGCCGTTTTGGGTCTACATCTGTTGTTGTCCGCGGCCGATTTGGACCGTGGCCGGTATAGCAGAGCTGAGCAATATGATTAATCTGATCAGTATTGGACAAGGGACCGTTTTGGTTTGAAGTCATGTTGGTCCTGTCACTATATATTATAGGATTAAGGGGGCCCACCTCGCTTTTTTCTCTTTATCTCCCTCTCTCTTTGGCTTGTATCCAATCGGCCCCATTCAGCCTACTGTTTTGAGACGTTTACCCGCATTCAGGTGTAATATTTTCCTGGCGAGCGGTAGCGAGCCAGCTTATATATGTATATATATATATTATTTTTTTTACAGCAAGCTAAATTTGTACATTTTTCGAGAGAAAAATTTCTCCCGCGAAGCCGGATTTCTCCATACAATGCTGGCTCGCTATCGATCGCCAGGAAGAAACTGACACCTGGATGGGGATAAACGTCTTAAAACAGTTGGCTGAATGGGGCCGAATGGGTGCAAGCCAGAGAATGAGAAAGTGAAAACAGCCGGTGACCCCATAATACCTTCATAATAGCTAGAGTCAGGACATGGCAGTTTATCGTCAGCTGAAAAGAAACCGACACTAGTATACAATGCCGAAATGGGTCATCCTGCTGAAAAGGTTAACCCCTTCTGTACCGATGGCGCCATTTTAACTTTACTCTGGCTACTATTAGATGATTGTATTCAGTTTAAAAAGGGCCTCCAGCAATTAAAGGCTTCCAACTATCTCACTTAGCTTAACCCTTTTTACTACCACAGGTCCTTCTTAAACTGCACAAATCGTTTAATATAGTCAGAATAAAGGGCCTCCAGCAATTAAAAGGCTTCCAACTATCTCCCTTTACCTTTTCACTACTACAGGTCCTTCTTAAACTGCACAAAATCGTCTAACTATAGTTAGAATAAAACTACAAAGACATCGCCGGTACAGATGGGGTTAGCTTATTTGGTATCATCATTTCGTAATATTCTGGTCAATTTATACAATTTTACTGGGATTAGGAAATGTCTGGGAGGAGTTTGATGGTTTAGGGAGGGGGGGGGGGGGGCTTTTTTCTGAACCCCTTTCTCCCTCGTGTTTAGCCCCATTCGTTTTGAAATTTTAAGACGTTCCCCCCCATTAGTTTGGTAATTTTTAGAACCTTTCGTCTCCTTTTGCTCACAATTTCTAGGACCTTTCGTGCCATTTAGGTGTCGATTTTACTTGCATTTATTTTAGAGTAAGCGGCCTTTGGCCGAGTAATTTTCTACCGAAAAATGTACAAATTTATCTTGAAAGGGGGCCTTTGGGTTTTTTTTTTTTAAATCTTGATGGTCTAGCGAGAAAACTAAAAAATAAATGAATAAATCAATATATAGACCAAAAAATATCCACTACCGCCTTAATTGAAATAACCACTACCGCCTTAATTGAAATAACCACTACCGCCTTAATTGAAATAGCTTGGACCTCATTTGATTTCTAAAGGTCTTTCCTAAACTGAATTAAATAGTTTAATGATGCATATAATTTTACCCTTTCAGTAGGCCTATTGGGGCATTAGGCCTATTCTTAATTATATTATGGCGACCAATTGACGATTTTAAACGAAAGGACTGGCAAGCAGTTGTAAAATATATTTCATTTAGAACTCTACCTCCCACAGACCGCAGTATCCTAGGTTCGAATCCTTGGAGTACCACATGTAGCCTATTCATTAGTGTCATTGATTTAATTAATTAGGTTTGTTTGAAAGTTAATTGGTGGGTTGGTGATAATATACAAAATAAAATCGTCTAAAAATACCGGATGTAATGAAAGTCTGTGTCATGGTATAGCCTACTGAAAGGGATAAATTGCTTCATCGTATACTGAAAGGGCACTAATGTGATAACAAATCGTGCTAATGTCAACAACGCGTTACTCTGTTTTGTTTGGGTACTCATGTGGTGCCGCCACTGCCGGTCCTGTTTATAAGGCGGAGACCTAGCTGAGTCAGGCAGTGTGAGACTCCATGTGTTCGTAGTAGGTGTACGGTATACAACAACAACAAGACCAAGATCATCGGGAAGGCAATAGCGTAAAGTCTGGAGCGGGAGACAATAAGAATACGAGGCAGAAGTAGAAGACGGAGAAGGTCGAAATAGGAAGACACAGATACGCAGAAGCTGAGGAAGTGACAGGAAGAAAAAGGGAGAAACAACAATAACAAGTAAGACCACAATATTAAATTAAAGGTTCTATTGGATGTCAGTTGTGCTAGGTCATTTTATTTTTATAATCATGTATGCTACAGTGTTCTTCATTTTGGAAACCTCATCCATGATGCAACATTAATGATACTCTTGGGGATGAGAAATTAATTATATATATTATATATATATATATATATATATATATATATATATGCGAATATGCTTCCACACTAAAGGTGTATAGAAAAGGGTAGGTTCACTGCACAAAGTTTAAAAAATTTAGTGCTAAAATTAAATTGCATCTAAAATATATTACATGCACAAAATAAGGGTTTAAAAGTATGTCCGAGTATCTTATTAGAAGGCTCGGACTGTTGTGTATATATTAAAATAATGTTTATGTAAAAGTGTTAAAATGCATTTCTCCACTTTCGTAGATCTTCAGTTATTATAAAATTTGCAAGAGTAATTTATATATAACCCGGTATATATATATATATAATATATATATATATATATATATATATATAGAGAGAGAGAACCTTAAATCATTGCCCATAGGGATTTACCATGTATTTATAGGGGTGTGGAAGAGCCAATACTTCTATCACAATCACTACTATCCCTATAAATAATACATGGGAAATCCCTATGGGCAATGATTTAAGGTTCGCTCTGTATATATATATATAGGCCTAGACCGGATATATATATATAATATATATATCTATATATATATATATATTATATATATATATATATATATATATATATATTATATATATATATATATATATATATATATATATATATATATATATATATATATATATATATATATATATATAGATATATATATATACCGATATATATTATATATATATATATATATATATTTTTTTTTTTTTTTTTTTTTTTTTTTATATATATATTTGTTTTACCTAATCTCGAGAGTATTTTACCCCTTCATCTGATTACACTGGCAATACGTGACATGATTCACATGAAAGGTAAGACAAGACTGAATAAGAAACTGCTAGGCTAATATTATTGTCGCGGAATCGCGGATACCACTGCAACATACAAAGGTCGGATTCAACTAAGGTTACATCCTATAACCATGTTCGTAATTTCCGTTTATTATCGTCATAATTCCATATTTATCAACATAATGAGGTGTGTGTGTGTGTGTGTGTGTGGGGGGGGGGGGGGGGGGGGGGTAGACAGATGGGAGAAACAAATGATTTCGGAGGGTAGTGAAGTTAAAGCCGATATGAAGAACTAGATAAGGCTGGGTGTTGCATAGACAATTTTTTTTTTTTCTTTTAAGAAATAGGTTTCAGGGAAGAGGGGGAGAAAAAATGTAGAAATCAATTAGGGAAGGAGTAGCTAGAAGAGTAAAGGTGGAAGGCTGTTGTCTTGCTATTTTGATAATGGAATGTAAATTAAGTTGAGGGCCCTGGGGGAGTCGACAAGTTGGAAGTGAGGTGAGAGGGATAAGCCAATGCCACTGGAGTATTTGTTTGATAATAAGGAAGTGAAGCTGTAGACAACGAATATTTAGCAGAACGACCAGCTAAAATGTGGTTCCTAGATATTTAGTAAAGTAAATAAAACACCAATTCTACATTCTTGTCATCATCAGAAACCCCAAATTATGTTGCTTTTCTTTTAATAACGATATTTATGGCCAATGCCTTATAGTGCTGAAAAACTCGCAAGTGGTACCAAGTAGACTAGAAAATTAAAACCGAAGGAATTTAGGAAAAATTAATTTATGTAGAAGAGTTAAAAGGGGGGTTGGTGGTGGTGGGGGGAGGGGGGGGAATCAGCCTTGCTAGTTAAGTACCGGCAAATGATAAAATCGCATATTACTGTAACACTGCTGAAAACTTAGTTCCATCGACTGGAACAGCTATCATGTATATAGATACACCCGATAATTATCAAGTCGGTATTCAATGCACAAACTAAATACATCCCCAAAAGAAAATTAGATCAACACAGAACCAACCCAAATGGATGAATAATAGACTATTTAGATCTTCTAAGGACAAAAGAGAGGGAATATAGAGAAAAAATAGGAAAGGCGAAATTCACCTACTTGCTTACTATCAGGAATCTATCAAGACACGGTAAAAAAACGATATTAGAAAGAAAGAAAAAAGAAATTATGAAATGAGGTTGCCAAAATAACTCAAAAAATAATCCTAAAGCTGTTTACCAACTATATAAATCCAAGGTTAGAGATTGTAATTGGTCCCCTTAAAACTTGCGATGAGGAGGAAATGACAGAAAAATTATTTAGAAATGTGCAGGACATTAAATAGTAAATTTCTTTCCGTTTTCACTAATGCAAAAGTTTGGCACAGTTTCCAGAAGTCCGTAAGGGTATATAAGCGATAGTATAGAAAAATAGGTTAAGTACGGTTACTATAAGTAGAAATGATGGGCTTAAGGGGAAATTGACAGACTGAAAACCTCATAAATCGCCTGGTCCTGATGAGGTATATGCATAGAGTATTAAAAGAATGTAGGATGAGGTAAGTTACCCATTAACATTTTTATTTAACAAGTCAATGGAGGACAGGTATAGTTCCAGAAGCTTGGAAGCTTGCAAACGTAGTCCCGATCTCTTCAAAAAAAGGTGACAAATCAATAGCATCACAATTTAAAACGTCCCATTAGTCTTACATCAATCATAGGAAAGCTACTCAGAGTCCATTATTGCTCGTAAAAATTAGAAAACCACTTAGATACATTTAATTTAATAAATTCTTCTCAGCATGGATTCACTCAGGGACGTTCTTGCCTTACTAATTTGCTTAGAAATTTTTTCTCAGAGGTATATGAAGCAGTTAGATAATGACAAGTCATATGATATAATATATTTAGAACTTTCAGTTAAAGCTTTCGACAGAGTTCCCCCATGAAGAGATTGATGAGAAAGGGTGAGGCGCATGGAATAGGTGGGGCGTTGTTGGGGATGGATTAGGTCATGGCTGATTGGTAGGAAGCAGAGAGTCAGCATAAATGGTACGAAGTCAGAATGGGGAGCAAAGTCAAAAGTGGGTTGTCCCCCAGGGATCTGTATTAGGTCCTCTGTTGTTTGTTATATACATAAATGACCTTGATTTAGGTAGAACTAGTAGGATAAGTAAATTTGCAGACGATAAATGGGGAGAACAATTGATTCAGATAGAGATATGAGATATAGAGTGCCTCCAAAGGGATCTAGATACCTTACACGAATGGTCAGTAAATTGGCAGATGAAGTTTAACATTGACAAATGCAAGGTATTAAAGATAGGGAAGATGCATACAAATGTTAAATATAAACTAGCTAATATGGAATTAGAAAACTCGAAATTGTGAGGAAGAAAGATCTAGGGTTGTGGTTTGTTAGCAATGATTGTGAAGCCTAGAAAAACAGTGTATTAGCGTTCGACAAAAGGCAAACAGGGGGAAAATTCTCGGGGTTGGATCTCTAGGAGTGTGAGTAAACAGAACTGCTGATGTTATCTTTAAAACTTATTGTCATTAGTGAGAACACATATGTATATTGCTGTTCAATTTTGGTAGTGTCCTTATTTACAGGAATGGACCTAGATTCATTGGAGAGAGTACAAACGTAGAATGACACAAAATGATCCCTATTAGAAATCTTCCGTATAAAGAAAGGTTTTTGAAGAACTTAGGCTTACATTCGTTAGAGAGACGCAGGAGTTAGAGGGGATATGATAGAGGTGTTCAAGTGGGTTAGTGGTGGATTAACAAAGGGGACATGACAAATGTACTAAAGCTCAGTGATAGCGGAAAGAACTCGTACCAATGGTTTCCAAATTAGATAAATTTCGTTTCAGTAAAAGATATAGGCAAATATTGGTTTGGTAACAGAAGTTGTAAATAGGGTGGAATGGACTACCAAGTGCTATAGTGGGATTAAAAACGATAGGGAGTTTTTAAGATAAAATTGGAAATAAGCATATGGACGAATAAGGGAGGCGGGAGTTGGGTGTGAAGGGGGATCAGCAGGGTTGGGCCAATCAGCGCTCTGCAGACCCCACGTAATCCTGCGTTAATCTCAAACCGTTTTGGTAAGATGAATTCCTCAGGGTATTAGAGTGTGGAGCCTATAAATTGGGCTTTGTAATTGGGGTTGTGTGGATCAGTGTGGGACAGGGATCTGGCCTTGCTTAGGCCAATCGGCGTTCTGCAGACTTACCATTTCTTATGTTCTGATGTTTCTTATAAATTATATGCTTGTCCGATTCTAGGTCCAGAAATCTTGAGGGCATAAAAAGTAGTGTCCATGTGATAAGTTGCCAGCAAAAAGAACTCGAGTGAATCCCATTTGACAGTTTTCCAACACTCACTACCCCCGTATGTGTCAGTGAAATTCAACAACACTTTCCCATAACCTTCGCCGGCATCGATTAAAGTTCTTTTTCGACGGGTGTATTTTGATTTCTACTTGACTACCAAATTTTCTAGCAGGAAGTCGTATCATAGTTACCTTGGAAGTTGTCATAGCTATAATTATCAGGCTATGATGGAGTTGACATTTTTGAAGGATATAAATTATAAGATTCGTAGTGGCAGGTTTTGTAATTCTGATCTTCCATGTGTCTCCTTCCACCTTCCTGCGAGTACTTGTTTCATATTGGGTTATGTCATCGTCGATATGATAGGCTTGGGACTGGTATATTATCCTTCAGGACTTTACCAAAAGTGAATTATAATCCAAATTCCTAATATGTAAGCCCTAGGAAGGCCCAGACACATTACTGCGAGTTATTTTGGCGAGTCTGGCAAACCGTTGCTCTGAGCGAATATTTTCAGATAATATCGATACTATACCCCCAAAGTCAAGGTCATGAGCATACAGCATCTGAGCATCCTGTGACATGACTTCGCTATAAAATGCTAATGTTGGTTTAAAATTGCTAGGACATGCAATGTATATGAAATGTGTGTGTGAATCTTTTACACTATCGACCAACGAACGAATTACCCAGTATGTCTAAAATGTAAAAAACATAAATTCTTTGTATAGGATAGGCCTATAATCTTGAATATATTATTATACCTAAACACCCTACTGTACTTACATGTAGAATATATAAAATCAATTAAAAATATTCTCACATTTGTATAATAATAAGTGTAGTGGTATAGTAATGGTGCAACATTGATAAACAGCTGATCTGAGTCAGAAACTCTCGTGCCTCAGGCAAGTTCCAAATGTCACGCAAGAGTTATCTTTTCCAGGAAAGAGTTTTAGCGGGAGGAAATTTGTGAAATTATGATCAGATCCTTCTATTTACCAAGTTTACTCTATATCGCTATATCTAGAGCCTCACACTCGACAATGTATTCCAAGGCTGTCATGATAATTGACGGTATCACCAGTCAAAAACATGGCCTTCAACTTTATAAATGTCTTTAGTTTATTCTAGAGAAAAACGTGCAGGCGAGACTGGATACGGAGTTGCCAGGTAGATTGCTTGCCATCGCAAAATCCACCGTTCATATATGTTCACGATCGATAATGAATTGTCGATTTAATACTGTATATAAATAATTTGTAGGTAATAACACTCGCATAATTCATAAGATGTGATATAATTTTCTACTGTTAACGGGATTTTATATTGGTAATAGTGTAGCTGTTGGTAATGAAAATTCAATAAATTGGAGTAGGCTGAGTAGAAAGCTCTCCTGGCAAATTTTCGATGAGCAACTTCATTCTGGTTGGCAATACTCCTAGATTTGTTAAATTTGTATCGCAAGTAGAGTAAGGATAGATGGTATTAGAGGGCCGAATCCGCATACAACTTTTAATTTTAAGGAAGATAAACCAAAAATACTGTACATCCACAGTCGTCAGAATAAGTTATTTACCACTCTATCACTGTCATTATGCAAATACAATTTGTATAATCACATTCTGAATAAACTTTCCTTTGCATATTTATACAAACTGTTGAGTGAATTACTTTAACTATTATTTCTAGACTGTTCCCAACAATAGGTCATATTTGCATAATGAAAATCACAGGGTAAAATAGGCTACTTATTCCGACGACTGTGTGTGTGTGTGTGTGTGTCAGTCACACCGGTACCTGTATGAGTTTGTAAATGAGTGCGTGAGGTGGGTGGATTGCTGAATGAATGAAGGCGAAAGAATGAGTGAGGGTGGTTAAGTGAGTGTGGGTGAGCAAAAGTGAGTGAAGGAGGGTAGGCTACGTGATTGAGTTGGTGTGAGTAGATGAGATGAATGAGTAAGGGTGAGTGAGTGAATGAGGAGCCTGAGTAAGTGAGGGAATGAGTAAGAGCGAGTGATTGAGTTAGTGAATGAGTAAGCGAGGGAATGAGTAAGAGTGAGTGATTGATTGAGTTAGGAGGGTGCTGAGTTTAGTGAGTAAGGGTGAGTGAGTTAGTGTGAGTACGGGAGAGTGAATAAGTAAGACTGGATAGGTGAGTTAATTTTTACGATTTTAAGACGTTCGGTCCATTAGTTTGGCAATTTTAAGACCTTTCGCACATTTCATTGTCATTATTAAGACTTCGTGTTCTTTAGGTTTCGATTTTTTCCTGGCGAGCGAAAGCGAGCCTCTAATTAAGAGGAACCGGCCTTAGGCATGGAAATTTTACTATCGAAAAAAAAAAAAAAATCTTGAAGGAGGTCTTGGGGGATAGTTTATTAAGATTGATTGAGGTCTCGGGAGGAAACTAAAATCACAAATAATATTAAAAAGATCCATAAATGAGCAAATAAATACGCCCATCTCCCCTTAATTACCCATTATACTCGTAATTTTGAGAGTGCAATGTGAAAAGGTAAGAGTGCAAATTGCAGTGCTACACAACACATACACACCACCCACGCACTATTGTAATGTTGTTAAGAGTCAGAAGGACATACGACAGTCGTACAACATTACCATCTTACCTTTATCTTTGTGCCCAAAACTGGCCAAAATATGACTTGACTTAGACATTTTTCGATTGTGAATAATTCTTGTCCGTCTTAACCTGAATCACTGTATTTTTAGTATTTTTAGAAAAGTAAACAATTTAAAGTGTTTACTGAAAAATAAGTGAGTGTACCAAAGCTCAGTGGGTGAATTATTGTTGTCTGATGTACAGTATAATGTTTTATACTAACTCTCCTCTCCTAACATCACACTGGTGGGCCAGCATTATGCTCAAGGCCCACTCAGGAATAGGCCTACAGTATTATGTAATTTATATTTCTGAACAAAAAAATCATCATCATCAGTAAACCTTTAGAAACCTTTAGAAAATAAAACCTTTACTCGCCTCAAATAGAATTTCAGTAACTTTCTGTAGCGGCGACATATTTTTAATGTTATTCTCGCTATATTTAGAGGATTTTGTGCAGTTTAAGAAAGATCTGTGGTGATAGAAAGGGCTTAGTGAGATAGTTCAAAATCTGTCAACTTATGGTGGCTCTTTTAAAGCTGAACACAATTGTCTAATTGTAGCCAGAATAGTTAACATTACGGCACCGGTACAGAATGTGTTAATTAGGTTTATTTGTAAGTTAATTGGTGGGTTGGTGATAATATGAATTTAAACTACGTGGATAACGCTATATCATAAAATATATAAAATACAAAGGTTTGATAAGAGGTTAAGGCTAACCTGAGCTTTGTAGTGTAGCTCATTTCCAATTAGTCTAGTGAGTCAGTGAGTCAGTCAGTTATTTAATCAACTCGTTAGTCAGTCAATCAGTCACTCAGTCGGTCTAACAATTATTAATGTGTTCAGTCAAGCAATCTGTCATATAGTTTATCAGCCAGTTAGTCAGTCAGCCATTTAAATAGATAGGCTACCCAGTCAGTCATAAGACGATAATCAGTAGGCCAGTTAATAAAGTCAGCTAGTAAGCCATCAAATTAGTCTGAAAGTCATCCAGATAATGGGTAATTAGTCAGTCAACTACATAAACACATATTTGGTGAGCCAGTTAGACAGACTGTCAACTATACTCTGTTTCTTTTCAACTGACGGTAAATTGCATAGTTACCATTACGAATTACCTGCTATTTTAAAGATTTTGTCGTGAGATATGGTGCTAATTATATATACTGAGTCTTAATATGATGCAGAGATATAGTAGATTTCATATTATTCCATTATATATCAATACATTAGCTGCTAAAGGATTCAATTTATCGTCAGTTGAAAATAAACAGAGTATAGTCAGCCAGTCAGCTAGCCAACTAAAGCCGGTATCACACGAGCGCTTTTTCACTCAACATTTATCCTTAACGCTGGTCTGGCAGCTTATGAGTGAATTTATAACATTTCTGCTACCTAAATTCATTTATTATCAGTATAGTTTTCAGATATCACTACAAATATTCCAGAAATGTTGCCAGAAATTTTTTGACCATCAAATGTTAACTATTTAAAATCGCTCGTGTGATACCGGCTTAAGGGGAGGTAGTTGCGTTTTCTCCCCTATGTAGCTTATAGTCCCAATAGCTTTGAGATTGTAAGACGTTAGTTTCATTAGTTTGGCGATTTTAAGACCTTTCGCTCTATTTCTTTGTCAATATACGGTACCAAACCACCTACTGTAGGAGCGTTACCGTGGGCGTTCAGTTCTTTAGTTTCCTCCAAGACCTCCATCAAGCAAAATAACCATATGACCCCCATCGAGAAAAATGTGTACATTTTTTTATTACCAAAAATTTGTTTAAATTTGCCGGTTCTTTTTAAATTACAGGCTCGCTATCGCTCGCTAGGAAAAGAAAATGACACCTAAATGGCACAAAAAGGTCTTAATAATAAATTAATCGGCGAACTAATGTAGATAACGTTTAAAATTTCAAAACGAATGGGGCTAAACATGCCATGTGGGAGAAGGGGGTTCAGCAAAAAAATACTACTGTTAAAATTTCCCCTCAAGCTCACCCTCTAATTTACAGTATACTCATCAGACAACCTACAGTATAGTAGCTATCATTAGACGATTATATTTAGAATATGAAGGGTGTATGGGAGACAGACGGATAATTGACCACTTGCGAGTTTCGTTCTATAATAAAGTTGGAGCTGTAGACATTGATATTTAGCAGCTAAAATACGGTCATAGTACATTCATAAATACATAAAACCCAATTCAACATAGGCCTACTTTTTATCCATTAGAAACCTGCATTATTATTGTATTTCTGTTTAATATCGATGTTTATGGCTCCAACTTCCTTATAGCCTGAAACTCGCAAGTGGAGAAACCCTTTTAATTCCCACAGATCCTTTCTAACTGTATCCAATCGTCTAACGATAGCTAGAATAAACTACGTCATGATATTCATAGGGTTAACTATTCCTTTACAGAGAGTTGGGGCCTCCAAACAACCTACTGTAGGAGCGTTACCGTGGGCGTTCAAGTAGCCACCCAACACCCCTAGCTACAGATGGCTCGTGGGCGGGGGAGAGGCAGGGGGGCGGCCGCCAAACGTAAAGGAAAGCAGGATGAGTAAGTATTTCTATTTTTATTTGTCTGGCTTCCCTCACTATTTCTGTTTGCGTCTCACCTACACAGTGAGTAGGCTAATCCAGCTAGCTCTCACAAACAACCTCCACCTCCTATTAATTTCACTACACTAAAACAAGTACAGCCACACTTCTTTCTAATACACACACACGCACACTCCCACACAAAAATACAAACATGTTTAAAATAGTGACTGTCGCTCTTTTAACTTTAGAGAAGACACTTATTACATGCAGCTTTGCCTTTTGTCTCCTTCATACACATATACAAAAATATAGTGTACCATAATTGCTTCTTGAAAATTGTCCAGAAATTCCTGTCCAACTATACACGCGGATGCTATAGTCTCCAGCCCACTCATGAATATCCGTGGACTTCACTTAGGCCATTTCTAATTGACCACTTGCGAGTTCCAGGCTATAGGGAAGTTGGAGCCGTGAATATCGATATTAAAGGGAAATGCAATAATAATGTGGGTTTCTGATGGATTAAAAGTATGAACAAATTTGGTTTTGTGTCTTTATATATGTATTATGACAGTATTTTAGCTAATAATGCTGCTAAATATTGATAGCCACAGCTCCAACTTCCTTATAGACCGAAACTCGCAAGTGGTCAATTAGCCTATGGAAGTATATATCTGGAAACATATTTATGAACATAATGTTCTATATATCAACTACAAAAACTACATGTACTATTTAATGACAAGCAAGTTCAATACAAAAATCAATCCAAATAATTATAATTGCATAAAGAAAACATAGGGGGTCCATGAATTCTTATGAATGGGCTAGAGACTATAGTATCCGATTGTACCTAATGAACATTGTCAATACAGTGCTCCTCATAGGGAATTTAAATTCATAGGCAGTGGATTCATAGAGTGAATAATTAGTTGCCAAGATTTCCAGCTGGCCCAGGGTATTATTTATGGATATTTCATTTGTGGTATTTAAAGGGAGATTTGTATTTATTTGCTTATACAGTTTATACAGTATATATATATATATATATATATATATATATATATACCGGTATTATATAGTATATATATATATATATATATATATATATATATATATATATTATATATATATAGATATATTATATATAGATATATACCTATATATATAATATATATATATATATATATATATATATAATTATATATATATATATATATATATATATATCCGGTTATATATTTTACATATAGGCTATATACAGTATATATATATATATATTTATATATATATTATATATATATATATATATCGGTATATATTTTACATATAGGCTATATACAGTAATATATATATAAATATATATATAAATAGTATATATATATATATATATATATATATATATATAGATATATATATATATATATATATATATATATATATATATATATATATATATATGTATATATATATCATACTGTTAGTATACTGTATATATACTGTATATATATATATATATATTATATATATCTATATATATATATATATATATATATATATATATAATTTTCTTTAGTTTACCCCCTAAACCTCCAGCAAGCTTAAAATAAAATACGCCCTTCGAGGTGAATTGGTAATCGGTACAAAAATTTCCCGGCCGAAGGCTGTTTCCTCTTAAATTACAGGCTCGCTGTCAGGAAAAAGCGACACCTAAATGGCACAAAAGGTCTTAAAATCGCCAAAACTATTGGAATGAACGTCTTAAAAATATCAACGCTAATGGGGCTAAACATGAAGGAGAAGGGGATGCAGAAAAAACAAACAAACAAAGCTATTTACAAATATATAAATGAAAAATGAGAAAGACAGAAATGAACAAACTATTTCAGTGGGTAGTATAATAGAATAAGGAATAGCATAGATAGGACAAGAAATACTGTAGTAATTGAGACAAACAAATAGCTAAGAAATAAAAGAAATAATGTAAATATGACTACTGTATGAATAATATAAATAAGACAACAAATAGTATAATAGAACAAGAAATAATGTAACTAGTACCAAATGCGTGTAAATACTAAATAGTACAAAACATATCTTAATTAGCACAAAATAGTATACTGTACATTACAGGCCCAATCCCCACTTTTCGTATTCTTGTTCTTTTTCTACTTTTTCATTTTTTTGGGGGTGGCCGACTCAAGACAGAGCAAACATAGGAACAACAGAAAACACAACAGAAAACAATGAACACACAAAAACAAAATATAAATTCACACACATCTAGGTGAAGACCCAGAGACCAGGGTTACTAAGGTCCCTCCAACACTCCCCCGGCCCCCGACCACCCGGAGAGATTACGATCTCGGCAGGCAGACATGCAGCGGAGCTGAAGCCACAAGCTCGCCCACCATACACTCTACCTCACTATATAGTCTACAAAGGAGTACAAAGGGAGTACAAAGGAAATCAAGCAACAACAGGTCTAGTGACCCTTCTAGGCTGCTTGTCCTCCAAAACACTGAGGATCAAGTGTCCAAACAGTGGTTTAGAGTGGGTAAGGGAACATTGGAAAGGGAACTACTGCCCTGCCACTAACGTGGCAGGACTAGGAAGTTAGTAGGGGGACATATGGGTTAGTAACTGAGGGGAGGATAAAATAAAGTTATTCATTTACAAACGCGGTCAGTCGCGGGTTTGATGCGAGATATTTGTCTAGGCGGAATTTAAATGAATCAATGGTGCTGCAGTCTATAACGTCTCGGGGAAGCCCATTCCACAAGTTGACAACTCGATTGAAGAAGAAATTCTTAGATTCGTGTGAGTTAAAAGATTTACCAATAATTTTGCAACCGTTTCCCCGCGTGTAATTAGATTGGTCGATAGTGAAGTACTTACTACAGTTCATATTGTCGATGCCTTTGATGATTTTGAACACTTGAATTAAGTCACCTCTTAATCTGCGCTGGGTTAAAGGAAATAGATTTAATTCTCTAAGACGCTCTTCATATGGTTTGTTCTTTAGGCTAGGTATCATTTTGGTAACTCTACGTTGAACTCGTTCTAGCTTGTTTATGTCTTTTTGGTAATAAGGGCACCAGCATTGAACGCAGTATTCCAGAAGAGGGCGGACTAAGGAATTGTAAAGGGTTAGGATTACGTCTTTGGATTTATGCTCAAATGATCTGCCTATAAAGCCAATTATTTTGTTTGCCTTCTTAACAACTTCTGAACATTGTTGACTCGGTTTTAGGTTACTCGATATTGTTACTCCCAGATCGGTTTCTCTGTTTACATTCTTAAGCTGAGTGCCATTCATCGAATAGTTTGCTTTCTCATTTAGGTATCCGATATGTAGTACTTTACATTTATCCGCATTGACACTCATTTGCCAAATTTGGGCTCAATGTGACAATTTATCTAGATTGTGTTGCATATCGTCAACTTGATCTTTTGAGAGTACGCTATTTGCAATTTTTGTATCGTCAGCAAATTTTGAGATTGTACAGGTGAGACCCTCATCTATGTCGTTGATGTAAATTAGAAAGAGAATTGGTCCTAGTACCGATCCCTGGGGTACCCCGCTACTTACATTGGTCCATTTAGATGCCTTACCGTTTATGACTACTCTTTGCTTTCTGTCGCTGAGCCAATTTTCTATCCATTTCAACACACCGTCTTGTATTCCATGCGCTTTTAGTTTTAGCAGTACCGGTAAACGTTTGTGGGGAACTTTGTCAAAGGCCTTTTGAAAATCAAGGTATATAATATCTACCTCACTATATACAGTCTACCTCACTATACAGTATACAGTCTACTTCACTATATACAGTCTACCTCACTATATACAGTCTACCTCACTATATACAGTCTACTTCACTATATACAGTCTACCTCACTATATACAGTCTACCTCACTATATACAGTCTACTTCACTATATACAGTCGACTCACTATATAGTCTACCTCACTATATACAGTCTACCTCACTATATAGTCTACTTCACTATATAGTCTACCTCACTATATACAGTCTACCTCACTATATACAGTCTACTTCACTATATACAGTCTACCTCACTATATACAGTCTACCTCACTATATACAGTCTACTTCACTATATACAGTCTACTTCACTATATACAGTCTACCTCACTATATACAGTCTACCTCACTATATAGTCTACTTCACTATATACAGTCTACCTCACTATATACAGTCTACTTCACTATATACAGTCTACCTCACTATATAGTCTACCTCACTATATACAGTCTACCTCACTATATAGTCTACTTCACTATATAGTCTACCTCACTATATACAGTCTAACTCACTATATAGTCTACCTCACTATATACAGTAGTCTACCTCACTATATACAGTCTACCTCACTATATACAGTCTACCTCACTATATACAGTCTACTTCACTATATACAGTCTACCTCACTATATAGTCTACCTTACTATATAGTCTACTTCACTATATAGTCTACTTCACTATATAGTCTACCTCACTATATACAGTCTAACTCACTATATAGTCTACCTCACTATATACAGTAGTCTACCTCACTATATACAGTCTACCTCACTATATACAGTCTACCTCACTATATACAGTCTACCTCACTATATACAATCTACCTCACTATAATTATACAGTCTACCCCACTATATAGTCTACCTCACTATATAGTCTACCTCACTATATACAATCTACCTCACTATATAGTCTACCTCACTATATACAGTCTACCTCACTATATAGTCTACCTCACTATATACAGTAGTCTACCTCACTATATACAGTCTACCTCACTATATAGTCTACCTCACTATATACAATCTACCTCACTATAATTATACAGTCTACCTCACTATATACAGTCTACCTCACATTATCTCTGCAGTGCCCCGCCTGCCAAACTCCAGCGGCAGGACAGCGCCAACACCCAGATCCGGAAGGCCATCAACGAGGTCAAGAAGACGGACGACAAGGACAAGGTCAAGAAGTTCAAGTGTGACAGCTTCGTCCTCAGTGACCATCCTCAGGTACGATAGGTCTGGTCAAGTCAGGTCAGGAGATTAAGTGAAGAGGGAAATTTAAAGTCAGGTTACAATGGCAGCCCAACAGAGTAAATTAGCTAATATTAAGGGGGTATTGCTTGGTTTTTGGTCTATATATTTATTTATATACATATTTTTGAGTTTCCTCGCTAGACCTCGATCAATCTTAAAAAAAAAAAATCCCCTAGACCCCCTTTCAAGATAAATTTCTACATTTTTGGGTAGAACAATTCCTGGCCAAAGGCCGATCCCTACTAAAATTACAGGCTCGCTGTCGCTCGCCAGGAAACAATTGACACCTAAATGGCACGAAAGGTCTTGATATTGAGAACAAAATTGAGTGGAAGGTCTCAAAATCGCCAAAGTAATGGAACAAACTTCTTAAAATATCAAAACCAATATCCTAAATAACATGAGGGAGAAAGGGATCCAGAAAAAGCGAGTGCCTCCCCCTTAAGTGAAAATGCTTCCTCAAAGACTGAAGGATTATTGTCTGTATTTGCACCCCCCCAGGCCACGATCCATGAGGACTACACGTGTATGTTGAACCAGACCAACATCGGCCACAACAACAACAAATTCTACATCATCCAGGTCAACAAGGAGAAGAAGAGGTTCATCTGCTTCACTCGATGGGGCCGCGTGGTCAGTACTCGAATTAATTCCGACTTCATATCCGATGTTCATGAGGTTGTTGGGGTATTACGCTTATTAACTCTTTCACGCTTTTATGACGCAGAAGTTGCCAGATTAGCAATAATAAATAGAGTTCTCTCACTCTTATAATTGCCTCTCCAAAATTAGTTTTCTGCCCACAGCTAACTCAAAGACAACTGCAGATGTTGAAGTAACTAAACTAAAGGTTTCTAAATACCCCTGATGGTAACAAAGGCTTTAAAGTATCCCTAATAGGATCAAAATTATGTCATAAGCATGAAAGGGTTAAGCATTATGCTATTGATAGTGCAGTTGGGTCCAGTACATGATTAGGTTGATATCCAGTATTCGATAAGTGGATATTAATTCGTGATCATGTGCTAAACCTTTATTTAACCGTCTTGGTGTTGTAATGGTTGGAGTGTTTAAGTTCTGAATGTGGTGTACCAGGTTCGAATTCCGGGAGAATCACATGCTTTCACTGATTTCATTTGAGGGTGATTAGTGTTGGGAGTGAAATTAATAAATTAAGATTCGTGTCTTAAAATATTTTGGAGGGCTTTCGAGTTTCATTGTTTATGCATTTATTTATGTATTTATTACTATTAATAATATTCTTTAGTTTGCAGTTGAGCTAGCAACCTTCCCCCCTAAACAAGGTGATCCCTCGGACACTAGAGACGTCTGGCAATAGATAAATAGATAGTTTGCCCATATTGACAGTATCATGTTGAAGAGGTTAATAGGGGCAATACTGACATTTCTTAAACAACCATAATATTTGCTTCATAGGATAGCCTTTCATATTGTTAAATCTTTCAGTACGATAACACTTTTCATATTCTTCAGACTATGATTAGATAATTTAATGCAGCTTAGGGAGAATCTACAGTATATACGTCAAAGGAGAATTAAAACTGTTTGAATTTCTTTGATTTATATACGTCCTTCCTACGCGAATTTGAATTGTCTAATGATAGCATCCTCATCCTAAGACTTAAACTGCTTCTAGCTCCGTGTGTCCAGACATATTGACTTTAACGTACCTTGATTTTGACTCAGTCACTCTTTCTACTTTGGGAGAGACACTTTTTACAGGCAGATTTGCCTTTTGTCTCCTTCATTCACATAGGGAAAAAACAAACAAAACAAACTGCATTTAACACTATCTAGTGGGAAGTTATGGGGGTTATTAGGAGTGCGTAATTATAATGGAGTTTTGATTGCTTTTACCATTTTTGAGCAATGTATTGTTAGTTTGGCCCCTAGACTAAACCCCTGCCCCTACTTACCTATACCCCCTAAAAAGAAAGAATGACAAAAGTAAACAGACCCCCTTCAAGCTCAGTAGCAAGTTTTTCGGTAGAAAAATACTATTTTCCACATAACGTAGGCTTGCTATCGTCCCCCCCCCCCCCCCCTCCCCCCACAAAAAAAAAAATGGATAGGTTGATTTGATAAAATGTAGGCAAAGGCCAAACACTGGGACCTGAAGAGATCATTCAGCAAGTTTCTTATAATCATAACAAAAAGGGGTGAAGTGTCTCATAATTGTCAAACAAATGAGATGAAACATCTTAAAAACTCCAAACTAATGGAGTGAAACAGGCAGTGTTAAAAAAGACCCACCTTTCACCAGATAGCCTAGGGTTAAGGTTAAGTCTCTATCTTATCTATAACAGGCATCCAAGACATTTATCTGGTAATATTTAGGGCGAGACGGGTCAAATGAACGTGGAATACTTCAAAGACGTGGACAGCGCCATCAAACTTTTTGAGAAGAAGTTCAAGGACAAGACCAAGAACAACTGGGACGCGCGGGACAATTTCACTCCGAAGGCTGGGAAATACACCATGATTGAAATTGGTGAGTATCTCAGTAAATTGTAAATATTAATAGGAGGAGACTATAGGCACCAATCCCACAGGGCAATACCCTGGGGAGGCTTTATAGGCATGTGATAAGGAGTTGCTGGAATTCCAGTTTCATTTGCATGGCCCCTGTTACTGATTATCTTTGTACACCCAGAAGTGAAAGTCCCTGGCTAGGGGTTACCCCTAGTCCTACTACCCCAGAAGGTAGGAACGGGGTGGTGCCTACCCGTTCCCCCTTACTACTCCTACCCCAGGCAGCAGTGACGGGGTAGTGCCTGTCTGTCATCCCTTCCCTACCTTGAAGAGACCAAACTACAAGGCCCCCCACTGACACCCACCCCCAACGCCAGACAAGAGGAAACCTCTGTTTGCAAACTCTGTAGCTCCACGAACACAGAACAAAGTATCCTTGCAACAAGGCCAAGGCTATGTCAGCAATTGGTATCCCATGCATATCTTATAGAGACCAGAATAATGGTGTTGCACTAAACTATCTGACTTTAAAGAATGAAGATAATTTACACTATCTGTCACCTATCCAGAGCTTGACACACACACACACACATTCTCTCATACCTTAACATTTATTTTTTCATATTTATTAATGTGTATTCACACGTTGACTACGTATTCCGTTAAATAATCTATATCGCCCCCAGATGAGGAGAGTGATGACGAGGACACTACAGACAGTTCGAACTCCACATTCAGTGAGGACATTACAGACGGAGGGACCGGTAAACTGACCATCGGTGCCAGCAACTGTAACTTACACATCAGGACACAAATCATGATTAAACTTATCTTCTCTGAAGATATGTTCGTCAGCCAGATGTCCACTATGAATTTAGGTGAGTTAAATAGCCAGTAAACAGACATTGGTTGATCCCTATTATTATCACCTTCATATTATGATCGTGTAATTTTTATTGATTTTTGTCTATAAATACACGGTTATTTGAGATTATACAAATGACTCCCAGAGGTCCTTCCTATGCTTAATGAAAATCGTCTTTTAGACAGATTAACTCTTTCACGCTTTTATGACGCAGAGGTTGCCAGATTAGCAAAAAGAAATAGAGTTCTCTCATTCTTATAATTACCTCTCCAAAATTAGTTTTCTGCCCACAGCTAACTCAAAGACAACTGCAGAGGTTGAAATAACTAAACTAAAGGTTTCTAAATACCCCTGATGGTAACAAAGGCTTTAAAGTATCCCTAATAGGCTCAAAATTGCGTAATAAGCGTGAAAGGGTTAATATATAAACAACCGAAAAGTACCATACTTAAGGAGTAATATCCAGATCACAAAGACTGGCATAATAGTCCCCCTATATAAGGGCAAAGGGGAAAGAGGAGTGTGTGGTAACCACCGAGGAATATGTCTTCTAAGCGTAGTAGGGAAGGTATACAGTAGGGTAGTGATTGAGAGAGTGAGAGTGAGAACGGAGAAATGGATAGGCGACGAGCAGGGAGGTTTTAGGAAGGGAAGAGGATGTGTAGATCAGATTTTTACCCTGAATTGTGTTGTGGAGAAGTATCTGGAGAAGAAACAAAAGGTGTATGTTGCCTTTATGGACTTGGAGAAGGCCTATGACAGAGTGGATAGAGAAGGTTTGTGGAAAGTACTTAGAATATACGGAGTAGAGGGCAAGTTGCTGAAAGCAGTGAAGAGCATGTATGAGGGTGCAAAGGCGGCAGTACGTGTGGAGAGTGAGCAGAGCGAGTTCTTTGACCTGAATGTTGGTTTGAAACAGGGGTGTGATGTCCCCGTGGTTGTTTACTGTATACAGTATATGGATGGAGTTATGAAAGAAATACTATCAAGAGCAGTGGATGTTGGTGTATCGCTGAAAAGGGAGGGAATTGAGTGGAAGCTACCTATACTGCTGTTTGCGGATGATACAGTTCTGATGAGTGATAATGAATGGGAGTTGCAGGGTCTGGTAAATGAGTTTGGAACAGTGTGCGAAAAACGGAATTTGAAGGTAAATACGGGGAAGAGCAAGGTTATGGTCTTCGAAAGGGGTGAAGTCACAGAGTGTGAGGTGAAGCTGAACGGTCAGGCTATGGAGATCGTCAACTCTTTTAAGTATCTGGGCAGTGTGTTGAGTAAAGATGGGACTATGGATGAAGAGGTGCGGGAGAGGGTACAACAGGGGAAGAGAGTTGTAGGAACGCTAAAAGCAGTAACAAGAAATAGGGTGGTCAGTATGGAAGTGAAGAAGTCCTTGCATGACAGTGTGGTAATCCCGACACTGACTTACGGAAGCGAAGCATGGACGTTGGTTGAGAGACTCAGACCAAGAGTGAGAGCAGTGGAAATGAATTACTTAAGGAGTGCGTGCGGAGTTACATGGAGGGATAGACAGACTAATGAGGAAGTAAGAAGGAGGTGTGGTGTGGAGGTAGATGTGCTGGAAAGTGTGAAAAGGAACAACTTGAGATGGTTCGGCCATATGGAACGTATGGAAAGCGAGAGAATGACTAAGAGGGTGTACGAGAGCGAGGTGGAGGGACAGAGGGGGAGAGGTAGACCGAATATGAGGTGGAAGGATGGAGTGAGGAACTACATGAACGAAGGCGGTGCTGGTTGGGGGGAGGGGCGTCGACTGACTGGGGACAGAGGTGCATGGGGGCGGTTCGTTTGTGGCCACCCCTTCGGGGATCACGGCGTCAGGCAATAGATAGATAGATAGATAGAAATATTGGCTTAGCAACATTATTATTAATATCTGACTGTTTCAGTGGGAAGTATGATTTTCCTCATACATATATTCACTATGAGTTAAATATCAGAAAGCAAATAATGTAATACAACATTAATAATTCTTATTGCCGACTTATTCTGAATTCTAATGATATATTTTTTGGACAGATGCTCACTATGAATCTAGGCGAGCTATAGTTCTGAATAGCCAGAAAGTAAATATATTTTGAACATCCTCAATACTGTAATTCTTCTGACCAACTACGGTACTGTTTGTGGACTCATATAAGTTTGTTGATTTAATGTCAATTATGAATCTAGATGATTTGAATACTTGGAAATTAACTTTAGCTGAACAGTGTTACTTGTTCTGGCCAACTCATTGTAAATGCTGATGTTATTGTCACTCAAAGCACAAAGAAGTGTCTAAAATACATGGCAATTTGATATAATATCAGCATGCGCTTCTTGGTGTGAGATCTGTAAAGAGGTGAAGAGACATACTTCAATGACCAACGGTTGCTAAAATTCAGCATACAGAAGTGTCAATGGATCACAAAAAAAGGATGGTCAGTCTTATGACATCCAGGCATAGCTCAAATTACAACCCTTTTTCGTGAAACTAAAGTAAAAGACCAGTTAATGAAAACATTATAGTAAAAAACATTAAATAGCTTCTGAAAAATAATGAAAATTGAGTTATACCACTTGACTTCGCAGTGACAATACTGTATGTTTGCCGGCCCTATGCACTATCCTCATGCGTTGTATTTTCTCCTTTTTTTCTTAACTTTTGCCTTTTTATTTACTAACTAATCCTCGTGTGGCCAGATGTGAAGAAGATGCCGCTTGGTAAACTGAGCAAGGTGCAGATTGCCAAGGGTCTGGAGACTTTGATAGATATTGAGGAAGCTATCAAGAAGGGCAAGGTAAGAGAGTGATTATTCTTCCTAATTATATACAAACATATCTAATTTTATAGGGTATCCGCTGTAGGTTATATTAAGGGCAAGGTAAGTTATTGATTATATTATATGGTAATCATAAACAAACATATCTATTTCATATGCTATCTGTACTTGGTGACGAACCAGCTTAGGCTGCAACACTATAGGTGGCGCCAACGAACTTGACAATAATCTTGACCCCTTTAATTCTTATAACTCAAAATGAATGAAAGCAATCGGGCTAACATTTCTATCATTTGGGAAGAGTCCACCAGGAAATAGGTGTGGATATTTACAGCCAGTTTGCTCTAGGCCCTTTTGAGTTACGAAGAGGTCAGGGATCGAGACTATTGTCAAGTTCGTTGGCGCTACCTATAGTTGGTAAAGACACAGTAGCAGAGTTAGGACCTAACTTTGTTTGTGTCATTTCCTCACGGCACAGGTTATATATAGTTGACTGTACTCCCCGTTATTCCTGTAGATAAATTTGGGTCCTAAATCTGCTACTGTGTATTTACCCACTAGCATCTGTGCTTCAGTAGGCTAGATATTTGATCTTACCAGTATATTGGGCTTCATTATTGTTCAAAATGAGCCTTTAATAGGTTCATCCCTTGCCCCTTACTCTGTCTCATCTAGTAGGTGAATTTTACAAGAGGAGGAAGATTCCTAGCCCCCTGCTCCCAGAAGGAAAAATAGGATAGTAAGAGAGACAGACAAAAATGGCTAATGTTGGGAAGAGGATGCCGAACATCACTCTGGATAGGACCAGCCCTGACCCAGTGTGAGGGCTGGTATTTAATAGCTAATACATGTGTAACGCTTATTTACTGTATGCCATCTATTCACGTTGTACCAATATGGGAAACAATTACAGGTACTGTACAAAACAGGACAGCATGTAAGTGGAAGAGGCAAAATTCCCTATGGACAATGTATAGGGATGGTGGAACTGGATCTCATAGTTCAGAACAAAATCTCGCTAAACAAACCCCACACACATTGACTTGTCAGCCACTAATGGATTAGGGGTAGTTCATCTTGTACATGTAAGATAAGGCCTCGACAATCGACATAAACACAGTAGCACCAACATACGCAGCCACAACAGTCACTCGCCCCCACCTGCCTAGAGGAAAGACAGTCCACCAGCGAAAACCCAACCTACTCCAACCTAATCAGTAAATAGGAAAATGTATAAGGCTCATTGTAAAAGCTCTAGACAACTATTTCATTGATAACATACTTGTCAAACAATATTTTTCCTCAAAAGAGGCTGCACCATCTCTCAAGTGTCAATACAAAAATATTTCCTTGAGAAAGTACCAAAGAGTTCCAGGAAATTATGAGTTTGATGTCGACACACTGAAGATGGAATTACTATATACCACAGGCCAAGACAGTCACCACAGGCTACGTTAACCTAGAAAATTGGGAATTAGACAGCAGAGTATATTTGTATCCAAAATCCAGCTGAAGACGTGTGACTAAGCCAATGATATCTTGAATGACAGGCCAAGACACAGGTACCATTTACTGAATAGGATCAATATACCCACCTGATTAATTGATGAATATCTGGTAATGCAATGTGGGAAAACAAATATTTTTCTCACTTTTATCCTTCCCTCTTCCTCCTCCGCAGACTCGCCAAACTCTGATGGACCTGTCATCAAAATTCTACACGCTGGTGCCGCACGACTTTGGGCGGACAGTGCCGCCGGTAATGGACACGGACTCGGTGGTGCAGCAGAAGAAGGAGGTTATGTTGACACTCAGCGACATTGAGCTCACGCAAAGTCTACAGAAGTCACAGGTTATACTGCCTTCTACTATATTATTACTGATTATTTTTAGCTGACGGTAAATTCAATCACTTACTAGCTGACTTCTCGACATTTAATGGAATATTATCAAACTCCTATGTCGCATCATAATAAGAACACTTTCGCATAATTAACAACATACTTCACTACCATAACACTGTACACACTGAGTAATGAAGATTAGGACATGACAATTTAGTGAAAAAAACAACCCCGACACATGATGCTGCTTGAGAATGGTCTGCTGTGCTTACCTCAACAATCTGTATTAATGAAAAGTAGATTGAATTATAGTTCATTACGGGGAGACGGTCGTTTTTCTGGTCCCCTTTCTCCCTAGTGTTTAGTCCCATTTGTTTGGCGATTCTAAGACCTTTCATCCCATTTAGTTATAAATTTTAAGACCTATCGTGCCATTTATGTGTTGATTTTTTCCTGGCGAGTGATAGCAAGCCTGTAATTGTAAGAGGAATCGGCCTTTGGCCGGGACATTTTTTTACCAAAAAATTTACAAATTTACATTGAGGGGATGTTTTTCTAAGTTTGAGGGATGTCTAGCGAGGAAATTAAGAATTTATGAATGAATGAATTTATAGGCCAAAAAAGCAGCCAGTGTCCCCTCAAGCAGAGAAGGTAACTGGTCACTAAATGGAGATTGATTTGCGGATTTTAAAATAAAGTAAGGAAAGTAGGAGTTTTTTAAATTAATTAAAGCCTGAGTTATACAAGCAGTTTTAGCAGCGGATGTATGTGTGTATATACACAGGCACACACCCCATAGCTGGGGGTGGCCAACTCGAGACAGAGCCTGAACAAGGACAACACAATAAAAAGTAGCGGATGTAGCAGTCAATGTAGTAGAAAATATGTAACTACTACAGTGAAATTATCATCCAATAATGTTCATGTCTGGTATTGTGATTAATTTAGTACTTTGGTTCATAACCTAATCTAATTAAAACAACGATAAACAAAAATGGACAGACTCGAATACCGCTAAGTTTATTGTGACTCATGCTTAACATAGAGAATTGGGGATATCATTTTGGATGATCTTGCTATATAATTTTGAATAATCTTGACATATGATGTGATATAATAAGACAGATTTTTTTTTTCTATCTTCTCACTAACTAAAATTGACGTCACCCAATTTTCTATTTTCTCACTAACTAAAGGTTATCACACAAGCACTTTTCAGTCAATTCTGACCCGACAGCTTCTGAAATAACTTCTATACAAAATTAGAATTAAGTCACGTATGACGATCTACCTCCAGTCAATGTATGAATGCATGCATATATTACTCAGGCAGATGCCCCATAGCTGGGGGTGGCCTACTCGAGACAGAGCCCGAACAGGAACATTTGAAGTTCCAATTCTTAGGGTCCGGGACCACTTTCGCATTCCCTCGCCCTTTGCTGTCTTATCTAGTAGGTAAAATTTTACAAGGGGAGGAGGATTCCTAGCCTCCCACCCCAGAAGGAGTAAAAGTAGTACAGGTACAGGAAAAGAGACAGACGGAAACGGCTAAGGTTGGGTAGAGGATGCCATACCTCACGCTTGACAGGACCAGCCCTCACCCAATAGCCTACCAGTACAAAATACTGTAGTCTTAAAAAATGTCCACAGATTATATTTATGGAACAAAAGTGGAGGACTAAATTTCTTGTGTAATACTGACTTTGTTTTCTTCTCGGTATCTCTCCCCTCCAGGCCCAGAAAGGAATCCACCCTCTGCTGGAGAAATACCAAATGCTGGACTGTACCCTGAATCTGGTCGACAAGAAAAGTTCAGAATTCAAGGCAAGTTTCATATTTCTGGGATAGCTACCATATACGACTGAGTATAAGACATGATAGGAGATATGTAAGTTTATAGACGTTTAGCCAGAACAATGAGTACCAGGCGACTTTCCCCCATCAAAATTACTTAACCCCTACTGTACCATATGTGTACCATATGTGTACCCTCCAGTACTAAGCAATGTGGCAAAAAATGGCTTCAGAGTCGAGAAAGAGAACACCCTTCCTCCTCATTAGTTTGAGGAATACTGACCCTCTTAGCCTGTGGGAGCTTGGATATAAGCTGAGAAGTGTTGCCAAGGTCTCAGAGCAGTGCGTATAAGTCATGGTACCAGGTACCGATCGATACGGGCAGTTACAAGGACTACATATTATGGACAAACGTCGTCCTTCGCGGGTACTGACGAGTGACTTTTTTACTGTCGGCCAACGTACGTTGCTGGGACATTAGGTGTTAAGGACAGATAGTAGTAAGCGTTTATATCCAAATATGATATTAATTGTGAGAACCTAGCATACATATGGTACAGAGATGCGGCAGCTTCATATTTATCCATAAATTATTGAAAAATCGGCTGCTAATGTAGTAAACTTTTCACCAGGTTAAGCCACTTATCACATGACTCGAACACAAGGTCTGCCTGTGTGGTTACCTATTAACCCCTTCTGTACCTGCGATGTCTATTAAATATTATTCTAGCTATATTTAGAGGATATTGTGCAGTTTAAGAAGGTTCTGTGGTAGTAAAAAGCATTAAGCGAGATACTTTGAAGTCTGGTAATTACTGGAGCCTTTTGAAACTGAATAAAATCTTCTAATAGGAGCCAGAATAAAGCTAAAAGGACGGCACCGGTACAAAAGGGATTAACTCTATCTACCCCTGATGTCATGTTAATTTACTCCATCTATCTACCCCTGATGTCATGTCAATTACTCCATCTATCTACTCCTGATTTCATGTTAATTTACTCCATCTATCTCCCCCTGATGCCATGTTAAGTTAATCCATCGATTTCCCCCTGATGTTATGCTAATTTACTCCATCCATCAACCCCTGATGTCATGTTAATTTACTCCATCTCTCTCCCCCTGATGTCATGTTAATTTACTCCATCTCTCTCCCCCTGATGTCATGTTAATTTACTCCATCTCTCTCTCCCCCTGATGTCATGTTAATTTACTCTATCTCCCACTGATGCTATACTAATTTACTCCATCTATCTACCCCTGATGTCACATTATTATACTCCATCTCTCTCCCCTAGATATTGAAGGAATACGCCACAGCCTGCCCAGACACCAGGGAGGGACCGCTGCTGGATGTGTGGCGCGTGGACAGAGCTACTGAGGGCGAAAGGTTATTTAGTTGTGCTATTCTATAGTATATCATAGTTGGAATCAGCCACATGTATTCTCTCTCTCTCTCTCTCTGTACATACTGTATATCGTAAAATGCACACACAAACACACACACACACACACATATATATATATATATACTGTATATACACACAGTATATCTATACTTTACCTGTCTAGCCAAATGTAAATTACAAAAGTTTGTCAACACAAATGGCGCTACCTGTCCACCTAAACCATGTACCCAACATTAAAAAATATAAATTTGACCTATGTTATACTCTAATTAATTAATTTCACTCTCAACACTATAACAGTTGGTGTTTAATATTAAATAACCGCTTTTTGTCTAGGCTACTCTAGTTTAACTCATGTATTTTGTGTTGGTTTTATGAATGTCATGTAGCCTAGTTCTCCCATGTAGGCTATAATCAGTACTTAAATTCATATGGTTTATTAAAACAAATTAATTATTACAATTTTACTAAAATATCAGCTATAGATGTCATCCTTGCATGGTCAGCTTTGAAGGCAAGAAACTACTATACCTCCTAACTTAACCAGGCAAAGAGCACACGGTAAAAGAGGATATGCTAAAAACCCACAAGAAACTCAATAATTTGTTTTAAACGACTTGGATACATGCATGCATTGCATGTATGACAGACGCGCATATACATATGCGTGCTACTGGTTAACTGACCTCATACACTTTACAGCAAAAATGTATTCATTGACCAAAGCATTGGTTAGAGAATGTAGATGATATGAGCATCCCCGCCTACCATATCAAGTTTCATACAATTACATTACTCATAAGTTCCATGCAATTGGGCAGAAGATAAAAAATATCTTAAATGGGATTCAAGGATGTATGAGGAAGATTTAGTTGGATATTGGGTTTTTCAATGGCTAGGCAAGGATCACATGATCGTCATTGTTTTCAAAATTGGTTAAGGACTATACAATAGTGTACATACACCAAACTATAATGCCTACATGAAATCTATCATTAACTAATTTCACTGTTGTACTTCCTTTACAACAATGTCACAGGGCACATTTATTTGCAGTTTTATCATACTAGTACCATACTATTATACTGGTTAATAGGCAAATCAGAGATGAAGGTTTCCTGTTTTAGTTTAGTTTTGATTTACCATATTCTGCTACCATACTAAAGTTAAATCTAGAATAAAAACTGAATGGGATCTTATTTTATATAATTCTCTGACTCATAACATAGTCCTGTGGTACAATGGTTAGCATGTTCATCACACAACTGAAACTTCCCAGGTTCGATTCCTAGAAAGATGGATGGCAGTTTCCTCATAGCTAATATCCCCATTCACCTGGTAGTAAATAGGAACTTGGAATAACTTAACTGTATATTTGTGATGTCCCGGCTGTGGAGGTAAATGGTGGTAGGCTGGATAATATGCAGTTGTCACTGTGTGCCAGGTTGGGTAACTCACCCACCAGATTGCAAAGGACGAGGCCATTAAGGAAGAGGCAGACCGTTTTTCTGGACCCCCTTCTCCCTAATGTTTAGCCCCACTAGTTTTGAAATTATAAGACGTTCGGCCCATTAGTTTGGCGATTTTAACACCTTTCGCCCCATTTCGTTGTCAATTTTAAGACCTTCCGTGACATTTAGGTGTCTATTATTTCCTGGCGAGCGATAGCGAGCCTGCAATTTTAAGAGGAACCGGCCTTCGGCTGGGACATTTTTCTACCGAAAAATGCACAAATTTATCTTGAAGGGGGTCTAGGGGGTGTTTTTCTAAGTTTGATGGAGGTCTAGGGAGGAAACTAAACAAATATATGAATGAATAAATTGATTAATAGACCAAACAAACGGCCAGCCTCCCCTTAACATGAGAATCACGACATTGCACAACCTAGTGTAGGCTATGTTCTTGTTCTTAACTTTAATCCAACACATTCCTCTGAGTTCCCACACATCTCCTTCAGGTTCAGCATGCATGATGTCCTGGATAACCGGAAGCTTCTGTGGCATGGGACAAACGTGGCAGTAGTGGCGGCCATATTGAAGGCTGGACTGCGCATCATGCCTCACTCGGGGGGGCTGGTGGGTCGAGGGATATACTTTGCTTCTGAACATGCAAAGAGTTCCTGGTATGGTGAGTATAAGTTCTACAAGAGTTGATTTTTTTTTTATTAATTATCTACTTTTTCATGCTTCTACCTCGGGACTACAGTATATAGGTTGAGGGGCGGATACAGGATATTGAATACACAAAAACAAAATACAAATTCACACATATCTAGGTCATCCAGGAGGAGACCCAGAGACCAGGGTCACCAAAGTCCCTCCTGCACTCCCCCGGCTCCTGACCACCCGGAGAGGTTCCGATTTCGGCAGGCAAACATGCAGCGGAGCCGAAGCCACAAGCCTGCCCACCACACTTCCAGGCGCACCCTTTATATAAACCGTCTCCCCGGGCCAGGCGCCTGATGGACTATTATCTAGTCCAACTTGCGCCCGATCCCTTCCCCCAAATGACCATGTGTTCACTCATCTATTCATAAGCATTCTCCATTCATTCCTGTTTATTACCACTTCCCTTGCCTGATCTGTAGTCATTCCTCTATCATCCAAAGCTTGTCTTACACAGTCTCTCCATCTCAATGGGGGTCTTCCTGCCCTTCTATCTCCCCTTGTATCTGACTCACATATTCTCTTTGTAAGCCTTTCATCTTCCATTCGTTCAACATGACATACCAGCTCAGCACCCTTCTGTCCATTCTGGCTGACAAATGTTCCTGCTGCCCCACTCTCCTATGTATCTCTTCATTCTTCAATCTGTCTCTACGAGTAACTCCACACATACTCCTCAAGCAGCTCATCTCCATCACATCCAGCTTTCTTCTCTCCTTTTCCTTCAGAGCTCATGTCTCAGCCCCATACATCACTGTTGACACAACAATTCCTTGATACATTGCACTTTTTACTTTCATTCCGAGATTTCTCGTCTTCCACATGCTTCCCATTGCTCCGAAAACCTTCCTTCCTTCACACACTCTCTGTTTTACCTCCATTTCCATACCTCCACTCCTGCTTATCGTTCCTCCTAGATATTTAAAACACTTTACTTGTTCCAATATTTCCCCATCCAGCCTCACCTCTAGATTCACCCAACGATCACCCCTATTACACACCATTACTTTACTTTAATTAATGTTCACCTTCAGTTTCCTCCTCCCACAAACCACACCAAACTCTTTGACTACCCACTGCAGTTTCTCCTCAGAATCCGCCACCAACACTGTGTCATCAGCGAACAGCAACTGATTCAACTCCCAATCTCTGGGCGGATGCCCAACCCCGAAAGGGGTTGAAATAGGGGAGCTATCCCCCCGCCAAAGGCGGCTTTCTAGGGCCTTTCCTAGCTGATGCTGAGAGGATTGGGTTCTAGTCATGTGGTGATGGGCTGGTCTATCAGAGTGAGAGCTGAGCAATCTCTGCCATGCCCATAGCTTACTCTGACTTTTCCTCTAACTTATATATTTTCTAGATCTCAAGTGACGGCGTCTCTTCCGTGGATTGACCTCCCAATCTACCAAGATTGGAAGCCAAAGCGTCACATTTTTCCCTTGCCCCTCAACTTTCTCTTCATAATTGCTGAGGAGCACAGGGCCCTGGGTGGGGCTTTGGTTTCCCGGGCGTTTCCGCACCCTCCTCAGCCCCCCGCCATGGAGTGGCTTCGGTCACCCAGGCTTTATTGTGGTCGGCGGGGAGGGTTCTGTGGGGGCACTCGGTTATGGCCTTGGAATTGCTCGGGGCCTTGGGGCTGTTCGGCCAGGCAGCTTGGGGAACAACAACAACAACAACAACTCCCAATCTCTACCATTCTTTCCTAGTAAACCCAATCCTCTTCCCATTGTTCCCATTTTCACCTCCCTCACCACACCATCCATAAGCATATTAAACAGCCATGGTGACATTACACAACCCTGTCGAAAACCTACCTTTACCTCAAACCATTCACTCAACTCACCATTTCCTACCCTAACACATTATCTGCTCCCTTTATAAAAACTCTTAACTGCTTCTAACAAATTTCCTCCAATTTCATAAATCCTTAACACCTTCCACATTGCTTCACGATCCACACGATCATATGCTTTTTCCAAATCCATAAAATCCCAAAATATCTCCTTGTGCTTCTCTAAATACTTCTCGCATAACTGTCTTACTGCAAACATCTGATCCACGCACCCTCTTCCCCTCCTAAAACCGCAATGTTCTTCTCCTATTGCAACTTCCGTACACTTTGTTATCCTCTCTATCAACACCCTGCCATACCACTGATAATAAACTAATACCTTTATAACTTGAACACTCCTGCCGATCTCCTTTCCCCTTGTACAACGGCACAATACATGCACTCTTCTAGTTCATTGGTACCATTGACACACAATCGGTGGTGGCAGCTTTTATACCTATCTATTAAATCAATCAATCTACAAGCAGAGAACTCAGCCTCTACACTACAACTTCTACAATCATCATACAACCTACAGTAACCTATTGCTCATAGGAGACACCTTAAGTCTACCTACATCGAGTAAGAGGTTAACCCTTATCATAAATATAGGATCGTAACTCAAAACGTCCTAATACTCCTACCTGGAGTTAACCCTATGAATACATTTGACTACTCCTAATAGTCTTACGTAACACACACATTGAAAAGTCTCACCAACCAATCTATTATCACATCTCCACCCTTCTTTATACACTCCACAGCAATACCATCCAAACCTTAGTACAAGTGTAATACAATTTGTTAACCCTTTCTGTACCAACGACCTCTTTTTAATTATATTCTAGCCATATTCAGACAATTTTATTCAGTTTAAAAAGGGCCTCAAGCAAGTAACAGACTTCGAACTATCTCACTTAACCCTTATTACTACCATAGATCCTTCTTAAGCTGCACAATATTGTCTAAATATAGCTTGAATAGAATTAAAGAGACGTCGTCGGCACAGTAGGGGTTAAAGTTAAAGATCATCAAAACAAACTTGGGGATTCCCTTGGAACCTAGGAGGTGAGGCTTGGCCCTTTGCTCTTGGTTCCTTCGGGGTTGGGGCGGAGTAAAGGTCAAAGAAGATAGGGGCGACTGTTCTGTCTCCATAAAGTCTGTATTCTTGGGGGCAAACACCTTATAAATATTTGTGATCTTGGGTGGTGGATTTTTTACTTTTGGCATAACAAATGTATTGTAAATATTTAGTAAAATTTACCAGAACATCCCCGACTTCCCAAATTGACTAATTCCTTGAACGTGACGACAGTGCGTTGTTATGTGTGTGATTAGTTTGCTTGGGAACCAGATTAACTTGCGCATGTAGTAATGTACACCCTATGTGGTGGATTGTGTTCTTTTATTTATAAAATATTATTTTACTTAATCGCTGTTTCCACATAACGATTTTGATTAGTTATTTTGTCTTTTTACTGTGTTCGTATATGTTTTGGTTTGTTTATTTTGCAAGTTTTACATTATAATATAACCAAAAATAACTCAAACTTACATGCAATTAATTCCCTACTTCCACACTCAACAAGAAACGCATTCCGAAGCATTAACAAATGCAATAAATAATATTTATAGATAGGTTCTGATACGTTCAGCCTGCATATTCCACTTTTTTTGCCCTGTTATGAAAGTATAAAAAATTATAGTGGAAGTACCTTATCAGTCTGATAAAAGCAACGCAGAGTCCGTCGCATTTCTATATACAATAAATAAAATAAGTTTTGAAGAAAACCTCAAGTATTCATGATAAAGTAAGGGATGACTTAATTTTTACATAAATTGATGAAAACCCATATTCTCTATCAATAATGTAGTCTGCAGACATAATACTGTACACCTAAACATTGGTTCAATTAAATTGAAATAGAGGTAAAAATAATATATGCTTTGCCCGAGCATGAAGGGGGAGGATGTAACTAATTCGAGGCTCTATATTATCGAACTAAGCTTTAAGACCTTGGCTGCTATATTTTTACAGCAGTATATGGCAGCACCTTATCTACGCTTAAAGAATTGCCAATGTAGAAGTAGGATTCTCAGGTTACGTTAGTTATTTTGAGTGAAGACCCTTTAGGAACTTGCTTGAAGGAATCATTTCATGTGGAATTAAAGGGTAATTATTGCCACAGGGCTGTTATGGTGGTCCCATGACGCTCGGGCCCCAGCACAAGTGAGCCGCGTGACGCTCGGGCTGCCCCAACAGCTGGCCGTGGGATACAATAATGGGTCACTCCTCATAACATATTGTAGACATCATATATACTGTATTTACCAGCAGGGAGTAAATAACAACTGGCCGTGGGATAAAATCGTAAACTCAAGCGGGCCGCGTTCAGACTATGTTCCTGCATTAAACTGATCTGAGCATTAAATTCCATTGCTTTAAATTCTTCACTTCTTACAACATATATGTATTTCTCTCCTTGTGACAGTTGGGGAACACTATGGCAAGTTTGAGGGTGAGAATAATGTGGGGTTCATGTTCCTGGTGGAGGTGGCATTGGGGAAGGAGAGCTCCATCACAAAATCTGACGGTTCCTTGGTCAAGGCGCCCCTGGGGTATCACAGCGTCGTTGCCAGGGGCACGAATGAACCAGGTAAGGAACAAGCACACGCACACTCACACCTTTATGAATGCAATTTTTATTAATTGCGTCAGATATAGGTTATGATCTTATGGTTTCTATTAATGCAAATACCCATTCAAATTTATTTATAAAACATAGTAAGATGGTCAGATGTAATTCCTTACAATAATCCCACCCCTGCCTGGGTTAATTATTAGGTTATTGGCGACTAATCCAGTAGAGCCGGAGTCACACAAGCCCTTTTTCGAGCAATTTTTACTGGCAATTATGGTCTGGAAGCTTAACAAATTACACTTTATCAGATTTCAGGTACAGGTACTGGGTATACTACTAAATTGTAGTAGAATATGAACTAATTTGCTTACCATTTTTATTAATACTAAGTACCACTACCCTCCTGGGTAAGAAGGCTTACCAATACCGGTACCCTTTAGCTTATTCCGATTGGTGACTTATTAAATTGTTCTTTTCTCCGCAGACCCCAAGAAGAACAAAAAGGTTGATTTGGGCGGAAAACAGGTGGTGGTTCCGGTGGGTAAGCCAGTGCCGCAGAAGGAATGGAAGAACAGCTATTTCGACCAGAGCGAGTACCTGGTCTACAAGGAGAGCCAGGCACGCATCAGATACCTTCTCAAGTTTTCCTTCAAGGATTAAGCGTCAAGAAAAACGACCGACTAAAGTGTTAAAATCGGCCGACATTCTCATAAGATCTAACTATACAACGAGAATACTGAAAGCATCAGATATTTTTCAATTTCTCGTTCAAGTAAAGAGTGTCAAGTAAAATGGTCAACGGCAATGATAAAATGGTCTTGCACAGGATACCGCTTGGCGTTACCTAAGCCGAGCCCGGCGTACATCGGGTATTATTTCAAGTTTTCATTTAATTAATAAATCCTGAATTATGGCAGATCAAAATGTTAAAATGCTGCCATTGTGCATAGAGAGCTGGTTGATATTTTCTACCCCTTACCATTTATATGCTAAATAGGTTTATCTAGCGTCAGTGAAAGTGATATAAACTCAAAGTCAGTAAGCCTATACTAAAATAATTAAGTGTGTAGCTTTGCGTGAGGTAATAAGATATTAATAACATTATTTATGTAAATTAAACTGGGGTACAGATTAGTCTGAGTAATAACAAGTGTCTTAAACATAGGTAGTTGGTGCTACAATATACAGGATTAGGGCTACTTGGAGAATAGGTTGATACCGGTACATAAAAATCCCATTTGGTGTACGGTAGCCTATATTGTTTTAACTCCTTCAATCACTTCACCTAAGATTCACTTATGCTACAGCCAGAGTCTTTTACTTATATTACAAGAAATCCCTGGGAATGTAGGGGCTATAGAAGCATAAGCTATATTAAACTTTACAGCTAACGTTGCCAGATGCTTCCTAAGGTTAATATAATTGTCTGAGGTACTGTAGCTGGTATAAAGCAAAACATTTTGTCATCTGATTGAAGGGATACAGGACAGTAGCTAACTTGGTTGCAACAATTAGCCAAGACTACCTACCTCACAACGTTTTCTATGGTATGTTAGGCTAGGCTAGTAGAATAAACAGGACAAAAAAAAACATTATAAAACATGCAAAAAATAGGAAAATATTAACTTTAAAAAACAGCTACCATAGTATATATATGTTTTCTAAAACTTGTAATTGTGTTATATCTTTCAAATACAGTAAAGTTTAGATATTGTTCAGTATGAAAGTATGAAACTTTAGCCAAAGCTACACAGAAAATTATAAGCAAGGCAAATAGTAAAATGTAAGAATATATCCATAGCCAGAAATCTGCACTTGACGCATAATATACATAATTTACAGTACTAGATAATCTGGTAGGCAGACATAACCATAGGCTATATTATATTACTCAAGTACTGTGGAATAGATCCTACAAAGATACAAAAGATAGATAGATAGGCCTACAGTCTAAGTTGTTTGCTAGCAGACAAATATGTGTCAACACAAGTAAATCTTGATAGGGTAATAATATTGAAATTGAATCTGTGCATTATTATTCTACCCCATTGTTAATTTACAACTTAACCATTTTTTATTTTATTTTTTCTATATTCCAACTACTCCCTCTCGGGCATAGGCTGATAGCCTTTACACTCTACCGCTGAACACGGTGAGGCCCGTGAGGTCTTGTTCCAGTCTAGGGAGTGAGACATGCGAAGCACCTACTCACGGCTCGAACCCAACTCCATCTCTGAAGCTGCTTCACCCCTGCGCTTCACAGTCTCACTCCCCAGACTCGGACCCTCACTCTCAGAACGCCACCTATTGAGCAATTAACTCACTAGGCACTGCCCCCCTGTAGCATATTTTGAATATGGGAATATTCATACAGTGCTATGCAATCGGGGAACAATGAGGGTATTTTGTTTTGGCGTTTCGGTGTGCTGTGGTAATGCACTGATACTAGGTACAGCACAAATTCCATCCCAATAATATCTTCCCATTGACATATTGGGATTCGAACCCGGGTCCATTGGATTACCAGTCCAGTGGCAAGACCACTCTGCCACACCTCATACATACGCTTAAGGAATTGGTATAAAACATTAAATATGATAATTACAAGACATGACATGAATATAGGAAAGGTGCATTGTTATGTCTTATGGGAACAAGACTGTTTGCACTGAGAACAACGACAGTAACAAACATGGAATATGAGGCAGAGGCACCAGTGGCAGAGAAAATATAATGGGGTATGTGCCTGAGTATATATATAGATAGATAACTTTAGAACCCATTATTCACATATATCTCGCATTCAGATACTATTCCAATCTATCCCGCATTGTATACCCATGTATGTATAATGTATATAGATATTATACACGAAAGCTGAGGCAACTCGGGCATGAAGCTATATTTTTATTCTATCCTGACCTTTACCGGGTTATTGATATGCTTGGAAGCTCACAAATACATGCAAGTACATACCGTACAAATGTTTTTGTCCCTAGCCGGGGATAATTATATCTTGCAAGGATTAATACTTCAAGTCCTACACTCCATGTAACCAATAGTTAGTAAGCTAACAAGCTATATTATATAGGTCTATGCTAATTCCCGTTCGACCATTTCAATTAGTTGATCTCAACCAGGGCCAACTAAATATGTACCAAATTGAAGCCTTAACCTAACTTGACCAAATCTAACCTGATAGTATTGGTCGAGTTGGCACTGGTTGAGAGCTACTGGTTGAATTGGTCTACTTGTTGAGTTGTCCGGTCACCACATAATTATGCTAAATAGCATAGACTAGAGTAGCTTACCTTGCCTTCTACACTTTTACAGCTACAAGTTTGTCACATAGTCATAGGTTCTGTATACTATATTATTCATTTTGAGTCATATAGGTAAATTACAAACTTAATAAAATCGTCAAATGGTTACCATATGATGCAAATTACGTAATGGTGGTGAGGGGACTAAAATCTCCAAACTAATGGTCTGTAACACTGGTGGTCTACACAGACCACCTCGACTTAGATAGGGTTAAGTTACCATCAGCTGACTGACACATACAGTAAGTTCTCAATTGTTGTATTTCCGTCAGCCCCAATTAAACTATTGTATTAAGCCTAGGGTGGATGGGACTCGTTAGCCTTGGTCGGCAACCCATCTAGGGGAGACAACCTTATACAAATCTAGGTGGATGGGACTCGTCAGCCTTGGTCGGCAACCTATCTAAGGGAGTAAACCTGATACAAATCGGTACTGCTTACATAAGGTTGAAGCAGGTTAGTGGATGGACTAGCCGATCACCACTGTAGAAAAATAGTGCTCAAAAGATACACAAGAGGGCCTCGGGGTCGGACGGGTCCTAAATTGAGTGGTAAATCCTGTAAGTCCTTCAGTAAACTGGCATGGGTTGTCCCTTTTACAGGGGATAGGTCCACTTGGGGGACTTCTGTGTATGGCCACCCTCATTAAGGGGAGTAAGGCGTCTGGCAATATTTAGATAGATAGATTAAGCCTAGCAGTGGTCATCTCGTGCAGCATAACTCTCTAATCCGAGGGTGGTCTTTTTGGGGATCAGTTTTTACACCATACCCGAAAGAGGATTTATGGAGCTCCGATCTTACTGTCAACCATCTGAACAATTTTACCAGCACACCTAAACTTCGTTAAATGCGGAAATAGCCTCACGAAAATATCATGCCCTGGTGGGGGCACAAACTCTCGACCCTTGGGTGTGAGGCAGACACCTTACCAGTTAGACCAATAGAGATATCCCACTTGGCCTGTTCGGCTCAGGGTATTTCCGCATCCGAGGTCTGTTTAGGCTGGCCTACTTTCACTGACTTTACACTAGTTAGAGATCCTATAGTAACTAACTATAGGACCTCTAATCCCAGTAACCCACTTATGCTCCATTTATGTGGCGATTTCACGTGTCGATCTTTACATATGCGTTGAAGACGAGGTCCAATGAATGGTCGACTTTGTTGTTGTTTTTGATATTGTTGTGTTTATTGTTGTTGATGTTGTATTTATTGTTGTTGCTGGGGATCTGAGATATGCTGTGGATAAGACAATTGGTTTGTAGTCTTATTGTTTGAGATACTTGGTAATTTGTCCTACATCTTGATATGACCCACCAAATGTCCTGTTCCACTTCAGAAGTAAAACTGTTTGCTCAATCCTGAGAAATCCACGATGGGCTATATAAAATCCAACAATGATTAACACGAAAAAGTTGCTGATAAAAAAAGTGTACATGTAGCACAATAAAATTTACAAAATAGTTTACCATACTTTAATCGTTTTCTCTTGCAAAGGGTAAGAGAAAACGTAAATTTGCTGGATAAATAATGTAATTTTCTTAAAATAGTTCCACTCATATATTTTCAAAAGCCAATAAATATTGCTCTATTATACATATATAGCATTAAATATGCGTGTATTACAATAAAACTACTATAATGTAATACAAATATTGACTAAAATGAATGGAAATGTTATGTATATAACATTTAGGGGAGGTGTGGTGGAGTGGTCTTGCCACTGGCCTGGTAATCCAAAGGTCCCGGGTTCAAATCCCGATGTATCAATGGGAAGATATTATTGGGATGGAATTTGTGCTGTACCTAGTATCAGTGCATTACCACAAGCCCACCGAAACGTCAATAAAATACCCTCATTGTTCCCTGATTAAATAGCAGTGTATGAATATTCCCATATTCAAAATATGCTATAGGGGTGCAATGCCTGATGAGTTATCTGCTCAACAGGTGGCGTTGTGTGTGTGTAAGTGTGAGAGTCCGAGTGTAGGGGGTGAGACAGTGAAGCATGGGAACGAGATGGCTTCAGAGATGGGGTCGTTTCGGGCCATGAGTGAGCACCGTGCCTCATGTGAAGGCAAGATGGCAGGTGCTCGTTGTACTCTACGTGCTTCACATGTCTCACTCCCTAGACTGGAACAAGACCTCACGGGCTTCACTGTTCATTGTAAAGCGGTGAATGTTAAGGCTCTCAGCCTATGCCCGAGAGGAAGTAAGTTGGAATATAGAAAAAAAAAAAAAAAAAAAAAAAAAAAAAATATATATATATATATATATTATGCATCGCTGGGAAACGATATTCATGTATGCTTACACCTTCAACAGATAAACATAACAGTTTAAGATTTCGACAAGAGCAGACGTTTTACCTGCTCTGCATCCGTATATCATCTGCATATCCAGCAAGTTTGACGAGTTTCGGACTTCTGCTTTTATTGTGGCAGTATGGACTTGTGTTCTATCCCACTGGCTCGTAAGGCTTGTGTATGTAATAAGTGTGAGGGGCGAGAGTTGATTTTGACATGTAAATTAGGAGGTTGCAAGGCTGACTTTCTCATTGACACAGGTTTCGGCGGTTCCTTGATTACTTTAAATCAGGTAAAGGCAAGTGGGCTGTTGTCTAAAATGCTTGTCTATGACGGTGATAAGCAGGCGTTCCCTTTTGTGGTTTGTGGAGTGGTTGTAGATGTTATTTTAGAGTTTCTAGATGGCATCTGCCTTACTGCTGACTTTTTGGTGACAGAGGAAATTGATTCTAATATCATCGGTTGTAACTCATTCAAGCAGTGGGGATGTTCAATATACCCATTAATCCCCATGCTCCAGGTCCACGTGCCAAAATCTATGTATGGCAACTTGTGGAGTGATAATTGGAATGAGTCTATGGAGATTAATGGTATAAAAGTTAAGCGTGGAGTTATAGACACCGGTGCACATTTGACAGTTATGTCGAGGCAATTGGCTGTAAAGTGTGGCCTAACCTTGTCACCGGTGTCAACGCCATTTACGTACAGATTTCCTTTGACTACTAATAAACTTTTCGCCATCACTGAATACGCCAAGGAGGTCACGATAAAGACCAAAAGCAGGTGTTATACGTGTGATGTATATATAGTATATTTTGGTGACGAAGTGGCTGACGAATTAATCATTGGCATGGATGTTTTGCATAATCACAGTGAACTTAAGGCCCCATGTCGACGTTCTTTCCGTCAGATATGTCTATAAAGAATTCGAGGGTTTTTTACTTTTCTAAAGAAGCATAAGTTTTGTTTTACTTTTGTCAAAGAATCTAAATGAATTGAGGCACTTGTCATAATGTATTCGGTATGTTTTATGATTTTATGGATGTATAACCTTTGTAATTGATATATTTTTGTGTAAAAAATCCTATTTATTCTTGTTATCATTGAACTATTTTATGCAGTTTTTGAAGGACCCGTTTGATTTAAAAGATCAATTGAAATTTGATCTTTTTAACTCTTACAAATCCTTCCAAAACATAGTAAATGTGCCTAATGACAGCCAGACTAAAAGGAAAATGTCACTATCATACTAGCTGATCGACTTATTTATTTATTCATGTATTTTATTTATTTATCATTATTATAATTATGTTTTATTTATTTTATTTTATTTTTTTGAGGGGAGATTTGTTATATATATATATATATATATATATATATTATTATAATTTTGGTGGTTTAGATTGTTGGAGTATCTGTTTCAGTTTGCCCCTTAAATTAACCATCTTAATGCTTAATAACGCCTCCCAAAACCCCTCTGCATGTTAAAAACAATGCATCCCCACCCCAGACATCTCTTCAAGTTAAGGTTGTAATTTTTTGGTAGGAAAATGTCCCTGCCAAATACTGGTTTCTCCTAAATTGCAGGCTTGCTATCACTCCCAAAGAAAAAAAAAAACGATACCTGGATGGGCTGAAGCGTCTTATAATCGTCAAACTATCTTTGACATAGAACAAGCAGAGTTACAATAAGATAAAAGAAAATTATAGTCTTTACATTATAAATGGACCAGAAATCTTAACCACTAACTTCTATAATTCAAAATAGGACTAGAGTAATTGAGCAAATATTTCCATCATTTGGCAACAGTCAGCCAGGGAATAGGTGTGGCAAATTACAGCCCATTTACTCCAGCCTCGTCTGAGGTACAAGAGGTTACTCATCAGAAATGTGCACACTTATAATGAATAGACTATACAGAGTAACATGTGTACGGTATTGTTTTATAAAATTAGTATACAAATGCTTAAAGTTGGATCAAGTTAACATGTGGAACCCTACAGCCACACTATAATGGTCGCCACCATTAGAAAAGTCGACAGAACGAATATAAACACCATATTAGGAGGAGCACTTTATTGAAAACGTTTCACATATAGCTTTATCAGGCCATTAATTGGCCTGAAGATATATGCGAAACGTTGTCAACAAAATGCTCCCACTCCTGTGGTGTTTATGTTCATTAACACTATCTAATACGGGGCTGATGTTTTTTAAATCTCCCAGTTATGCCTCATTAGTATGGTGCTTTTAAGACCTTTCATCCCATTAGCTTGGCCCCATTCATGGCTAGTTATTTCATCGCAAATTCTGTCCAGCTTTCCAACCCAAGAATTGGCAAATTTTCTCGGTCTTTCTTTTAATCAACTAGTGAACTCAGGAACTCTTTCCCTCAATCAATCTTTCTCTCATCCTATGACTTAAATTGCTTTAAACTTCGTGTGTTCATGTAGGAATAGGTTTTTACACCATACCCGAAAGAGGATTTATGGAGCTCCGATCTTACTCTCAAGCATCTGAACAATTTTACCAACACACCCAAACTTCGTTAGATGCGGGAATAGCCTCCCGAAAATATCAAGCACTGGCTTGAACTCAGGACCCTTGGGTTGTGAGGCAAACACTTTACCAGTTAGACCAATAGAGATATCCCACTTGGCCTGGTCGGCTCAAGGTATTTCCGCATCTGGGTCTGTTTAGGCTAACCTATTTTCACTGACTTTACACTACTTCACCTTCCGGGAAGCGAAGGCTCCGAACGAACAGAGGAACAAGCCTGAGCCGAAGCGATCGTGAGTCTGTCAGAGAGACGATAGGGAATGGTGAGTCAACTTCACTGGGCAGTGCTACACAGGCACACACACTCAAACGGCCCAGTTGGCAACTCGCTGGAGCGGCTGGCAACTCCACGACCAAAGCCCAATTTGCGAGTCTCACTACACTCCCTGTTCTCTCCTCTCCCCTTCCTTGCCCTGTAGGAATAGGTTTTTACACCATACCCGAAAGAGGATTTATGGAGCTCCGATCTTACTCCCAACCATCTGAACACTTTTACCAACACACCCAAACTTCGTTAGATGCGGGAATAGCCTCCCGAAAATATCAAGCCCTGGCGGGGGCTTGAACTCTGGACCCTTGGGTTGTGAGGCAAACACTTTACCAGTTAGACCAATAGAGATATCCCACTTGGCCTGGTCGGCTCAAGGTATTTCCGCATCTGGGTCTGTTTAGGCTAACCTATTTTCACTGACTTTACATTCAGGCATTTTGACCCCAGCGTCCCTTGAATTCGGCCCTGTCACTCTTTCGGCTTTTGGGGTGACACTTGTTACAGGCAACCTGTCTTTTTTTTCTCCTTCATACACATAGAACAAAAAATAGCGAGCCTACAATTTAAGATAATACGGTTCAGCTTTCATGTAGATACTTATTTTTATTTTTATTATTATTTTTTTTAGCTTAAACAGGGTCTATGGGGGGGAGATAAAACTAATTTGTGTTCTTGATAATTGCAAATACTCATAATGATAATGTAAATATACCACACTAAACCCCCAAACATCAACTGAACTAGTGCTAACATTATCGTGTTCGTATGTATTATTGTTGATTTTGATTAGTACTGCCATGTTCAAGCAATTCGTTAACATAGAGAATCATAGTAGTTTCATAGTAGTTTCCAATCAAATATCGAAAAATCAGTCGCTAGGGGATTCAAATTACCGCCAGCAGAAATAAAATCAGCTATAATGTGGTCGCACCCATGGGTTCCGTTGCGCCCACCCGAGTATTACAGGGTGAATGGAGCGATAATACTTCTCAGGATGGTTAAAGCGCCAGCATTTTCTGCACTGAGAGGGGGTAGGTGGAGATGCTTGAACAGGGAGGCTTTCCCCCCCTAAATATGAAAAGTCTGGAGGACAGATGCTGTCAAAAACGACACGGATGACACGAGCAGCCCGTGAACGAGTGCCTGACGGTGGACGTTCAAAAGAGGAGACAGAGAGAACAGGAATACTTTGGAGGTAGAGAATGTCATGGATGAGTGAGGAACAATCCTGAAAAGCGACGTCACCAAGGTGCATTGCCGAGGGAACCAAGACAGTGCCCGTGCTGAAGTTCATACGAACATGCTTCTGGGCAGGCAGGGGTGTGCCATCACCGGTATTAACCCTTCCAGCCCGGGCAGCATTTTAAAATGACGTTGCGGCAGATGGGCCGGAGCCCGGGTGTCATTTTAAAATCCCTATGCTTGAAATTCGCGCGGCGAAAATTTCCTTTGCGGGGGCGATCGCAGCGCCACCAAGCCTCAACTATACTACCGTTATCAGTTCCTACGTGCCCGTCATAGTGAGTTATAGCAAAAAAAATGTCGTCCGACGCTTCCGATTCCGTGCAACCTCCTGTGCGCCCCACTGCTACCCCGCTCGCTACGTCTACGCCTGTTGCAAGCGAGAATTAAGAAGCAACAACGTAAGAAACCAAAGGTATTATTGAGTGATAGTACGATTGAGAGAGAACTTTTTGCCATCGAAGAAAGCAGTGGCGAAAGCTTGATCGATAAAGAACAATTTATTAGTGCGAGTGAAGACGATGATTTTGTGGGGTTTGAAGGTGATGACAATGTTGATTTGTTTGAGGGAGGAGACAGTAGTGATGATCCTGATGTGGAAGTGGTGAATGAAGGTGAAGTAGAACTTCCGAGTGTGCTTGAGCCTAGGCCTACCCCGTCGCCATCTTTGCTTGGTCAGCCTAGGCCTACCCCGGGAGCTTCGCCTTCCCCTTTGCCTGCCCGTACGCCCTTGAAAGTGGGCAAATACTTTTATAAGCAATCATTGGTGAAAAGTGGTCAAGAAAGCACGCAGGGCAGCAGAAAAAGCTAGGGAAGGCGATGACAGTGAGAGTGATGCCGACCCTGGTCTAGCGACCACCCGCATTCCTTTGTCACGACGCCTTGACCCGGGACGCCGCGCGGGTTACCCACAGCCCTCGGCTTCATCTCTCCCTATGGATGTGCAAAGGGCCTCTTCAAGTGGTACTAGTGGTGCGGCATTGTCCTCCCACAGTGTGCCATCACAGCCCGCACATCGTAGAGCATTGTTTGGAGCGGAGAAGCCCTCGGCTCGCCGCAAAAGGAGCCCAACTCCCGAGGCTGAGGCTCCCATTGTACCACCTCCCACAGCCTCCCGCCCCCGACGCCCGGTCACTTCTTCGCCAGAATTGTCCCCCGAAGAAGATGCTGACGACCCCAACATTGCCCCAGATGACCTGACATCACCTGAGGAGGAGGAGGACGAAGAGGATGTGGAAGAGGAAATCCCAACACGACGAGTTCGAGGGCGAGGTCGTGGGCGTGCGGCTCAGCCTGCCGACGCCGTTGCCGCTGCCCCTGGGCGTGGGCGTGGGCGTGGGCGTGGGGGGCGTCCGCATGGGCAAGGGTGTGTGCCTGCGTGTGCCTGCGCATGCGCGCTCATCTGACTTGTTTGTCTGGACAGATGGGGCAGATTTTGAGCCATATTGTCCTGCCTTTGACGAGCACCAGCATATCCCTGTGGCCCAGATGCTACCCCCAGTGAACATTTTTGTGGCTTCTACGACAACGAAGTCATGGAATACCTCGTCGAGGAAACCAATAATCACCATGAGATCTGTGCTAACTTTCTTGGCAGGAAGACCAGTGCCAAGATGGTGGCATGGAGAGCTGTCACTGTTGCAGAACTGTATGTGTTTCTGGCACTTACTATGCTGATGACACACATCAGGAAGCACGCTCTGGCTGATTATTGGATCACTGCCGACCTCATCACAACTCCAGCATTTGGAAAGTACATGTCCAGGGACAGGTATTTTGACATCCTCTCGTATCTCCACCTGACCAACAACATGGTAGTCCACCTTCCCGACGCACTATGGAAAATCAGGAAGCTGTATGACGTGATACGTCATCGCTTTACCACCTACCTGATCCTATGCCAATTAACTGTGGGGTCCCGCAGGGAAGCATCCTTGGTCCCTTACTCTTTCTCTGTTATGTGAACGACATGGAACTGAGCGTCTCATGTAAATTATTACTGTATGCAGACGACAGCATGCTTCTGGTTTCAGGAAAAGACCCAATAAGTATTGCCGCTTCACTTTCCAAAGAACTAGAATCATGTAGTGAATGGCTAGTGGACAATAGACTATCTCTTCACCTGGGCAAGACGGAAGCCATCTTATGTGGAACAAAACGCAAACTGAAAGACATTGTGGGCTTCTCGGTCAACTGTAATGATATTCCCAGGCCTGTGGAGGCAGCAAGTCCTTCAGTTCACACCAGACTCTCACATAACCAACTAGCGTCTCGGCGCTCCTGTACTCAACCCTAGCCAATAAAGGATTGAAGAGTACTGGTGTTATATCTCCATTCATCTTTATTATAAACAGTGTCACAAGTAAAATATCTCGGACTAAAACTGGACGCGAGTTTGTCAGGTGAAACAATTTTGGAATCTATCCTGAGTAAGTGTAGAGCACGTATAAAATACCTGTATAGACAGGTGGGATGCTTGCCCGCGGCGACCAAAAAGACCCTCTGCCAAGCGCTTGTTCAATGTCATTTTGACTATTCTGTGTCATCCTGGTACTCTGCATCATCTAAATCAGCACAGCACAAACTTCAGGTCACTCAAAATAAAATGGTTAGGTTCATGCTGAACCTAGGACCCAGATCACATGTTGGCCAGGAACAACTTCAGTCACTAGGTATGCTCAATGTCTCTGAGAGGGCCAAACAAATCAGGCTCACTAATGCCTTCAAAATTTTCTATGACAGAGCTCCAGAGTATCTAAAGAATGATATTGTTAAAGCAAATGAGAGGAGTGGACATAATACAAGAAACAGGATGTTTAATTTTAAGGTCCCGAGAATCCAAGGACAGGGTAAGCAAACATTCTTCTTCACCGCCATCAAAGACTGGAACGACCTACCCCAGTCAGTCCGTGAAAAGAGAACACTGTATTCCTTCAGACGTAGCCTGAAGGAACACCTGAACCGGACAGCTGCGAGAAGGGAGCACCAAGCTTATGTCTACTACTAAATGCGACATAAGAGATAGACAAACCAAACTGAAATGATTACTGATTACGGATTACTGATATTTACTATAGGATGTAAGGTATCTTAAAATAACCCCCTAGAAATACTTTCTCTAAAATATCTATTTCTTTATCCTCCCCTTTTTCCCCAGCTAACCTAATCCCACAAGGACCCCAATGGAAATACGCCTTACGGCCTTATTGGGCTATCCTTAGTTGGAATTATGCAAGGCTGGTACATGTCATATTTGTAACATACTATATGGTACCAACTCTGTAAATTGCTAACTGAATAAATATTATTATTATTATTATTATTATTACCTGATTCCATTTCAGAAGATGTGCCTCGACGAGTCTCTGGTCCTGTTCCGTGGTAGGCTGCATTTCAGACAGTACATCCCGTCGAAGAGACTCTGCTTCGGCATCAAGCTCTTCGTCCTTTGCGACTGTAAGACAGGGTATGTGCTGGACTTTGTGGTCTACAGCGGCAGTGGTGGCGAAATTGTGACTGACCCCGACATTGGATTTGGCGGCGCTGTCGTGCAGAAAATGATGGGAGAAACACTTCCATAAGAACCACATTCTCTACACTGACAATTACTACACGTCGCCCATCCTAACCAAGTATCTCCATGACCGCAAAACCGGAACTGTCGGGACAGTCAAGGCCAAGAGGAAGGGCATGCCAACATACCCAACCAAGACCAAGAAGACGGACATCTTCCACAAGAAGAGTGACCCCATCCTCTCTATCCACTGGCATGACCAGCGGAAGGTCAACTTCGATCCTCTCCACATGCCACAAGGCAGAGATGGTCGCCACAGGGAAGGTGGACCGAAAAACCAAAAACCCCGTCAGAAACCAGCATGCTGTCCTGGACTATAACCTGAATATGCGTCTCATCGATAAGTCCGACATGCAGATGAGCTTCATCGACTGCCTGCGAACATCTTGCAGGTGGTACAAGAAGTTTATTCTGCATACGGTAGATATGTCGGCCCTCAATGCCTACAATATCTACCGTCTGAGGACTCCCGGAGCCAAGAAGTACAAGTCCCTGCGGAAGTTCCACAAACAGGTGATACTTGAGCTCCTGGATAAACATGCGATAGCCGGGAGACCACTACAAGGACCAGGCAGGCTGGACCGCACAGCATGTGCGGACTATTTCAGGAAGCACCAGCTCAGCTCCCTTCCTCCCAAAGTACCAGGTGGTGTTGCCAAGAAGCAGAAAAGGTGCCATATGTCTGTAGCCACACAACCCGCAGACCCCAAAAAGTAACAAAAAGCACATGGGAATGCCTCGAGTGTGAAGTGGCACTGTGCGCTGGACGGTGCTTCAACGACTTTCACACTCTAGTCCAATATTGAAGAGCCCGTGACAATGACAATGAAAGTGACACTCTAAAATGTAGGCTAATAATAATATAAAATAATGAGTATAAGTGAAAGAGACACAAATAAGTAATAATAAGTGCCTTCATAACAATATGAACAAGTGAAAGTGACACTAAAATATATATTATAGCTTACCTAGCAATACATATAAGTGAAAATGACACTATCACCATAGTCCAGTATAATAATAATTACTACTATAATAATAACAATAAAACTGAGTAAAAGTGAGAGACACAAATAAGTTCAAAAAAATAACTTTATTGAGTGAAAATAACATATAGTCCAGGAGCTATTTCCCATGAGAGGCCAAATAAGGGATTTGGTTCAACATACCCTACAGAAAAGGTTTGACTTGACAGAGTGGTAGGATAGACTCTCTGGAACACCCCCAGGTAGTATGTGGTTCCAAATTGTGGTATCATTTAAAAACTATTGACTGTTTTTTATTAAAAGGGGGGACAAATATTTGTTGCGTAGTCACTTCACTTTATTTACCGGTACACAAGTTATTTTGGACAGAAAATATATGTGTTATATGTCAAATTGTTCGCAGTGAAATGCTCTATCAGTAGATATGTATTAATTGTGTCTTCTACTTCACCTTTTATGAGGATATTACGTTAGATGCGAGAAGAGTGTGAAAAAAACATGTTTTCCTTGTTAATATGATATTATGAAGCTTTCCCATTCCTTTCATACAAAAGATAAACATAATTTGATTACACCAAAAACTGACCCTACTATTCTATTATAAACTGTGAAAAAATTAGCATGATGCATGGATTATTATTACCACAGGAGGGAGATGAGTATCAAGCAAATGTTTAAATCCAGTTGTTACAAACATTTTATGAATGGAGGATGCCTTTAGGCACATGGACCTTTTTGTTTTATCTGTGTTTTTCCTTCCTCCGTTCATTGTCTCTTAAAAAAAAAAAAAAAAAAAAAAAAAGCTCCCATAGTCGCTCCGCACCTGACAATTTGGGGGCCGCTCTGAGCACTTCCACATGTACTTGTTTGATTGTATCAATACCTTTTGAACATTGATACAAACATGAAATTAGGCATGAATTTTGCGGATTTACCATATTTCCAGGACAAAAGGATATTGTTTTGAAAATCTAATATGGCGGTAATTTTTCAAGATGGCCACCATCGCATTTTGGCAAAGGTTACATGTTCACCTATATTTATATTATGCTTATAATAAGTTTGTTTACACATTCTCCCTCATGCCTAAGACATCTCTGCTGTTTCAAAAATTCTCACACATGTTCATTCTTAAATTTTGGTATATCATCAATAATATATATTATGGTATTATGCAGCAATACATGTTACTGGTAGTGCAGTCAGTTTTGCATAGCTTTAACTCTGCCTACAGGCTTTTTTGCTTTTGTGATGATTACACATATGGCTAACCCCTCTATTTTTTTTTTCAGACAGTGAAAACACACCATGGCTAGTGCAGAGAATCAGGAATTGTTGGACCTCTTGCCTAAGAAAAGAAGGAGACTTTCAGACTTCAACAAGTGCATAATTTGTCAAATGGACTCCTGTGAAAAGCTGAGAAGACCTTCAGTAGGATCAATTCAGACACTTGTTACAGCACTTGAAATTAGGCAGAATGATGTTTATGAACGTTTGAAGGCAGATCTTGGCACGCTTTCCACTGTTGATGGTCAGTGGCACTCGAACTGCTATGAAACATGCACCAGCAAAGAAAATCTCCAATATGTACACAAGAGAAAATCTGTAGAAACCTCTGTCAACAGTAGACAGTCTGATATGAATACAGCAGATGCATCCACATCCAGAGTATCACGATCCCAGTCATCACCCATTGATTGGTCTGTATGTCTCTTTTGCAAGAAGAAAACTCACAAAAAGGTGAAGGATTTGATAATGGTCAGCACCTTTCAGGCATGTCAAACAATAGTTAAAGCAGCAATTTCCAAGGGTGATCAGGTCATGCTTGGATTAACTAGTGCTGTCAACAATGACTTAATTGCAGCTGAAGCCAGATATCATCGTGCCTGTCATGCCTCTTATGTGAGCAAGACAAACTTGAAGGTCAGTGGAGTCCGTGGGGAAAAAGGGGACTATGCATTTGATACTGCATTCAGAGACCTGATAGAAGAGGTCTCTGGTGACCTGATGAGTGGAAAGGCATTTGATATGTCAATGTTAATGGACAAGTATAGAGATCATCTGCATGGAAAGGGGCTAAAGACAGTTGACAGTTACACTACCCAACGACTAAAATTACGACTGAAGCATCATTTTGGAGACAGTGTTATTTTTCACAAGCCTTATGACCGCAAAAAAGCAGAGTTGCTCTACTGAAGCTCTATATCCCTCCAAGATGTTATTAACTGTGCCTTCAAATTAAATGTCTCATCAGTGGGAGAACCACTTAGGAAACAGGCCCCGACTACAAGGGAATCTGACACAGACAAAATGAAGCTGCTGTACCAAGCTGCCAAGTTAATAAAATCAGAAATCAGTGAGTGTCAGGGCATATCAATTCGTCCACCTGACATCTCAGATCTTTCCATGACAAAAGCAAAGTCTGTGATACCAGAGAGTCTGTACTGGTTGCTTCGTTGGGCAATTGAAAAACCACACAAAGATGACAATGCTGACTTTTCATCACCAGTGTGTAGCAACCAGGCAGACGAAAGGCGTGTTCTGATGCTCGCTCAAGATGTTGTTCACTGTACATCGCATGGTAGGACCAAAATGCCCAAGCATGTAGCGCTGGGAATGGCAGTTCATCACCTGACGAGGTCAAAGCAACTGATCACCATCCTCAGCAGAATGGGCCACTGTGAAGCTTATGATAATGTAGAGGCAATGGACACCAGCCTTGCTAAGGAAGTTCTGGTCAAGAGTGATCTCTATGGAGTGGTAATACCTTCCAATATTATCCCAGGTGTTTTTGTTCAAGTAGCAGGAGACAACAATGACCTCAATGAAGATACCCTAGATGGCAAGAATACAACTCATGCTACCACAGTTGTTCTATACCAGCGAGGAAATTATGGACCTGCCCCCAAGCCAAATGTGGTTGGAGACCATTCAAGGAGAAAGCGGTCACTTGAATCACCTGCAACTTGCCAGTCTGTAAGAGAGTTTGGTGCACATGGAAAACAGCCTGCACTCACCAAGTTCCTGAAGATCAAAAGCAAGTGGTTCCAAATCAATGAAAGTCTCCATTCAGCATCACATAACATGGATCTTGCTTGGGCCACATTAAGAATGACTCCAGTGAAGCTATTTGAGGTAGAGCTCATCTGCACAGAGAAACAGAAGGTACCTGGTTGGAGCGGCTTCAATGCTGTGGTTCACCCCCAGACACCTACTTGCACAAACATTGGCTACTGTCCCATGATTGATGGTTCTCCAACCGAGTTCAGCACTGTATATACAGTCATGACGAATGTCCAAGCCATGATGGCAAGCCTCGGCCAGAAAGATAGTGTTATCACTTTTGACCTTGCAATATACATGAAGGCCAAGGAGATCCAGTGGCGTCTTCCAGAAGAGTTTGAAGACATGGTGATACGAATGGGAGGTTTCCACATTGCGCTGAATTTTCTGGCTGTCTTAGGAAAGAAGTATGAGATGTCTGGCATTGAGGACCTGCTAGTCGAGTCTGGGATCTAAGTTAGCGCAACAGCTTCTACACTTTTGAAAGGAAAGTCCTACAATCGTGGAGTATGAGCCCACAAGATCCTCATGGAGGCTATGTTTCGTCTTAAGTGGAATGCCTTTGCACAGTGGCTCTCCAAGCAGAATGACAGTAATGTGGACAAGGTAGTCTTTATGCAGCAAGCAATGGTGAGCCAGTTAACTCTGGAAGAAGAGAAGGATATTGTAATTTCCATGAAGCAAATGTGTGATGTCATAGCCAAAATAGAGCCGGAGTTCACACTGTTTGAAGAAGAAGGAAGAGCCAGATCCCAGCTCTTCAGTTACTGGTGTGACTATGTGTCCATGGTTCAGTTTCTTTTGGAATTCATAAAGGCAGAGAGAACTGGAGACTGGGCTTTGCATCTTTCTGCCACAGCTGGTATGGTACCTCACTTCTTTGCTATGGATCGGCCCAACTACTCCAGGTGGTTGTTAGTGTACCTGACTGACATGAATCTGCTCCCAGAGACCCATCCTGCCGTCTGTGCCGAGTTTATGTCTGGGAACCATGCGATCAGTCGCTCTACTCAACCCTTTGCTCAAGTATGGACTGACATGGCACTTGAACAGTCCATCAATCTGGACAGCAAGACAAGTGGTGGCATAATAGGTATCAGCCAGAAGCCGGGAGCTTTGCAGCGATGGTTCTTGACATGTCATGAGAGAGCAGCCATAACGACAGCAGTGAAAGAGATGTGTGCTCTGTATGACACAGGCAGAGTCGGCAGCCACAGAGAAGCTGCACCAAAGAGAATGGAAAGGGATGAAAGTGATGTTCAAAGGTTGCTTAATGTCTTCACATCAGAGCTGATAACAAATCCTTTCTCACAGATCGAAGACAAAGATGGCATCTCACCCCTAATTAACATTGCTACAGGAAGGATGCCTAAGGATGCTGCTGTACGCCTACTAAACTCCTGTGAGCTGGGCAGTAATGAGATGAAAACATTTGTTGAGCAGAGACTGGATTCCAATGAAGTCAACTTTTGGGATCCTCTTCCCAAACTGAAGATCACAATGTTTGCTTCAATTGTCAAGAAGAAAGTGAAAACAGCTGATGAGAAAACTATCACTGTTAGTGCTGATCGAGACCTCTTCGGACGACTTGTGATTGCAGCAAAGTCTCGGGATATCAACCTTCGAGAAGTCCTCAGTTATGAGTTGTCATCAGTACCAATCTCCTTGGCCCACCCTAATGGCAGTTTGAGGAAAACTAACAAGAGCGTCGTGCTGTCTGAACTAGAGAAACACGTTGATGTTCAATCAAAACTACCAGATGTGCCTAAGGTTTCAACTGCTCATATTATTGACGCCATGGCCCTGATGCATATGGTAATATGGCAAATCCGCAAAATTCATGCCTAATTTCATGTTTGTATCAATGTTCAAAAGGTATTGATACAATCAAACAAGTACATGTGGAAGTGCTCAGAGCGGCCCCCAAATTGTCAGGTGCGGAGCGACTATGGGAGCTTAATACTCATCTCCCTCCTGTGGTAATAATAATGCATGTATCATGCTCATTTTTTCAGTTTATAATAGAATAGTAGGGGCAATTTTTGGTGTAATCAAATTATTTTTATCTTTTGTATGAAAGGAATGGGAAAGCTTCATATCATATTAACAAGGAAAACACGTTTTTTTCACACTCTTCTCGCATCTAACGTAATATCCTCATAAAAGGTGAAGTAGAAGACACAATTAATACACATGTACTGATAGATCATTTCATTGCGAACAATTTGACATATAACACTTATATTTTTTGTCCAACATAACTCGTGTACTGGTAAATAAAGTGAAGTGACTACGCAACAAATATTTGTCCCCCCTTTTAATAAAAAACAGTCAATAGTTTTTAAGTGATACCACAATTTGGAACCACATACTACCTGAGGGTGTTCCAGAGAGTCTATCCTACCACTCTGTCAAGTCAAACCTTTTCTGTAGGGTATGTTGAACGAACTAAAATTTTCTTGCTATCTGCTCCTGGACTAATAATAATTATAATAAATGGCAGAATAAACAATAAAAACTCTCAAATCGCTTCCCGGCATAATTGCGGTTGGGGTGACGAGTGCAACAGTGCGTCGTAGCCGGGGCCGCAGTTGAGTGTTCGGACGCGCCGAGGTAAATACGTGCCAAACGTTACCTCCACTAACATCGCCATGCCTCCGGAACCAGTTGAGCTAGAGAGCTCTACTCAACGTCAGTCTGCGCAACAAGGTAAGGCGCACATATTGACGTTTCTTTCATCATTGTAGCTCTTGTATTAAGGGAGATAGGCCTTTGTTTATGTGTGTCATTTTTCAGCCAGATCGCCCGGATACGAACTCCGTCATTTAGAAAGGCAGCCCGGGCCGGAAGGGTTAAGGGAGAGCAGAGCATGCGCTTGGTCTTCAGAGTGAACTGTCACCAGCCAAGTCCCGTCACCCCAGGAGTGGAAAACCACACCCGCATCAAAGGACCGAAGTAACAGACGCTGAAATTCCAAGTCACTCGGAACCAAGGAAGTGGGAACCGAATAAAACCTGGCCAGAAGGGAAGGAGGGGGACAAAGAGCTGAAAAAAGAGGCAAGACAGAAGCGCAAGGACGGGACTTAGTAGGAGAGCAGGAAGGCGAAGAAGACAAGGCAGCAGGAACAGAGGAAAATGGAGAGACGTAGGGAGCCAAAGTACAGTAGCTAACAGAGAAGCAGTAGAAGGAGGATCAGTAACTGACATTGCAGAGATAGGGTAGAAGGAGACTGAGAGAACGGAGTGATAGGAGTAGCAGAGGTAGACACGTAGGAGGAAGAGGTAGATGAAACAGAGGAAAGATCGGAAGCAGGAGCAGAAGTCTGACAGGGGAGAACCACAAGCGGAGCGGAAGTCGTCAACAGCGTTGTCGGAGCTGTAGCTGGGGCTGGGAAGGGACGCCATATACAGGCCTGAGAACAGACCAAAAAGAAGTGATGCAAGAGGGTTTGCCAGCTAGCTCAGCCCACACGAGACATGGAGCCCTGCTCAACCCCCGCGTACGCCAGCGGTGGTAGCCTTCCAAGTGCCCTCTCCCTACCTGGTCCAGAGGACCACTGACATCAATATGCATATCGACGCTCAGGTGTAAGCGAACCCGCCTGATAGGACTGAGGGCGAATATGAACGCAGTCGCACAAGTGCGCCCGCGTACACAAAAGCAACCATCCCCAAGGTATGCATACCGACAGACTCGGTGGAAACGCCAAGCCGAGAAGCCCCACCACCACCGGACTGGCACCTCGGAACCGAAGCCAGCCGGGGGCAGAGATCCCGCCCGAAGGTCCGGACACTCTTCGGATGGCACAGCCACAAGAAATAGGCTGCAAAAGAGAGAAGAGAAGAAGGAAAAATATAGGAAGAGAAAAAACAAGAGGCTATGCAAAATTAGTCGAGCCGACGTCTGAAGCCCGAGGGGAGAGGAAACCTATACCCATCAAACTCCAGACGTCGGCCGTGATCAAGCCCCCCCCCACGACGACACCGGGCATAGCATTGGGGGGGGGGGGGGGGGGCTTCATAAAATTGTCGTCTAAAAATAGCTAATATAAAATTAAAAATACGTCGCCGGTACTGAATGGGTTAAGTGATATGGGAACTCATTGACCAATAACAGTATCCAAATATCAGCTCCACATGATGATGATGTGAGATTTTATACTAGCCTTCAGAGCGAATGCCACTTATAAGGCTAGGAGACCATGGATTGATGTGTCGAAAAAGTGGGGGGACAGATCAGAAATAGGTCAGTCAGATTTCATTGAACATATGTAGGCTATAGCGTTTAGATAGGTGCGGATTGGAGCAAAAGTAAAGGTAGTATCGCAAAGCAGTGCAGGAAGAGTCTTGTTACGAAGATAACGCAGTCGTTCAGAAGTATATTTGCGGCATTCGCACATCAAATGGGCGACAGTGAGAACAGTTTGACAGTGATGGCAATAAGGTGGTGGAGGCCTAGGTCTATCTATCTATTGCCTGACGCCGTGATCCCCGAAGGGGTGGCCTAGGTGTAGGCTAGTAATTAAATAGCCATGTGTCACCTTGGTATGGCCGACGCGAAGGCGGGTAAGAACAACCTGGTCAGCGCGATCAGTAGAGGGAGTCGATAACCATGGGGAGACATGGTCTTTGAAGGGACATAGATGGATAGTGGTAGGGAGATTATACCATTCCTCATTCCATGCAGTACGGACCCTGGACCCGAGCACCGGAAAGACGTCAGTTAGACGAAGCAATGTGTTCTCAGGAGTACCACATCTCGCTAACTTAGCAAGAGAGTCAGCACGTTCATTTCCATCGACCCCGATGTGGGCAGGGATCCAACAGAGTGTTATGCGACGACCTGCAATCAGAAGGCCATGAAGGACGTTGACAATTTCGCGAACGAGAGGGTCGCGGGGTGCAAAGTAATGCAAAGCCTGTAGCGCAGTCATGGAGTCGCTACAGACGACAATGTGAGGGACATTGCAAGGAAGACCACGTATCATATTCAGTGCACCTCTGATAGCCAATAGTTCAGCGATAAATATGGAGGAATATGGGTGTAATGTGCGTCGATTTGTGCCAAATTCTGAAACAGCAGCACAGCCCACCATACCATCTTCCTTTGAACCATCCGTGTAAATGAAAACAGCAGGGCGATGTGCAAACAGGTGGTTTAAGGCAAGAGTACGTAAGATAAGTGGGTTACTAGATGTGCTGATCGATGATAGGTGAAAGCAAAATGTAGGACAAAGCAGGCACCAAGGTGGCACAAAACATTCATCCTCTGAAGTATTCGGGAACTGTACATTGTAGATGGAAAAGAGACTCTGGGCCACAATGGGAAAAGATGGTGACAGACACGCAAGTGGATCGTCAGAGAGGAAATATTTAATTATAGTAGGTGATGACGATAATCGGATGGCTGAGCGCATAATAACTAATTGACGATGATATCGGAGGGGCATCTCACCAGCCTCAGCTAGTAAACTACTAATGCGGGAAGATCTAAACGCACCAGAGCTAAGTCGAATCCCTAGGTGGTGGATGGAGTCGAGTCTTTGCAAAACCTTGGGGGAAGCAGTACCGTAGATCGAAAACCATAGTCAAGCACCAATAGGATAATGGCTTTGTAGAGAACCAAGATAGGCCGATCCGCTCCCCACCAGACCCGAGCGATAGTCTTGATGATGTTCATGCGCTGGAGACAACGAGCTTTTAGACTGTTGATATGATCAATTCAATTTAGGTGAGAGTCAAAGGTCATTCCCAAAAACTTGACGCTGTCGAAGAAGGGGATGCGTAAACCCCCCATTCGTAGGTCAAAGGACTGACCGCGTAAGTGACGTTTATCACGATAAAAGACCATGGTTTTAGTCTTTTCAATGGAAATCTGGAATCCGGCCTTGGATGCCCACTCATGAATGTTGGTCAAAGTGGAGTTCAGTCGACGTAAAATGTGGGGTAAGGTGGGGGAGGTGTAGTAAATTGCAAAGTCATCGACAAAAAGACTGTGAGAGACTCCCGCAGAAAGGCATTTGGAAATCTCATTAATAGCAAATATGAAAAGCGTACCACTGAGGACACAGCCCTGAGGAATACCAGAAAAGATAGGTATGCAGAGAGATAGCTGGCCACCTACCTTGACCTGAAAGGTACGATCGGACAGGAAAGCCTTTAGAAATATAGGTAGGGGGCCTCGCATGCCAGAGTCATGCAATATCTTGAGTATTCTGTATCTCCAAGTTGTGTCGTAGGCCTTTGCTATGTCAAAAAATATGGCCACGGTAGGATGGCGATTTACGAATCCTGCACGTATTTGATGCTCAAGGTGGATTAGAGAATGAAGAGTAGACCGGCCTGGGCGAGATCCATTTTGAAAGGGTGATAGGTCATGCTCTTCAGCATAATGCAGGAGTCTTGGATTAATCATCTTCTCTAATAAATTGCACTGGCAAGATGTTAGTACTATGGGTTTATAGTTGGTGGGAGAAGTGGAGTCCTTTCCAGGTTTGGAAACCGGTATTGTGAATGCGTGACGTCAAGGAGGAGGGACGTAACCTGTGCTCCAAAAGTGATTATACATCTGGAGAAGAAATTGCATAGCATTGTCGTGGAGGTGACGGATGAGAATGTATGGAATGCCATCGGGGCCAGGTGTAGTGTCAGAGCACTGTTGTAAGGCGTGCTCGAGATCGGACATAGTGAAAGGCATATTATAGGTAAAAGTGGCACCACCATCGAAAGGAAGTGCTTGCGATTCGACTCTTTGCTTGTGGCGAAGGAACTCCCTTGTGTGTAACGCGTCCGAGCTAACCCGAGCAAAATGGGTGGCATGGCAGTCAGCTATGTCAGTGGGATTAATTAAAGGCACTCTCGTTTCAGGACACGTCAGCAATGATAGCGGAGGACGAGTATGCAAGTATGCAATCAGATATATAAAAAACAATTAAAATGTATTAAGAAGAGAAGCATTGGCCAAAAACTTTGCTAGCAAAGACACATTGGCCTTCTGGAAGGATATTAAAAAAATGCATAATAGCTGCACACCTCTACCCGTTAGTGTAGATGGGATCTCTGGTACTAATAACATAGCCAATCTTTGGAAAACACATTACCAAACTTTGTTTAACTCTGTTGGGCACCAAGGAAATACCATTGCTGCTACAACAGAGTGTAACAAAGAAGAAAAATATGACACAATTAAAGTTACAAGTGAAAAAATCAAGGCTGCAATAAGTAGGCTAGATGCGAACAAATCCTGTGGTTTTGATGGTATATATGCTGAACATTTGAAGTACTCCTCCACTCTCCTCTTGGAGAAACTCAGCAGTTGCTTTACCAGCTTTCTAATCCATGGTTTCCTACCAGAATCTATGATGTCCGTTACCTTGATACCAGTAATTAAAGACAAGGCTGGCAAAATTACATCAAAAGACAACTATAGACCTATTGCCCTTGCCAGTATTGTAAGTAAGATACTAGAGTTAATCATTTTAGACAGAATCTCAGTGTATATCTCAACTAATAGTAATCAATTTGGTTTTAAAAAGAATCATGGTACGGACCAGTGCATCTACACTCTGAAGGAGCTAGTGGATGGGTACATCAAAATGAACAGCTCTATTTTTGCATGCTTTCTTGATGCTAGTAAGGCATTTGACAGAGTCTGCCACAATATCCTGTTTGATAAATTAGCAACAAGGGGAGTGCCATCCTATATACTGAGAATCTTGAAGTACTGGTACGCCAATCAAACATTTAATGTAAGATGGGGTAACATTATTTCGGATTCCTTTACAGTAACCAATGGAGTGAGACAGGGTAGTATTCTCTCACCTTACTTATTCAATGTATATATGGATGAATTAAGTGATAAATTGAATAAAGAGCAGATTGGATGTTATGGTGGGAATAAAATCATCAACCATCTCATGTATGCTGATGATCTGGTCATTATTGCACCGTCTTCTGCGGGTCTGAGCAAACTTCTTGATATATGTGAATCTTTTGGTAGTAAACATTGTGTTAAATTCAACCCACTGAAAAGTGCTGTTCTTATATTTAGATCAAAATTACTGTATAAAAGTAAACTGCCAAATTTCTCACTCAATAATCAAATTATTCAAGAAGTAAACAAAATAAAATACCTGGGACACATTATCTCAAACGATTGCTCAGATGATGCAGATATCGGCCGTCAGCGCAGACAGCTATATTTACGTGGTAACACCATCTTGAGAAAATTCCACATGTGTAATTGGGAAACTAAAGTCACTTTGTTCCGGACATATTGTTCCTCTATGTACACGGCCCATTTGTGGTGGAAGTATAAGAGAGCCACCATAAATGGTCTGTGTACATCCTATCATAATATACTCAAGATGTTCATTGGTCTCTCTAAATATGAAAGCACTAGTATGGTGTGCACACTGTTGGATGTGCAGTGCTGTCGGGCTGTCATCAGGAGACTGGTGTACAGCTTTTCGCAGCGACTGCAATCCTCCAGTAACACGCTGATTGTAGCTCTTTGGTCTAGTGATCATATCTATGAATCCCGTATTATATCTCACTGGCAGAAGCTGCTGCACACATAGTATGTACTGTAATGTAATATATAGGTCTAATTGAACTATGAGCAATGATCTGTGCAATAGGTGTTAACCAACATTGAGCAATAGCCTTAGTTAGCCTATCTGTGTTATATTGTGACAAAATGTGATATGTGCTCTATTCTGTAAATAGGCCTACTGTATTTTTTATTTTATTGTGTCTTTATTAATATATCTTTGTGTATAATTATTATCTGTGCTCTGACGAGAAGTGTATGTGATATGGACCATTAGGTCGTACTGTATTTATACTGTATCTATCTTATGTGTCTGGAATAAAGAATTATTATTATTATTATTATTATTATTATTATATGCAACCCGTTCACCTTTCTGAATTTCTCCCACATTTTTGTAATAGAGGTACAGCAGTTAAAGGTAGTTATGTAGGTCCTCCATGAGAGTAATTTGCTTTGTAATATTGCACGCTTAGTGTGAGCGGTGACCTTATTGTAAAAGGACTTCAATAACAAAAGTTGCATAGCAGTCCGAAGTAGACTCGGAATCAGGTTGGGATCCTTTGAATAAGGGATGAGCGATCGTGTATCCCTAAAGCGTGATCGAAGCATGGGGGGTAAAATCAATAAAACTTGTTCATCCTAAAAAGAAAGAAAAGAAACAACATTAAAAAAGATATGACTAGAAGAAAGTATAAGATATTAGATCAGATGAAAGATGTTAATTTCTATAAGGAAAGCAAATAAGTTGGCAATATCAAAGGAAGGAGTGTCAGACAGGATAGACTGAAGAGAAGGCTGAGAAAAGTAACGCTGCCGCTGTCGACCATATAGTGGGCATTCGACGAGAAAGTGCCGCACAGTAATGCTTGTGTCACAAGTAGCGCACCACGGGGGAGGAGCATGTGGAGTGGCCATTAAGTGTCCATGTGTGTAGCGGGTATGACTAATTCGGAGACGAGTGAGTACGACTTGGTCCCTGCGCCTGTCCTGAAAAGAGGAAGGCCACACGGAAACCGCATCCTTGATAGCACGAAGATGGATGGTAAGGGGCTGTGAAGACCACTCATGTTGCCATGCACGATAGATGATTTATCGAACTACGGCTTTCATGTCAGACAGGCGCAAGAGAGGACCCGCTCCTGGACCGATACAGGCTGTTTTAGCGAGCCGATCTGCTCTCTCATTACCCGCAATGCCCACATGTGCAGGAACCCAGCAAAACTGGATTTTCCAAGTGGCCAAGGAAAGGTCATGTATTCGGCGGAGAATAGTGGAAATAAGTGGATCTCTCGTAGAAAGATCTTGTAATGCCATAAGGACACTCAGGCAGTCACTATAAATAACCACCCGAGGGGTGTTGACTGGAAAGGAAGGGACCATATCAACCGCCCCCAACAATGCACGCAATTCAGCAGTAAAAACAGATGAATATGGGGATAAAGCCAAGCTAAAAACGGAAGCCTCTGAAACTGCAGCACAACCAACTTTCCCATCCCTCTTAGACCCATCAGTATATATGACACGGGCAGGGGCATGACTTAGCATATGCTGAAGGGCGACACACCTCTGAACAGCAGGGAGCGAGGACTTAGAACCTTCAGCAAGGAACGTACAAACCATAGGTGATGATAAAAGCCAATATGGGATGGAGGGGTCAGCCGCCTGCAGAAGGCGCATGGGTAAATCATGGTGCGTAAAGAGTCTGTGGGCCAAAACCGGAAAAGACGGTAACAATGCTAGAGGGAAGTCATCCTCCCCCACCTGGTCAAACAAGTTGCTCGCAGGTGACTCAGTAGACAGCAACTGCAGAGCAGAATTTATAATTACACGCTCTCGATGGAGGGGGAGAGGAAGCTGGCCACTTTCTACGAGAAGGCTCGTAATGCGAGAAGACTTGAAAGCTCCAGTGCAAAGCCTGATACCAAGATGATGGACAGGATCCAAGGTTTTGAGTGTGGTCTGGGAAGCTGTGCCATAAATAGAACACCCATAATCTAAGACGGACAAAACCGTGGCCGTATATAACATAAGGAGGGTCCGACGATCAGCACCCCAGGTAACATGGTGACATTTCTTCAAGACGTTAAGATGTCTTAGGCACCGCGCCTTAAGGTCTTTTACATGGGCAGACCAGTTAAGATGTCAAGGATGAGTCCCAAGAACTTAACCTGATCAGAAAATAGTAGCCGATGTCCAGACATTGAGAGGGAGATAGTCTGACCATGTAGGTGACGTTTGTCACGATAAAAGAGAATCGCCTTGGTTTTCTCGCTGGAAAATGTAAACCCCGTAGAAGACGCCCAACGGGTAACGTCCCTCAAGACAGTATTAAGGCATCGCTGTATATGAGATAAACTGAGTGAGGTATAGTAAACTGCAAAATCGTCCACATAAAGGCTGTGGGAGACTTGAGGAGGGAGGCAGGACACCACCCCGTTGATGGCGATTGCAAACAGCGTGCTACTAAGAATGCTCCCCTGAGGGATGCCCATCTGAAGAGAGTGTGGGCGAGACAGGTTTCCATTGACAATCACTTGGAAAGTCCTATCAGAGAGGAAACCCTGCAAAAATCGGAGAAGAGAGCCACGCATGCCAGACTCATATAAGATTCGTAGAATTCGATAGCGCCAAGTCGTGTCATAGGCCTTAGTGATGTCAAATAAAATAGCCACGGTGGGGTGACCCAACACGAACCCTCGCCGGACTTGATCCTCCAAACAGGCCAAAGAATGAAGCGTGGAGCGTTGAGGGCGGGACCCAGAATGTGATTGAGAGATGAGGTCATGGTGCAAAGCAAAGTATAAGAGCCGAGGGTGCACCATCTTCTCAAAATAATTTGCTTATACAGGATGTCAATGAAATCGGGCGGGAGTTGGTGGGTAAACTAGGGTCCTTGCCTGGCTTCGGAATGAGGACTGTATAAGCATCGTTTCCAATCAGGAGGGAAGTACCCATGCCGCCATATTTGGTTAAAAACACCAGATAAAAAAGTAAGAGCCTCATCGTCCAGGTGTTGAAGCATACTATAGGAAATTCCATCTGGGCCAGGGGTAGCATCCTTGCAATCCCGCAAGGCAACCTTGAGGACGTCGATGGTAAAAGCACTGTTGTAAGGGGAGGACGTACCCCCACGAAAGTCCAAGGAACGTGCCTCAGAACGACGTTTCTGAGAAACAAACGCTCGGGGTAAATTAGCGTCACTACCTACATCCGCCAGATGACTAGCATGAGCCATCGAGATGGAATAATCGTCAAACAACAGAGAGGCGGAAGCATGATCAAAAACAGAATGAACAGGAGATCGGTTGTTTTTACCAGTAATCTTGTGAAATTTCTTCCAAACTAAAGACAGAGACGTACGGGGGGCCAATCCGGAGACATATGACTGCCACGACTGTTTCTTCTGTGAGATAACAGTACGTTTGAAAAGTGCACACAGTTTATTATAGTAGGGTTTCACCACGCTGATAAAATACATAGCAGTAACAAACTTCACCCAAACATGTAATGTCGCACCAGTTGCCAGCGATGCTTGAGCATCCCGTAGGTGACGGGTGGACTGAGCAAGGCGACGCTCCAAATAATGTTTTAAGCGAACCAGCTTGGACAGTTCGGGGGACCACCATGGGACCCGTCGAGGGTGAGGGGTACTGGATGTCCGAGGGATTGTGCTATCAGCAACGGAACAAATAAAATCTTTGAAAAACATATAATTATCATGTGGAGAGTCATCATCACGAAAAACCCCAATGTCAGCTGAAAGAGAACTAAAAAGAGTCTCAATCAGCTTTAGCAAGGTTATACCTGGCTAACTGACTTGACGCATTAGGGGATGTGGGAGTCAATAATATAGGGTGATGGTCACTAGTAAAACGGTCAGCAACAATAGACCAAGTAAAAAGGGATGCCGCCTCAGCCGATGCCAAAGTAAGATCAACTGCAGAGGAAGTAGAGTGAGCTAAAGAATAAAAAGTGTGGGGGACCTTCATTAAGACAGCATAGGGGAGAGTTTAAAAGCAGATCCTCAATGAGACGTCCTGGTGCATCAGCAGAAGAACAACCCCATACCGGAGAGTGGGAGTTAAAAATCACCTAAAATTAAAAAAATGGAGGAGAAAGACACCGTAAAAGATGGGGCAACCGAGACATATTATAATTACAACTAGGTTGATTATATACACTACAGATGGTAAGGGCTGTACCATTAGGAAGGGATATCCTAACAGCAACAACTTGGAATGGGGGATCTAACAATGGAACAGGTTGAAAAGCACAAGAGCGATGTAAAAGGATGGCCGTCTGAAGATGATCATCACGCACAGGTGACTCTGCTGCAACATAATGAGCACCTATCGAGTCAAGGACAGGTCCTACATGCTGGAGGCAGACACACAGAGGAGTATGCAAGCGAAGTAAACGTTGAGTTTCGCCAAGGCGATGCCTAGTGGCAAAACCGTTCATGTTCCACTGAAGTATACTATGATGGGTCATGAGTAATCACCGATTTTAAATTACTGTGATTTTGAGCCCGCTGAATACGGGCAACATTGGGGAGGGGTACAGGCAGAGGGTGAGGGGGAGGACGACCAGGCACGTCCCCAGGAGCGTCGTGTATCACACACTGGGAAGGCGGGACCTGGAGCACAGGCAATTGTTCGGGGGGAGAAGAAACCTCGCGTTGAATCCTTTCCACCAATTCTGTTGGTTGAACAGCCAGGTGACCAATACAATTAACACATATACAATGGGCATCATGAGACCCTGCAAAGTCAGAAGGAAGGTGGCAGGACGCAATAAAGTGATCAACCTTTACACGTAAGGCATGCACATTATCATTAATAGCGGGGCCAATATAGTCTATAAAGCATTTATCACAGCCACACTGGGAAACATGTTTAGCAGGAGGTGGGGAGGTATCTATTTCCATAAGTGGACCGTCGATGTCTGCAAATTGGGCTTCTATATCATCATGGGAAGGAGTCATAGGAGCTGATGAGACCTGCGGAGATGTCTAAAGGCAAGGTCTCCTCCTATCCTGACTCCGCACATGCTTGGGAGACAAGACAGATCTATCCGTAGGAGGATCCTTTCCTCTTCTTAGTTGCAGGATCAAAGGGAGGAGAGAAGTCCTTACTGCGCACGGAAGAAACATCAGTTCGGGCCAGAATAACACTGGAATTACTCCTAGTAGTCACCTTAGATGAGGAAGTCAAAGCAGTAGGAGAGATGGAGGGAGGACACTGAACAGGGTCCCCCGCTACCTCAGGAGGGGGATTCGGCTCTGGCAGTAGGTCCCGGAGTGGCGAAAAGCTATTGGTTGGAAGAGGGTGAGTCACTGAAAGCGGAGGATGCGTGAGAGTAGGTTGCAAACCAGACCTAGCCACCCTAGCATACGTCAATGAAGGTAACAGACCCTGTTCCCTCAAATGGGAGATAGCCGCTCTGTGAGAGAAGCCCCGACTCAGTTTCAAATCAAGGATAGCACTATGATAATGAAAATGTGGGCAAGTGTCGGAAAAGACAGCATGGGGATCACCGCAGTTGAGGCAGGTACGGGAGGTTGCATTGCAAGCCTCCCGAAGATGAGCTGAACCTCCACACAGGGGGCATAATTTCGGGTTCTCTTGGCAATACTTGGCCGGGTGACCAAACTTCCAGCAACTCTGGCATTGTCTAGGGCGGGGAATATGTTTTCGTACAGCCAGCCGCCGGCCCGCTATCCGAACAAAAGGGGGGCAAGTCACGTCCCTCGAAAGTCAGTTTAGCGATACGGAGGGGGCCATCACGCTGGGAACCGCGCTGAGACAGGTATGTCTCAACCTTCAGTGCTGGAGTATCAGATGGGCCCATGTTCTCCAGGATGCGAGATGCAGAGTCCTCAAATGGTGTATCAATACGGATCTCATGAGGGATAATAATAATAATAATAATAAGCATGTTACTTATTTCTCATAAGCGCCAATTTTTCCGAAGAATTCACTAGCGCTCGAAAAGAGAAAGAAAAAAGAACAAAATCAATGCATCAAAAGAAGGCTTATATACAACACACATTTAACAATCACTAGCAGTGGCAAAATAGCCTAAACTCTATAGCCATCTGTCATGACACCTCTCTCAAGATCATAGCTTCTCTCAAAGAGAAAAGTCTTAAGCTGTCTCTTGAAGCATTCAACAGAACTCAGTTGTCTCATGGACAGCGGCAACCTGTTATACAACCTCGGAGCCATGTAGGAGAATGACCTCTCAAAGAAAGAAGACTGCTGGAAAGCCCTTGGTTCATCAAGACGAAAAGGGTCATTGTCATGACGCACAACTACACCATGGTGTGCCGGTGGGCGCCTGAGCAGCTCCGCAAGGTACCTAGGCTCACCAAATTTGAGAACCCTAAAAGTCACCAAACACAACTTAAATTCTATTCTTGCTCTTACTGGCAGCCAGTGCAGTTCTATGTGAAGAGATGTAGTAGGAGTTCTAGGTGGAACACCAAAAATTAGTCTTGCGGCCCTGTTAAGAACAGACTGAACTTTCTTCAAAATATAATTTGGAAGACCCACCAACAGGGCATTGCAATAATCAACACGAGAGAAGACCAATGAGTGAACCAACGTCAGGAGGCAACGTCTGGTTATAAACGGCTTCACCAAATAGAGATTTCTGATGTGCAAGTAACAACTTTTAACTATCTGGTTTACATGCTCTTTGAAATCTAATCGGGAGTTCACATATACACCCAGATTTCGAACAGAGTTGGCCGGTCGCAGCTGAGATCCACCCACATTGATGGAGAGGGCACCTACTATATCATCAGCTCTTCTATTTCCTCGGATGATGAGAATATCAGTTTTACCATCATTTAGTTTAAGTTTTCTCGCTCTCATCCACTTCTTGATATCAGACATCAACAATTCCATCTTACTCCGTATATCAACTATATTTGTGATTCTCACATAAATCTGGGTGTCATCTGCATAAAAGTGAAAGGTGACATTATGTGCACGAAGCAGAAGAGACAAACTGCTAATATAAATTATAAATAGGATAGGACCTAAAACTGATCCCTGCGGAACACCATACTGCAGGGGTGTCGAGTCCGAGACCACTTGATTTACCATCACACTCTAGGATCTACCTGACAATTACGACCCAAGAAGCAAGAGAGCGGAGTCACGCACACCACAATCATAAAGATCACTCAATAACAACTCGTGATCCACTGTGTCAAAGGCCGCAGAGAGATCAAGCAAGACCAATAGTGAGGCCACACCATTGCAAATGTTCTCAACTAGATCATTATGTACTCTAATCAATGCTGTTTCAGTTGAATGATGCTGTCGGTAAGCAGACTGAAAAATTGGGATAGTTTCATTCTGCTGAAGTAGTGGTTGTAATTGGTCAAGTATTGCACGCTCTAATATCTTTGATATGAAGGACAGGTTGGAGACAGGACGATAGTTCAACATGTTCTCAACATCAAGTCCAGGTTTCTTTAGAGTAGGTCGGAATAGTGCATGCTTTTCAGAATGTGGGAAGCTACCTTCAGAGAAGCACTTATTAATTATTTTGGAAATAAACTCAACTGTGTGATCATAGACTCTTGGTAGCTTGGAAACATTTATGGGATCCAACGGGCAAAATGTTTTATTGAGGTTTCTTATGTAGGACGAGATCATGTCCACCTCTACTGAGTGAAAGGATGAGAGGACATTATTAGGAATGTGTCGGGGTTGGAGTACAACTGAAAGTTCTTCACCAACAGAAGCATCATCCAGTTCCTGTCTTATGCGAGTTATCTTGCCAGCAAAAAATGCCACAAAGTTGGCAGCCAACTCGGCATCGGGTACAGAAGGTCTTAAGCCGACTCTTGTTTTTCCAAGTAAACTGTTTACAATTGAAGCCAACCTCCTCTGGTCGTTACCACATGAGTCAACTTTTCCCTGATAATACACTTTCTTTTCATCTTTGATTGTGTGGACCACAGCTCTTCTGGCTGACAGATATTGCAACCATGTAGAGTCTGTTTTATTTTTTTCCGTCATTCACGTTCAGCTCTTCTACGCGCTCTTCTAAGAAATTTAACTCGAGTGCTATACCAGGGTGAATCTCGTACTATGATTTTTCTCTACTTCTGGACAGTGATGATCGAACACTAATTTAAGTGCATTTCCATGTACCTCCACCAGCTCATCTGAAGTAAGGTTGGAAGTATCAATACTTCCCAAGTACTGTTTTACTTCACTGCTAGCCAAATTTTGGTCTGCATTTTTATAATTTCTAAATCTGATTACTTTTTCATGTGTGAGTGGCTTAGGGAAATCAAAGCTGAAAGTAATCAAAGCATGATCAGAGGTATTAGGGTCAGCATTCTCAACATCAACATCCAGAACACCACCACAACCCACAGGAGAGAAAACCAAGTCAAGGGTGTGTGCTAAGATATGAGTTGGGTGGGACACATGGTTTACAAAATTGTTCTGATCAGTCAACTCAAGGAACTCAGGAGAATGGCTTCAGATGAGGGCTGTCAACCCAGTAATTAAAATCTCCACATATCAAAAGTCTTCCGGTTTTAGTAGAAAATTCCTCGAGAAACTGCCCAAACTCTTCCATAAAACCCCTATCTGTGCCACGATGGCCAGGCCTATAGACAACTGCCATTCTTAGAATTTGTTGATGGAGTTTTATTTCCACTTCCAACAGTTCATAATAAAGAGGGGCTGGGTTATGGCTTATTTGCAAGATATTCACCAGAGATGTGGAGTAGACAACTGCCACTCCACCACCCGGATGATCTCCCCTAGGCCTAGGAACATTTATTATGGAATGGGTTTTAGGCAATGCCGCCTGGATAATATTCAGATCTGACTCGAACAACCAGGTCTCAGTGAGACATAATACATCAAGGTAACGTTCATCCAAGATCTCGCAAATATGATCCATTTTGTTACGCAAGGAACGAACATTCAACAGACCCAGTTTCAACCGGCTCCCATGTGCATTTTTCAGTTTTTTGAACCTACAAAATTGGTGTTTTCAATAACTTTATTTCTCTGAGCTGTCATTAGAGGACAATTTCTACTTGATTTCTAAATGATTTGGCGGCTCCGTAACTGATGTGGAGCTCATACAATTTATACATTTGGGGGAAGTCTTGTTGGTGCAGTCTTTTGAGTTATGAGTACCGGCACAGGATAACAACTGTCCCAACACAGTTATTAAGAGTCTTGTGCCTCGTGATGGAAACTTGGGACAGCGGATCGACCAACCACTCCTGAAGAGAACGAGACTGAGCCTCAGTCCGAGCTTCAAGGAGGCGATAGCCATCCGTACCCGTACGGATTTCAACATCACCGATGTCATGGCGTAGTAAGGAGTCAAGCTCAAGATCATCACCTATGTCATAATTAATAATACAAAATTTAGGCCACTTACTGGAGCCAAAAATAGTTTGAAATAGCTGGACAGAAGTTGGCGGGGTAGGACGACGTGGACGAGGTTTGGATTTGGGAGGGACATATGGCTCCAATGTAACAGGGCCATTAGAACTAGATGAAGGAAGTAAGTGTGGCTTGGGAGAGGGATGAGTCTCTCCTACTATTGCAGCCGAGGAGGCTACTGAAAGCCCCTCGACAGGGTGGGAAGGATCCAGGGAAATGTCAGAAGTTGCGCCAGAGGTCGTAGTCAGTGTCAAAGTCGGAACCAGGGGAGGAGTTTCAGTAACACCAGCCATAAATACCAAGCCATGCTGTTCCAGGAGTGTACTAAGCAGACCAGGCGGAGAGAAGGTATGATGGGAGGGATACCAGTAAGCCAACCTTTACAAATCATGGAGCCCTAAACCTTCACCAACGACACAAGTGGGGACAGATTCCCAAGTGTCAACTTCCTATCCTACCCCTCGGAAGGGGATGGCATTAAAATGTAATCCAATGTGTTGTAAGCAAATACATACTGGCATGTGCAACTATCAGCTCCACAAGTAAAATGTCTAATAGATAAAAATTATAGCTAAAAAAATCCTTCTCTGATGCTACCGATTATAACCCTGGGTAGAAAAGGACACCAGTGGGTATAATTGGAATGTTTCCCTCCATGGTGCATTAAATCCTTTGAGGACCATGACACGCTTTGACAGTATATTCTGGCTATCCTTATACAATTTTATACAGCTTAGGAAGGATCTGTGGGATTTGAAAGGGTGAAGAGCATCTCAAATATCCCTACGACTTCCACATACCCTTCCTAATCTTAAAAAATTGTTAACCAATACTCTAATAGCCAGAATAAACTGTCAAAATGCGTCATAATCCTAAGGGGTTAAAGATAAATATAATAAAAGGCGGTAGGGCTCTAGTGTTCATGGTAACAATTAAAGACCTTGGTTTAACAATGCACTTTATTCCAGTTCACAACAAATAAGTGTGCTTAGCAAACTAGTTGTGCCTAGAATATAGTCTCCTGTTGCACTCATAGCTACCTAATGCCGTACAGTCACACGGAATAATTCGTGGACCCCTTATGTTTTTCTTTATGCAATTATATATATCTGGATACATTTTTGGATGGAACCAGCTTTTCAATAAATAGTATACTGTATATAGTTTTGTAGTTGATGTGTAGAAAATTGTTATAAATTAGTTTCCAGAGATATACTTCCATAATTAGAAATAGGTAAAGTCCACAAATTTTTATGAGTGACTGTACCTCAATTAAAAACAAATATATTACTGAATCTGTGAAACATAAGTAAATAAAATGATTAAATATATTTATATACTCAGGCCCATTCCCCACTTCTCCTTTTGGGGGGGGGGGGGAGACTCAATACAGAGCCCGAATAGGGGCAACACATCAGAAAACAATGAAACTATGTTTGTTTCCAGCAGAGGGATATTTGACGTGATCTCATCCTGATTCCTCAGCTATTACACTAGATTTTGTAGCAAATTACCAGTATGTTGTGATTATGAGAATTTGGACTCGTATGATAGAGGTATAGCAGGTCCCTGTTTATCTATTTAATATCGAAATATCAAGAGATTCAATTTTACGTCAGCTGAAAAAAAAAAAAATATTATTATAGTTAAGCATAACACTGATACCGACACCGTATACACACGTCATACATCATTCTGTTCTTAACTTAAACGTTTTCTTTAATAAGGGTGTCAGCATTACGGTAGCAAAATACGCTTCTATCTGTCTGGGGGGGGAGGGGGCATGAATGAATCGCCTACATATTCCAAGGCAACTCATTCAAGTCTCTTGCTTGTTTCGGGGGAGGTTTGCTAGTCCAACTGCCTATTATTGTGTATAGTGTGTGAGGTGCATATGTAGTGTGGGGTGTTATCGTACTGCTTGGAATGGCTGTGGTTGTGATTGTTGTTTGTAACCAGTGTAATCAGCTCGATAATGCTGATCAGGTGCTAGCATTGGTTCACTGCGTCATTGGTCTACTGGGTTTGGGCGGCTATGGGAATGAGTGTTAAAGACATTCAACCAGCCCTTGCACGAGATGTACGCGCGTTACCCATCCTATACACAGGCTCCTAATTAAATTACTTACTGTGTTTAATTGAATAATTAATGCACACACTAATGTTGAGCTTCGTGTAACAGGATACAGAGGCCAAGCGGCTGCATCAATACTTTCAAACATTCAAAACAAGCCAATCAAATTTGCAAAGCCTATGTAAAAAACAAATTAATAAACCTTTATGCATAGAAGATATAATAGCCAAATCGTACGCGATGTCGATAAACAAATAACACCCACAAAAAATTAGTAGCGAATTACCATTAAATGTAGTGTCAAAATTTGCTAAATATATTTTAACAAGTGCGTACTAATTGGCTACTGTACCCTATATACAGAACCTATGCCTATGTGACATTAAACTTGTAGCAGTGATATTAAAAAGTGCAGAAGGCAGACTAAACTATACGCTATTTAGCACCGGGCAATCAGTAGCTCTCAACCAATACTGTTAGGATAGGTTTGGTTTGGTCCAGTTAGGTAACGGTTAGGGCTTTAATTTGGTATAGATAAAGTTAGCCCTGGTAGATTTGGCACTGGTTGAGATCTACTGGTTGAAATGGTCCACTATTTGACTTTTCCGAGAACCAGCATATATATTATAGCCTATCAGACAACTAACTGTAGGTTACAACAAGTCATCTAGAACTTGAAGTGTTAACCCTTTCAAGATATAAGGACACGTTTTTTCCTTTTATTCTGGCTATTCGTAGAAGGTTTTATTCGGCTTAGGAAGGCATTGTGGGAGTCAAAATTATATTTGAGATAGTTTTTACCCCTTTGACTCCTAGAAGGCTTTCCAAACCTGCAAACAATCGTCTAAAGTTAGTCAGAATAAAGTGACAAACTGTCCTGGAATACTGAAAGGGTTAGCATTACTGGTATCTTCTTTTATATTACCGGTATCAGTTGTTGTAATGAGTGCCAGTGGAGTGAAGCCGTTCGTTTGGGATTATTATGGATTAGTGAAAGGGTGATTTACTGATACAACCCACTCTCCTATTCTATCAATCAATCTCTCTCTTTCTCTCTCCTCGTTTTGTTTAGACTGTATGTAACCCTTCCCGCCCGGGCAGCATTTTAAAATGACACCGCGGCAGATGGGCAGGAGCCCGGGTGTCATTTTAAAATCTGTAAGCTTGAAAGCCTATTAAGCGTGTTTTGAAAGCCGTGCGTCCGACGTATGTAATCACAGCTGGTCGGAGGCGACGCGCGCACCTCCGAAAGCAAGCAGACGTCGAAGCTTTGTTGTTGTGTGGTCTGCTAATACAGATTTAGTGATGAAAAGTGTGTCATATTGCTAACATCGCCTCGAAACTCTCTCCACGGAAATAGTCATCACAACTGAACCAGTTGACTTAGAGAGCTCCACTTAACACCAGTCTACAGATTGGAAATTGCAGTACGTTTAGAGATGCGTGGGAATTTTCTAGCAGTTAAAATAACAAAGATACGGTAGCCTAGGCAGAGAAGTTTTTCGGCCATATCGCCCGGATCTCAACAACGTCCTTAGGATAGCGAGCCCGGGCCAGAAGGGGTAAGGAAACACCTGTCGGCCAGTCATATATTAATTGTGTTGAAATAACTCTGAAAAGTTGACAGAATGCATATAAACACCATATGAGGAGGAGCACTTTATTGACAACGTTGTCAATAAAGTGTATTCATTGTGTTTCTCAAAGCACGGCTCATGTCATGTTAATGCCTAGGTACCAGACACCGATGTTACCTACAGGATTTCTATCCTACTTGTTGGTACTTTTGTTAGAATTATATTTTGTCATCTAAGAGTTGCAAGTACTGTATTATAGATAAATCTGGGTCATGTGACGTAAGCCCATGAGGATAATGACACATTTTAGGAGTTTATTCTGGCTATCAATAGACGATTATATACAGCTTATGAAGGATCTGTTATATTAAAATGGTAAAGACGGGGGCAAATCAGCCCTCTGAGTTCCATACACCCTTCCCAATCTCAATAAAATTGTGTAATAATAGCCAGGAAATAAAGTGGTAATGCGCCTTGAAATACTGAGTGACTTAAAAGTTGATTAAGTCTAAGAACTCTCCTATTCAAGATATATACCATGCTCATATTGTACATAATACTTTATAAAAAATTAGAGAGTTACACAAATACTCAGACCACACAGACCTTGCGGTCCCTATCAGGTGGTCACGCCTTAATACTACTAGACAAGGACAGTTTTTAGTAGAATAACAGGACAGCAAAGTATAAAGCTTTCTCCCCACCCTCTGGTCACTCCGGCTAAAAAGCCATACCGGAAAATAGGATAGTGTAACCTCATGGGTCAGGAAATGCCCACAAGGAAAGTTTTTAAAGAGCAAAGAGAGAAATCAGTCTGAAAGGGAATTTACACTAAAATACCTATCGATTCATTCAGAGAGAGAGAGAGAGTGAGTGTGAGAGTGAAATTGAGTGAGTGTGTGCGTGTGAATGAGTAAGTGAAAGTGAGAGAGAGCACAATGGGGTAATATCCAATGAGGTGTGCAGGCCCCAGGTTGTCCATACATGTAAGATCATTGGGTATGGTGATGATGATTTACTTTTCTAACTGGTATAATTATGATGGGTGAATTACCATCAATATACCGCTGAATGAGTGATTAATTATGGACACTTTAAATACCCTTTTCATGCCCTTTACTTTCGACAGTATTTTCCACAGGGTAAAGTTCTTCATAAGGGCCACAAAAGGGAGGCTCTCTTGGCTTATGAGGGTTCAAAGGAAGAATGGACCCTAGGAAGATTTTCTATTTAAATAATATAAAAATAATTAATAAGTAAAGACAATTTCATAGCATAGCCTATTCTTATTAGACGTTTAACTAAATTGTTAGCAGCCTAAAATTCTTTTTACCCAAGAAGTTTCATAATAAAGATATTCATATTATCACAAGTCACCAATTAACTTACAAATAAATTTAATTAATGAAGTCAATGAAATTAATGAATACCGGTACATGTGGTACTCCAAGGATGCGAACCTAGGGTACTCATTTCATAGCCTGATCTCTTCATACCGAAGGTGTGGACATTGATATATAAATAATTATATATTTGAAAATAAATAAAAGAAATAAAAGACCAGAATATTATTATTATTATTATTATTATTATTATTAATCTTATTAAAATGTAAAACTTGCAAACTAAGGTTTTCTACCAATTCCTTCGGCTTATGTAACCTATAATGGTTTATGGTTAGTTGTTCAATTAACTATGGTGTAGAATAATAATGCACACATTAAATTTCAAGATTATAACCATATCAATACATATTTGTGTATATGTATTATTTGTCTGCTAGCAAATATTGTAGACTGTAGGCTAATTTATCTACAGTATCTACAATCTATTTGTAGGATCTATTCTACTGGAGTAATATAATCTTATGGTTATTATGGTTAGATTATTTAATTACGTATGTGATGCGTCAGGTGCAGACTTTTGGCTATGGATACATTCTCACATCTTAATAATTATTTGCCTTGCTTAAAAGAAAATCTCTGTGTAGCTTTGGCTCAACATCCACATAAACAATATATAAACTCTACCAGGTACCTGAAAGATATCACAAAAAATGCTAAGGTTATAGGGTAGGCTACTTATTTCTACTACGGTACCGGTAGCTGTATTTTTTTCAATAATACTTTCCTTTGTTTACATATTTTGTATTCTACTATCATAGCCTACTGAACATTAGAAAACTTTGTGAGGTAGGCAGTTTTTGGTTAGGTGTTGCAACCAAGATAGCTTCTGTTCTGTAACACTTCAATCAGATGAGGCCTATTTAGTGTTTATTCCAGCTACCTCAAGACGATTTTGTTGATCTTAGGAAGTATCTGTCAGAGCTAGCAGTAGATTTAGATATAGCCTAAGCTACTATAGTTCCTACATTCCCAGAGATTCCTCCTAAGTTGAGTAAAATTCTCTGGCTATAACATAATTGAATCTTATTGCAGGGATTGAACAATAATATACCGTACACCAAATGGTATGATTGTAGTTTTACGTTTCTACCTGTTCTGTTCTCCTATATATTGTAGCACCAACTTCTTCAGATAAAGACACTTACGATCACTCAGACTAACATGTACCCAGCTCCATTTACAGAGATCGTCACATCACTTTTTTAATAACCTAGTGCAAACCTACGCTCTTAATCATTTCAGTACACTGACGTCGATTGTATTTCAATTTCACTGATGCTAGATAAACCTATTTAGCATAGAAATGGTCAAGGGGTAGAAAACATGGACCAGCCCTCTATGCATAATGAAAGGATTTAAAAAAATTTATAGGTTTTACTTGAATGAAAACTTTAAATGATTCCTGATGCACGCCTGACTCGGTTTAGGAATGATTTATCGTGTTAGCCTAAAGGTTAAGTACTGTATGTTAATGCCTAAAGGTATCCTGTGTAAAACAATTTTAATATTTCTGTTGGTCATTTTACTTGCACGAAAACTAAAAGAAATATCTAATGGTTACAGTATTCTCATTAAATAGTTAGATATTTTGTGTATGTCTGCCAATTTTACCACATTAGTCGGCCTTTTTCTTTAAACTTCTTACGTGAAGGAGAACTTGAGAAGGTATCTGATGTGCACCTGACTTTCCTTGTAGACCAGATACTCGCTCTGGTGGAAGCCGCTGACTTTCCATTCCTTCTGCGGCACCGGCTTACCCACCGGCACCACCACCTGCTTCCCACAAAGCTCTATCTTTTTGTTCTTCTTGGGGTCTGCGGATAAAAGAACAATTTAAAAAGTCAGCAATCAGAATGAGCTGCTTGAGGAGTATATGTGGAGTGACTCTTAGAGACAGATTGAGGAATGAAGAGATACGTAAGAGAGTGGGGCAGCAGGAACCTTTGTCGGCCAGAGTGGACAGAAGAGTGCCGAGCTGGAATGGACATGTTGAGAGAATGGAAGATGAAACGCTTACAAAGAGAATATGTGAGTCAGATACAAGGGGAGGTAGAGGGATAGGAAGACCTCCATTGAGATGGAGAAACTGTGTAGGACATGCATTGGAAGATAGAGGAATAACTATAGATCAGGCAAGAGAAGTGGTAATAAATAGGAATGAATGGAGAGTGCTAGTGAATAGATGAGTGTAAACGCGGTCGTTTGGGAGAGGTCAGGTTAGATAATAGCCCGTCAGGCGCCTGGCCCGGAGAGCCGGTACTAATGAAGGGTACGCCTGGATGCATGGTGGGTGGGCTTGTGGTGGTACAGCTTCCCTGCATGCCTGCCTGCGGAAATCGGAGCCTCTCCGGGAGATCTGGGACCTGGGAATCTTTTGCTGGAGACTGCAAATGGACTTGGGTGTCTGGGTATTTCTCCTGGACGACCTAGATGTGTGTGATTTTGTGCTGTGTTCTGGTATTGTTTTCTTGTTGTGTTGTGTTGTCCCTGTTAGGGCTCTGTCTCAAATCAGCAACCCCCAATAAAAAAAGAAATATATATAGACAGTATATACAGTATATATATATATATATATATATATATATATATATATATATATATATATATATATATTATAATGTAAAACTTGCAAAATAAACAAACCAAAACTTGGACGAACACAGTAAAAAGACAAAACAACTTATCAAAATCGCTATGTGGAAACAACGCTTAAGCAAAATAATAATTTATAAATAAAAGAACACAATCCACCACATAGGGTGGATGGGGTATGTGCCAGAGTAGATAGATAGATACCAATTGGAATAAGCTAAATTAAGCTTAACCCAGCAAGTGCAGCAAGACTTATATAAGGCCTACCGCTGCGCGAATCCTTATATAATCCAAGGCCTAAAAAAAAAACATTTAAACCAGCCCAGTATCATTTTTTTTTTATTGCCCCTTGGCCATGGCAAATATCACTCCTCCACATCCCCTCCTTTCCCCCCCCCCCTCTTCAATTATCACCTATTCTCCCCTTATTCTTATGTATATTTTCGTGCTAACAATAGCTAGTTGCTAGCAGGCTGTGCTCATATGTGTTACAGAGAGAGACAGAGAGAGACAGAGAGAGAGACAGAGACAGAGACAGAGAGAGAGAGAGAGAGAGAGAGAGAGAGAGAGAGAGAGAGAGAGAGAGTATCGCGCGACAGTGTCTCTCCTGACGTGGGGAGGAGTGGGAGGCTGGCTCACACTCGATGATTACAACTCCCGGCCTCTGTTGCCGATTTTGACCAGCCAAACGCTGTTTCCACTTGTTTTATTGCTGTAAAAGGTTAATATCTTCATAATCAATGTAAAATAGGCGCATATGGATAAGTATTAATGATATTTATGGTACGATGACGATTTGAGTGAAGAAAACAGCCTAAATACCTCCGCACAGGCCACTACCCCACCTGCGCACTTAAGAGGTTAAGGGCGGATGGTTCACATTTTGGTCCATTTTTTCATTATTTTATTATAATGTAAAACTTTCAAAACAAACAAACCAAAACTTATACGAACACAGTAAAAAGACAAAACAACTAATCAAAATTGCTGTGGAAACAACGCTTAACCCAGCAAGTGCTGAAACACTAATAAGAGTTTTACCGCTGCGCTGCTGAACTCCTTATATAATCCAAGGCCTAAAAAAAAAACATTTAGCCCTCCTGGCCCAGGCAGCATGTTAAAATGACACCGCGGAAGATGGGCAAGAAACCGGGTGTCCTGTTAAAATCTGTAAGCTTGAAAGCCTATTCAGCTTGGTCTGAACGCCGTGCGTCCGACGCATGTAAACAAAGCCGATCGTTGCGTCACCGCACCTCCGAAAACAATAAGGAGACGTCGGATCAATGTTATTGTTGTGACGTCAGACGAAATTAGTGTCTGAAAAGCTCCGATATTGTCAACATCGCGGAAAAGTTGGCTCCACTGAAATCGTCATCACAACTGAACCAGTCGACTTACAGAGCTCTACTCAACGCCAGTCTAGAGATTGGAAACCGCACTACGTTTATAGATGCGTGGGAAATTTCTAGCAGTTAAAATAACAAAGATATGGTAGCCTAGGCCTAGACGTTTTTCGGCCAGATCGCCCGGATCTCAACAACGTCCTTAGGAAAGGTAGCCCGGGCCACGAGGGTTAAACCAGCCCAGTATCAAATTTTTTATTTTTTTTTTAAATTTTCTATTGCCCCTTGGCCATCCAAATATCACTCTTCCACATCCCCTCCTTCCCCTTCAATTATCACCTATTCTCTCTCTTATTCTCTTGTTTCGTCGATATATTTTCGTGCTATCAATAGCGATTCATAAGCAAGCTGTGCTTGTATGTGCTACACAGCGAATGAAAGAGAGAAAGAGCGGGAATAACACGACAGTGTCGCTCCAGACGTCGTGAGGGGTGGTAGGCTGGCTCAGCCTTCAGTTATGTAACTCCCGATCTAATTTGCCGATTTTGACCATCCAAACGCTGTTTCCACTTGTTTTATGGTTGTAACAGGTTAATATCTTTATAATCAACGTAAAATAGGCACATATGGATAAGTACTAATGATATTTATGGTACGATGACGATTGGAGTGTAGGAAACAGTCGAAATACCTCCGCCCAGGGAGGGGTGGCCACTACCCTACCTCAGCACTTCTTAGGTTAAGTAAAATAATAATTTATAAATAAAAGAACACAATCCACCACATAGGGTGTACATTTCTAGTTTCCTCCCTAGACCTCCATCAAACTTAAAAAAACATCCATTAGATCCCCCTTGTAGATTAATTTGTACATTTTTCGGTAGAAAAATTTCGCGGCCAAATGCCAGCTCTTCCAAAATTACAGACTCACTATAGTTCGCAAGGAAAAAAATTGACACCTAAATAGCATGAAAGATCTAAATATTGACAAAGAAATGCGGCGAAAGGTCTACAAATTGACAAACTAATGGGGCAAACATCTTAAAATTTGAAAACTAATGGGGCTACACAGGAGACAGAGCCCGAACAGGGACAACACAACACAACAAGAAAACAAAACAAAAAACACAACACAAAATCACACACATCTAGGTTGTCCAGGAGAAATACCCAGAGACCCATGCCCATTTGGGGGGGACCAGAAAAACGGCCCATCTCCCCTTAACCCATGAACTGCTAGAACATGTGCAAAATAAAAGGCAAAGTTGAGGGAGGGAGAGGGGGTGGGGTATAAAGGAGAGAGGGGGTGGGGTATAAAGGGGGGAAGGAATGGAGGATGTGGTATGGAAACATGCCATTACTTTCATGTGTCGCCCAAATTTCACACATTTCCCGGCACTGGCATGGTTTGTGAAGTTATTTTTACACGTGTATAAATATCGTTGCTTCCAGAGGATCTTCGCAGTCCACGGGTAAGACACTTACGATCACTCAGACTAATCTGTACCCAGCTCCATTTACAGAGATCATCACATCACTTTGTTAATAACCTAGTGCAAACCTACGCTCTTAACCTAAGAAGTGCGCATGGGGGTAATTAGAAACGTCTGCCTGTGCCGCGCCTATTATGGGTTGCTTATAAAGGTATTAACCTGAAACAACAATAAAACGAGTGAAAACAGCGTTTGGATGGTCAAAATCGGAGATACAGGCCACGAGTTATATAATGTATGGGTGAGGCAACCTGCTTTCCCGCCAATTTCCCCCAAGGCCACTGAGACACAGTCGATCGATACTCTCTCTCTCTCTCTCTCTTGCACTCGCTTGCTAACAGTGATGACAATGCCCTGCTTGCAACTCGCTAATGTTAGCACGAAAATATACCTCAGATTAAGGGAATAACAGGGAAAATAGGTGATAACTGAAGGAGGGGAGGAAAGTGGGGAAGGAGGGGAGGTAGAGGAGTGATATTTTGCATGGCCCAGGGGCAAATTTTTTGTTTTTTTCGATGTTTAACCCGTCCAGCTCCGGCTAGTTTTGTAATGTTTGTTCACCAGAACCCGGCCGGTTTTCAAAAAATGGTTTTATTCCAGAAACAATAGCGAATGGGTTAGGAATGAAGGAAAAACCACGAAAAACCGCTCAAAAAGCTTAAAGAATGGTCCTACAGAGCCCCCGAAAACGTATTTTACAAGAGTAAAAAATTGAAGGCAATTACCCCAAAAAACCAGGTTATTGCGCGCTCGCGCGCACGCACGTGGACTTTGAGAGTTTTCAACCATCGGCACGGTTGCGTGGGATACGTACACAGTTCCCATACAAATCTGAGCCCTCTTGAGTGGCTACACCTGAGGTTACGGTCGGCGCAATTAGGGTGACGCGCCAGGCGCGTCTCTGGGGCTGTGCGTTACATACATCGCCGACGCGTCAGGCGCGTCGCTGGGGCTGTACGGGTTAAAGTTGATTTTTGTTTTCTCTGACTCTTAAGAGTCTTCCCGCAGTCCGCCGGGGGAACTCTTAAGAGTCTTCCAGCAGTTCCGGGTTAAAAGGGTAGTGCTTTGTTTTTTAGTCTATATATTTATTGATTAATTTAATTTTTAGTTTCTTCCCTATACCTCCTTCAAGCTTAAAAAAAAAACACCCCCTTCAAGATAAATTTGTAAATTTCTCGGTAGAAAAATGTACCGGCCGATGACCGGTTTCTTCTACAATTACAGGCTCGGTATTGCTTGCAAGGAAAAAATTGACACCTAAATGGCACGAAAGGTCTTAATATTGACAAAGAAAAGGGGCGAAAAATCTCAAAATTACCAAACTAACGGGAAGAGCGTCTTAAAATCTCAAACTAATATGTAGTGGGGCAGCTTAGTGGCAGAATTTGTGGGAATTGTGCATTTTGTGATAAAAGTATGAAAATTGGCACACGCAATCAAATAGTCAATATAATCAAAATTAGATATTGGGCCATCATAGGTTTACTCTACATTGGCTTTGGCAGCCCCCTTTCAATTAATTTCCATAAGAGTTCTTAAGCACTGATATTTGCCCCAAACTGTATACCATGATAGAGATGTCAAACTAGTTTCAAATTACTCATCTGGACATGGGTAACAACATATATTCAGACATTGTTTAGCTAATGTTGACCGTTTGATTAGTACAGTCTGCTGTAGTTTATCATCATTCCACAAATTGGTAAGTAATGTTGCCATTTGCCACTAATTTGTTGACTACAGGGACCAGTACAAGTCAAACGGTCAACATTAGCCAAACATTGTCTGAATATATGTTGTTACCCATGTCCATACGAGTCATTTGAGACTAGTTTGACATCTCTACCATGGTATACAGTTTGGGGCAAAAATTAATGCTTAAGAACTCTTATGGAAAGTAATTGAAAGGGGGCTGCCACAGCCATCAGGGACTGAATTTGAGATGGCCCAATATCCAAATCTGTTCATAATAGGATAGTCTACTAGTGTGCCAAATTTGGTGCTTTCCTCACAAAATGCACAATTGTTATGCTAAGTTGCCCCACTAATGCTAAACATGAGGGAGAAAATGGTCCAGAAAGAGCAACTACTTCCCCCTTAATCATTTCAGTACACTAACATCAATTTTATTCCAATATCACTGATGCTAGATAAAAATGTCATGATTTTAATATTTTAATATTTTTTACTGGAGTGAAAACTTGAAATGATCCCTGATGGACGCCTGACCAAGTTTAAGAATGATATATCATGGTAGCCAAAAGGTTGAGTATGTTAATGCCTAACGGTATCCTGTATAAGACAATTTAAATATTTCTGTTGGTCGTTTAACTTGAACGAGAACTTAGAGAAATATCTAATGGCTGCAGTACTCTCATTAAGTACAGTAGTTAGATATTTTATGTATGTCTGCCAATTTTACCATAATAGTCGGTTGTTTTTCTTGACACTTATTACGTGAAGGAGAACTTGAGAAGGTATCTGATGCGCGCCTGACTCTCCTTGTAGACCAGATACTCGCTCTGGTGGAAGCCGCTGTCTTTCCATGCCTTCTGCGGCACCGGCTTACCCACCGGCACCGCCACCTGCTTCCCACCAAGCTCTATCTTTTTGTTCTTCTTGGGGTCTGCAGATAAAAAAACAATCTATACAGTCAGCAATCAGAATAAGCTAAAGGGTATTGGTAAGCCTTACCTTTTTTTTTTTTTTTTTTTTTAAATACTAAATGCCACTACCCTCCTGGGTGGGATGCCCAGGAGGGTTGTTGTTGTTGTTGTTGTTGTTGTTCCCCAAGCTGCCTGGCCGAACAGCCCAAGGCCCCGAGCAAGGCCAAGGCCATAACCGTGTGCCCAGGAGGGTAGTGGCATTTAGTATTTGGGGAAAAAAAAAAAAAAAAAAAAAAAAAAAAAAAAGGTAAGCACAAGCACATTAGTTCATATTTTACTAATATATAATAGTAGGCTACACCCAGTACCGGTAACAATGACATAAAAGCTATCTGAACTAGTGACTTCATTTTCCATTGGCACCACTACCTGTGCCTGCTTTTTGCCGGGCATATCTTTCTGTTCTTATTGGGGTCTGTGGAGCAAGGAATATTTAAAATAGTTAGCAATTTCAATAGACTAATGGGAACTGGGCAAAGGTGAGATTGTGGTGATTGATTTGCTTGAGTGTCAATTTGGCAGTGTTTCGCTGAAGCGGGTGAATAAGTTTTCGTACTTGGAAGATATAATTTCTGCTGATGGTGGGGCCAAAGCTGCAAGTATCACCAATCAGATACGGTTGGTAAAAGTTCTGAAATCTGCTACCGATTCTTACTAGAGAGGACTTCCATTTTACTTAAAGGGGAATGTGTAAACTTTGAGTATTAGAAGCAAAGTGATGATATTAACAGAATGGAACACAATAACATGAGAATGGTTATTTATGTAGAGCAGATTAACCAGACCACTGAGCTCCATATGGAACTCTCATAGGTCACATGAGAATGGTGACATGGGTGTGTGGGGTTAAACTGAAAGATACGGTAGGATTATACAAGTACAGTAATGTGGAAGCTGAGGAGGCAGTTAGTCATCAAGAGAATCAGAAGAGTATCAGAGCATGCACAATTTCCAGTCTTACCTTGTCAACAGAGAAATTGTCAGAATCTGAGGCTTCCATTGTCCTCTAATAAATTTTTTTACAAAGAAGTGGAAGGTTAGTCCAACCACCAACCTCTTTTCTTGCGAGCGTGTGTTCTGTCTTCATAATAGGCGAATTGCCTTAACAAGGCTTTTGAGCTGCACCAAACTGGAAAATTGCGCTGTGCACACGTTATTCGCCAAGTATTGTATGTCATCCTCTTGAGTTCCAGGCTCCCTCTTAACAGTTGCCACTCAGAGGCAGTCAATATTTGGTTGCCAGTTTAGTGGCTAATGGCCCAATAACTAACCCAGGCAGGGGTGACATTACCTCAAGGGATCAACATCTGACCACCTTACTATGTTTCATAAATCAATTTGAATGTATATAATTGCATTATTGAAACCATGAGGCTGTAATCTGCATCTGTAGCAACTGATAACATTTGAAGTTATAAAGGTGTGGTGTGCATGTGCTTGTTCCTTACCTGGTTCATTCCTGCCCCTGGCAACAACGCTGTGATACCCCTCGGGCGCCTTGACCAAGGAACCGTCACATTGTGTGATGGAGTTCTCCTTCCCCAGTACCACCTCCACCAGGAACATGAACCCAACGTTATTTTCACCCTCGAACTTGCCATTGTGAGCCCCAACTGTCGAAGGGAGAGAAATGTATATATATATATTACAAGAAGTGAAGGATTTATAGCTAGGGAACTTAATACTCAGATCAGTTTAATCAGGAATATAACCCATACCACAACAGTCTGTTGCAAAAATTACCCTTCAACTCCGCATTAAATGTTAGTTCCTAAAGTGTTCATTTATTTTCTTCACTCAAAATATATAAACTTAACCTGAGAATCCTACTTCTCCATTGGCAATTCTTTAGGTGTAGATAAAGTGCTGTTTTATACTGCTGTAAAAATGAAGCAGCAAGGTCTCAAAGCTTTATTCGATAATACTGAGCATCTTGGGAGTTACATGCTACTGAAAAGCTGAAAGGTTGGAAGGAACATAATAATTGATATTGGTTCAGGAGTAATTTATCGAGAGGACTTCCCTAAGTGGTTAAGGCCCCATTAATTGCTCTTTCCATTCACATATGCATAGCCTATGTGAGTTGCAGTTGGGATGTGTGTACATGCTTAGATTGATATGCAGGATTCGAAGTTGCATAATAAATCGTAGGCAGTGTCCACCAACCTTTAACTGTCTTCGTGGTGCGATGTATAAGGTGTTGATTTTCGCTGTGAGCATCCTGGGTTCGAGTCCACGGACTGCCACATGTGTTTGTAAATTTCATTAATCGATTTTAGGAGTATGGTTGGTTGTTGGAAGGAACATAATAATTGATATTGGTTCAGGAGTAATTTATCGAGAGGACTTCCCTAAGTGGTTAAGGCCCCATTAATTGCTCTTTCCATTCACATATGCATAGCCTACGTGAGTTGCAGTTGGGATGTGTGTACATACTTAGATTGATATGCAGGATTCGAAGTTGCATAATAAATCGTAGGCAGTGTCCACCAACCTTTAACTGTCTTCGTGGTGCGATGTATAAGGTGTTGATTTTCGGTGTGAGCATCCTGAGTTCGAGTCCACGGACTGCCACATGTGTTTGTAAATTTCATTAATCGATTTTAGGAGTATGGTTGGTTGTTGGAAGGAACATAATAATTGATATTGGTTCAGGAGTAATTTATCGAGAGGACTTCCCTAAGTGGTTAAGGCCCCATTAATTGCTCTTTCCATTCACATATGCATAGCCTACGTGAGTTGCAGTTGGGATGTGTATACATGCTTAGATTGATATGCAGGATTCGAAGTTGCATAATAAATCGTAGGCAGTGTCCACCAACCTTTATCTGTCTTCGTGGTGCGATGTATAAGGTGTTGATTTTCGGTGTGAGCATCCTGGGTTCGAGTCCACGGACTGCCACATGTGTTTGTAAATTTCATTAATCGATTTTAGGAGTATGGTTGGTTGTTGGAAGGAACATAATAATTGATATTGGTTCAGGAGTAATTTATCGAGAGGACTTCCCTAAGTGGTTAAGGCCCCATTAATTGCTCTTTCCATTCACATATGCATAGCCTACGTGAGTTGCAGTTGGGATGTGTGTACATACTTAGATTGATATGCAGGATTCGAAGTTGCATAATAAATCGTAGGCAGTGTCCACCAACCTTTAACTGTCTTCGTGGTGCGATGTATAAGGTGTTGATTTTCGGTGTGAGCATCCTGAGTTCGAGTCCACGGACTGCCACATGTGTTTGTAAATTTCATTAATCGATTTTAGGAGTATGGTTGGTTGTTGGAAGGAACATAATAATATATACAGTCCCAACTCTTGAGGTAGAAACATGAAAAGTAGATAATAAATATAGAAAATTAACTCTTTTAAAGCTTACTCACCATACCAAGAGCTCTTGGCATGCTCAGAAGCGAAGTATATCCCTCGACCCACCAGCCCCCCTGAGTGAGGCATGATGCGCAGTCCAGCCTTCAATATGGCCGCCACTACTGCCACCTTTGTCCCGTGCCACAGAAGCTTACGGTTATCCAGGTCATCATGAGTGCTGAACCTGAAGGAGATGTGTGGGATTAAATTTGAGACGTACACTAGTTTGTGCATTGTCAAAACACACAATCCATGTCCTTGTCCTTTGGAATGTGGTGGGCGAGATACCTAACCTGGTAAACTGTGACTACTGCATACTGTATTATCCAAGCTACCACCATCTATCTGCACAGATGGAACGTCACAAATATACAGTTAGGCTACTCCAGGTTCTTATTTACTGCTGTGTGGAGTCTGACATCTATCTTGCTAGGAATCGAACTTGGGAGCTTTAACTGTTTGTCACTGTACCACAGGATTATGTTAATAATCAGAGAACTATAGTAAACAAAATCTTAATAAATTTTGGGTATTATAGTTTTAAAAGTTGTAGCTAATTATAGTAAATAATAACTAATCTAAAACAGAAAACATAAATGTCACTTATATGTCTATTAACCTATAGTAGAGTAACAGTTTCATAAAATTGCAATTATTTATACAGTATCTAGTGATATTGCTGTAAAGAAAGTACAGCACTGAAATTAGCTAATGATAGATTTTATGTAGGTATTCGTTTGGTGTAAGTATGCAGTCCTGAAGGGAGCCCACCTCGCTTTATTTCTCTTTCTCTCCCTCTCTCTTTGGCTTGTATTCATTCGGCCCCATTCAGCCTACTGTTTTAAGATGTTTACCCCCATCAAGGTGTCAATATTTTCCTGGCGAGCGGTACCGAACCAGCATTTATATATTAATTAAAATGTAAAACTTGCAAATATATATTTTTATATATTTTTATATATATATATATTTTACTGAATATAATTGTTATATATATTTTATAGTTATATAGTTTATTATAGTTTTACAGTTATATATATATATTTTATATATTTTTGTTTTGACAGCAAGCTAAATTTGTACATTTTTCGATAGAAAAATGTCTCCGGCGAAGTCGGATTTCTCCATACAATGCTGGCTTGCTATCGCTCGCCAGGAAAAAATCAACACCTGGATGGGGATGGGGATAAACGTCTTACAACAGTTGGCTGAACGGGGCCAAATGGATACAAGTCAGAGAAAGAGAGAAAAGGATAGAAAGATAAACAAAAATGGTGACCCCCCTTAACCAATATTGAAAACAATGAGACACACCAATACCACTGATTCAACGCATTGCCACAGGAAGATGAAGAAAGCTACATGTGAATTTTTAGAGCATTTGTTCCATTCTTTACTATACAGTACACTACAGTGGAGCCCCCATTTTCGCTACACCGGTCTTCGTTGATTCAATTCTCGCACCACACACCAAATATTCCCCATTTCAATTCTCGCGCCAAAAGCCTCAATTCTCGCATCAAAATCCCAGCCGAAACCCGAAAAAATAGTAAAAATAACGAAAAACTCAACATAAAACTAGAAAACAAACAAAAACAATAATTTTGTTTTAACATAACAAAAGAATCTGCCAGGCGCTTGCCGTTTAGAGACGAAATCCGAGTGAATCCGAGATCCGATCGTCAAATGCACAAGATGCCGCCATCACTAAGCAGACGCTTGCAGTTTAGCTAGTATCTGTGTTGACAAAACAACCGTTTGCAAGCCTTTTTGTGCCTGAACCCCTTATCTCTCGCATTTATTATAACCTCTAGTACTGTACATCTAGTGATAGGGATGGTTGGCCTGGTGGTAGCAATGAAAGAATTTCATGCTCAAAACACAGAGCAAAGACCAGTCCATGTCGGACGAAAGCGATTGAAATGCCTAGCCTAGACGATGTTAGCCTAGGCTAGGCTAAATATGACAATGATTTATAATAAAATCTGTGTGGTAAGTAATCTTCTCATAATACGTATTTATACGTCTTTTCCTCATAATATGTATTTATTGGATGTATTTGGGGCGAAATGGGTACTTGAGGGGTGGCTGGACGAATTTAGAACCTAGGCCTAGGCTAGGCCTAACAAAATTCGCATGATAGAAGCAATGCCCCAATCTACAGTATTTATGGTTAGGACTGTCATTTAGCCATGTCTATATTATTATTTACAATGCATAAGATTTAGGCCTAGGCTACTTGATGTAGCCTAGACAAAAAACATGTTTTCATAGCCTAACACTGGGAAAAAGTGCGGTAATTGTTAGATATTGGGCCTTTTTTTCCTAGTTATTAAAAACTTATTCTATGGTGTATTATATGATACAGTATAATGCATAAAATTTAATTTGTGTACAATAAAACATGTTTTCATAGGCAAAAAATAGAAAAAGACGCAAATTTTGGCATGAGCACGGAACCGATTGAATTTTCCCCATAAGAACAGTGCCCCGATCTTGGCTGTTTCAATCCTAGCTCTATTTCTGCAGAACCGATTAGCAGCTAGGATGGGGGCTCCACTGTACTTAAATGTATTCCCATTTCTTTCATATTGAGGAAAATAAGGGGTACACTTGGTAAAACACATTAAATTGCCAAGCATAAAGGAGGGAATTTTTAGTTTTTTTCATCAGTTTTAAGCCATTTTTCATTTAATGAAAATGAATAGGGAATGAAAATGAATGGGGAAAGCACTACATACAGTAGTGTATGATGAAATGTGGTGTCAGTACTTCAAAAATATACTGAAGAACCTTCTATAGATTTTTCTTCTTCCCGTGATGAGTTTTGTGTGTGTTTCAGATTGTGTGTGTGTGTATTTTTCAACTTATTCAACTTATGGCCACGGAAATAAGAAGAAAAATACAGTGGAGTTCTTGGGGTCACTCGGAAGTGATGATACCAAGCTTCATCATAGACTTCTTTTTCAATACTACTTTTCCAACTTCGGGGGCGGGAGCTAAGAATCCTCCTCCCCTTGTAAAAATTTGCCTACTGGACAAGACAGAGAAAGAGGCAAGGGAACGCGAAAGTGGTCCCGGACCCTAAGAATTGGAACTTTAAATGTTTCTGTTCGGGCTCTGTCTAGAGTTGGCCACCCCTAGCCATGGGGTATGTGCCTGAGTATACACATACATACATTAAACTTGAAAATTTAGGCTAAACAAGTTCTTGGGGTCACTTTGAAGTGTTGGTATCGTGTTTCTCCATAGACTTCAGAATATTTTCCAGAGTTAAAATTTACGAGAAATGCAAATACGCCGGTTTTAATGGGTCATACTACAAAAATATGCCCAACACAGCTTAACCCTCTCATGACCATATGACGCAGAGGTTGCCAGATTAGCAATACTAAATAGAGTTCTCTCACTCTTATAATTACCTCTCCAAAATTAGTTTTCTGCCCACAGCTAACTCAAAGACAACTGCAGAGGTTGAAGTAACTAAACTAAAGGTTTCTAAATGCCCCTGATGGTAACAAAGGCTTTAAAGTATCCCTAATAGGCTCAAAATTGCGTCAAGAACGTGAGAGGGTTAAGACCATACAATAATTTTTATTTTTTTACTCAAAATTACAATCTTTAACTTTTTGAAGTATCGAACAACACTCGCAGTACAGCCTGTATAATATGTGTATGTGTGTGTATTTAATGCTATATGTAAAGAGATAGAGAGAGAGAGAGTAAAGTTGGCTCAATTCAACCAACATCTAGAGTAGAACAATGACGGTGACTAACCTTGCGTCCTCACCAGCTCTGTCAACACGCCACAAATCCAGCAGCGGTCCCTTTCTGGTGTTGGGGCAGGCCTTGGCGTACTCCTCCAAGAGCTAGAGGAAGATAGGAGTAAATTAGCATGACATCAGGGGTAGACAGATGGAGTAAATTAACATGGCATCAGGGGTAGATAGATGGAGTAAATTAGCATGACATCAGGGGTAGATAGATGGAGTAAATTAACATGGCATCAGGGGTAGATAGATGGAGTAAATTAGCATGAAATCAGGGGTAGATAGATGGAGTAAATTAGCATGACATAAGGGAGAGATAGATGGAGTAAATTAGCATGACATCAGGGGTAGATAGATGGAGTAAATTAGCATGGCATCAGGGGAGATAGATGGAGTAAATTTACATGACATCAGGGGGAGATAGATGGAGTAAATTAGCATGGCATCAGGGGAGATAGATGGAGTAAATTTACATGACATCAAAGGTAGATAGATGGAGTAAAATATTTCATCTTACAAATACCCTACAATCTATCTCTACACACCGCAATGTTAAATTTCTTTCACTATTCTACCGTTTTTACAATAATCAATGTTCTTCAGAGCTTTCTCAGTGTATACCTCCTCCCTTATGGAAAGTAGGGGTCATCCGCCTTTCAATGTACTCCCACCACCAATCTGTCCAACTCTCTAACCCACTGAGCGATCTCTGCCATACCCATAGCTTACTCTGACTGTTCCTTTTACTTATATATTTTCTAGATCTCAAGTGACGGCGTCTCTTCCGTGGATTGACCTCCCAATCTACCAAGATTGGAAGCCAAAGCGTCACATTTTTCCTTTGCCCCTCAACTTTCTCTTCATAATTGCTGAGGGGCACAGGGCCCTGGGTGGGGCTTTGGTTTCCCGGGCGTTTCCTCACCCTCCCCAGCTCCCCGCCATGGAGTAGCTTCGGTCACCCAGGCTTTATTGTGGTCGGCAGGGAGGGTTCTGTGGGGGCGCTCAGTTATGGCCTTGGCCTTGCTCGGGGCCTTGGGGCTGTTCGGCCAGGCAGCTTGGGGAACAGCAACAACAACAACAACAATAACTCTCTAACCCAAGATTGAACCAATTTTCCGTCTTTCTTCTACTCAACAAGTAAGCTCTGGCACTCTCTCCCTCTATTTGTCTTTGTGTATTGTGGATTGTGTTCTTTTATTTATAAATTATTATTTTACTTGAGCGTTGTTTCCACATAGTTGTTGTTGTTGTTGTTCCCCAAGCTGCCTGGCCGAACAGCCCCAAGGCCCCGAGCAATTCCAAGGCCATAACCGAGTGCCCCCACAGAACCCTCCCCGCCGACCACAATAAAGCCTGGGTGACCGAAGCCACTCCATGGCGGGGAGCTGAGGAGGGTGCGGAAACGCCCGGGAAACCAAAGCCCCACCCAGGGCCCTGTGCCCCTCAGCAATTATGAAGAGAAAGTTGAGGGGCAAGGGAAAAATGTGACGCTTTGGCTTCCAATCTTGGTAGATTGGGAGGTCAATCCACGGAAGAGACGCCGTCACTTGAGATCTAGAAAATATATAAGTTAAAGGAACAGTCAGAGTAAGCTATGGGTATGGCAGAGATTGCTCAGCTCTCACTCTGATAGACCAGCCCATCACCACATGACTAGAACCCAATCCTCTCAGCATCAGCTAGGAAAGGCCCTAGAAAGCCGCCTTTGGCGGGGGGATAGCTCCCCTATTTCAACCCCTTTCGGGGTTGGGCACCCACCCACATAGTGATTTTGATTAGTTATTTTGTCTTTTTACTGTGTTCGTATACGTTTTGGTTTGTTTATTTTGCAAGTTTTACATTATAATTTCCCTTAAGCTGCTTCAAGCTCTGCATGTCCATACATTTTGACTCTGACATACCTTGAATTTGTCTCGCTATCATTCTTTCAACTTTAATTTTTTATAGTTTCCTCCCTAGACCTCTATCAAGCTTATGAAAAATACCCCCAAGACCCCACTTCATGATAAGCTTGTGCATTTTTTGGGTAGAAAAATTTCCCAGCTGAAAGTCAGTCCCTCCTAAATTGCAGGCTCGCTATAGATCACCAGGAAAAAATCGACGCCTAAGTGGTACAACAGGTTTTCAAATTGCCAATTGCCATTGTAAAACTAATGTGGCTTAACATGAGGGAGAAGGAGATTCAGAACCCCCCTCCTAAACATTACCATAAGCTTGTTTTCTAGCTGACGGTACATTGCCATGTTCCCATCTTGATTACTCGGCTATTACAATGATTTTGTACAAAATGTTAGTTAATTATAAAAACCATGCCTTACTATGATGCAGAGTTAGTTGTTGTTGTTGTTCCCTAAGCTGCCTGGCCGAACAGCCCCGAGTCCCTGAGGAAGGCCATGGCCACGATCGGGCATGCCCACAGAGCTCACATTGAGTGTAGATTGTGTTGTTGGCGTAAGTGGTTGTGTGAAATGCAGTCTTCTATGATGTGTTTAATGGTATGGGGTGCTGTGTTACATCCCGGGCAGGCGTCGACAACGGAGTCATCCAGTCTCTTCTGATAGCTCAGGAGAGCTGGATGGTGTCCGCATCTCAGCCTGGCCAGGTGGACTCTGTCCTCGCGAGGAAGGGAGGATTCGGAAGGATGGATTTCGGGAGGTCGTGCTTGCAGCTGCGTGTTGTCTGTGAGTGAGTGGATGGATCGGCGAGAGATATGAGTATGGATGTGCTTCTGGAAGTTGGTTCGGGGTGGGCAGGGAGGGAGAGAGGACAGTAATTGTGTGTGATACCGTGTGCTGGGTGTTGTTTTGATATTTCTTGGTGTCTGTGGGTGTGTTGCCATGTAGTTTAGTGGGTGGTCTTGGTTCGTGGAGGCTGCTGCCAGGAATTGAGTGCCTCTCATGTCCAGATGGTCTTTGACTTTGAGGATTTTGGTTTCTTGATGTAGGTGATCTGTGGGTGCAGTAGCTGTGCAGCCTGTAATGATCTTCAGGGCTTTGTTTTGAATAGTCTGTAAGGTCTTATGATGTGTTTCAGCTAGGTTAGAAGCCCAGGCTGGGCTTGCGTATTCCATCACTGATCTTATGTATTGTTTATATACTGTGGTGGTAGTTTCTTTGTGTCCAAATTTTGGATGCAGAGTTAGTTATGTAGAGCAGATTAACCAGACCACTGAGCTCCATACGGAACTCTCCTAGGTCTGGCAATATGATGCAGAGACATAGTAGTATCATAGTCCCCTTTAAGTGTCGAGAAATCAGCTGATAAGGAATTCAATTTACCACGGCTCAAATAAAACCGATGTACCGTGCCTACTGAAACAACTTAACTAGAATGTTTCCCATTATGATTTTGGCCCTGTCACTCTTTCACTGCAGGCAGTTCTGCCTTTTGTCTCCCTCATTCATATGGAGGGAAAAAAAAAAAAAAAAAAAAATTTTATAGCCTACTTTACTTGGTCATAGTTAAACATTTACTAAAACTATTATACCTTGCCTCTCAAATTACTAAGCTAGCATATTTCCTGTCATGTCTTATTTGTTCTTATCCGTTATAGATTCCTTTACTTGGCCGTATATGGGAGGTTCCCAGATATATGCAACCTACCTTGAATTCTGAATCGTTCTTGTTGACCAGATTCAGGCTACAGTCCAGCATTTGGTACTTCTCCAGCAGAGGGTGGATTCCTTTCTGGGCCTGGGGGAAGATGCCAAGAAGAAAATAAAGTCAATATCACATGAGAAATTTAATCCCCAACTTTATTATGGTAATATTTTTAGACTATTTTGTATTGACCGACCCCATGCACCTCTGTCCCCAGTCAGTCAACGTCCCTCCTCCCAACCAGCACCGCCTTCATCCATATACTTCCTCACTCCATCCTTCCACCTCTCTTTCGGTTTACCTCTCCCTCTCTGTCCTTCCACCTCGCTCTCGTACACCCTCTTCGTCATTCTCTCACTTCCCATACATCCATATGGCCGAACCATCACAAGGTGTTCCTTCACACTTTCCAGCATGTCTACCTCCACACCACATCTTCTTACTTCCTCATTCGTCTGTCTATCCCTCCATGTAACTCTGCACGCACTTCTTAAGTAACTCATTTCCACCCCTCTCACTCTTGGTCCGAGTCTCTTCTCCAACGTCCATGCTTCGCTTCCGTAAGTCAGTGTCGGGATTACCACACTGTCATGCTAGGACTTCTTCACTTCCATACTGACCACCTTATTTCTTGTTACTGCTTTCAGCGTTCCTACAACCCTCTTCCCTTGTTGCACCCTCTCCCGCACTTCTTTATCCATAGTCCCATCTTTACTCAACACACTGCCCAGATACTTAAATGAGCTGACAATCTCCATAGCCTGACCATTCAACTTCACCTCACACTCTGTGGCTTCACCCCTTTCGAAGACCATAACCTTGCTCTTCCCCGCATTTACCTTCAGATTCCATTTTTTGCACACTGTTCCAAACACATTTACCAGACCCTGCAACTCCCATTCATTATCGCTCATCAGAACTGTATCATCAGCAAACACCAGTACAGGTAGCTTCCACTCATTTCCCTCCCTTATCAGCGATACACCAACATCCACTGCTCTTCCTTGTATTTCTTTCATGACTCCATTCATATATAAAGTAAACAACCACGGGGACATCACACAACCCTTGCTTCAACCCAACATTTAGGTCAAAGAACTCTCTCTGCTCATTCTCCACACGTACTGCCGCCTTTGCACCCTCATACATACTCTTCACTGCTTTCAGCAACTTGCCATCTACTCCGTATATTCTAAGTACTTTCCACATACCTTCTCTATCCACTCTGTCATAGGCCTTCTCCAAGTCCATAAAGGCAACATACACCTTTTGTTGCTTCTCCAGATATTTCTCCACAACACAATTCAGGGTAAAAATCTGATCTACACATCCTCTTCCATTCCTAAAACCGCCCTGCTCGTCACCTATCCATTTCTCCGTTCTCACTCTCTCAGAATTAGCAAATTTAGTTGTAGTGCATATATGAATACATAAAACAAACTTCTTAAAACTTTCTATCCATAACAAACCTATGGTTGTTTTAACCCTTTGTGGGGCGGAGTGTTTTTGGAGATAAGTGCAAATTCCCTCACTCATGAGGTCCAAATTTGCTTGATCCTTCGCATGATCAAATTTGGTCACTTGCCCTATAAAGGGTTAATCTCTGCTAAATAATCTATGTCTGCTGCTTAAACCTCCTTATAGCCTGAAACTCGCAAGTGGTCATCAGAAGCTGCCAGATCTGGGTTACGGAAAAATGCTTTTGTGATTTAACCTTCTGCCCCTATATAGCCCCAGTACCCTACCTGTACCTTCTGCCCCTATACCCTACCTGTACCTTCTGTCCCTATATAACCCCTGTACCCTACCTGTACCTTCTGCCCCTATACCCTACCTGTGACTTCTGTAGACTTTGCGTGAGCTCAATGTCGCTGAGTGTCAACATGACCTCCTTCTTCTGCTGCACCACTGAGTCCGTGTCCATTACCGGCGGCACTGACCGCCCAAAGTCGTGCGGCACCAGCGTGTAGAATTTTGATGACAGGTCCATCAGAGCTTGGCGAGGCTGCGGAGGAGGAAGAGGGAAGGATAAAAGTGAGAAAAATATGTCTTCCCACATTGCATTAACAGATATTGGTCAATTCATCGGGTGGATATTATGAACCTAGTCAGTATATGGTCCCTGTGGCGTGGCCTGTCATTCAAGACATTGGCTTAGTCGCAAGAAATGGATCTAAATATACAGTAGTCTGTTGCCTAATTCTCAGCTGTGGTGGCTGTCTCAGCATGTGCTACAGTGATGCCATTTTCAGTGTTTGGACATCAACACATAATTTCCTGGAACCCATTGGTACTTCCTCCAGGAATTATTCCTCCAGTGGCATTTGAGAGATGGTGCAACCTCCTTTGAGGAGAAATATTGTTTGAAAAGTATGTCATTATTGGAATGGTTGTATAGTAGCATTTACAATGAGCCTCATGCATTTTGCCTATACTGTATACTGATTAGGTTGGAGTAGGTTGGGTTTTCACAGGTGAACTGTCTTTCCTCTGAGCAGGTGTGATGAGTAACTTTGTTCTTGATGTGGCTGGGTAGGTTGGTGCTGCTGTATTTATGTTGTCGCCTTATATAACATGTACAAGATGAAGGGTGAGGGCTGGTCCTATCCAGAATGAGGTTTGGCATCCTCAGTGTTAGCTATTAAATATAAAGTCACATTTTTCCATATTCCATTCTCTTATATTAATTGGATTACATAAATAATTACATAGCTTACAGATTGATTAGATTTGTGAAAGTACCGGTAAGTGATTGAAAATGAAATTATCCTAAGCAGGTAAAGTTGGTGAGCCTCATAAAGACCATTTGTATACTTTATGTAGCAGTCATAGTGAGCATCATGTGATCTATTGGCCCACAAGTATTTTTCACCTATGATAAAGTTGCTTTGTAAACACCTCACAAGAAATGTGATTCTTAACTTTTAATCCACAAACTGGATAGAAGTAGATTTGGTTAACAGCTAGAGTAGATTAATTTTCAGTAGGTTAGATATGGTTAGAATACTTATATGGCTAATTGACATTAAGGTAAATGGTATACTGTATTGGACAGGTGCCAGAGAAAACTCCTGCAACCATAATATGATATTCAGGTGGCAGGAATATATTGCAACAGTTATCAGGTTGACAGGTTTAACACCAAATATGATATAGAATACACCACAGAAACACTAATATATATTACTGGTATATTACTGTACATAATAAAGAACCTATTAACCCCTTCTGTACTGAGACGTCCTTTTATATTTATTCTGGCTACCTTTTGATGATTTTATTCAGTTTAAAAAAGGCCTCCAGCAATTAATAGGCTTCGAACTGTCTCACTTCTCCATTTTAACTACCACAGATCCTTCTTAAACTGCACACAATCGTCTAAATATAGCCAGAATAAAATGAAAAAGACGTCGCGGTACAAAAGGGGTTAAAGGCTCATTATGAACAAAAATGAAGCTCATTCTACTGGTATGATCGACTGTCTCGTCTACTGTAGTACAGATAGCCTATGAAGTAGATATGTTTTTATATGACTAGTATACTGTACACGATAGTCAATGTCTAAACTTGCCCTTAAAACCTACAGCAGATAATCTATACAATTAGATACATTTGTATATAATTGACTACTTGCGAGTTTCATTCTATAAGGAAGTTGAAGCTATAGACATCAATATTTAGCAGAGTAACCAGCTATAATACCGCTTTAGTACATTTATTAATACATAAAACCAAATTCAACATACTATTTATTCATCAGAAACCTATATAATTACTGTATTTGTGATTAATATCGATGTTTACAGGCCGAACTTCCTTAAAGCCTGAAACTCGTAAGTGGTCAATTAGCGATAAGAATACACACTATCTTACCTTGCCCTTCTTGATAGCTTCCTCAATATCTATCAAAGTCTCCAGACCCTTGGCGATCTGCACCTTGCTCAGTTTACCCAGCGGCATCTTCCTCACATCTAGCCACACAAGGATTAGATAGTATAAATTATATATATGGTTAACTTTTTGGGTGATTTTGGCATGTATTCATTATTTTTACTAGTTTCCTCCCTAGACCTATCAAAAAAAAAAAATCCATTAGATCCCCCTTCTAGATTAATTTGTACATTTTTCGGTAGAAAAATTTCCCGACCGAAGGCCGGTTCTTCCAACATTACAGGCTCACTATCGTTCGCCAGGGAAAAAATAGACACTTAAATAGCATGAAAGGTCTAAATATTGACGACGAAATGGGGCAAAAGGTCTTAAAATCGACTAACTAATGGGGTAAACATCATAACATCTGAAAACTAATGGGGCTAAACATGAGGGAGAAAGTGGTCCAGAAAACCGGCCCATGTCCCATTAAAGTTAAAGAAATAAAGAAGAAAACTCAATGCATGAGGCTAGTGCACATATGGTTGGTAAACATCTCGCTGCTGAGTCAAGTGGCATAACTCAGTTTTCTTTATTTTTCAGGAGAAACTATTCAATGTTTTTATTCTACTGATTTGATTAACTGTTCGTTTACTTTAGATTCACGAAAAAAGGGTTCTAATTTGAGTAATTCTTATACTTTAGTTTCATTTATATATTTTATTTTTTTGGTCAGACGCCGTAATTCCCGAGATGGGGTGGCCATTAACATTAGGCGTTCGTCATGAATCGCTAGTTGCCCGGGCTTGACATCTAGCAATAACATTTTGACAGTGCGGGTTCGATCAGTCGACCCTTTGATCAGCAGCAGACGGTCTACTGGTTATGCCATGGCTTACAAAAAAAAAAGGATTGTAATTTGAGCTGTGCCTGGATTCCATAAGACTGACCATCCTTTTTTTGTGATACGTTGACATTCCTGTATGTTGTATAGTTGACACTCCTGTACCAGGTATTGTATACTGTATATTAGTAACCGGTATGTCTCTTCACCTCTTTATAGATCTCACACCAAGAAGCGTATGCTGATATTATTTCAAATTACCATGAATTTTAGACACTTCTTTGTGCTTTGATTAACAATAACATCAGCATTGACATTGTTCAGCTAATATTTATCTCTAAGTATTCAAAATTTAAAATAATTTAAATTATTCATAATGGACACTGTCCTCCACAAACAGTACCGTAGTTGGTGAGAAGATTTACAGTATTGAGGATGTTCAAAATATATTTGCTTTCTGTCTATTCAAAACTATAGCCCGCCTAGATTCATAGCGAGCATCTGTCCAACAAACAAATCAATGGAATTCAGAATGAGTAAGCCTTAAGAATTATTAATGTTGTATTACATTATTTACTTTCTGAATATTCAACTCATAGCGGACAAAAGACTGAGGAACATCATATTAGCATCGCACTTCCCAGTGAAACAATCTGAAAATACTAATAACATTGCTAAGTAAATATTTGTGATCTGGATATTACTCCTTAACCCTCTCACATCCTTATGACGCAGAGGTTGCCAGATTAGCAATACTAAATAGAGTTCTCTCACACTTGTAATTACCTCTCCAAAATTAGTTTTCTGCCCACAGCTAACTCAAAGACAACTGCAGAGGTTGAAGTAACTAAACTAAAGGTTTCTAAATACCCCTGATGGTAACAAAGGCTTTAAAGTATCAATAATAGGCTCAAAATTGCGTCAAGAACGTGAGAGGGTTAAGTATGTTATTTTTCGGACATTTTCATATTAATATGGCTAAAAGGTGATATTCATTAAGCATAGGAAGGACCCCTGGGAGTCAGTGGTATAATCTATTATACTATTTTGTCTTTTTAATGTGTTCGTATAAGTTTTGGTTTGCTTATTTTGCAAGTTTTACATTATAATAATGTAAAACTTGCAAAATAAACAAACCAAAACTTTGACGAACACAGTATAAAGACAAAACAACTAATCAAAATCGTTATGTGGAAACCACGCTTAAGCAAAATAATAATTCTTTATAAACACTATTATATGAAGGTGATAATAACAAGGATCAACCAATTTAAATGTAAAACTTGCAAACTAAACAAACCAAAACTGGGACAAAGACAATATAAAGTCAAAATAACTTATCAAAATCGCTATGTGGAAACAACGCTTACTAAAATAAAATTTATGAAATAAAAGAATCTGTGTTCTGGCTGTTCAACTCACCTAAATTCATAGTGGTCATCTGGCTGACGAACATATCGTCAGAGAAGATAAGTTTAATCATAATTTGTGTCCTGATGTGTATGTTACATTTGCCAGTAGCGGTGGGGATGAGCTCCTTGGTTAGTTTAGCGGTCCCTCCGTCTGTAGTGTCCTCCTCATCGTCACTCGCCTCGTCTGGGGGACAAAGAAGAGTTTGTGGGAGGTTGAGACAAACTAAAAGAAACTGAATGCCTTTGTATGATCAATGAAGGTTTATGTTAGAAGTACTAGGGTAATTTAAAGACTACTTTACATAGCATAAGTAGACCCATCAATGAAAAAGATACGGTAAGCTTAATTACAGGGCACCAGGTCATTGGTCAGTTCACTACCGGTATTGCCCTTGCCTCAATTGTTTCCTTGTCATCTCTCTCTTCGTCTGGGATTCATGAAATGATTAAGTTAGATCAATATGAATAATTAAAATTATAGGTTATAGAGAAGATTTTTTTTTTTTTTTTTTCCTATTGTTGCTGTTCCCCAGGCTGCCTGGCCGAACACCCCCAAGGCCCCGAGCAAGGCCAAATAACCGAGCGCCCCCACAGAACCCTCCCTACCTACCACAAAAAAGCCTGGGTGACCGAAGCCGCTCACAGGCGAGGAACCGAGGAGGGCGCGGAATACATACATACATATACATACATAACATTTTAAGACTGAGTGTTCCACACATAAGTGCAGTTTCAGTCTCTTGTCCTAATGGCGGCGTTCCAGGCAACCCTGTTAAGGGCTGCTTCACTTGTCAAGTTCTTGGATTTGAGATCGGCGCGTATAGTCCGATCCCAGGTCTTCCTCGGTCCACCCCTTGGTGCAGCTCCCTCCACAATCACAGACCTGCATTTTGTCACCCAATTTTGTTCATCCATTCTCTCCACATGTCCATACCATCCCAGTCTACTTGTACGCATCACCTCGCTAATACTCTTTATACCTAAACGTCTCCTCAGCTCAACATTTGTTATTCTATCCTGTAGCCTGGCCCCACACATCCATCTCACCATTCTCATCTCATTACGCTCCATTCTGTTGACATCCTCTACTTTAACGGCCCATGTTTCTGAGGCATACGTCATTGCACTTCTAACACATGAGGCATACACCTTTCCCTTCAGGGGGAGAGGCATTCTTTTCATGGTCAGGATTGGCATCAATTCTCTGAACTTCCCCCAGCCACACCTAATTCCAGCAACAGTGGCAGCCTCGGCCCCACCACCGGCAGAGATGGTATCTCCTAGGTAACAAAACTTGTTCACCAGCTCCAAAGACTCATTTCCAAAATTCACAGCCACAGGATCATCACTTAACACAAGCTCGCCTTTGCACACTACGCACTCAAATTTCTCTATTTCTGACTTATCCTTCGGCAGGGGCCCCTTTATTCTACTACAGCGCTTACTCCCATGGTGTACCCAACATCGACAGATGCTACATTGAATTGAGTTAACGCCCACTCCCTTTCCACACACTGCACATGGGTATGCACCGCTCTTTTCCACATTGCCTCGTCTCAAACTACAATGCATAACCTTGGTTTTGTTAATATTGACTCTTAAACCCTTGCTCGCCATGCCCTCTCTCCACTTTCTGAATTTGGCCTCAGCATCCTGCATACTGTCAGCTATTAGGACTAAATCGTCTGCATAAAACAGTTCCAACGGGAGTCCGCCTCTAAAAACTCTAGACAGCGCCTCCAAGACCATAATAAAGAGGAGGGGGCTTAACACTGAACCCTGATGGACTCCAACACGGACTGCGAATTCATCACTCAGTACACCTTTCACCCTCACCGAACTTCGCGAATCCTCATACATCTTCATTATCACACGCACCAGCCACTCTTCCACACCAAGTTTCCTCATAGCCCACTGTACAACATCTCTAGGTACCCTATCAAAGGCCTTCTCCAGGTCCACAAACACAAAGTAAAGATCCCTGCCTTTTAGTAGGTATCTTTCCTGTATCTGCCTGACTATGAAGATAGCATCGGTTGTACCACGTCCTGGCATAAAACCAAACTGCATATCATCAATAGAGATGCTTTGCCTGATCAAACCCTCAAGGACTCTCTCACAGACCTTCATGATTTGGTCAAGCATTTTCAGGCCCCTATAATTTCCTCTATCTAGCGCATCCCCTTTTCCTTTGTATATATTTACTATTACACTTTTGAGCCAATCCTCTGGGATTTTCTCATCTTTAACGCCTGGGATACCGAAGCCCCAGGCCCTGTGCTCCTCAGCAATTATGAAGGGAAAGCTGAGGGGCAAAGGAAAAGATGTGACGCTTTGGCTCCCAGTCTGTCAACCTCGAGAGTTAGCAGTAGGAAGGTCAATCCACGGAAGAGACGCAGCCACTTGAGATCTGGGAAATATATAAGTAAAAGGAACAGTTAGAGTAAGCTATGGGTATGGCAGAGAACGTTGAACTCTCACTCTGATAGACCAGCCCATCAGTGCATGACTAGAACCGAATCCTCTCAGCAATAGCTAGGAAAGGCCCTAGAAAGCCGCCTTTGGCAGGGGGATAGCTCCCCTATTTCGACCCCTTTCGGGGTTGGGTACCCGCCTTTTCTATTGTTTTCCCCATCGGTTACATCTTTACGATTACTGTTTAAACAGACCGCCAGTAAACCTTGAGGTGGCAGACAGAGCAGGACTAGTGTGTTACTCTTCATGAGAGACCTGCCAGTCTGCCCCTCGGCAAAGTGGTTTTGTGTTATGCAGTCTTCCATAGTGTGTTATATATACAGTAGATACAGTAGATAGTATGCAGTATTGTTTTACAATCTGGAAAGAGTCATCCAGCCTCTTCTGATAATTCAGAAGGGCTGGTTGGTGCCCAAATCGCAGTCTTGCCGGGAGGGTTCCTGAGGGATGTATTTCAGGTATGTAGCGGAGTGTTGTCTTTGAGGGACTGGATGGATCGGTGGGTTATTTGAGTATGGATATGCTTCTGGAGGCTGGTCTGGGGTGGGTGAGGGGAGAATGATGACAGTTTTTGTGTATAATAACATGCTACGTGTTGTTTTGATGATTCTTGGTATGTGTGGGTGTTATGCCATGTAGTGTAGTGGGTGGTTATGGTTTGTGGAAGCTGCGGCGATAATTTGTGTGCCTCTCATGTCTAAGTGATCCTTGTTTTTAAGGACATATTGTGTGTTTGTGCAGTGTAGTGCTAAAGAGAGAATGAGTTAGTGGGAGCTACCTGGATTACTCTTTGCATAGGTAAGGCACAAAGAGCATCAGTAACAGAGGCCATGCAAATGAAACAGTAGTTCCAGCGACTCCTTATCACATGTTTATAAAGCCTCCCTGGAGTATTGCTGTTTGATTGGTGCCTACAATCTATCCCTATATATATTTAAACTTTAATAAAATACTCACCAATTTCAATCATAGTGTATTTCCCAGACTTTGGAGTGAAATCATCCCGGTCATCCCAGTTGTTCTTGGTCTTGTCCTTGAACTTCTTCTCGAAGGCTTTGATGGCGCTGTCCACGTCTGTGTGGTAATCAAAGTTCAGCTGACCCGTCTCGCCCTGAAACATTACAAGAGAATTTGCTTGGATGCATGTTATAGAGAAGATAGAGATTTAACCCTATCTGGTGAAAGGTAGGTCTTTTTCTTAACACTGCCTGTGTCACTCCATTAGTTTTGGAGATTGTAAGACGTTCACCTCATTTGTTCGACAATTACAAGATATTTCACCCCTTTATTATGATTATATGACACTTCACCCTATTCAGGTGTCGTTTTTTTCTGAGGGAACGTTAGCAAGCCTGTAATTTATGGAAAAACAGCCTTTGACTACCAAGAAATGCACTGATTAGCTTGAAGGGGATCTGTAGGGTTTGTGTGTGTGTGTGTGTGTGTGTGTGTGTGTGTGTGTGTGTGTGTGTGTGTGTGTGTGTGTGTGTGTGTGCTATTTTTTTCTGCCAAACTAATTTATTACAGTTTCTTACAGTAGATCCTCTGGAAAAAGGCAAACTAGGCCTGTGTATCCAGCTCAGTGCCAGTACTTGCACTACTGCGGTCGTTCACGATGTTGGTGGCGGCGGCGGCAGCAGACGCAACATTTTTACTATTCTGTATTTTTGCTTTATAATCAAACTTCAAATCTTGTCTTCCCCATGCTTTATCAAGATTACTTTCAAACTTCCTTATTGATTCGGAATCGACTACATACTGGGGCAGTGCGTTCCACTAATTTACCACTCTATCACAAAATGAGTTCTTTGCCTTTTTAAGCCTATTTCTTTCTTTGTAAATTTTCTTAAGAGTGTCCCCTCGTTCTTATTCCCTCCCGCATCAAGAAGATACCTTCACACACATCCTCATCATACTTTCCTGACACTATCTTAAAAGTCTCTATCATATCCCCTCTCTTTCTCGTATATGCCAGTGTCGGAAGTCCCAGTGTCCTCAACCTCTGCTCATAGCCCGCGTTCTTCAACGTTGGTACTAGCTTGCTAGCTCTCCTCTGCATTTCTCCACTGCTTCTATATCCTTTACCATATATGGAGCCCACACCTGGTTCGCATATTCCAGGTGCGGCCTAACCAGCGCTGATGTCTTAAAAAAAAAAAAAAAAAATAATGGGGCTAAGCATGAAGACAATGAAAGAAAATACAAAAAAGAAATTGGTAATCTTAAAGAAAAATACAATATAACTGAAAATCTTGAAAGAATGAGTGAAATTGAAGCTAAACAATTGATTAAAGATAAAGTGCAAATCAAAAATAGGGAAGAGATAATAGAAGGTATGAGAAGTGGAAGTAAATTAAAATGTAAAACTTGCAAACTAAACAAACCAAAATTGGGACAAGGACAATATAAAGTCAAATTAAATTATCAAAATCGCTATGTGGAAATAATGCTTACTAAAATGAAAATTATTAAATAAAAGAACACAATCCACCACATAGGGTGTACATTACTACATGAGCAAGTTAATCTGTTTCCCAAGCAAACTAATCGCACATATAACAACGCACTATCGTCACGTTAACCCGTACAGCCCCAGCGACGCGCCTGACGCGTCGGCGATGTATGTAACGCACAGCCCCAGAGACGCGGACCCTAATTGCGCCGACCGTAACCTCAGGTGTAGCCACTCAAGAGGGCTCAGATTTGTATGAGAACTGTGTACGTATCCCACGCAACCGTGCCGATGGTTGAAAACTCTCAAAGTCCACGTGCGTGCGCGTGAGCGCGCAATAACCTGTTTTTTTGGGGTAATTGCCTTCAATTTTTTACTCTTGTAAAATACATTTTTGGGGGCTCTGTAGGACCATTCTTTAAGCTTTTTGAGCGTTTTTCGTGGTTTTTCCTTTATTCCTAACCCATTCGCTATTGTTTCTGGAATAAAACCATTTTTTGAAAACCGGCCGGGTTCTGGTGAACAAACATTACAAAACTAGCCGGGGCTGGACGGGTTAAAGGAAGTAGTCAAGTTTGGGAAGTCCGGGACGTTCTGGCAAATTTTACTAAACTCTGCATGAATAAAGAAACTACATGTTAAATGTCAAAATATTATTTAAAATCAAATTTGCAACATGACAAGACATTAACAATAGTACAAAATACAAATATTGATAAGATATCTATACTATTACAAAATAATATATAAAATACAGTACAGCACTCACTAACGATAGTGCTATCGGGTAGGTACCTGTAAGCATAGCATGCCTCAAGTGACCCCTATCAATAACTACCCTACAAGTAACCTACATTTATAGCACAAATAAACTAAGGAAATCGCAAAAGTAAGCAATTGATACTATCGACAATGAATACATATAATATAAAGACAAATAATTGCAAAATATGAAGTAACAGATTTAAACAAAGAGTACTCTTTTAACAAGAACAATAAATTTAAAAAATCATCAATATTAATATTAATAATAGAAAAAGAAAAAGATAAACAATAAATACAGACAAAAAACAATAAATACAGACAAAAAGTAAGCAGAGGTTATACACGAAACTTCAAGTTAAAAATGCTTGATTAAAATTATTGATGTCAAATTTTAGAATACAGTCACAATAATTGACCCTAAAAAGATTAAATTTATGGAACAATTTACTTGCCTCAAAACCTCTGTCCACTAAGAGTCTGTATAGTAACCTAGCTCTAGCCCAAAAGTCATCTACTTTAGTGCAGATTTTACAAAATCTTATTAATTGGGAATAAAAACAATTATAAGTTATTTTACTATCGATATTACTACTAGGGAAAGGAAAGTTTATTACGTTAAAATTAAAATCATCAACTTTGTGATATACTTTAAGTATGCACTGTTCATTAACAATCTCTATATTTATATCAAGAAAATGTTCAACTTTATAATTTACGTTACATTGTGTGAGGGGAATAGAATTAGGGTAAATAAGTTTAGCAACTTGATTAAAATTTAACAAATTGCAAACGAGAATATCATCACTATATCTACTATTATTACTTAACAATTTAGAAAGTGCTAATTTTTCTGGGATTTTTTTTGTTTTTTTTTGTTTTTTTTTGCTACTGTCAACTAAGTCTTTTATATATTTAAATTCTAAAGCAAGCAAGAATAAGTCTGCAATTAAAGGGCTAGCATTTCCACCCATAGGAATTCCTAATATTTGTTTGAAAATGTACGGCCCGAATCTAACATAAGTATTGAAAAGGAACTAGGAAAGGAAAGGAAAACTAGGGAAGCTGTTGAACAAGACATATCAAGTAATTATATTGAGGACTTAAGCTTTGAAAATGCCAGAACAATTTTTATGACAAGGACAAGAATGATAGAAATTAAAGAAAACTTCAAAACAAATATGAACCTAACCTATTGTGCGATATTTGTCAAAATGAAAATCAAATGCACCTGTTCAACTGTGAATCATACGAAGACCTATACAAAGATCTGAGAGGTAGGGACAACTCGAGGGAAATATTTGAACAAAATGAATTAAAAAGGGTAGCAGAGACTATTAACCCTTAACCGGCGGCCCACAACATAAGTCGAGTTAAATAAATTTGGACTATGTGGCGGCTCACACCATAAGTCGTGTGGCAATTTCAGCACGTAATGTTGCTGAGAGAGAGAGACAAGTGGTGGCAGGAGAGTAGCGAGCGTATGACTGCTCCAGACCACCGCGGCGGGCCTACTGACATGAATCCCACCCTCCTCCACCCTCTCACACTCGCTACATAGTGAAATGTATGGGGAAAGTACCGAATTACATGGTTTTTGCACTCGTGTTGTGTGGTTGTTGCAAGAAAACTAGCGGTCATACAAGGATCGTTGTGGTGTCATTGGAAAGCTCTGTTTATGCCCTTTCAGGGATAGATGCTTGTTTTACACTCTGGGTCTTATTTAGGCATGAAAATGATCACGTAAACAGCCCTATTTTGGCTAAAAACACCCCGCTGGGCGGTACATATAAATAGACCGCCTAGCCCGCCAATAAGGTGTTAAGAACAGTTCTAAAAAGGAGGGAGACTATCGTTAATTTGAGAAAAGAAATATATAAGTAATATGAAAATGTTTAACAAATACAAATAACAATAAGGAAACAGCCATCGTTCATAGAACAAACTCCTGGGTGGGAGAGTGCGCCAAAAACAAACAAATGAGGGAGAAGGGGGTTCATAAAAAAAAATCCCTTAAGTGAAAATCACCCCTTGACATTGATAAGAGGAAAAACACTGACTTGGGGAATTTGTTCAAGCTAGTACTGTTGTTGTTGTTGTTGTTCCCCAGGCTGTCTGGCCGAACAGCCCCAAGGTCCCGAGCAAGGCCAAGGCCATAAACGAGCGCCCCCCGCAAAACTCTCCGTGCTTACCACTAATAAAGCCCGGGTGACCGAATCCACTCCAAGGCGAGGAGCTGAAGAGGGAGCAGAAATGCCCGTGAAACCAAAGCTCCACCCAAGGCTCTGTGCCCCTCAGCAATTATGAAGGGAAAGTTGAGGGCAAAGGAAAAATGTGATGCATTGACTCCCAATCTCCCAACCTCTAGGTTGGCAGTAGGGAGGTCAATCCACGGAAGAGACGCCGTCACTTGAGATCTAGAAAAAAATATAAGTACAAAGGAGTACAAAGGAAATCAAGCAACAACAGATCTAGTGACCCTTCTAGGTTGCTTGTCCTCCAAAACACTGAGGATCAAGTGTCCAAACAGTGGTTTAGAGTGGGTAAGGGAACATTGGAAAGGGAATTACTGCCCTGGAACTAATGTCCGTGGCAGGATTAGGAAGTTAGTAGGGGACAGATGGGTTAGTAACTGAGGGGGGGATAAAATAAAGTTATTCATTTACAAACGCAGTCAGTCGCGGGTTTGATGCGAGATATTTGTCTAGGCGGAGTTTAAATGAATCAACGGTGATGCAGTCTATAACGTTTCGGGGAAGCCCATTCCACAAGTTGACAACTCGATTGAAGAAGAAATTCTTAGATTCGTGTGAGTTAAAAGATTTACCAATAATTTTGCAACCGTTTCCCCGCGTGTAATTAGATTGGTCGATAGTGAAGTACTTACTACAGTTCATATTGTCGATGCCTTTGATGATTTTGAACACTTGAATTAAGTCACCTCTTAATCTGCGCTGGGTTAAAGGAAATAGATTTAATTCTCTAAGACGCTCTTCGTATGGTTTGTTCTTTAGGCTAGGTATCATTTTGGTAACTCTACGTTGAACTCGTTCTAGCTTGTTTATATCTTTTTGGTAATAAGGGCACCAGGATTGAACGCAGTATTCCAGAAGAGGGCGGACTAAGGAATTGTAAAGGGTTAGGATAACTTCTTTGGATTTATGCTCAAATGACCTGCCTATAAAGACAATTATTTTGTTTGCCTTCTTAACAACTTCTGAACATTGTTGACTCGGTTTTAGGTTACTCGATATTGTTACTCCCAGATCGGTTTCTCTGTTTACATTCTTAAGCTGAGTGCCATTCATCGAATAGTTTGCTTTCTCATTTAGGTATCCGATATGTAGTACTTTACATTTATCCGCATTGAAACTCATTTGCCAAATTTGGGCCCAACATGACAATTTATCTAGATTGTGTTGCATATCGTCAACTTGTTCTTTTGAGAGTACGCTATTTGCAATTTTTGTATCGTCAGCAAATTTTGAGATTGTACAGGTGAGACCCTCATCTATGTCGTTGATGTAAATTAGAAAGAGAATTGGTCCTAGTACCGATCCCTGGGGTACCCCGCTACTTACATTGGTCCATTTAGATGCCTTACCGTTTATGACTACTCTTTGCTTTCTGTCGCTGAGCCAATTTTCTATCCATTTCAACACACCGTCTTGTATTCCATGCGCTTTTAGTTTTAGCAGTAAACGTTTGTGGGGAACTTTGTCAAAGGCCTTTTGAAAATCAAGGTATATAATATCTACAGCTTTACTCTCATCGTAGAGGTTGAGGATATCGTGGAAGAAGTCTAAGAGGTTTGTTAAACAGGAAAGTTTTTTACGAAAGCCGTGTTGAGTATCTTTAAGTATGTTATTTTCCTCTAAGTGATTTACGAGTCTGTCTCGTATGACCGTTTCTAGCATTTTACATACAACTGAGGTTAAGCTAATTGGACGATAGTTACTGGGTAGGGATTTGCTGCCTTTTTTTAATATCGGTGTTACGTTGGCTAGTTTCCACTGATCGGGCATAGTTCCAGACTGCAAGGATTTATTGAATAGTAATGTCAGTGGTTTGGAGAGCTCATCCTTAGCTTCCAAGCTCATCCTTAGCTTAAGTAAAAGGAACAGTCAGAGTAAGCTATGGGTATGGCAGAGATCACAAGCTCACATTCTGATAGACCAGCCCATCACCATAGCTAGTACTGTACATCGGCATATCGGAATCGCTCAATAAAAATTAATAATGTACCACATATCATTGTAGGTTATTTAGAGACATATTAATTAACCAATTGATTTAAGATGATTTATTTTGTTGTTAATATTTTACTCTGGCTATCATTAGACATTCTAAATAAGCGTAGGAAGAACGTATATAAATCAAAGGAATATAAACTGTTTTAATTCTCCTTTGATGTATATAGGTCCTTCACAAGCTGCATTCAATTATATATAATCAGAAGAATATGAAAGCTTTTATCGCACTGAAGGATAAAAGATATGAAAGGCTATCCTATGAAGCAAATAATATGGTTGTGTAAACATTTATAGGATTTACACTGTCCATCTCTTAAACATGATACTGTCAATATGGGCAAAGTATCTACAGTAGTCCCTCGAATTTTGCGTGTTTCAAATTTGCGAAATTTTGATTTTGCGAACGGGACCCAAGATTTGACCTTTTTTGCTGGACTTGATATGTGCGATATTACTTGAGTTTTGCGGGTGGCGCCAAATGATACGGGGTTTCCGCACTAGTTTTCGGGGGGGAGGGGTAGCAGGGTCGTGACGTCGGGCCACCCTGTGGCCCATTGTTTACTGTTTATAGATTCTCCCACGCTCCTATACGTTCTCACGCTCTCGCATAATCGACTTCCTTGGGCAAAATTGAAGTGTTACCTGTGCCCTGGGTCCCCTGAACTATAAACCCCTAGGTCCCCTGAACTATAAACCCCTGGATCCCCTGAACTATAAACCCCTGGGTCCCCTGAACTATAAACCACAAGTATTTTCTTTGCAAAATAAAAATAAAGGATACAAACAAAAAATCTTTCGTTTAACACCCTGAATCTGTATTTCTGTGTTTTTCTTTATTGTAGGATGTATAATTAAGTCTATCTATCTATCTATTGCCTGACGCCGTGATCCCCGAAGGGGTGGCCACGAACGAACCGCCCCCATGCACCTCTGTCCCCAGTCAGTCGACGCCCCTCCCCCCAACCAGCACCGCCTTCGTTCATGTAGTTCCTCACTCCATCCTTCCACCTCATATTCGGTCTACCTCTCCCCCTCTGTCCCTCCACCTCGCTCTCGTACACCCTCTTAGTCATTCTCTCGCTTTCCATACGTTCCATATGGCCGAACCATCTCAAGTTGTTCCTTTTCACACTTTCCAGCACATCTACCTCCACACCACACCTCCTTCTTACTTCCTCATTAGTCTGTCTATCCCTCCATGTAACTCCGCACACACTCCTTAAGTAATTCATTTCCACTGCTCTCACTCTTGGTCTGAGTCTCTCAACCAACGTCCATGCTTCGCTTTCCGTAAGTCAGTGTCGGGATTACCACACTGTCATGCAAGGACTTCTTCACTTCCATACTGACCACCCTATTTCTTGTTACTGCTTTTAGCGTTCCTACAACCCTCTTCCCCTGTTGTACCCTCTCCCACACCTCTTCATCCATAGTCCCATCTTTACTCAACACACTGCCCAGATACTTAAAAGAGTTGACGATCTCCATAGCCTGACCGTTCAGCTTCACCTCACACTCTGTGACTTCACCCCTTTCGAAGACCATAATCTTGCTCTTCCCCGTATTTACCTTCAAATTCCGTTTTTCGCACACTGTTCCAAACTCATTTACCAGACCCTGCAACTCCCATTCATTATCACTCATCAGAACTGTATCATCCGCAAACAGCAGTATAGGTAGCTTCCACTCAATTCCCTCCCTTTTCAGCGATACACCAACATCCACTGCTCTTGATAGTATTTCTTTCATAACTCCATCCATATATACAGTAAACAACCACGGGGACATCACACACCCCTGTTTCAAACCAACATTCAGGTCAAAGAACTCGCTCTGCTCACTCTCCACACGTACTGCCGCCTTTGCACCCTCATACATGCTCTTCACTGCTTTCAGCAACTTGCCCTCTACTCCGTATATTCTAAGTACTTTCCACAAACCTTCTCTATCCACTCTGTCATAGGCCTTCTCCAAGTCCATAAAGGCAACATACACCTTTTGTTTCTTCTCCAGATACTTCTCCACAACACAATTCAGGGTAAAAATCTGATCTACACATCCTCTTCCCTTCCTAAAACCTCCCTGCTCGTCGCCTATCCATTTCTCCGTTCTCACTCTCACTCTCTCAATCACTACCCTACTGTATACCTTCCCTACTACGCTTAGAAGACATATTCCTCGGTGGTTACCACACACTCCTCTTTCCCCTTTGCCCTTATATAGGGGGACTATTATGCCAGTCTTCCAGTCATCGGGTGCACTCCCCTTCTCCCATGCTAGTTTGCACATTTTCCATACCCATTCTATCACTATCTCACCACCATACCTCAACATTTCCCCACACACTCCATCTGTTCCTGGTGCTTTCCCCAACTTCACTCTTTTCATGGCTTCCCACACTTCTGACCTCCTGATCCCCACCTCCTCCTCCACTACTTCTCTTCTTCTCCCTCCCATACCATATCCAGCTATGTTTGCTGGCTCTTCATTCCTTTCATTTAGCAACTCACTGAAGTACTCCCTCCATCTTTCGACTCTCTCTTGCTTCTCGGCTAGCATTCTCCCATTCTTATCTTTCACACCCTTACTGTTTCCCTTGCTACCTTCCCTAACTTTCTTGACTTCTTTCCAGAACAGTTTTCTTACTCTCCCTCCATTTTACACTCAGATTCCTTCCAAATTCCTCATCTACTCTTCTCTTACTTTCCTTCACTACTCTCTTCACCACCCTCTTACTCTCCACGTACCTCGCTCGTTTCTGTCTCTCGGAATCTTCATTCCCTCTACTACCCAACCACTCTCTATATGCTTTCTTCTTTTCTTCCACAGCTATTCTTACCTCTTCTGTCCACCATGCTGTACCTTTCACTCCCCTCCCTCTTCTCCTCACTCCACACACCTCCTCACATGCTGCACAGATCTCATCCTTAAACACCTTGCTCATCTCCTCCACTTCCTCCATAACTTCCAGGTCGAACCCACCTAGTCGTCTTTCCACTGCTCTCCTGTACTCCTCCCTGACTTCCTCCTCCTGCAACCTCTCCACCCTCCTCACCATTCCACCCTCCTCTCGCCTCCCTCCCGCTCTCCTCACCCACTTCTTTTGTATCCTAACCTTAGCTACCACTACATAATGATCAGACAGACCCCCTCCAATACCCCTATACACCCTAGCATCCATCACAGATTTCTTCATTCGTTCATCCACACATACATAATCAATCAATGACTTTCGTTCCACCACTGTCTTATCCTTCATCGTCAACATCCGTTTCCACGTGTACCTGTGGATCATTCTGTGTCGGAAGGTGTTGGCTATCCACAGCCTCCTCCCCACACATACGTCCACAAGTGCACTACCATTCCCATTCACCTCTGATGGTACCCCCCACCCTCCCACCACTCCCTCAACTTTCCTATCACCCACCTTACCATTCATATCCCCAATCAGAAATATTCTTTCGTTCTTGTCAAACTTCTCCAGGCACGCCTCCACATTCATCCAGAACTCCTCTTTCTTTCTTTCAAGTATATCCTCTGTCGGGGCATACAATCACCCACGTTTGTATTCCTACTTTCATTCTCACCCACACAATCCTTGAACCCACAGACCCATACTCCAGGGTTGTTTATTTTTTTTTATTTTTTTTTTAAAATCAAAAAAATCAAAAAATCATTGATTTATTTTATTTATTTGTTTTTTTTTATTTATTTGATTTTTTTTATTTTTTTTAAATATCCCCCCGCCCTATTGAGTAGTAATTCAAGTAGAGGAATTTATAACAATTCTGTTTCATCCATGCCCTCAGCCCAGACTCCTGATCTGTTCCTGTCCTAGTCATGTTTCACTGTCTGACCACACTGCTGCTTCTGGCTGAGTTGCCAGAATTCTTTTTATCTTGATTCACAGATCAAAAAAATAAAAAAAATAAAAAAAATCATGATTTTTTTGGTAAAAAAATCATTGATTTAATCAAGTGATTAAATCAAATTGATTTAATCAATATCAACTCTGCCATACTCTCTTACACATTCCTTCCATTTGCTACTTACAAACAAACATGCACCTTCTCTCGCTGTTCCTTCACTCACTCCAGCACACACACCCATTCCACACTCCCACTCTCTCACATCTGAACCTTTCCATTTGGTCTCTGTCATTCCACATACATCCAGTCTGGCATTCACTAACACTTCCAGAACCTCTCTCTCTTTTGTGCCATCATTCATGCCACTAACATTCCACGTAGCCATTCTCAGAATGTCCGAAGGCATGTCGATGACGAGATGTCGACCATATTCAATTAATCCCATAAGGTTAGTTATTTGAAATTTGCGATTTTGAATTCTGCGGGCTGCAATGTCGACCATATTCTCGCAAAATTCGAGGGAGTACTGTATTTATCTATTGCCCGAGGGATCACCTCCATCACGGCAACTGACGACTTGCGAGCTTCAGGCTATAAGGAAGTTGGAGCCGTAAACATCAATATTTAACGGAAATGCAATAATACTGTAATGTAGGTTTCTGATGGGTAGAAGGAATGATGATTTTTTAAAAATTATATATTAATGTACTACTGTACACGGTATTTTAGCGGGTAAATCTGCTAAATATCGATGTCAACTGTTCCAACTTCATTATAGCCCGAAACTCGCAAGCGGTCAATTTCCTTTGATTCTCTAGCTTGTTTTCGGGGGAGGGTTACTAGCCCAACCACAAACTATAAGAAAAATAAATACAGTATACAGTATAAATAAAATATATATACAAAAATACAAAAACAAAAAACAATAAAAAATTATAAACAATAATCAAAATCAACAATCAAGCCCTTAAAGCTAATTCATAAAATAGCACAATATACTGTACTCCCAATCGTCGGATTGGCTAATGTCAGGGAATACAGTAGGAAATACTTTGAGTACTGACCACGCGGCCCCATCGAGTGAAGCAGATGAACTTTTTCTTCTCCTTGTTGACCTGGATGATGTAGAATTTGTTGTTGTTGTGGCCGATGTTGGTCTGGTTCAACATACACGTGTAGTCCTCGTGGATGGTGGCCTGGGGGGGGGGGAGCAAATACATACATTAACACTTCAGTCTTTGAGGAAGCATTTTCATTTAATATTGGCTCATTTAATCTGTTCAACTGTCATTGTGAGTTTGTGACCTGACCTTAAAATTCCCTCTTCACTTAATCTAATGACCTGACTTGACCAGACCTATTGTACACAGGGAGATAGTATGGGTGGAGTGGCCATCAGCTTCACAAGTTGATCCCACTCCACCGTCTTGTTTCTCCCTCGTACACTTAGAAGTCTGGTCAGGTCTGGTGTTAATCTCTCCCCTTGGGTATGTCACACAATTTTTTGGGGGGATGGATGTAGAGTTCGGGCGTACGGTCGTCATTGTTTACATAGGGTGATCGCCGCAGTCGCACTTACGTTCCCGTCTATTTCGATGCTATATTTTCTGCTATTTGCCCCCTGTCGTTACTACATGAATACTAGGTTAGGTTAGGTTAGGTTAGGTTAAAATAGACGGGAACATGATGGGAAAGGTCCAACGCCACTACGCGTAATGTAAACAAAGATGGCGGTACGCCCGCTCACTACATCCTACCCATTTTTTTTGGTCAATTTATGATGAGGAAGTTTATCCACATTGCCTACTAATTTTTGGTACTTTCGTATTGGAATCGACAACTAGACTGAATGTACACTGTTAAGTACAGTATATGATCTTCAGAGACAAAAATAACATACAACTTCACATAAATAATTCGGCCGAAGAGGAAAAATATGGCGGCAGTGGGATCAAAGAACAGAATAGGTAAAGGTTACTTTTTGGACCGACAGTGATTTCAGCAACTATATCCTGATGTGGCGGCGTCTACGCCGTGGGGCCACCTCCCGAGGCTGCCAACCGCGGATGGCTGCCGACCCTCCACGGCCGAAGACAAAATCAACGACCAGTGGAGGAAAACCGGATGCCGGCCGCGGGGAGCAGTTTCGGGAGCCAAACCATCACAACCATCCCCTGCCCCCTCCCTGGGGGCACGAGTCCTTGGAGCGGCTTCGGTCGCGCCGGGAATTTCCACATCTCTCACACCACACACACACATCACACAGTTTTTCCTACACCGAGAAATGACTCTCCGGCTGTCATTTCTCGAAGACTTCTTCTAGCCGGAGACATTGAGAGCAACCCAGGACCCACGTACACATACATATGTCCAACTTGCTCAAAACCCATCACTTCGAGTCGCCATACTAAGGGTTCAGTTCTCTGCAATTCATGCGGGAACTAGACCCACTTCACCTACACAACACTTGCCTCCAAGAAACATTACACAAACACCTGGACCTGTTCCTCATGCCCCTCCCTCTCCCAGTCAACTCCCTCACCTAAAACCTGTCCACCTCTCCTCCCCAACCCACCTAACCTTCCCATATCATCCACTCCCCCCCCCTAAAACCCGTCCACCTCTCCTCCCTAACTCACCTAACCTTCCCATACCATCCACATCCTCAACTCAACACACCACACCCCATCCTAATCCATTCCAACCCCCATCTCCTGCTCCCCAATCCCCCCCCCCCCCCCCACCCCCCCCACCCCACCCCCCGCCCCTCCCTCCCCCCCCCCCCCCCCCCCCCCCCCTCCTCGTGCAGCAGCACCCAACATACATCGTGCACATAACATTAACATTCTTCAACTGAACATAGATGGCATCAACACAAAGAAACACGAACTCTCACACTTCATCAAACAACACAACATACACATTGCCATCTTACAAGAAACAAAACTCCGCACAACACAAAAAACACCCACATTTCATAATTTCACCACCATCAGACAAGACCGGGCTGTCGGCGGGGGCGGTGGACTCATCACCCTGGTACATAAAGAAATATCATACATAGTAACCAGTGTACAAACCAAATCCCTCCTCCCCCCAAATGATAACACAACAGAAATACAGTCAATTAAAATACGCACTGGCAACAACTCCAACATAACCATCATAAACACATACATCCCTCCCCAAACATCCCCTACAGTACCAAATGAATACAGACCACACTTACAACACATCACAAACACCCCACACACCCCACAAATCATCCTGGGTGGTGACTTCAACGCCAAGACGTCGGCCTGGTTTGTCGACAACCCTGACACAGACAGAGGGCTGGTACTACAAAACCAAACCGATAACCTCATCATCCTTAACGACATCCATCAACATACCCATATTCCTCACCAAGCCCTCTATAACCCATCATCTCCAGACATCACCTTTTGCTCCCCAGAACTCGCCCCCACAACATCCTGGAGGGTGGTCAGAACCTTAGGCTCTGACCACCTCCCGATCATTATCACCACCAAAATCAGACTCACCCCAGCTAGCCACAAACACACATACACCAATTATAAAAGAGCTAATTGGGAAGCATTCACAAATGAGACAGAACAACACTTCACAACTCTAAACAGTACACCCATCACTAACATCAACAATGCTGTACACATACTCAATAAAACTATCCAAAACGCTGACAAGAAACACATTCCAAGAGGTAACAGAAAAAGACACAACCCCAACTTCACACCAGAAATTCAAAACCTCATCAGACAATGCGACATACTGAAACACTCCCCAGCACCCCACACACAAGACATCACACAACAAATTCAAGCACTCAACACCCAAACTAACAACAAAGTACAAGAACAACAAAAACTAAATTGGAATAACTTCCTACAAACACTTGATCACAAAACAAACCCCAAAAAACTCTACAAAACACTAAACAGCATCACACTTTCCAACAGCAACACAACACAATCACATGCTGCAATCACAACAACAGACTCTACTCCTTCATGTAAACAACAAGTAAACACTCTCATCAATCACTTCTCACATGTCAGCCACCTAAAACCTCACAAAGACGACCGACGTGTCATCCGACGTAAGAGACAATTCCCCACAGACCCTGACTATACACCCTTCACCAATCACCAGACAAAGCATATCATCAACAATCTCAAGCACTCACCCGCCTGTGGCCTAGACAACATAAGCAACATACACCTCAGACACCTGGGACCACAAGGCATACAAGCACTCGCTAACATATCAAACTACATATGTGTGTAAACTCTGTGTGTCCAGGCATTTTGGCTCGAACGTCCCTTGATTTTGGCCCTGTCACTCTTTCAACTATGGGGGAGGCACTCGCTATAGGCAGTTATGCCTTTTGCCTCCCTCAATCACATAGAAAAAAAAAAAAAAAAAAAAAAAAATTCACACAACACAATACCAGACATTTGGAAGCATGGTATCATCATCACATTCCCCAAACCCAACAAAGACCCCACACTACCCTCCTCGCACTGCCCCATCACACTCCTTTGCTCCCCCTCCAAAGTCATGGAACGCCTAGTATTACAACTAATTACACCTGACCTACCCCTAGCTCCAACACAACCTGGCTTTAGGCCACTGCACTCCACAAACACTCTTCTCACAGACCTTACACAAAGAGCTTTCGACGGCATCAACTCAGTTAGACCACCACACAGATCACTATTAGCCACACTCGACATTAGTAAAACCTTTGATGCCATCCCCCGCCACAACCTAACAAACAAAATCTACAACACAAACATGCACAACAACACAAAAAGGTGGCTGGCCAACTTCCTAGCAGGCAGATGTGCACACGTATCTTTTGCCGGTCAGTCATCTAAAATCAGAAACTTTCCAAACGGAGTCCCACAAGGATCCGTTCTATCGCCCGCACTCTTCAATCTGTACATGCACGATATAACTACAGTACACCCAATACGCCCCAAATAAACTTAGCCTCCTATGCAGATGACATAACACTCACATGCACACACCATGACCCAAAAAGAGCAACAGATCTCCTTCAACCCTATCTCAACACACTACATGGCTGGTGCACTACAAACAGACTTAATCTAGCCCCAGCCAAATCCACCGCAACCCTGCTCACAAGTTGGACAGGAGAACACGAATACATCCCTCAACTCACCATAAACAACACACCCCTAACACATACACACACACACAAAATCCTAGGGGTAACATATGATACTCATATGACATTCAAACAGCACACCACAAACATTAAAAAGAAACTGACACCCAGACTTAACGCCCTCAGGTCAATTGCTCACACAAAATTTGGACACAACAAAGAAACTACCACCACAGTATATAAACAATACATAAGATCAGTGATGGAATACGCAAGCCCAGCCTGGGCTTCTAACCTAGCTGAAACACATCATAAGACCTTACAGACTATTCAAAACAAAGCCCTGAAGATCATTACAGGCTGCACAGCTACTGCACCCACAGATCACCTACATCAAGAAACCAAAATCCTCAAAGTCAAAGACCATCTGGACATGAGAGGCACTCAATTCCTGGCAGCAGCCTCCACGAACCAAGACCACCCACTAAACTACATGGCAACACACCCACAGACACCAAGAAATATAAAAACAACACCCAGCACACGGTATCACACACAATTATTGTCCTCTCTCCCTCCCTGCTCACCCCGAACCAACTTCCAGAAGCACATCCATACTCATATCTCTCACCGATCCATCCACTCACTCACAGACAACACGCAGCTGCATGCACGACCTCCCGAAATCCATCCTTCCGAATCCTCCCTTCCTCGCGAGGACAGAGTCCACCTGGCCAGGCTGAGATGCGGACACCATCCAGCTCTCCTGAGCTATCAGAAGAGACTGGATGACTCCGTTGTCGACGCCTGCCCGGGATGTAACACAGCACCCCATACCATTAAACACATCATAGAAGACTGCATTTCACACAACCACTTACGCCAACAACACAATCTACACTCAATGAGAGCTCTGTGGGAAAGCCCGATCGTGGCCATGGCCTTTCTCAGGGACTCGGGGCTGTTCAGCCAGGCAGCTTAGGGAACAACAACAACTATTTTTTTATTTGTTTGCGTTTTTCTTTCAGATACAGTGTTCTCATATACTGAAGAAGAGCTGAATGAGTATTTACCCATTATCCAACATTCTAAAATTACGCCCCCCACTAGTGGGGAGGGCTATGAGTATCAGGGAAAATGAGGGGTTAAAGAGGATAGAAGACGAAAAATAAGCTGTACTGTATTTGGCTATAACCGTTTGCCGTGGGATACAGAATAAGTTGAGGGGGGGCAAGCCCCCCCCCCTCACCCCCCCCCTAGGATTTATTGAAATCCTCATCTATGTAGACAGCAGGGGGCAAAATCATAATTTTCCCTAACTGACCCTATTATTGGATAATGGGTAAATACTTGCTTCCGAAAGTCCTTGGATAATAGGTAAACACTCACTTCCGAAAGTCCTCAATATATAAATCCACTGGATATGAATGAAAATCCCATACACACACAACAAATCGAAAGACGTATGAGAGTCATCCAGCTGAAAAAACCTTACCTTATGATACCTTATGATGTGTTCGCCACTCTTCTAGTGGCACCAAGGAGCGCGACGCCCCTCGTTATGGGAGGTGATTTGGTGCAGTAGACGGTTTGAAGCGACAGCTCGCTCCCTTGCGAGGATGGGCTCGTCTGGCACTTTTTGCAGTTCGACATCTAGGGCTCTCTTGAAGTTGTCTAACAAGATGTCCCTCATGTCTCTTACTCGCCGTGGGAGTTTGTTGAAGAGACGTGGGCCTCTGTGTGATAACCAGCCCTCTCGCAGAGAGCCCATAGCACCCCTGTTATTCCTCCGGGGGATTTCGCATTCCCAACCTCTCCTATCACTGAATTTCATGACTATCGGAGTATGTAGGTTTGGTACTAAACCCTCTGCGATTTTCCACGTGTATATTATTAGGTAACGTTCTCTTCTACGTTCCAGTGAGTACAGATTCAGTGCTCTTAAACGCTCCCAATAGTGTAGATGTTTTATCGAACTTATATGCGAGGTGAAATTTCTTTGTACACTCTCTACGTCATTTATTTCACCTGCTTTGTATGGGGATGTTAATACGCTACAGTATTCAAGCCGCGTTAGCACTAGAGATTTGAAGAGCGTTATCATAGGCAATTCACCGCGTGTTTTAAAAGTACGCAGAATCCAACCCGTTAGACGTTTCGCAGCCGCCACTTTGACCTGGTTATGTACTTTGAAACCCATATTTTCAGACATTAATACCCCCAAGGTCTTTCACACTGTCTTTCCGTTCTATTATATGGTTAGATTATGTGAAGTAATTTGTAATTTCTTTAACACCATTATTATCTCCGTACCGTATTAATTGGAATTTTTCCTCATTGAATTGCATGTTGTTTTCCCTGGTCCACTGGAACACTACATTCATGTCTTCCTGCAGTCGGCCCGTGTCCTCTTGTGTGTTTACTATCTTGCTTAATTTTGTGTCATCAGCAAAAGATGACACCGTACTGTGTCTGGTGTTGGTATCTATGTCGCAAATTAGTATGAGGAACAGAAGAACAGCTAGCACTGTTCCTTGGGGCACTGAGCTTTTGACATCCGAAGGCTCAGATGTGACTTGGTTTACTGCTACTGATTGTTTTCGGTTTACGAGGAAATTGTATATCCACCGTCCGATTTTCCCAGTTATACCTTTTGCTTTTGAGAGGTACAAGGAGAAAAGGAGAGAGGCAAAACGGAAAATTAGAGAAGCGAAAAAAGATGCAAACGAAAGGTGGGGCCAAAGGCTGAGTGAGAATTTTGAAGAACGAAAGAAGATGTTCTGGAAGGAGGTAAATAAAGTAAGGAAAGGAGGACAAAAGAGGGAAGAGTCAGTGAAAGATGAAAATGGAGAATTACTAGTGGAACCAGTTGAAGTGAGGAAAAGATATGCCGAGTATTTTGAATCTTTGTTAAATACAAGAGATGGAAGAGAAGCAGTGATTGAAGCAGAGGTGGATGGAGATAGGTTACCCAGGCCACCCAGGTGGCAGGGAATGAATGAAAGGATTGAGGAAAATGAGGTGAAAGAAGCAGTGAAACAAATGAGAGCGGGAAAAGCAGGTTTGGATGGTATTGCTGTGGAGTGTATAAAGAAGGGTGGAGATGTGATAATAGATTGGTTGGTGAGACTTTTCAATGTGTGCTTTGCTGTGTCAATGGTACCAATAGACTGGAAGAGTGCATGTATTGTGCCGTTGTACAAGGGGAAGGGAGATCGGCAGGAGTGTTCAAGTTATAGAGGTATTAGTTTATTGTCAGTGGTTGGAAAGCTGTATGGCAGGGTGTTGATAGAGAGGATAATAAAGTGTACGGAAGTTGCAATAGGAGAACAGTGCGGTTTTAGGAGGGGAAGAGGGTGCGTGGATCAGATGTTTGCAGTAAGACAGTTATGCGAGAAGTATTTAGAGAAGCACAAGGAGATATTTTGGGCTTTTATGGACTTGGAAAAAGCATATGATCGTGTGGACCGTGAAGCAATGTGGAAGGTGTTAAGGATTTATGAAATAGGAGGAAATTTGTTAGAAGCAGTTAAGAGTTTTTATGAAGGGAGCAGAGCATGTGTGAGAGTAGGAAATGGTGAGTTGAGTGAATGGTTCGAGGTAAAGGTAGGTTTGCGACAGGGTTGTGTAATGTCACCATGGCTGTTTAATATGTTTATGGATGGTGTGGTGAGGGAGGTGAAAAGGAGAACTATGGGAAGAGGATTGGGTTTAGTAGGAAAGAATGGTAGAGATTGGGAGTTGAATCAGTTGCTGTTCGCTGATGACACAGCATTGGTGGCGGATTCTGATGAGAAACTGCAGCGGGTAGTCAAAGAGTTTGGTGTGGTTTGTGGAAGGAGGAAACTGAAGGTGAACATCAATAAAAGTAAAGTAATGGTGTGTAATAGGGGAGAGCATAGGGTGAATCTAGATGTGAGGCTGGATGGGGAAATATTGGAACAAGTAGAGTGTTTTAAATATCTAGGAGGAACGATAAGCAGGAGTGGAGGTATGGAAGTGGAGGTAAATCAGAGAGTGTGTGAAGGAAGGAAGGTTTTCGGAGCAATGGGAAGTATGTGGAAGACGAGAAATCTCGGAGTGAAAGTAAAAAGTGCACTGTATCAAGGAATTGTTGTGCCAACAGTGATGTATGGGGCTGAGACATGGGCTCTGAAGAAAAAGGAGAAAGAGGGCTGGATGTGATGGAGATGAGCTGCTTGAGGAGTATGTGTGGAGTTACTCGTAGAGACAGATTGAGGAATGAAGAGATACGTAGGAGAGTGGGGCAGCAAGAACATTTGTCAGCCAGAGTGGACAGAAGGGTGCTGAGCTGGTATGGTCATGTTGAACGAATGGGAGATGAAAGGCTTACAAAGAGAATATGTGAGTCAGGTACAAGGGGAGATAGAAGGGCAGGAAGACCCCCATTGAGATGGAGAGACTGTGTAAGAAAGGCTTTGGATGATAGAGGAATGACTATAGATCAGGCAGGGGAAGTGGTGGTGGACAGGAGTGAAAGGAGAATGCTTGTGAATAGTTGAGTGAACACGTGGTCATTTGGAGTAAGGGGTCGGGCGCAAGTTGGACTAGATATTAGTCCATCAGGCGCCTGGCCCGGGGAGACGATTAATATGAAGGGTGTGCCTGGAAGTGTGGTGGGAGGGCTTGTGGCTTTGGCTCCGCTGCATGTCTGCCTGCCGAGATCGGAACCTCTCCGGGTGGTCAGGGGCCGGGGGAGTGCTGGAGCGACCTTGGTAACCCTGGTCTCTGGGTCTTCTCCTGGGTAACCTGGATGTGTGAGAGTTTGTGTTTTTTATCTGTGTTTATTTTTTGTTTTATGTTGTTTTTGTGTTTTCCCTGTTCTTGCTCTGTCTTGAGTCGGCTACCCCCAAAATGGGGATTGGGCCTGAGCATATAGATAGATGGATAGATAGACCTTTTGCTTTCAGTTTGTGGGCAGTACCATGGTCACATTTATCAAATGCCTTAGCAAAATCGGTGTAAATGACATCCACGTTTTTCTTTTCTTCTAGCGCTTTAAGAATTTTGTCATAGTGTTCCAAAAGTTGTGAGAGACATGATCTTCCCGCTCTGAACCCATGTTGACCGGTGTTGTGTAGTTCATTTGTCTCCATGAATGTTGAAATTTTGCTTCGCAGGACTCTCTCGAAAACTTTAATGATGTGAGAGGTTAGAGCTACCGGGCGGTAGTTTTTTGGTAGTGCTTTACTCCCTCCTTTATGCAGTGGGGCAATTATTGCGTTTTTCAAGCTATCTGGTATGTCACCAGTGTCTAGACTCCTTCTCCACATTATAGCCAGGGATTTTGAGAGGTTTTCCTTACATTTCTTCATTAGGATCGAATTCCATGAGTCCGGGCCTGGTGCCGAGTGGGATGGCATGTTGGAAATGGCCTCTTCTATGTCTTTTGGACCGAAATCAATATCCAGCATCTGAGGGGTTTCTGTGGGGGAGGTTTCCATGAAAAATATATTTTGGTCTCTGATGACTTTTGTTTCATCAGGCTCACTGAATGCCATTTCATACTGCCTGCTTAAGAGTTCGCTCATTTCATTTTTGTCCCCTGTGAAAGAGCCGTCCCCTTTGCTCAGTGGGCCGATGTTTGATGTTGTTTTAGCCTTTTGTTTGGCGTATGAAAAGAAGTATTTGGAATTTTCCTTTATACCTGCAATAGCTTTCCTCTCCTCTTCCATATGTTGTAGTTCATATGATATTCTTAGCCTTTGTTTAATTTCCACAATTTCTCTATCTATTTCGACCTTTTGCCTATCCTGTAGAATTTGATGTGTGCGTCTTTGTGTGAGTAATTTTCTTCTTCTGTACAGCCTCCTCCTTTCCCGATCTTGTTTGCTTCTTCGTTTTGTTTGTCTTGCAGGTATATGGTGGCTACAGATTTGTGGGTACACTAGTCAGCCATCCTCACCTTCTCCAATATACCGGCATTGCATTATGGGATGTGCGCAGCTGAGCGTGACAGGTGATTGGCTAAATGGGTGTGACGTCATCCAGGGAATTCCATTGCTATTGGTTGATTATTTCACATCACCTCCAAGTCAGTAGACAATGTCTAGACATACGACTGTAGCGAATATGGTGGCCGAGCCGTTTATAGGGAGACTATTATTATCGTATTATATAAATCCCTTATTATACATTTCAGGGCAAGAATGTTGATAGCGGGCGTATCGCCTTCATTGTTTACACTACGTGTACTGGCGTCGGACCTTTGCCATCATGTTCCCGTCTATTTCGACTGCCTTTAGATACAATAATATGTTGAGGGGGGGCTTTGCCCCCCCTCAACCCCCCATGCCATATTGTCATCATCATATATATTGCCAGAAGGGGGCAAATTACCAAAAAAATCGCCGTCAAAATAGACGCGCACTTAACTACGGCGATTGACAAATGTAAACATGACGGCGGCGGCAGCGGGGGAGGCATCGGACCTTTGCAATCATGTTGCCGTTTATTTTGAATGCCATTGGATACAATAATATGTTGAGGGGGGCTTTGCCCCCTCTCACTCCCCCATGACATATTGTCATCGTCATATATATTGACAGCAGGGGGCAAATAACCGAAAAAATCGGTCAAAATTGACGCAAAGTTACAGCGGCGATCGCCCTATGTAAACATGACGACCGTACGCCCGATCACTACAGTGACTACATCCATCCCCATTTCAGCTCGTAATGACATATATATCAATGATGTACCGGGTATATGCTCTACCGGACCCATTAGGCCTAAAAAGATCGATGGGACTACTGTCGGTCCATAACCTTTTCCGGGTTCACATCACCTCCACTCTTAATACACTCCATGATCGTACTTACCTGAGGATGGTCACTGAGGACGAAGCTGTCACACTTGAACTTCTTGACCTTGTCCTTGTCGTCCGTCTTCTTGACCTCGTTGATGGCCTTCCGGATCTGGGTGTTGGCGCTGTCCTGCCGCTGGAGTTTGGCAGGCGGGGCACTGCAAAGATAGTGACTAGTGAGGTAAACTATATAGGCCTAGGCCCTATTAGCCTATATATTTTGGGTACTTATTACCGAAACTACCACTAATTATTTCTCAATATTTGAAGCCTAGCCTATTATAGAATAAAGATGTTGCAAAGATCATATTAAAATGTGTTTCAACCTCCAGAGATACATTTTATGTGCACTAGCCTATATAAAGCACTGTAAAAACAAAAAGTGCCTTCTGCGTGTCGTAAGAGGCGACTAAAGAGGTTGGGTCGGTGGGCTTGCGACCCCCACCCGGAAAAAAATATCTAAGCAAGGAAAAACGAACGAACAGCCTCGGATGTGGACGGAACCAACGTTGACGAACCACGACCGACTAAGGACATGCCTTCGGACATTCTGAGAATGGCTACGTGGAATGTTAGTGGCATGAATGATGGCACAAAAGAGAGAGAGGTTCTGGAAGTGTTAGTGAATGCCAGGCTGGATGTATGTGGAATGACAGAGACCAAATGGAAAGGTTCAGATGTGAGAGAGTGGGAGTGTGGAATGGGTGTGTGTGCTGGAGTGAGTGAAGGAACAGCGAGAGAAGGTGCATGTTTGTTTGTAAGTAGCAAATGGAAGGAATGTGTAAGAGAGTATGGGTCTGTGGGTTCAAGGATTGTGTGGGTGAGAATGAAAGTAGGAATACAAACGTGGGTGATTGTATGCGTGTATGCCCCGACAGAGGATATACTGTACTTGAAAGAAAGAAAGAGGAGTTCTGGATGAATGTGGAGGCGTGCCTGGAGAAGTTTGACAAGAACGAAAGAATATTTCTGATTGGGGATATGAATGGTAAGGTGGGTGATAGGAAAGTTGAGGGAGTGGTGGGAGGGTGGGGGGTACCATCAGAGGTGAATGGGAATGGTAGTGCACTTGTGGACGTATGTGTGGGGAGGAGGCTGTGGATAGCCAACACCTTCTTCCGACACAGAATGATCCACAGGTACACGTGGAAACGGATGTTGACGATGAAGGATAAGACAGTGGTGGAACGAAAGTCATTGATTGATTATGTATGTGTGGATGAACGAATGAAGAAATCTGTGATGGATGCTAGGGTGTATAGGGGTATTGGAGGGGGTCTGTCTGATCATTATGTAGTGGTAGCTAAGGTTAGGATACAAAAGAAGTGGGTGAGGAGAGCGGGAGGGAGGCGAGAGGAGGGTGGAATGGTGAGGAGGGTGGAGAGGTTGCAGGAGGAGGAAGTCAGGGAGGAGTACAGGAGAGCAGTGGAAAGACGACTAGGTGGGTTCGACCTGGAAGTTATGGAGGAAGTGGAGGAGATGAGCAAGGTGTTTAAGGATGAGATCTGTGCAGCATGTGAGGAGGTGTGTGGAGTGAGGAGAAGAGGGAGGGGAGTGAAAGGTACAGCATGGTGGACAGAAGAGGTAAGAATAGCTGTGGAAGAAAAGAAGAAAGCATATAGAGAGTGGTTGGGTAGTAGAGGGAATGAAGATTCCGAGAGGCAGAAACGAGCGAGGTACGTGGAGAGTAAGAGGGTGGTGAAGAGAGTAGTGAAGGAAAGTAAGAGAAGAGTAGATGAGGAATTTGGAAGGAATCTGAGTGTAAAATGGAGGGAGAGTAAGAAACTGTTCTGGAAAGAAGTCAAGAAAGTTAGGGAAGGTAGCAAGGGAAACAGTAAGGGTGTGAAAGATAAGAATGGGAGAATGCTAGCCGAGAAGCAAGAGAGAGTCGAAAGATGGAGGGAGTACTTCAGTGAGTTGCTAAATGAAAGGAATGAAGAACCAGCAAACATAGCTGGATATGGTATGGGAGGGAGAAGAAGAGAAGTAGTGGAGGAGGTGGGGATCAGGAGGTCAGAAGTGTGGGAAGCCATGAAAAGAGTGAAGTTGGGGAAAGCACCAGGAACAGATGGAGTGTGTGGGGAAATGTTGAGGTATGGTGGTGAGATAGTGATAGAATGGGTATGGAAAATGTGCAAACTAGCATGGGAGAAGGGAAGTGCACCCGATGACTGGAAGACTGGCATAATAGTCCCCCTATATAAGGGGAAAGAGGAGTGTGTGGTAACCACCGAGGAATATGTCTTCTAAGCGTAGTAGGGAAGGTATACAGTAGGGTAGTGATTGAGAGAGTGAGAGTGAGAACGGAGAAATGGATAGGCGACGAGCAGGGAGGTTTTAGGAAGGGAAGAGGATGTGTAGATCAGATTTTTACCCTGAATTGTGTTGTGGAGAAGTATCTGGAGAAGAAACAAAAGGTGTATGTTGCCTTTATGGACTTAGAGAAGGCCTATGATAGAGTGGATAGAGAAGGTTTGTGGAAAGTACTTAGAATATACGGAGTAGAGGGCAAGTTGCTGAAAGCAGTGAAGAGCATGTATGAGGGTGCAAAGGCGGCAGTACGTGTGGAGAGTGAGCAGAGCGAGTTCTTTGACCTGAATGTTGGTTTGAAACAGGGGTGTGTGATGTCCCCGTGGTTGTTTACTGTATATATGGATGGAGTTATGAAAGAAATACTATCAAGAGCAGTGGATGTTGGTGTATCGCTGAAAAGGGAGGGAATTGAGTGGAAGCTACCTATACTGCTGTTTGCGGATGATACAGTTCTGATGAGTGATAATGAATGGGAGTTGCAGGGTCTGGTAAATGAGTTTGGAACAGTGTGCGAAAAACGGAATTTGAAGGTAAATACGGGGAAGAGAAAGGTTATGGCCTTCGAAAGGGGTGAAGTCACAGAGTGTGAGGTGAAGCTGAACGGTCAGGCTATGGAGATCGTCAACTCTTTTAAGTATCTGGGCAGTGTGTTGAGTAAAGATGGGACTATGGATGAAGAGGTGCGGGAGAGGGTACAACAGGGGAAGAGGGTTGTAGGAACGCTAAAAGCAGTAACAAGAAATAGGGTGGTCAGTATGGAAGTGAAGAAGTCCTTGCATGACAGTGTGGTAATCCCGACACTGACTTACGGAAGCGAAGCATGGACGTTGGTTGAGAGACTCAGACCAAGAGTGAGAGCAGTGGAAATGAATTACTTAAGGAGTGCGTGCGGAGTTACATGGAGGGATAGACAGACTAATGAGGAAGTAAGAAGGAGGTGTGGTGTGGAGGTAGATGTGCTGGAAAGTGTGAAAAGGAACAACTTGAGATGGTTCGGCCATATGGAACGTATGGAAAGCGAGAGAATGACTAAGAGGGTGTACGAGAGCGAGGTGGAGGGACAGAGGGGGAGAGGTAGACCGAATATGAGGTGGAAGGATGGAGTGAGGAACTACATGAACGAAGGCGGTGCTGGTTGGGGGGAGGGGCGTCGACTGACTGGGGACAGAGGTGCATGGGGGCGGTTCGTTCGTGGCCACCCCTTCGGGGATCACGGCGTCAGGCAATAGATAGATAGATAGAAAAACAAAACAAAATTTCCCTATAATTCTCCCTATTGACGGCAGTGAAACTCTTATTAAGCCCCTTACTGTTAAAATAGATGCCAATTTCAATAAGTCATAGGGGGCCCGGGGGCAAAGCACCCCCTCAACCCATCCTGTACCGGTATCAAAAGGCAAAAAGAAATGTACATTTACTCTGAAAATTAGGCCTAGCCTACTTACAACTGAGTGTTTTAAGATCGTTGGATAATGGGAGAAAAAACATTTTCTGGGGATTGTAACTAGGCTAGCCTAATAATACTAATTTCAACTAGCCTAAAACCAAAAAGAAAGGGACGTGGGTATTTGCACCCGACCGTGTTAATAACACTGAACGTTATTTGCACCCGATGGTCATCTTATTTTGCTATACCGACATACAGACCCACTTATACTGCTTGAATTTCATTTTTGGGTAAGAGTATATGATCAACCAGTGACGGGCCCCATCGATGATTATTAGTGTGTTATCACTTTCATGAACGATACTTTGTTGGTGTACATGTACTTACCGTCGCAAATTCGCTATAAGTGAAATACGAGAAACTGTAAAAAATACCTCCCTGTCGATGGCCGCGCAGCAAAAGTACACAATGGCCGTCATTCGGGAGCTCTTACCCTCAATCTTTCAGTCGAACGTCACTACACCTAGCGGTCTTTTTAGGAATCATGAACCAATGCATGAACCAATCACAATGCTTCCCGTCACTCATGGAACCAATCACAGCCTTCCATCAAATTATCAACCAATCACACAGTCTTTCAGTCGTCACGTCACGCCCCTCGCCGGGCCAGGCCGGCTCAGTTTGAAGATGGAGCCCTTAGATGGAGGTCGTGGTTGTATGTGCTACGAGTTTTTCAGGTAATTTGTTGTGGTTTGGTATTTTTATTTACCGGATCAGTCTGAAGATGTTTTTTTCTTTGATATACAGTGTTGTTTAATACTCAACTTTCTCTTCATAATTGCTGAGGGGCACAGGGCCCTGGGTGGGGCTTTGGTTTCCCGGGCGTTTCCTCACCCTCCTCAGCTCCCCGCCATGGAGTGGCTTCGGTCACCCAGGGTTTATTGTGGTCGGCAGGGAGGGTTCTGTTGGGGCGTTCGGTTATGGCTTTGGCCTTGCTCGGGGCCTTGGGGCTGTTCGGCCAGGCAGCTTGGGGAACAACAACAACAACAACAACAACAACAACAACAACAACAACAACCAAGGACTGTCGCATTTTACTTTTTTCCCATTATCCATCAATCTAAAGACACGGCCCCCGATAGCGGGGAGGGCTATGAAGATCAGGGAAATTGCGGGGTAAAAGGCGTAAATAAAGGGGTAGGCCCTAATATTGGAAGAACTCTGAAAATACAATATTTAAAAGTAACAAAACCTGAAAATGGAAAAACCCGAGCCAACTTTTGACCAAACTTGGCTCGGGTTTTTCAATTTTTCAGAGTCCAAAATCACAGTAACCTCATTTTGAAAGTTGGCTCGGGTTTTTTTTGGCAAAAGTTGGCTCGGATTTAACCCACTGAGCCCCAGCTAGTTTATAATAAATGTACCACCCAGGACCAGCAGGTTTTGAATATTTTTTTCTCCAGAAAACACCAGGAATGGGTTAGGAATGAAGGAAAACCCACAAAAACCCGATCCCCTAGGTCATTAAGGGGTCCTACGGTGCGCCCGAAAGTCGGATTTACATGAGGGGAAAATCAAAGGCAAAAACACCCAAAAACATTTTTTTGCGCGCTCATGCGCACGCGGTTGGACTTTGAGAGTTTTCAACCATCGGAATGGTTGCGTGGGATACTTACACAGTTCCCATACAAATCTGAGCCCTCTAGGTGCCATAGGACCGGAGTAATTAACAGTGACGCAACGTTGTCGTCGCTGGGGTTTAGCGTTACATACATTGCCGACGACAACATGTCGTCGCTGGGGTTCAGTGGGTTAAGGGATTTAGTTGGGGTGTGGGGGCGGCAGCCCCCACCCATAATACTAGGTTAGGCTAATGTTAACCCCATAATACTAGGTTAGGTTAGGCTACTGTTAACCCCATAATACTAGGTTAGGTTATTTGGTTAGGTTAATGACAAAACTTGGCTCGGATTTCATGGATTTAGCGGGGTTGTGGGGGTGGCAGCCCCCACCCATTATACTAGGTTAGGTTAGGCGATTGTTAACCACATTTTTACAGTCTTACTGGCTTTATCCACGTTGAAAAAAAAAAAAAAAAACGAGCTAACTTTCGAAATGAGGTTAGGCCCTACTGTGATTTTGGACTCTGAAAAATTGAAAAACCCGAGCCAAGTTTGGTCAAAACTTGGCTCGGGTTTTTCCATTTTCTTGTTTTGTTACCGGTACTTTTAATTATTGCATTTTCAGAGTTCTTCCAATATTACCCCTTTATTTACGCCTTTTACCCCGCAATTTCCATGATCTTCATAGTCCTCCCCACTATCGGAGGCCGTGTCTTAAGATTGATGGATAATGGGAAAATAGTAAAATGCGACAGTCCTTGGTATTAAACAACACTGTATATCAAATAAAAAATAAAAAACAAAAAAAAATAACCTGAAAAACTCATCACTGGTTGGTGATAAACATTTACCCATTTTTTTCCTTATCTAGCATTACTGTTCTTGTTTTTTATGTATCTCCCATCATGTCACAAAAAGCTTGAAATTTTTTTAATAATTTCACCAGTTTAATTTCTCACAAATGCATACCGGTACATCTAGGACACAATTCCACTCAGCTTTGCCCATTTCTTCATATTTCTATTTTTTAACGTCTTGCAAAGTAACTAGGCTATTTTGGAATGCTTCATACTAGAATTAAGTTGTTTGTTTGCTGGTTGCATATTAATATTCCGCTCACTGCTTCACATACTGTATATTATTCTATATTTGTCAGCTTCACTTTGTTATATTGTTCGTTTTGCTATAGGCCTATTTAAGTCTGTATCAACATATTTATAAGACGACGATCGAGTGCAAATACCGTAAAGTGTTATTTACACGGTCGGGTGCAAATACCGCTCGTGGTATTTTCACGGTCGGGTGCAAATACCCACTCCGAAAAGAAAAACCATGGGAAAATTAGTGGTAGCTTCGGTAATAGGCCTAGCCTATTTTCCATATTTTGTTCTAGGCTATGCGTATGGAGGAGACAAAAGACAGGTTGCCTGTGACGAGTGTCCCCCAAAGCCCAAAAAGTGACTAGTCAAATATAGCCTAGGCCTAAGGAACATTGGGGGTTATAGGCCTAATGCCTGGAATTTAAAGCAGTCTAAGTCATAGAATGAGGGAATGATTGATTGAGGTAGAGACTTCCGGAGTTCACTTAGGCCTATTGAGTAGAAGAAAGACTGAGAAAATTTGGTCAATATTTACGAGTCGCACCACAGCTGGGATCTCATTTCTAATGGTAGTTTTGGGTTCCTATCATTCTATGCTTCATTTCTATAGGCTAGGCCTATACTTTTTATCCACGGGAAATGTTTTTTTTTTAGCATTAGGCCTAGGCCTAACCTAACCAAAAAAAAATAACCTAACCTAACCTAATAGCCCCCAAATACATTTATGTTAGGTTAGGTTTTTTGGTTAGGTTAGGCTAGGCCTAGGCCTAGGCTAATGCAAAAAAAAAAAAAAAAATAGGGCCTAGCCTAGCCTAGCCCTGCCTAGGCCTATAGGCCTAGCCTATATATATATAGGCCTAGGCTATATATATTTTCCCGTGGATAACAAGTATATAGGCCTAGCAATGAAGCATAGCCTAGAATGATAGGAACAGGGTGTCAATCCACAAAATATGAATTGTGTTATCATTATGGTTTATTATTTTGTTATCATCATTATAGCGCGATGGAGCGAGCTCTAGGGGGGTCCGGGGCCATGGTCCCCCGTGATTTTTTTGAGAATTTAGGTGTCTAAAACAGTATTTCCTGCAATCTAAAAGCAATCAAGATGGAAAATATGGAGACCAAAATTATGTCCATTTACCTTTTTTGTTTCTTAAAAAAAAAAAAGGGTTGAGGGAGTTTCTGTTATCATTATACAAAAAGTTCATTTGCGTTATCACTCAAAAAAACAGCGTCGTTTGACACCCTGCGCGAAGTTAACCGCGGCGATCACCCCATGTAAACAATAACGATCGTACGCCCGGAATCTACATCGTAACATCCATCCCTTAGGTTTTGCCGAGGGTTAAAACAAATTTTTGTCAATATTTACGAGCCGCACCGCGGCACCACAGCTGGGATCTCATTTCTAATGGTAGGCTAGTTTTGGGTTCCTATCATTTTATGCTTCATTGCTAGGTATATAATTTTTATCCACCGGAAAATATTGTTTTTTCTTGGCTTTAGGCCTAGGCCTATTTATTTATTTTTATTTGTTTGCATTAACCTAACCAGAGAACCTAACCTAACCTACCAGTAACCTAAATGTAATTGGGGGCTATTAAGTTAGGTTAGGTTAGGTTTTTTGGTTAGGTTAATGCTAAAAAAAAAAAAAAATCATAGCCTAATTTGGTGGATAAAAATGATATAGGCTAGCAATGAAGCATAAAATGATAGGAACCCAAAACGGTAGCATTCAAGGAGACTACATCAGGACTCTTCTTCTTCTTATTCTTACCTCTGACCGGGTATAAGCTATCCTAGTGTTTACTAGCCTATAGGCCTACCCCTTTGAAAGGACATTAGCCTAACCTAACAACCTTACCTAACCTATCCTAGTATTATGGGTGGGGGCTGCCGCCCCCACACCCCCACTATTAGACATCTTTGACAGATTTTTGGTGTATTTTTTTGTGAAAAGGATATTTTTTCAATTTGTCAATAACGAAAATCCTCCATGAGGACTAGGGCCTATAGGCCTATGGGTATGGAGAAAAATATGGCGAATCTGTTGGTGCCTATTTTCCCTAATAAATTGTTTCTAATAAGGCGGATGTAGTGTCCTTGAATATTATCCCCAAAACTACCATTAGAAATGAGATCCCAGCTGTGGTGCGGCTCGTAAATATTGACCCAAATTTTGATATGATCTTTTTGAGCATAGGCTAGGCTAGCCTAGATTCCATATTTATCTTCAAATATAGGCTAGGCTATCAACAAAATTTGTGGTATTAAAATAAAGGGGATGGATGTAGAGTTCGGGCGTACGGTCGTCATTGTTTACATAGGGCGATCGCCGCGGTCGCACTTATGTTCCCGTCTATTTCGACGCTATATTTTCTGCTATTTGCCCCCTGTCATTACTACATGAATACTAGGTTAGGTTAGGTTAGGTTAAAATAGACGGGAACATGATGGGAAAGGTCCGACGCCACTAGGCTACGCGTAATGTAAACAAAGATGGCGGTACGCCCGCTCACTAGGCCTACATCCTACCCAAATAAAGTTATACTCTATTATTGTATCCCATTAGGTATGATTAGGATTAGGCTAGGCCTATTGTTATTCCCAACTCCCAAGGGCCAAGGCAGTCAAAATAGCTGACCTATCGATGACTGAAAGTACCAAGGTCAAGGCCACGTCACACTGTAGCTCCATACATTATCAAGTGTTTCTCGTAAAGAAAGTGCAATCGGTGATTACCAAAGACAGAATAACCTACATAAACACTTAGAGAGTGCACACATACAAGAAACAAAGTCCGAAACAGAAGGATTGAAGTGAAAATAAGAGAAAACAAAAACAGTGACTAAGAACATGACGCCAACAATGGACGGGGATCAAAACAAATCCGACCCAGAGTGCCCCGACTGCGGAATCAAGTTCGCAGGTGAAAAAAATGCAATCCAATGCGACTACTGCCAGGATTGGCTGCACTATTTCTGCACAGAACTACCTGCCTATCAAATTCTCAACTATGCAAAAACGGCAAGGAAATTCATGTGCAAAACATGCTGCCTAACAAAGTTTGACACAAAAGGTGAGTGGGTGGCCGAGGCAGAAGCAGCCGTTCTCCAACACAAGGAACGAATAACCAATTCTGGAGCGATAAGTAAGGTAAGAAAAATCCATGTTCATCCCCAGAGCAACAAAGCTGTCACCAACACGCCAGCTGACAATACTCCAACAACCAAGGAATTAACTGGGGACACTGACCTAGGCCAAGGCCTACCCATAAGCCCAGAAGTAGCCTTAGGCAAGAGTGACGGTGACAACCCCCATACCAGTAACAAAACAAACGTGGCTATAGGCCTAGATCTAGGTCTGGGGAACACACCAGGAAATATTAGCATCACAATGCCAGATGCCCATAGCCCCCACCCCGCAACACTAGCAGACACGGCAGAGCCCCCTCAAAATGCAGCAAGACAGGTGAGGTCGGGGACCCCAACGAGCACACACCCCACATGCAACGGATGCAGCCACAATGCTCCTACATACAGTAGAACAGGTGAGGTTAGTGCTGTAAATACAAATTCATGGAGACCTAGGCCCAGAGCTGAATACAGGGGCACCGATATTAGGAGGAAAAGAATAGAAGTATGCAATTTCTACCTAAGAAATGAATGCCGATATGGAGTAGTGGGCATGGGATGCAAACAAGACCACCCAAAAATATGTGCAAAATTCATGAAGCACGGGCGGGATGAAAGAATCGGTTGCAAGCGTGGATGGAAGTGCATCGACTACCACCCATATGTATGCAGAATCTCACTCAACAAAAGGGCATGTACTATGAGAGACTGCAATCTTCCACACATCAAGGGAACCAAAATACTGACGCCCAGAAACAACGTCAACAAACCAAGGGAACACGCAACAGGACACATTCAAAGGGAATTTGCTTACACACCAACACATGAGGAAAAAATAGAAAGCCAACGCAATGCCCTCAGAAGCTGGCCAACCATCCAGCAAACTCACAAGGTCAGACCAGCAGCGGTACACACGGCTATGCCCGACCAAGGTGCTTTTTTAGAGGTAGTAATGGGACGTCTTCTGGAAGTGGAAAAACGGTCTCAAGTGATAATGGAGAGATTCCTAGCCCAAACCGAGGGGCCAGACATGAACCACAGAGGAAGGTGCAACTACCACTAACTAGTTTTTTTGTGGGCAACATCAGAGGACTTTACCCACGAAACAATCAATGTAAAGTCCCTATGTTGGAAGAAATTGCAGAGGAAGACAACTCAATTTTTCTAGCCCTCACAGAAACACACCTGAACGAAAACATTTTGGACGAAAACATTTTGCATTTTGCATTTTACAAGCAGGAAGCAGATCAAGCAGATTCCCAGAGATAGAAAAATACTAATGAAGAAAAGGACGTACTTGAGAGCCAAGAAAAGGAAGACCAGCTATGCGCACAATATCACCAAACTACAAGAAGAGCTCGATGAAGTTGAACGTAAACTCATCCAGTCACACCAAGAGCAAAGAACACGCGAAGAACTACAAGCAGTTGCAAACATACGAGTAAATAGCAAATTCTTCTATGCATACGCAAAAAGGAGACTCAGGAACACCACAACAATAGGACCACTTGCAAAACCTACGGGCGAACTTGAGAGTGACCCAACCGAAATGGCCAAGATACTCAAACAGCAGTATGAAAGTGTCTTCAGCCCGCCAAATGAAGACAAGAAAATCGAGAATGCAACGACTTTCTTTGGCAACGCTCCAGAGACACCACATCAACTCTCCTCGGTAACAGTATCAACAGAAGACATAATAGCAGCCATCGACAAGATTGGACCAAACTCTGCGGCAGGACCAGACGGCTTTCATGCCCAACTGCTAAAAAACTGCAAACATCAGCTAGCCCTGCCTCTAAAACTGCTGTGGAGCAAGTCCCTCCAAACTGGATATGTACCACAATCCCTAAAAGAAGGTAATGTCACACCAATACACAAAGGGGGTAGTAAAGGCATAGCCAAAAATTACAGACCAGTGGTGCTGACGTCACATCTTATTAAAATCATAGAAAGAACAATAAGAGCTAAGATGGTCAGCTTCCTGGAAGATAATGAGGCGTTCAACGAGGGGCAACATGGCTTTAGAAAAGGCCGCTCCTGCCTCTCACAACTACTATCACACTACGACAAAATCCTACAGGATATTCAAGACGGAGAAAATGTAGACGTCATATATCTAGATTTCGCCAAAGCTTTTGACAAGGTGGACCATGGGATCCTTCTACATAAACTCAAATCACTGGGAATAGGGGGAGACCTTGGAAGATGGCTCCACAGCTTCATCACCAACAGAAAACAAAGAGTCACGGTTCAAGGAAGCCTATCAGATGCAGGTGGGGTCATCAGCGGAGTACCACAAGGATCAGTACTGGGACCTCTCCTATTCCTCATCATGATAGGAGACATCGACAGGGACCTGGAACACTCAACAGCCACATCGTTTGCAGACGACACCAGACTCATGAAGAAAATCACCTCACAACATGATGCTCAGCTACTACAACAAGACTTGGACAAAATCCTGAAGTGGGCAGAAGAAAACAACATGGCCCTAAACGGAGACAAGTTCGAGCTTCTAAGGTACGGGAACAAGAGAGCACTACAAAACGACACCAACTACAAAAGTGGACAGCAAGAAATTACCACCAAGGACACAGTGAAGGACTTGGGAGTAAATATGAGCAGTGATGCCACTTTTTCCCAGCATATTACCAAAGCCACAACAACAGCAAAACAAATAGCAGGCTGGATCCTGAGAACCTTCCACACAAGAAATGAGAGGTGTATGCTAACACTGTGGAAGTCACTGGTCCTACCACGACTGGAGTACTGCTCCCAGCTCTGGTCTCCCCAAAAAGTAGGAGAAATAACAGAAATTGAAGCCACCCAGAGGACATTCACCAGTAAAATCCATGGGTTTCAACACTTTAACTACTGGGAGAGACTTAAGGAGCTGCAGCTGTAACAGCTCACTTCAAAGACGTAGGGAGAGATATATCATCATCTACGTCTGGAAGATTTTGGAAAAAAAGGTACCAAATCCAAACATCCAAGAGACTCAGCACCAAAGGCGAGGGAGGCTGTGCTATGTGAGGACTACGCCGGGATCAACACAAAAAATCAAATCCCTGATCCATCACAGCTTTACATACAATGGAACCAGACTGTTCAACTGTATACCAGCCCCTCTCAGGAACATGACCGGGGTGTCTCCTGACACCTTCAAGAAACACTTGGACATGTGGCTGGCCAAAATACCGGACCGGCCACCAACACCAGGATACCCCAGCACCAACTCCAACCGACTTCTGGAATGGAGAGTGGAAGAAAGGGAGCTGCCTGGTCGCAGTGGAGCCCCAGCTCAACTGTGTCACTAACGGACGGAATACAACTAAGTGTAAGAGTGTAAGTGTAACGTGATCACGACTTCGCGAGTGTGCAAGTAGTGTAAACAAGGCGGGCGATACGCCCGAATACTAGCCTACATCCTTACCCAAAATATATTGGTAGGCTAATAGGATAGGCTAGGCCTAGCCTAAAAATATATAGCCTAGGCCTGGCCTTGGGAAGGCTTGGGCCGCTGGGCGGTTGGGCCTAGGCCTAGTTCCATGGGGTCCGAAACTACAAATTGACCTTATCAGTACAGTACTGGATCTGTGATTTTGTGAACTGATAGGCCTAGCCTATGAATGAGGCATTATTATCATTATCGTGACAAGCCTAGAGGACTCAACAATGGTGCATTTCTCACCCTCGCCTATCCTACAACACTCTTAATTTTAACTTAACTTGGCCTATCCAATTCCTCTAGCCTACTCACTTATAAATGAAGCAGTAACAATTTTGGGTCCAACTTAAGCCTACCTTCACTCCGTCACCATCACCTTCCATTATACTCCACGTAATACATCACAAAACTGTCAAATACATAATAAAACTGTTCCAATTTAGAAACGCTAGAAACGCTGTTGTGGGTATTAGATAATTACTATTCTAGCGACCTAACAGAAAATACCTAAGTCCAGCCGAAAGTACCCAATGTAATTTAAATTGTCTTTTTAAATGGTTTCAAAATATACCCAAAGCTAATCAAAACTACTTAGGCCCTAATGATTTTCAAAATGTATGGCTCCAGGCCTCGTACACAGTTTGGTCGTAACTCTAACCAGGCAAAGGACGCCCTGGATCAGTTTTTAGATATTAATTATCATTACAAAAATTATGCCATCCATAGTCAGTCCAGGTATGAGGCTTCACTGATTGACCATCTCACAACCAACTCTAAAATATTCCATTCTTATATCCGGAAAAAGAAGGTGGGTAGACCCAGTATTGGCCCACTCAAGTCTTCCACAGGTAACATCATTCACGATGCAGGGGCTATGGCTGAACTATTTGTGTCTTCCTTTGCTAGTGTTTTTTCAACATCTGCTCCCACCTCCCCTGCCTCACATCAGGTAACAGATAGTATAATTCCAGATATCAATATTAATCTTAATGATGTTATATCTGTTCTCAACAAACTTGATACGTCCTCATCGATGGGTCCAGACGGTATCCACGCCCACCTACTCAAATCCTGTGTCCATACCCTTGCATATCCTCTTTTGCTGATATACCGTGCCTCATTGGTCTCTGGAACCCTCCCTTCTGCCTGGAAGAGTTCCTCAGTTGTGCCCATTTTTAAAAGGGTTCTCGCTACAATCCACTAATGTATAGACCAATCTCTCTAACTTCCATCTGTTCAAAGTCCTTGGAACGTATTATAACTAAATTTATCTATGAATATCTTGACTCTAACAATCTTCTCAATAATGACCAATTTGGATTCAGACCAGGCAGATCATCCGAGGACCAACTCCTTCTAACTTACAAGGACATCACCAAATGGATGGACCAGGGTTATAATGTTGACTTGATCCTGTTTGACTATTCCAAGGCCTTTGACGTGGTTAATCATGACATTCTGATCACCAAACTTTATAGCTTGGGAATTAGGGGTAGGGTACTGGACTGGATTAGGGACTTTCTCCATAACCGTATTATGCATGTCAAAGTAAATAATCATTTTAGTTCTTTCAGGGATGTGCTTAGCGGAGTCCCTCAAGGCTCTGTCCTTGGTCCCCTGCTTTTCCTCATATTTATCAATTATATTACTCGTAATATTAATTCGTCTACCAAAATATATGCTGATGATTTGAAACTGTATGTAAAAATCAAATATGATAACCTCTTAAATTTTCTTAATTGTATGTTTGCTTGCCAGTCTGATATAGATGTGCTTGCTAAGGTCTCTAAATCCTGGGGCCTAACGATGAACCCAGATAAATGTGTCCACCTAAGATTTTGTAGGAAAGAAATTGATTGGGATGACCTGGGTCATTCTGGCAGATACTATCTTGACAACTCCTTAATCCCTATTAGAGACTCTGCATCCGATCTAGGAATTTTAATCGATTCCTCCCTTAAGTTTCATACACACATCTCTAATATTGTCCACAAGGCTGGAGGACTCGCCCATAGTATCCTAAGGTCAACTGTCAACCGGGATGCCTCCTTTATGATGCCACTATTTATTTCCCATATTCGTCCCATATTAGAATATTCTTCCTCTCTGTGGAACCTTGGGTATTTGGGGGACCTAAGACTACTGGAGTCTGTTCAGAGACGCTGGACTAAATCTATTGGGGGTCTCGAGAATCTTGATTATGGTGAGAGATTGAGGATATTAAACCTATTTTCCATTAAGGGTAGACTTCTTAGGCATGACATAATTAAGTACTGTCAAATATTTCACGGTCTCTGCTCAATTACTCCTGAAGATGTTTTTGATCGTCCCCAATATTTTGCAACCAGGGGTCACCCATATAAAATTGCTCACTCGAGATGCCAGCTTGAAATAAGAAAAATATTTTTTAATCTTAGATATGTGTCTCTGTGGAACTCTTTGCCCACAGAATTGGTATCCCTGACTAACGTATTATCTTTCAAGGCTGCCCTTTCCGACTATCTTGCAGGAGTTTTATATGAATATTCATGATTTTGTTCTCGATGTCACACCTTCTGGCCTCCTCAACCACTTATACTTGTACCTTGTTTGTAAACGTAGCTGCTTATGATGCACTTTCCAGTCCATAGATTTCTATACTCCCTGTTTTTACTACAAATTTTAAATTATCTTTGGGCTGGCGCATCAGCAGTGTGTGGCTTCCGTGGACCCTGACCTACCACTTAGCTCTGGGGTCTGGGAAGCCCACCAGGTAAGAATACCAGGTAAGGCCCCGCGAAACTGCAACAAAACCTAATCCAAACTAGATCTACAACCTAAGCCAAACTAGCCATACAACCTAAACAAAACTTGCTCTACAACCTAAACCAAAACTGCTCTACAACCTAAGCCAAACTGCAGCCGAATCCATGCAATAGGCTATATAAGGAGATATCGGCGTTTGAATGCAAATGATTAGCGCCGCGGCGAAATTACCCCGTCTTACCCCTAGTTTTGAAGTTAGCTTAACCCCTTGAAGCTCTGACGCGTTTTAGCAGCTTATTTTGGCTATCATTAGACGATTTTATGCAGCTTAGGAAGGATCTGTGGGTATTAAAAGGGTAAATACTCTCTCAATCATCCCTTTGACTTTAATATAAAAAAAAAAAAAAAAAAATCTGTGATTGAGGGAGGCAAAAGGCATTTACTGCCTATAGCGAGTGCCTCCCCCATAGTTGAAAGAGTGACAGGGCCAAAATAAAGGGACGTTCGAGCCAAAATGCCTGGACACACGGAGTTTGAAGCAATTTAAGTCATAGGAAGAGGGAAAAACTGATTCTGGGAGAGAGTTCTAGAGCTCAGCTGTTGAGTAGAAGAAAGTTTGAGAGTAACGTTTCACTCTTGGGTTGTATAGTTGCACAGAGTAGGGGTGGGATTGAGTTGCAAGACGGGTACCACATGTTACTAATCTGAATAAAATCGTCTAATAGTAGCCAGAAAACAGAACAGAAACGCGTATTGGAGCTTGAAAGGGTTAAATATTTACTCTACATGTTGTACCCCGTATACTGCTAAAATAGGCCAGTGTTCAATTAACCCTTTCAGCGTCTGATTACGGTACGCATTTATTTTGTTTCCTGGTTATTCTTAGACGATTTTATTCAGAATAGGAAGGGTATATGGAAGTCCGAGGGTTAATGGGAATAATGTTTACCCGTGTAATTCTCACAGATCCTTCGTAAGTTGTATACAATCATGTAATTATAGCCAGAATAGACTGTCAAATTGCGTCAAAATCTTTAAAGGGTTAAAATGAAAGATGGAAGCTTGAAAAGTGTTTAATCAGGAGAAAATTGGAAGTTATGCTCACCCTAGTCCGATAATTTGAGTCTACTTTATTATGATAGTGTACCGGTATATTGTGTTACTTGTAACTACTTCAGACAGATCGATAAATAGATACACGAGAGAGAGAGAGAGAGAGAGAGTATGAGAGAGAATTAACTTTATCAGCTCTGCGTAATCAGAGCGCTATTGCCACAAAGGTCTGTCACATTAAACAGAATTTCATATATATATATCTAAGGTACGGGAACAAGAGAGCACTACAAAACGACACCAACTACAAAAGCGGACTGCAAAAAATTACCGCCAAGGACACAGTGAAGGACTTGGGAGTAAATATGAGCAGTGACGCCACTTTTTCCCAGCATATTACCAAAGCCACAACAACAGCAAAACAAATAGCAGGCTGGATCCTGAGAACCTTCCACACAAGAAATGAGAGGTGTATGCTAACATTGTGGAAGTCACTGGTCCTACCACGACTGGAGTACTGCTCCCAGCTCTGGTCTCCCCAAAAAGTAGGAGAAATAACAGAAATTGAAGCCACCCAGAGGACATTCACCAGTAAAATCCATGGGTTTCAACACTTTAACTACTGGGAGAGACTTAAGGAGCTGCAGCTGTACTCACTTCAAAGACGTAGGGAGAGATACATCATCATCTACGTCTGGAAGATTTTGGAAAAAAAGGTACCAAACCCAAACATCCAAGAGACTCAGCACCAAAGGCGAGGGAGGCTGTGCTATGTGAGGACTACGCCGGGATCAACACAAAAAATCAAATCCCTGATCCATCACAGCTTTACATACAATGGAACCAGACTGTTCAACTGTATACCAGCCCCTCTCAGGAACATAACCGGGGTGTCTCCAGACACCTTCAAGAAACACTTGGACATGTGGCTGGCCAAATACCGGACCGGCCACCAACACCAGGATACCCCAGCACCAACTCCAACCGACTTCTGGAATGGAGAGTGGAAGAAAGGGAGCTGCCTGGTCGCAGTGGAGCCCCAGCTCAACTGTGTCACTAACGGACGGAATACAACTAAGTGTAACTAAGTGTAAGTGTAAGTATATATATATATATATATATATATATATATATATATATATATATATATAATATATAATAATATATATATATATATATATTATATATATATATATATATATATATATATATATATAATATATTATATATACCGGTATATATATTTTGTTTATTACGCATCTCTTGCAGGAATGACACAATTTGGCAGATTGTAGCCTATACGATTCAAACGTAAATATTTAATCGAAGGCCTTTTTTTCTAGTTATTAAAAACGTATTCTATGGTGTATTATGATATAGGCCTAGGCTATAGAAGCAATAAAACTGTCCCGGGAAGTGTATATTAAACCAAATACAAAACTTTTAATAATGAGGTAAGAGATGTTATTTATCACTTTTCAACCCAAGACCAGCGGGGTCTGGGGGCGGCAGCCCCCAGGATGCCCAGGACGCCCAGGTTAGCTTAGGTTAGGTTAGGTTAGGTTAATGACCAGCTATGTAAATGCAGTAGTGTATTTATGTTTAGTCTGTGCTCAAAAATCCATTTTCTCTAGAAGGCCATACACTCAATTTTTACCGATTCAAACAATCCTTTATGGGCGATATAATAAAAGAACATACATAAGAAAAATGGAAATCTGCAGAAGGCCTAGTGGCCCATACGAGGCAGACCCCTTCTTCCCTACATCCCTATTTGTTATTTTACACCTTTATGCCCTACACTACATGTATTATCTCATAATACACTCTAAATTTTGTCTCCCTCACTCACATAGAAAACAAAAATACACTCATATAATAGTATAGATAGCCATAAGATCTTCGTTTTCTTTCAAGCTAGATTTCGGTGTAAGAGAAAATCGTGGGTATATAAGGGGTAACAATAATAGGCTATGGGGGAGGGTGATTTAAAAAAAAATCCCTTTAACCTGACAAGCGCGATATAGACGTAGGTGCTAGGGTAGTTATTTGTGCATTTCTAGCCCTGGATTCTGACAGAATTCGTTATATTTACAATATAAACCATTATTTGTTTTCGGTATGCTTTTATTTACATATATGATGTATATATGAACCTTCAAGAGTGCTAAAATAAGTGGGAAAAGCATTTGGGTGGTGAAAAACGAAGATATTGGCCACCCGGTCATAATCTCAGGCGAGAGAGAGAGACAGGCAGCCCTCCCCTCTCGCTGTCTGGGAGTCAACTGAGACGAGCGGGATGGTGTGTGCCGGTGTCTGGGTGTTGCATAACGATCTTTTATGCAACCCACTTGTGCTACATTATCGCGGGAGAGAAAAATAACCGATAAATGATGATAATAAGAGGAAAATAGGTGATAATTGAGGAGGAGGGAGGGGGGAATAAGGTGGGAAGGAGGGAGGGGGTGGGTGAGATTTACATGGATGAGTACTGGAGGGGAATTATCTCACCTAGAGACAAATTCCTTTGTTTTGATAGGCCCTTTTTTTTTATGGAAGGCTTTTTTTATGGTCCTGCTTCCGTGAGGCCTATCGCGTTCCCTATAGGAAGCCTTCCGTGAGGCCTATCGCGCTTGCCGGGTTAATTATTGTATTTTTTGTTATGTATTCCGACTCTTTGCGATAACTGTGGTTAATATTATTGTAATTATTTTATTTATTTGGTGAAATTTAATAGTATTAAAGTTGCTATAAATTAATTACATAAATGTGATAAGTTCGGGGTCGATTTAAATCCTTCGTGAGTTAACCAGGTGAGTTAACCTTCACTTGTTTGGCGCATTAGTGAAGTGAGGACGTTGGAACTGAAACTCCTACAGAATTTAGCAAGTTGTTTAGTTTGGTGATATCATTCATCGCACGAGATTTATCTGAAGATTTATTATCACAAAATGACACAAAATAGCGGGATGGAGAACGTGAGACTTCTCTTTGTTGATGAAATAGAGGAGATTTTGGAGATGGCACCCGACCTGGGAAGCAGGTTCACCGTTGTTGACTTGGATGATATCAATTATTACCATCTACAGAGGGAACACGGTTTCTTGTTGATCGAGCCGGTTTTGGGTGATGAAAATCATGCAAACCGTGCTTTACCGCGACGTGAATGATTCATATTTTTACTTTGATAGCCAACCGTCAGAAACGCCTCCAGATGTAACTGAATACTTGACGGCAAAATGTCCTTCAGGGCAATTAATAAATAATGTTGTTCCCTTGCAGTCTTACTCCTACTCCACCTGCACATATCATTGTCTTAACATTGCAAAATATATTTGTGACCACCCAAATATTACTGCAGTAGACCTATCAATTAGATATCCCAGTGATATCACTGCAGACAACGAATTATTCGTCTTCTTCAACACCGTTTTCCTCCTCACTACATTTCCCAACAACATTAAGCTGATTGACTACCGTTATCGGGATACTTTTCCGGATTTTCTGGCTTTGTCGTCCTGTCACGAGCCAACTGTTTCCAGGACGGCGAAAAAGGTCCGGGAAACAAAGGTAAAACGGCTCCATAACTGAAAATGATGATATACCGTGCATATCCTAGGTGTTAGGTATTATTGATGTCGTCAGTATAGCTCTGGCTGTAGTTCAGAAGCACCCACCAAAGGTCTTTCCTGTGAAAGTCGCATATCTACAGGCTACGATTGATGACTCTTTTTCATTTTATTCTGGCTATCATTAATATATTTTATTCAGTTTAGGAAGGAACTCGAGGAATCAAAGGGGTACAAACTATCTCAATAAACCCGTTGATTCCACAGATCCTCCTTAAGCTAAAAAGAATTGTCTAGTGGTAGCCAAAATAAAAGAAAGAAACTCGTCAAGGTGTACCGAAAGGGTTAACGTTACCTGGTGCATGTCTTGAGGGTTATGATTATTTTGTTTAATTATTATTGAGGATTTGGATTATGCCATTATCGAGCCATATAATTTAGGTTATAGTTTTCCCCCCTAGACAAAGAAAAACGCCTCCCCAGACCTCTATCAAACTTAAAACAAATGACGGGTTTTGATAATATAGTCTGGCTATTATTAGACGACTTTGTTAAGATTAGGAAGGGTATTATGGAAGTCATAGGGTAAATATAGATAGTATTTACCCTTTGTGATGCCCACAGATCCTTCCAAAGTTATAGAAAATCGTCAAATGATAGCTAGAATAAACTGTCAACAAATTTCTTAATACTGATGGGGGAAATAATCAGTGAAGAGAACACCAGCCTGTGACAATGGGAATAAGGTATATGGATGGAAAGTACTAGAGAATACGAAAACAAAGAAAACGGTGATGATAAACAAAGGGAAAGAAAAGGAGACTGTATATAAGATGGAGGATAGAAAGAAGAATAAGGGAGAGAGGAAGAAGAAGATTGTGAAGGAGAGAGGAAGACCAAGGAGAAGAGAGGAATTAAAGGATAAAGGAGAAAGAGAGAGAAAGAGGAAAGAAGGAAAGAGGCATGAAGGGAACACGAGTAAATAAATTAATATGAGAGAGAGAGAAAAAAAGAGGAAGGAGAAGGAAAGAGTAAAGTTAAGAGAAGGATGGGGAGGGGGGCTGTACGTAGGAAAGGAGAAAGAGTTAATCGATAAAGAATGGGGAGGAGAGAGAAGAAAAGGGTAAACAAGAAAGAAGGGAGGGGAAGGAAACACGTAGGAAAGGAAAGAGTAAATATATAAAGTAGAAGAGAGAGAGAGAGGTAAATAGATTAGGAATAGGGAAGGAGAAAGACGAAAGGAATAAACAGGAAACCAGGAAATGAGGGAAGGAAAGAATAAATAAATAAAGAAGGGGAGAAGGGACCAGCTGTGTGTGTGTGACCGATGTGTGTTGGATTGCATCTGTTTTTATGTGTGTATAGGGCCTAAGCGTGTATTTTGTATTTTAATTGTGGGTGTGTGTTACATATTTATGCATGTGTGTGTATTTTTGTGTGTGTGTGTGTGTGTGTATGCATGAGTGTGCTATGTTTGTGTATATTGTGTGGCATTGCATTTGCTTGTGTACGTATACCGGTATATTGTGATACGTGGGTTGTGTGTGCATGTACGTGTGATATTTTGTGTGACATGAGAAATAAGACACAAACTTAACAATCGACAATAATAAGCCTGTTGTGGGTGAGGGTAGGGTGGGGATTGGGTGGTCATATGTATAAAAGGGGAGCGGTCTTGAGCAGCAACACGCTAAATGCAATAATTAGAAAGATAATATTGCATATATTATAGTCATAAAGAAAACGATGTGCAAGAGGCAGACAGCACAGAAAAAGAGTTATTCTCTAGTTGAGGGGGGTGAGGGTGATTCTATAACTTATCCACAGGTTGTTATGTATTACAATTCATTGCATAATTGATCATGGTTCTGTCATGTTCACTCTAGTCTTGACATTGCCATTGTCTTTAACCTTTGAAGACTATGATGCATGTTGACAGTATTCTGGTTAGCATCAGATTTTATACAGTTTAGGAAGGATCTGTGGGGATTATAAGGGTAAAGACAATCTCAATTAACCCTCTGACTTCCATATACCCTTCCTAATGAATATAATTAAAATGCCCCAGAACGAGAAGCCCACCACAGAAGCCACGAGCGAACACCACACAGAAACACCCGAAAGAAAGGCCCACAGAACGAAAGGACCAGGTAACCGAGCCAACCAGTTCAGACAGGCCGAAGCCCGAAGCCCGCAGGGCTAAGCAGCTCCAAACCACACCTGCCTACCCCTTCTAATCACTGACCTTTCCCACACCTCGCGTATACACTACCCCTCATGTCCTACACCTCTACCTACATGATGACGAAAATAAATACACGTTAAAGTTAATACACCCATGCCCTGTCCCTAAATTAGGATGTCAATATCAACATACCCTAAAAAATACCTTGTGTTGCCAGAATAAGTTTCTGAAGACCAATCCCCCCATAAATCTATGTATGTTCCTCCCAGGTTAAAACACCCATGCCCTATCCCTAGGTTGAGCAAATGCCAACCAGTTCAGACAGCCATAAATCTATGTATTCAATCCTTAGGTTAGTTATCTTTATCCACCATTGTGTTCATCTCTTCCATGTACTTTTCCACCATTGTTATACGTCTTCCAATCACCTCCTTCGTATCCACAGTACACACTACTCTATTTTGCTTCGTGTCCTACACCTCTTACCCGCCAGACTCTACCTACATGATGAACATGAGTACACATTCATTTAAAACACCCATGCCCTGTCCCGAGGTTGAGCCAATGCCAACCAGTTCAGACAGCCATAAATCTATGTATGTTCTTCCATCCGAGAAGTAATATGTTCACTCCTTTAAAGTACCTTGTCTTGCCAGACTAAGTTTCTGAAGACCAACCGCCCCCATAAATCTATGTATGTTCTTCCATCCGAGAAGTAGTATGTTAAAACCCCATGTCCTAATTGATAAGAAACTAAGATACCCACGGGTACACCCGTGTATATAGAACCATTGTTCCTGTAAGACCTAGACAGCAATGACTGAAGATGTTAGCCACCATGCTGTAACTTTAATTCTTACCCCAACCAGAGATTGTATATACAACCCTCTGTTACCATTGTCTCGACGCATTTTTTCACCACGAAACAATACCGAAGTTAACCCTACGAACTGTCGCTTTTCTTTGGTGTATATATCATAGAAAACGCAGCTCCCAGGAACAACTAGATCAGCAAGAAATAGTGTCAGATTAACAGTATCCATAACCATCGTATGACGAGCAATAATACACCATGTTTTTCCCTACTTTTATCCACAGTCAAGCACACACCTACAGTTAACCTCCTTTTCCCCACAGCCCCACAGTCCACATGATTCTATCTTTTCCAGACTCATATACCACCCCGTATTTGCTCATACCCCGGTAGCATTTGGCTAACATACTTTCACTGTCATTAACCCCCAAACTCCAATATCAACTGTAGTCTAATGCCACCCCTACGCCCGGAGACCTTAGGGTCAAACTTCCACGTAGCCCCCTGAACCCTCTCCCTCTCATTAACCTCCCACGCTCCTCGACTCCTTTCCGACCTAGCCTCTCCATCATACCTCCTGAAGATCCTTGAATTTTCCGTTGCTAACGTTCTCAAACCTTTTATATAATTATACTCCTATCCAGCCTACCTTCCCTTAGTAGGACGGAACAACATTATAACTTTACCAACCCTCTGCATGCCATCTATTCCCTCACAACCCATTCACAACCCTGTACCCAATAATCGTCAGTGCGAGGCTAGCCGCCTCGCCAGTGACTAACTTCTATTGCCATACTTACAGATAAATGTGGCAGAGTTAGCAACCCAGTCTCCACCACATCCAGCAAACCATGCAATTAACAACCCTACCGATTAAACCAGCTAGTCAAGGCACCTTCGGTTTTGGTATTACGAACACCCACATCTGTCTCATAAACAGAGGGTTATTACAAACACTTGTGATATGGCAAGCCCCTAGCCACAGCCGCCGGACGACCATCACGGAGAGAGGGTGCGCATCTACCCCTTTTTACCCACCCACCCGAGGAGGGAGACCCCCACCCCTGCGGAGGTATACCTGACCCCTGTTTTGACTTCCAGGTCATTGCCAGGTAGCACAGGAATTCTTCCTATCAATGAACTAACCATGCATGACTAACCCCTTTACTAACCTCTATTAACCCACAATAACCCATTCACCTTTCTTGCATACTCGGATAATCAAATTAGCACCTCAGCTATACCATAGAAGGAAAGCTGAGCAAAATAGAGAGACACGGTCCTATCACAGCTGTCCCAGTCCTCCTCGCAAAGTAGATCCAGTCTCCCTGCCCTCAATACTTCCAGTATAGCCAAAATAGTACCTCTTACTAAGGCTCAGTTATATCACATTATGAAGGCTCCCTATAGCCATGTGCCACAACAGTAATCACCACCTTACCTAGTCCCCGTATCTATTGAGAGCTCAAATAATTCCATAAGACTCGAGATCCCTATGGCCTACAGGGTCCAAAACCGAGCCTATAAACCCAGCTCCAGCCCCCAGTAAAATCAGTTGAAAGATAGACACCAACCAGTGGCTAGCCCCCTTAAGTTGACCTCTAGCTCTGCCCTTGTGTTGTTCCTGAGATTTGAGTTCCAGAGCCGGCAGACTCCGTGGCAGATTTGAGATAGAAGCATCTGTCCACGTACAAGAAATCTACGTGCACCTTATAACCTTCACACACCAGTGGGTATATAAGCGTGTAGCAGCAACGATCGCCAAGAGATCCGTCTTGAGAACTTCCTACATATGGACCCCCTGGACGGCTGCGGAACCAGTCGTTAGCCCCCAACATCACGGACGCAAGATAACCAGGACCAGACCAACCAAATACTACCCAAGATTCACTTTATTAGTACTACCGTGTTACAGTACTAATTAGAGACTCACTTATTAATCTTTCTATGAAGTGGCTATATCTTTGCCCCAGTATAATTCATATATAACCATTCTATTGGGAAGCGTATCAGTGTTCATTAATTAACAGGCGACATTAACTCTCGTAATTACCCCTATTCAGATATTATTACATAAAAGTAAAACCCTAGTGATATCTAACGTTCGCCCACTGATTTGTGTTCTACGTATTTCTGCTATAAGAATATAAAACTTAGATCAGTACCCCCCTGAGGTTACTAGAATTCCCGTACTCTAAAAATACGCGTGTCTAATTCTAGTCTGTGAGTTACTATTTGTGCACCAGAACTGCCAGTAAGAAATCTAATTAGTGAAATTGAATCTATAAGTAACATTGATGTCTTCCAGTATATAAACTTGCGAACCAAGCCAGTGATCAGAAGAGTATACCTGAACATTGGAAGTGGGAGACTAGGCTCCATCCAGATCCACTAATGCTAGTTGTTAATTTCTATCATTTGTCTTGTACGAGTATTCATACCTTCTTATGCTTCCTATTAATCCTCTTCAATAAACGTGATCGTGTGTCTTGTTACCGTGTGTTTATTTTGTGTTCTCTATTCCTCATACCTTGTATTGTGCATGCAGCCTTATATACCCAGTCAGTTAGAACTCACATCACCCAAGTTAATCCTGTAGAAAAACAGAGCATAACATTGGCGCAGCGGTGGTTCTTGATTCGGATAAAATGTTGCATTACATTGCAAGTTTGGAACAGCCAGAACACGATAACATCATAGCGCAACGCTCTCACATTCCCATCCCACATTATGATGGAGAAACTTATGAGATCGAAACGTTCATGGACATAGTGAAACCCGTACTTGACCTAGTTTATACCACGGACGCAGAAAAAATAGCCGTGACATTAACGCACCTGGGAAAAGCCGTTTCCCTGGTTGCCTATCAAGTGCACCCTGCTCTCACATGGGACGAATTTCGCCGAATAGTGATAGAAGCCATTAAGCCTTCGTTGGGCGTTTTCGTGGCCCACACCCGTATCCAAGACACTAAATTCGAAGGCGATCTAGATGCCACAGTGAATAAGATCGCCCAACACATAAAAGTTTCTTTCCCCACATTGACCAGAATCCAACAAGAACAGCAGATTCTGGTCAACCTTGTGTCATATTGCCCTCAGCAGTAAAAGATCATTTCCGTGTGCACGATTTCGTCGGATATCAAAAAGATCTCATCACGATCCGACGTATTTTGGCCGTGCGCACAGAAGCACCCACCCAAATCGCTGTAATCAAGAAGTTTCCGACGCACCTGCAGCAACCCGACCACCAAAACTCCAAGAATGCCTACCCATCCTCATCCTTCCACAACAGACCCACCTACCCTTCCGGCAAGCCCCAACCCAGTAGGCCCCGGTTCCAACCTACCCAGCCACACAGAATCTTCAACCGGAACAGAACCTACAACACCTACCAAAGTAAAAACCCTACATTAGTAATTATCAACCCCAATGATTTCGCTGCCTGTAATGCTCAGTGTGCCCTCCATCAAATTCGTGACTCTGCCAAACCTCGCCCCTTTACTCCTCGCATTTCTGTAAATGAAGAGGAGTTGGGACAAGAGGAAGAGATGGAGGAAATGCACACCGGAGAAATAGCCCCTATCATGACCTCAGATGATACCGAGGAAACCCTGGAGGAGGTAGATACCGACTCCCAGGATTTTTAAAGTACCCCCCGCCCAAGATGGCCTCGGCGGGGGACGCCATAACTGACCGCACTGCCCCCATTTATTACATGGCCAAAATCAAGGACATTCCTGTCCGCTTGTTAATCGACACGGGAGCTGCCAAGTCATGTTTGTTCAAGTCTTACTATGATCAACACCACCGACTATTTGGCCCCTTGTTAACCACCAAAGCAGAACTAATCTCAGCTGCTGATACCTACTTAAATCTCCTAGGAGACACTTTGCCCCTATCAGTAACTACTCCTGCCCCCCATGCTCGTTGTTATCACACGTTCACAGTATTTTCCTCCCACTGTAAACATTACGATGGTTTCCTTGGACTTGACCTCCTTCAAAACTCCAGGCCCAGGTCGACTGCGGCCAGAGGCTGATCTCATTCAAAAAAAAATTCCAACCCAAAGCCTCTGACAAACCCATCACGCAGAAACCATTCACAAGAAGAAAAACACACCTTCCCCCTCAACAAACCCTGAGTCAGGGTTACCAAGTTGCAGCTAGCACTAAGGTGACTCCTAAACCCTCCCCTTGCCTTCAGTTCCCTCAAAATCTCACCCCATTCAGTGAAAAAATGCCTCAACAAACGAAAGAACACAAGTCCAAGCAACTCCATCTCGGTAATCCCCTCCATTCTCGTAATTCTGTCCCGGATAAATCCTCCCATGTTTTCAAGACAGACTCTGATATATGTAACCATAATTCTATCAAATGTTTATGTACACATGTTTCCAGGGAAAATGCCGACCAACGTACCCAACAATGTTTTCCCCATGCCCCCAGAAATTTTCAGCTATCCCACAACCCACAAAATTCCCCTTGCGACACTTTTTCCTCAGTTGCTCCCTTCCACCCCCACACAATTCACACCCCTAGAAAAATTCACAACCCCACACTTGACTCGCCCTCTCATGACAAACAAATTCACCAGTCCCACATCACTCTAACCAGACCTTGACTGCCACCAAGAAAATTCCCACGTTCATCATGCTAACAAACCCAAATCAATACCCCAGTCCCCCACCAATACCCCATGTTCTACACCTCACTCTTCCCTCACCAACCCACCGCAATCCCACCAACAAATCCCGTTTTCTAACTCACTCACTTCTCACCAACCTGACCCGCCCGCACGCGCCGTTAATCCCCCCCTCACGCGTGCCGACCGAGGGACACAACCATGTTCCCACCATGCCCCCACAAACGTCCAGCTATTCCCCAACCACCCCAATTCCCCTTGTGACAGTCTTCCGTCAGTAGCTCCCTTCCACCCCCACACAATCCACACCCCTAAAAAACTTCACAACCCCACCCTTGACTCGCCCTCTCATGACAAACAAACTCACCAGTCCCATATAACCTCCAATCAGACCGTGACTGCCACCGACAAAATTCCCCAAATTCGTCCTGTTAACAACCACCAATCAATACATCAGTCCTCCACCAACAACCCATGTTCTACACCTAACCCTTCCCCCACCGACCCTCCACAGTCCCTCCAACAAATCACGTTTTCTAAATCCCTCACACCGCGCCCCACTGATCCTCCCACACGCGCCGTTAATCCCCCCCACGCGTGACCCCCACCAAAGTGACCTTGCCCCCCTTATAAATACCAAGCACCAGCTCGCCAGTTACTCCCCCACCATCCTTAACCCAGCTGTAGTTCAGATAAATGCCAAATTCCCCCCCGCCATCA
>CM064504.1:1965553-2126675 GCA_032716605.1 Paralithodes platypus
CTTTCGTTTAACACCCTGAATCTGTATTTCTGGTTTTTTCTTTATTTGTAGGAGGTATAATTAAGTCTATCATTATCTATTGCCTGACGCCGTGATCCCCGAAGGGGTGGCCACGAACGAACCGCCCCCATGCACCTCTGTCCCCAGTCAGTCGACGCCCCTCCCCCAACACAGCACCGCCTTCGTGCATGCTAGTTACTTCAATCCATCCTTCCACCTCATATTCGGTCTCTACCTCTCCCCCTCTGTCCCTCCACCCTCGCTCTCGTACACCCTCTTAGTAATTCTCTCGCTTTCCATCCGTTCCATATTGGCGAAACATCTCAAGTTGTTCCTTTTTACACTTTCCAGCAAATCTACCACCACACCACACCTCCTTCTTACTTCCAATTTAGTCTGTCTATCCCTACTCCCCCCCCTGTAAACTCCGCCACACACTCCTTAAGTAATTCAGTTCCACTGCTCTCACTCTTGGTCTGAGTCTCTCAACCAACGTCCCTGCTTCGCTTCCGTAAGTCCGTGTCGGGATTACCAAACTGTCATGCAGGGACTTCTTCACTTCCATAATGACCACCCTATTTCTTGTTACTGCCTTTAGCGTTCCTACAACCCTCTTCCCCTGTTGTACCCTCTACCACACCTCGTAATCAATAGTCAATCTTTACTCAAACACACTGCCCAGATACTTAAAAGAGTTGACAATCTCTATAGCCTGACCGTTCAGCTTCACCTAACACTCTGTGATTTCACCCCTTTCGAAGACCATAATCTTGCTCTTCCACGTATTTACCTTCAAATTCCGTTTTTCGCACAATGTTCCAAACTCATTTACCAGACACTGCAACTCACATTCATTATCACTCATCAGAACTGGATCATCCGCAAAAACAGCAGTTATAGGTAGCTTCCACTCAATTCCCTCCCTTTTCAGCGATCCACCAACATCCACTGATCTTGATAGTATTTCTTTCATAAATCAAAAATCCCTATATACAGTAAACAACCCACGGGGACATCACCACACCCCCTGTTTCAAAACAAACATTCAGGTCAAAGAACTCGCTCTGCTCACTCTCCAAAAGTACTGCCGACTTTGCAAACTCATACATGCTCTTCACTGCTTTCAGCAACTTGCCCTCTACTCCGTATATTTCTAAGGCGTACTTTCCACAAAACCTTCTCTATCCACTCTGTCATAGATTTCTCCAAGTCCATTAAAGGCAACATCAAACCTTTTGTTTCTTCTAAGATTACTTATCCACAACACAATTCAGGGTAAAAATCTGATCTACACATCCTCTTCCCTTCCTAAAACCTCCCTGCTCGTCGCCTATCCATTTCTCCGTTCTCACTCTCACTCTCTTCAATCACTACCCTGCTGTAGACCTTCCCGACTACGCTTAGAAGGACAGTATTCCGCGGTGGTTACCACACACTCCTCTTTCCCCTTTGCCATTATATAGGGGGAACTATTATGCCAGTCTTCCAGTCATCGGGTGCACTCCCCTTATCCCATGATAGTGTGCACATTTTCCATACCCATGCTATCACTATATAACAAAATACCTCAAACATTTTCCCCACACACTCCCTCTGTTCCTGGTGGCTTTCCCCAACTTCACTCTTTTCATGGCTTCCCACACTTCTGACCTCCTGATACCCACCTCCCGGCATCCACTACTTCTCTTCTTCTCCCTCCCATACCATATCCCGATATGTTTGCTGGCTATTCATTCCTTTCATTTAGCAACTCACCTGAAGTACTCCCTCACATCTTTCGAATCTCTCTTGTCTTCTAGGATAGCATTCTCCCATTATTATCTTTCACACAACTTACTGTTTCCCTTGCTACCTTTTCCCTTTAAACTTTCTTGCCTTCTTACCACAACAGTAATGTACTCTCCCTCCATTTTACAGTCAGATTCCTTCCAAATTCCTCATCTATACTCTTCTCTTACTTTCCTTCACTACTCTCTTCACCACCCTCTTACTCTCCACGTTACCTCGCTCGTTTCTGTCTCTCGGAATCTTCATTCCCTCTACTAACCAACCCACTCTCTATATGCTTTCTTCTTTTCTTCCCACGCCTATTCTTACCTCTTCTGTCCACCCGCTGTACCTTTCCACTCCCCTCCCTCTTTCTACTCACTCCACACACCTCCTCACATGCTGCACAGATCTCATCCTTAAACACCTTGCTCATCTCCTCCACTTCCTCAATAAATTCCAGGTAGAAACACACCTAGTCGTCTTTACACGGATCTCCTGTTAATCCTCCCTGACTTCCTCCTCATGAAACCTCTCCACCCTCCTCACCATTCCACACTCCTCTCGCCTCCCTCCGCCTCTCCTCACCAACTTATTTTGTTTCCTAACCTTAGCTACCACTTACATAATGATCAGACAGACACCCTCCAATACCCCTATACAACCTAGCATCCATCACAGATTTCTTCATCCGTTCATCCACACACACATAATCATTATACATGTTGATATTTGTTACACCACTGTTTTTTATCCTTCATCGTCAACATCCGTTTTCCACGTGTACCTGTGGATCATTCTGTGTCGGAAGAAGGTGTTGGCATATCCACAGCCTCCTCCCCCCCCTTACGTCCACAAGTCCTCTCCCATTCCCATTCACCTCTGATGCTACCCCCCACCCTCCCACCACTCCTTCCCAACTTTCCTATCAACCACCTTACCATTCATATCACCAATAAGAAATCTTCTTAGTTCTTGTCAAACTTCTCCAGGCACGACTCCACATTCATCCAGAAATCCTCTTTCTTTCTTGAAGTATATCCTCTGTCGGGGGCATTCAATCACCCACGTTTGTATTCATACTTTCATTCTCACCCACACAATCCTTGAACCCACAGACCCATACTCCAGGGTTGTTTATTTTTTTTTATTTTTTTTTTAAAATCAAAAAAATCCAAAAATCATGATTTATTTTATTTATTTGTTTTTTTTTGATTTATTGATTTTTTTTTTTTTGTAAAATCCACCCGCCCTATTGAGTAGTAATCAAGTAGAGGAATTATAACAATTCTGTTTCATCCATGCCCTCAGCCCAGCTCATGATCGGTTTGTCCTAGTCATGTTTACAATGTCTGACCACATGCTGCGTCTGGCGGTTGCCAGAATCTTTTTATCTTGATTCACAGATCAAAAAATAAAAAAAAAATAAAAAAAATCATTTTGTGATTTTTCTTTGGTAAAAAAATCATTGATTTAATCAAGTGATTAAATCAAATTGATGTAAATCAATACTCAACTCTGCCCATACTATCTTACACATTCCTTCCATTTGCTACCTTCAACCAAACATGAACCTTCTGCGCTGTTGCCTCACTCACTCCAGCACACACACCCATTCCACACTCCCACTCTACTCACATCTGAACCTTTCAATTTGGTCTCTGTCATTCCACATACATCCAGCTGGCATTTCACTAACACTTCCAGAACCTCTCTCTCTTGTGTGCCATCAGTCATGCCACTAACATGCCACGTAGCCATTCTCAGAATGTCCGAAGGCATGTCGCTGACTAGATGTCGACCATATTCAATTAATCCCATAAGGTTAGTTATTTGAAAATTTGCGATTTGGAAATTCTGCGGGCTTGCAATGTCGTACCCATATTCTCGCAAACTTCGAGGAGTAGTACTGTATCTTATCTATGCCGAGGGATCACCTCCATCACGGCAACTGACGACTTGCGAGATTCGGGCTATAAGGAAAGTTGAGAGCCGTAAACATCAATATTTAACGGAAATGCAATAATACTGTAATGTAGGTTTCTGATGGGTAGAAGGAATGATGATTTTTTAAAAAGGAATATTAATGTACTACTGTACACGGTATTTTAGCGGGTAAATGCTAAATATCGATGGGTAACTGTTTCAAGTCATTATAGCCCGGTAAAATCGCAAGCTGTCAATTTCCTGTTGATGCTCTAGCTGTTTTGGGGCGGGTTACTAGCCCAACCACAAACTATAAGAAAAATACATACTGTATACAGATATGAACTAAAATATATATACAAAAATACAAAAACAAAAACAATAAAAATTATAAACAATAATCAAAATAAACAATCAAGCACTCTTAAGCTCAATTCATAAATAGCACAATATACTGTACTCCAAATAGTCGGATTGGCTAATGTCAGGGAATACAGTAGGAAATTACTTTGAGTAATGACCACGCGGCACCATCGAGTGAAGCAGATGAACTTTTTTCTCCTGGTTGACAGGGATGATGTAGAATTTGTTGTTGTGGTGGCCGATGTTGGTTGGGTTCAACATGAAAGTGGTAGTCCTCGTGGATGTGGGGCGCGGGGGGGGGCGGGGGGAAAATCCATACATTAAAAACTTCAGTCTTTGAGGAAGCATTTTCCTTTAATATTGGCCATTTAATCTGTTAACTGTCATTGTGAGTTTGTGACCTGACCGTAAATGACCCTCCTTAACTTAATCTAATGACATGGACTTGACCAGACCTATTGTACACAGGGAGATAGTATGGGTGGAGTGGCCATCAGCTTCACAAGTGGATCCCCCTCCACCGTCTTGTTTCTCCCTCGTACACGTAGAAGTCTGGTCAGGGTCTGGTGTTAATCTCTCCCCTTGGGTCTGTCCACAATTTTCTTGGGGGATGGATGTAGTAGAGTTCGGGCGTACGGTCGTACTTGTTTACATAGGGTGATCGCCGGCAGGCGCACTTACGTTCCCGGCTCTATTCGATGCTATATTTTCTCGTATTGGCCCCCTGTTCGTTACTACATGAATACGGGTGAGGTTAGTTAGGTTAGGGTAAAATCGACGGGAACATGATGGGGAACGGACAAACGCCACTACGCGTAATGTACAACAAAAGATGGCGGTACGCCCCCTACTACATATACCCATTTTTTTGGTCAATTTATGAGGAGGAAAGTTTATCCACATTGCCTACTAATTTTGGTTACTTTTCGTATTGGAAGCGACAACTAGACTGAAGGTACAACTGTTAAGTTACGTTACCTGATCTTCAGAGAAAAAAATAACATACAACTTCACATAAATAATTCGGACGAAGAGGGGAAAAATATGGCGGCAGTGGGATCAAAGAACAGAATAGGTAAAGGGTTACTTTTGGACCGACAGTGATTTAAGCAACTATATCCTGATGTGGCGGCGTCTACGCCGTGGGGCCACCTCCCGAGGCTGCCAAACGAGGATGGCTGCCGACCCTACACGGCCGAAGACAAAATCAACGACCAGTGGAGGAAAACCGGATGGCGGCCGCGGGGGAGCAGTTTCGGGAGCCAAACATCACAACCATCCATGCCCCCTACATGGGGGCACGAGTCCTTGGAGCGGCTTCGGGTAGCGCCACGCGGAATGCAAATCTCTCACACCACACACACACATCACACAGTTTTGCCTACACCGAGAAATGACCTCTCCGGCTGTCAGTTCTAGAAGACTTCGCTAGCCGGAGACATTGAGCGACAACAAGGACCCACGTTACACATTGACATATGTCCAACTTGCTCAAAACCCATCACTTCGAGTCGCCATACTAAGGGTGCAGTTCTCTGCAATTCATGCGGGAACTAGACCACACTTCACCTACACAACACTTGCCTCCAAGAAAACATTACACCAAACACCTGGAACTGTTCCTCATGCCCCTCCCTCTCCCAGTCAACTCCCTCACCTAAAAACCGTCCACCTCTCCTCCCCAACCCACCTAACCTTCCCATCTCATCCATCCCCCCCCCTAAAACCCGTCCACATCTCCTCCCTAACTCACCTAACCTTCCCATACCATACCCATCTCCAACTCAACACACCACACCCCATCATAAATCCATTCCAACCCCCATCTCCTGATCCCCAAATCACCACCCCCAACCCACCCATACCCCCCCCAGGCCCTCCCTCACCACCCCCCCCCCCCCCCTCCCCCCCACCCCATCCTCGGGGAGCAGCACCCCACAAACATCGTGCACATAACACTAAAATTCTTAAAATGAACATAGATGGCATACACAAGCAAAGCAACACGAACTATAACACTTCATCAAAACACACAACATTACCACATTGCCCATCTTACAAGAAACAAAACTCCGAACAACACAAAAAACACCCACATTTTATAATTTCACCCACCATCAGACAAGACCGGGCTGTCGGCGGGGGCGGTGCGACGCATCACCCTGGTACATAAAGAAATATCATACATAGTAAACAGTGTACAAACCAAATACCTCCTCACCCCAAATGATAACACAACAGAAATACAGTCAATTAAAATACGCACTGGAAACAACTCCAACATAACCATCATAAACACATACATCCCTCCCCAAACATCCCCTACAGTAGCCAAATGAATACAGACCACACTTACAACACATCACAAAAACACACCCCAACATCCCCACAAATCATCCTGATGGTGGTGGAATTCAACGCCAAGACGTCGGCCTGGTTTGTCGACAACCTGACACAGACAGAGGGCTGGTACTACAAAACCAAACCGATAACCTAATCATCCTTAACGACATCCATCAACATACCCATATTACTCACCAAGCCCTCTATAACCCATCATCTCCAGGACATCACCTTTTGCTACCCAGAACTCGCCCCCACAACATCATGGAGGGTGGTCAGAACCTTAGGCTCTGACCACCTCCCGATCAATATCACCACCAAAAGCAGACGCTCTCAACCAGCTAGCCACAAACACACATACAATAATTATACAAAGAGCTAATTGGGAAGCCATTCACAAAGGAGACCAGAACAACACTGCACAACTCTAAACAGATACACCCATCACTAACATCAACAATGCTGTAAACATAATCAAGATAAAACTATCCAAAACGCTGACAAGAAACACATTCCAAGAGGTAACAGAAAAAGACACAACCCCAACTTCACACCAGAAATTCAAAACCTCATCAGACAATGCGACATACTGAAACACTCACCAGCACCCCACACACAAGGACATCACACAACAAATTCAAGCACTCAAAACCCAAACTAACAACAAAGTACAAGAACAACAAAAACTAAATTGGAATCAATTACTACACACAGTTGATCACAAACCAACCCCCAAAAAAATATACCAAACACCTAAAACAGCATCACACTTGTCCAACAGCAACACAACCAAAATCACATGCTGCAATCCCAACAACAGACTCTACTCCTTCATGTTCATGAAACAACAAGTAAAACACTATCATCAATCACTTCTCAAATGTCAGCCACCTAAAACCTCACAAAGACGACCGACGTGTCATCCGACGTAAGAGACAAATTCCCCACCGACCAGGACTATACACCCTTCACCAATTCACCAGCCCCAGCATATCATCAACAATCTCAAGCACTCAACCGCCTGTGGCCAAGACAACATAAGAAACATTACACCTCAGACACCTGGGACCAAAAGGCATTACAAGAACTCGCCTAACATTATCAAACTACAGCTATGTGTGTAAATCTGTGGTCCAGGCATTTTTGGCTGAACGTCCCTTGATTGGGCCCTGTCACGCTTTCAACTAGGGGGGGCACTCGCTATAGGCCAGAGTTTATGCCTTTTGGCCTCCCTCAATCACATAGGAAAAAAAAAAAAAAAAAAAAAAATCACACAACACAATACCAGACATTTGGAAGCCCCATGGTATCATCATCACATTCCCCAAACCAAACAAAAGACCCCAACTACCATACTCGCACTGCCCCATAACACTCCTTTGCTCCCCCTCCAAAGTCCTGGAACGCATAGTATTACAAATAATTACACCTGACCTACCACTAGCTCCCACACAACCTGGCTTGAGGCAACTGCACTCCAACAAACACTCTTATAACAGACCTGACACAAAGAGCTTTCGACGGCATCAAGCAGTTAGACCACCACACAGACTAGCTATTAGCCACACTCGACATTAGTAAAACCTTTGATGCCATACCCCGCCACAACCTAACAAACAAAATCTACAACACAAACATGCACAAACAACACAAAAAGGTGGCTGGCCAACTTCCTAGCAGGCAGCATGTGCACACGTTATATTTTGAACGGTCAGTCATCTAAAATCAGAAACTTTCCAAACGGAGTCCCACAAGGATCCGTTCTATCGCCCGCACTCTTCGATCTGTACATGGCCACGATATAACTACATTAACCCAATACGCCCCAAATAAACTTAGCATCCTGTGCAGATGACATAACACTCACATGCACACACCATGACACAAAAAGAGCAACAAGATCTCCTTCAAAACCCTATCTCAACACACTACCTGGACTGGTGCACTACAAACAGACTTAATCCTCGCCCCCGCCAAATCAACCGCAACCCTGCCTCACAAGTGGGACAGTGAGAACACGAATACATCCCTCAACTCACCATAAACAACACAACCCTAACACATACACACACACACACAATCCTAGGAGTAACATATGATACTCATATGACATTCAAACAGCACACCAACAACATTAAAAAGAAACTGACACCCAGACTTCACGCCATCAGGTCAATTGCTCACACAAAATTTGGAACCAACAAAGGAAACAAAGAAATACCACCACAGTATATAAACAATACATAAGATCAGTGATGGAATACGCAAGTCCAGCCTGGGCTTCTAACCTAGATGGAAACACATCATAAGACCTTACAGACTATTCAAAACAAAGCCCTGAAGATCATTAAAGGCTGCACACAGACTACTGCACCCACAGATCACCTGACATCAAGAAACCAAAATCCTCAAAGTTCAAAGACCATCTGGACATGAGAGGCACTCAATGCCTGGCAGCAGCCTCCAAGAACCAAGACCACCCACTAAAAACTACATGGCAACACACCCACAGACACCAAGAAATATATAAAAAAAACACCCAGCACACGGTTATCACACACAATTATTGTCCTCTCTCCCTCCCTGCCAGCCACGAACAAACTTCCAGAAAGCACATCCATACTCATATCTCTCACCGATCCATCCACTCACTCACAGAACAACACAGCAGCTGCCCTGCACGACCTCCCGAAATCCATCCTTAGAATCCTCCCTTCCTCGCGAGGACAGAGTCCACCTGGCCAGGCTGAGATGCGGACACCATCCAGACTCTCCTGAGCTATCAGAAGAGACTGGATGACTCCGGTGTCCGACGATGCCCGCGGATGTAACACAGCACACCATACCATTAAACACATCATAGAAGACTGCATTTCACACAAACAACTTACGCCAACAAACACAATCTACACTTCAATGAGAGCTCTGTGGGAAAGCCCGATCGTGGCCATGGCCTTTCGTGCCGGGACCTCGGGGCTGTTCAGCCAGGCAGCGTAGGGAACCCAACAACTATTGTTTTATTGTTCGTTTTCTTTCAGATACAGTGTTCTCATATAATGAAGAAGAGCTGAATGAGTATTTACCCATTATCACATTCTAAAATTACGCCCCCATAGTGGGGAGGCTATGAGTATCAGGGGGAAATGAGGGGTTAAAGAGGATAGAAGACGACAAATAGCTGTACTGTATTTGGCTATAAACGTTTGCCGTGGGGATACAGATAAGTTGAGGGGGGCAAGCCCCCCCCCATCACCCCCCCCTAAGGTATTAGGATTTATTGAAATCCTCATCTATGGGTAAAACAGCAGGGCCCGGGGGGCAAAATCATAATTTTCCCTAACTGACCCTATTATTGTAATAATGGGTTAATACATTTGCTTCCGAAAGTCCTGATGGATAATAGGTAAACACTCACTTCCGAAAGTCCTCATATATATAAATCCACTGGATAGGAATGAAAATCCCATACACACCAACAACATCGAAAGACGTATGAGAGGTAATCCAGCTGAAAAAACCTTACCTTATGATACCTTATGATGTGTTCGCCACTCTTCTAGTGGCACCAAGTGAGCGCGACGCCCCTAGTTATGGGAGGTGATTTGGTGCAGTGCAGTGAACGGTTTGGAAGCGACCAGCTCGCTCCCTTGCGAGGATATTACCTCGTCTTGGCACTTTTTGCAGTTCAGACATCTAGGGCTCGCTCTTGAAGTTGTCTAACAAGATGTGTCCCTCATGTCTCTTACTCGCCTGTGGGAGTTTGGTTGAAGAGACGTGGGCCTCTGTGTGTGATAACCAGCTCCCTCTCGCAGAGAGACCATAGCACCCCTGTTTATTCCTCCGGTGGGATTTCGCATTCCCAACCCTCTCTATCACTGAATTTCAGGACTATCGGCAGTATGTAGTTTGGTACTAAAACCCTCTGACGATTATTTCCACGTGTATATCTATTAGGTAACATTCTCTTCCTAACGTTTCCAGTGAGTAACAGATGTCAGTGCTCTTAAAACCGCTCCCAATAGGTGGTAGATGTTTTAATCGAACTTATATGCGAGGTGAAATGTTCTTTGTACACCTCTCTACGTCATTTATTTCACCTGCTTTGTATGGGGATGTGTTAATACGTAACAGTATTCAAGCGCCCCGTTAGCACTAGAGATTTGAAGGAGCGTTATCATCGGGCAATTCACCGCGTTGTTTTACAAAAGTACGCAGCAATCCAACCCGTTAGAAGTTTTTCCGCAGCCGCCACTTTGACCTGGTTATGTTAACTTTGAAACCCATAATTTTCAGACATTAATATCCCCCAAGGTCTTTCACACCCTGGCTTTCCGTTCGTTATATATGGTTAGATTATGTGAAGTAATTTTGTATTTCTTTAACACCATTATTATCTCCGTACCGTATTAACTTGGAATTTTTCCTCATTGAAGTTGCATGTTGTTTCCCCTGGTCCACTGCTGGAACACTACATTCATGTCCTTCCTGCAGTCGGCCCCGTGTCCTCTTGTGTGTTTACTATCTTGCTTAATTTTGGTGTCATCAGCAAAGAATGACACGTAATGTGTCTGGTGTTGGTATCTATTGTCGCCCCCCAAATTAGTATGAGGAACAGAAAGAACAGCTAGCACTGTTCCTTGGGGCACTGAGCTTTGACATCCGAAGGCTGTCAGATGTGACTTGGTGTTACTGCTACTGATTGTGTTTTCGGTTTTTACGGAGGAAATTGTATCATCCACCGTCCGATTTTCACCAGTTATACCTTTTGACTATTTTTGAAGAGGTACCAGGAGAAAAGGAGAGAGGCAAAACGCGGGAAATTAGAGAAGCGAAAAAAGGATGCAAACGAAGGTTGGGGACCAAAGGCCCTGCGTGAGAATTTTGAAGAACGAAAGAAGATGTTCTGGAAAGGAAGGAGGTAACTAAAGTAAGGAAAGGAGGACAAAAGAGGGAAGAGTCAGTGCAAGATGAAATGGAGAATTACTAGTGGAACCAGTTGAAGCTGAGGAAACACCTATGCCGAGTATTTTGAACTCTTTGTTAATACAAGAGATGGAAGAGAAGCATGATTGAAGCAGGAGGTGGATTGGAGATAGGTTACCCAAGGCCACCCAGGTGGCAGGGAATGAAATGAAAGGATTGAGGAAAATGAGGTGAAAGAAGCAGGGTGAAACAAAATGAGAGACGGGAAGCAAAAGCAAGGTTTGGATGGTATTGCTGGTGGAGTGTATAAAGAAGGGTGGAGATGTGATAATAGATTGGTTGGTGAGACTTTTCAATGTGTGCTTTGGCTGTGTCAATGGTACCAATAGACTGGAAGAGTGCATGTATTGTGCCGTTTGTACAGGGGGGAAGGGAGATCGGCCGGATTGTTCCAAGTTATAGAGGTATTAGTTTTATATTGTCAGTTGGTTGGAAAGCTGTATGGCAGGGTGTTGATAGAGAGGATAATAAAGTGTACGGAACGTTTGCAATAGGAGAAGAACAGTGCGGTTTTAGGAGGGGAAGAGGCGTGCGTTGGATCAGATGTTTGCAGTAAGACAGTTATGCGAGAAGTAGAAGTGAGAAGTATTAGAGAAGCACAAGGAGATATTTTGGGCTTGTTATGGAACTTGGAAAAAGCATATGATCGTGTGGACCCCGTGAAGCCAATGTGGAAGGTGTTAAGGATTTATGAAATAGGAGGAAATTTGTTAGAAGCAGTTAAGAGTTTTTATGAAGGGAGCAGAGCATGTGGGAGAGTAGGAAATGGTGAGTTGAGTGAAATGGTTCGAGGTAAAGGTTAGGTTTGCGACAGGTTGTGTAATGTCATACCATGGCTGTTTAATATGTTTTATGGATGGTGTGGTGAGGGAGGTGAAAAGGATAGAACTATGGGAAGATTATTGGGTTTAGCTAGGGAAGAATGGTAGAGATTGGGAGTTGAATCAGTTTGCTGTTCGCTGTATGACACAGCATTGGTGGCGAGGATTATGTATTGAGAAACTGCAGCGGGTAGATCAAAGAGTTTGGTTGTGGTTTGTGGAAGGCGGAGGCAAACTGAAGGTGAACATCAATAAAAGTAAAGTAATGGGTGTGTAATAGGGAGAGGGAGAGCATAGGGTGAATCTCGGTGTGAGGCTGGATTGGGGAAAATTGTGAACAAGAGTAGAAGTGTTTTAAAATATGCTAGGAGAGAACGATAAGCAGGAGTGGAGGTATGGAAGTGGAGGTAAATCAGAGGAGTGTGTGAAGGAAGGGAAGGTTTTCTGGAGCAATGGGAAGGGGAAGTACTGTGGAAGACGAGAAATCTCGGAGTGAAAGTAAAAAGTGCACTGTCTCAAAGGAATTGTTGTGCCAACAGTGGTGTATGGGGCTGAGACATGGGCCTCTGGAAGAAAAAGGAGAAAAGAGGCTGGATGTGATGGAGATGAGCTGCTTGAGGAGTATTTGTGGAGTTACTCGTAGAGACAGATTCGAGGAATGAAGAGATACGTAGGAGAGTGGGGCAGCAAGAACATATATGTCGGCCAGAGTGGACAGAAGGGTGCTGAGCTTGTATGGTCATGTTGAACGAATGGGAGAGATGAAAGGCTTACAAAGAGAATATGTTGAAGTCAGGTACAAGGGGAGATAGAAGGGCCAGGAAGACCCCCATTGTAGATGGAGAGACTGGGTAGGAAAGGCTTTGGATTGATAGAGGAATGACCATAGAATCAAGGCAGGGGGAAGTGGTGGTGGACAGGAGTTGAAAGGAGAATGCTTGTGAATAGTGTGAGTGAACCCGACTGGTCATTTGGAGTAAGGGGTCGGGCCCGCAAGTTGGACCTAGATATTAGTCCATCAGGCCGCCTGGCCCGGTAGACCGATTACTATGGAAGGTTGTGCCTGGTAAGTGTGGTGGGGGGGGGCTTTGTGGCTTTGTGCTCCGCTGCATGTCTGCCCTGCCGAGATCGGAACCCTCTCCGGGTGGTCAGGGGCCGGGGGGAGTGCTGGAGAAACCTTGGTAACCCTGGTCTCTGGGTCTTCTCCTGGGTAACCCCTGGATGTGTGAGAGTTTGTGTTTTTTATCTGTGTTTTATTTTTTTGGTTTTTATGTTTATTTGTGTTTTCCCTGTTCTTGCTCTGTCTTGAGTCGGCTACCCCCAAAATGGGGATTGGGCCTGAGCATATCGGAGTAGATCTAGATAGACTAACTTTTGGCTTTCAGTTTGTGGGCAGTACCCATGGTCACATTTAATCAAATGCCCCTTAGCAAAATCGGTGTAAATGACATCCACGATTTTATCTTTTCTTCTAGCGCTTTAGAGAATTTTTTGTCATAGTGTTTCCAAAATGTTGTGAGAGACCATGATCTTCCCGCTCTGAACCATGTGACGCGGTGTTGTGTAGTTCATTTGTCATCCATGAATGGTTGAAATTTTTTGCTTCGCAGTACCTGCTCCCTCTCTCGAAAACTTAATGATGTGAGATGTTAGAGCTACCGCGGCGAGTAGTTTTTTGGTAGTGCTTTACTCCAATGCCTTTATGCAGTGGGGCAATTATTGCGTTTTTCAAGCTATATCTGGTAGTTTTGTCACCAGGGTCTAGACTCCTTCTTCCACATTATAGCCAGGGAATTCTTGAGAGGTTGGTTTCCTTACATTTCTAATTAGGATCCAAAATTCCATGAGTACGGGCCTGGTGCCGAGTGGGATGTCATGTTGGAAGTGGCCTCTTGCTATGTCTTTTTGGACCGAAATCAATATCCAGCATCTTGAGGGTTTCTGTGGGGGAGGTTTCCCATGAAAAATATATTTTGGTCTCTGATGGACTTTTGTTTCATCAGGGCTCACTGAAATGCCATTTCATACGGCCTGCTTAAGAGTTTCCTCATTTTCATTTTTGTCCCCTGTGAAAGAGCCGTCCCCTTTTGCTCAGTGGGGCCGATGTTTGATGGTGTTTTAGCCTTTTGTTTGGCGTAATGAAAAGAAGTAATTTGGAATGTTCCTAGTTATAACCTGCAATAGCTTTCGCTCTCCTCTTCCATATGTTGGTAGTTCATATGATATTCTTACCTTTGTTTAATTTCCACAATTCGCTATCTATTTCGACCTTTTGCCTACCCTGTTGATTTTGATGTGTGCGTCTTTGTGTGAGTAACTTTCTCCTTCTGTACAGCCTCCTCCTTCTCCCGATCTTGTTTGCTTCCTTCGTTTTGTTTGTCTTGCAGGGTATATGGTGGCCTACAGAGTTGTGGGGTACACTAGTCAGCCATCCTCACCTTCTCCAATATACCGGCATTGCATTATGTGATGTGCGTCAGCTGAGCGTGACATGGGGATTGGCTGAAATGGGTGTGGACGTCATCCCAGGGACATTCCATTGCTATTAGGTTGATTTATTTCACATCACCTCCAAGTCAGTAGACAATGTCTAGACATACGAGCTGTAGCGCATATGGTGGCAGAGCCGTTTATAGAGGAGAGACTATTATTATCGTATTTATAAACCCCTGATTATACATTTCAGGGCAAGAATGTTGGATAGCGTCGTATCGCCTTTCATTGTATTACACTACTTGTACTGGCGTTGTCGGACTCTATTGCCATCATGTTCCCGTCGAATTTCGACTGGCCTATTAGATTACAATAATATGGTTGAGGGGGGGGCTTTGCCCCCCCCTCAACCCCCCATGCCATATTGTTCATCATCATATATAATTGCCAGGAAGGGGGGCAAATTACCAAAAAAAAAAATCGCACGTCAAAGATAGACGCGCCACTTAACTACGGCGATTGAAAAGGTAAACATGACGGCGGCGGGCCAAGCGGGGGATGCATCGGGACCTTTGCAATCAATGTTGCCGGTTATTTTGAAATGCCACATTGGATACAATAATATGTTTAGAGGGGGGGCTTTGGGCCCCACTCTCATTATCCAGCCACCAATTTGACATATTTTCCACTCGTCATATCATAATTGACAGCAGGGGGCAAATAACCGAAAAAAAAAATCGGTCAAAATTGACGCAAAGTTACAACGCGGCGACGCCCTAAGTGTAAACATGACTACCGTTATTTTAACGCCCGCACAAATCCCTACAGTGACTACATCCATCCCCCCATTTCAGCTCGTTAATGACATATTATCAATGAATGTACCGGGTATATGCTTACGGGACCCATTAGGCCTAAAAAGATCGATGGGACTACTGTCCGGTCCATAACCTTTTCCGGGTTAACATCACCTCCCACTCTTAATCCCACTCCATGATATAACTTACCTGCGGAGGATGGGTCACTGAGGACGAAGCTGTCACACTTTGAACTGTTGACCTTGTCCTTGTCGTCCGTCTTCTTGACCTCGTTGATGGCCTTCAGGATCTGGGTGTGTTGGCGCTGTCCTGCCGCTTGGAGTTTGGCAGGCGGGGCAGCTGCAAAGATAGTGCACTAGTGAGGGGTAAACTAATATAGGCCGACTAGGCCCTATTAGCCTATATTATGTTTGGGTAACTTATTACCGAAACTACCACTAATTATTCTCAATATTTGTAAGCCTAGCCTATTATCGAACTAAAGAATGTTTGCCAAAGATCATTATTACAATGTGTTTCAACCTCCAGAGATACATTTTAATGTGCACTATCCTATTATAAAGCACTGTAAAAACAAAAAGTAAAGTGCCTTCCTGCGTGTCGTAAGAGGCGACTAAAGAGGTTGGGGGGGGTTCGGTGGGCTTGCGACCCCCACCCGGAGAAAAATATCTTAGCAAGGAAACGAAACGAACGAACAGCCTCGGAGTTGTTGACCGGTAACCAACGTTTGACGAACCACGCACCGACTAAGGGACATGCCTTCGGACATTCTGAGAAGGGCTACGTGGGAAATTGTTAGTGGGCATGAATGATGGCACAAAAAGAGAGAGAGGTTCTGGAAGTGTTAGTGAATGCCAGCTGGATGTATGTTGGAATGGAACAGAGACCAAATGGAAAGGTTCAGATGTGAGAGAGTGGGAGGATGTGGAATGTGACTGTGTGTGCTGGAGTGAGTGAGGAAACAGGGAGAGAAGGTGCATGTTTGTTTGTAAGTAGCAAATGGAAGGAATGTTGTAAGAGAGTATGGGTCTGTGGGTTCAAGGATTGTGTGGTGAGAATGGAAAGTAGGAATTACAAACGTTGGTTGTGATTGTATGCGTGTATGCCCCGACAGAGGATATACTGGTACTTGAAAGAAAGAAAGAGGAGTTCTGGATGAATGTGGCGGCGTTTGCCTGGAGAAGTTGAGAGTTTGACAATGAACGGAACGAATATTTCTGATTGGGGACTATGAATGGTAAGGTGAGGTGATAGGAAAGTTGAGGGAGTGGTGGGAGGGTGGGGGGGTTACCATCAGAGGTGAATGGGAATGGTATGTGCACTTGTGGACGTATGTGTGGGGAGGAGGCTGTGGATAGCCAACACCTTCTTCGACACAGAATGACTCCACAGGTACCCGTGGAAACGGATGTTGACGATGTAAGGATAAGGACAGTGGTGGGAAACGTAAAGTTCATTGATTGATTTTATGGTAATGTGTGGATGAAGCGAATGAAGAAAATCTGTGACTGGATGCTAGGGTGTATAGGGGTATTGGAGGGGGTCTGTCTGCAATCATTCATGTAGTGGTTAGCTAAGGTTAGGATAGTTGTTTTTGTTTAAAAGCAAGTGGGTGAGGAGAAGCGGGGAGGGAGTGCGAGAGGAGGGTGGAATGGTGAGGAGGGTGGAGAGGTTGCAGGAGGAGGAAGTTCCGGGAGGAGTACAGGAGAGCACTGGAAAAGACGACTAGGTGGGTTCGACCTGGAAAGTTATGGAGGAAGTGGAGGAGATGAAGCAAAGGTGTTTAAGGATGAGATCTGTGCAGCATGTGAGGAGGTGATGTGGAGTGAGGAGAAGAGGGAAGGGGAGTGAAAGGTACAGCATGGTGGAACAGAAGAGGGTAAGAAATAGCTGTGGAAGGAAAAGAAGAAAGCATATAGAGAGTGGTTGTGGTAGTAGAGGGAATGAAGATTCCCGAGAGGCACGAAACGAGCGAGGTACGTGGAGAGTAAGAGGGTGGTGAAACGAGAGTAGTGAAGGAAAGTAAGAGAAGAGTGAAGAGTAGATGAGGAATTTTGGAAGGAATCTGAGTGTAAAATGGAGGGAGAGTAAGAAACTGTTCTGGAAAGAAAGTCAAGATTAAAAAAAAGTTAGGGAAGGTATGCAAGGGTAAACAGTAAGGGTGTGAAAGATAAGTAATGGGAGAATGCTAGCCCGATAGAAGCAAGAGGGAGAGTCGAAAGATGGAGGGGAGTACTTCAGTGAGTTGCTAAATGAAAGGAATGAAGAGCCAGCAAACATAGCTGGATGATGGTATGGGAGTGAGAAGAAGAGAAGTAGTGGAGGAGGAGGTGGGGATCAGGAGGGTCAGAAGTGTGGGGAAGCCATGAAAAGAGGTGAAGTTGGGGAAAAGCCTGCACACAGGAACAGAGGAGTGTGTGGGGGAATGTTGAAGGTATGGTGGTGAGATAGTGATAGAATGGGTATGGAAAATGTGCAAACTAGCAGTGGGAGAAGGGAGATTCTGCAACCCGATGACTGGAAGACTGGCATGAATAGTCCCCCTATATAAGGGCAAAGGGGGGGAAAGAGGAGTGTGTGAAAGCGGCGGAGGGGTGGAACCACCGAGGATTGAATATGTCTTCTAAGCGTAGTAGGGAAGGTATACAGTAGGGTAGTGATTGAAGAGAAGTGAGAGTGAGAACGGAGAAATGGATAGGCCGACGAGCAGGGAGGTTTTAGGAAGGGAAGAGGATGTGTAGATCAGATTTTTACCCTGGAATTGTTGTTGTGGAGAAGTATCTGGAAGAAGAAACAAAAGGTGTATGTTGCCTTTATGGACTTGGAGCGAAGGCCTATTGATAGAGCGGATAGAGAGGTTTGTGGAAGAGTACTTAGAAATATACGGAGAGTAGAGGGCAAGTTGCTGAAAGCCGTGAAGTGAGAGCATGTATGAGGGTGCCAAAAGGCGGCAGTACGTTGTGGAGGAGAGAGAGGTGAGCAGGAGCGAGGTTTTACTTTGACCTGAATGTTGGTTTGAAACAGGGGTGTGTGATGTCCCCGTGGTTGTTTACTGTATACAGTTATAGGATGGAGTTATGGAAAGAAATACTATCAGAAGCAGTGTGGGGTTGGTGTATCGCTGAAAAGGGAGGGAAATTGAGTGGAAGTACTACAGTATACTGCTGTTTGGCGGATGATACAGTTGCTGATGAGTTGATACTGAATGGCGTTCGCAGGGTCTGGTAAATGAGTTTGGAACAGTGTGCAGGAAAAACGGAAGTTTGGAAGGTAAATACGGGGAAGAGCAAGGTTATGGTCTTCGAAAGGGGTGAAGTCACAGAGTGTGAGGTGATGTGAAAGCTGAACGGTCAGGAACATATGGAGATCGTCAACTCTTTTAAGTATCTGGGCAGTGTGTTGAGTAAAGATGGGACTAATGGATGAAGAGGTGCGGGGAGAGGGTACAACAGGGGAAGAGGGTTGGAGGAACGACTAAAAAGCAGGAACAAGACAATAGGGTGGTCAGTATGGAAGTGAAGAGAAGTCCTTGCATGACAGTGTGGTTAATCCCGACACTGACTTACGGAAGGCGAAGCCTATGGACGTTGGTTGAGAGACTCAGACCAACGAGTGAGAGCAGTGGAAATGAATTACTCTAAGGATGTGCGTGACGGAGTTACATGGAGGGATGAGACAGAATAATGAGGCAGTAAGAAGGTAGGTGTTGTGTGGGTAGGTAGATGTGCTGGAAAGTGTGAAAAGGAACAACTTGAGAGTGGTTCGGCCATATTGGTGACGTATGGAAAAGCGAGGAGAATGACTATATAAGAGGTGTACGATAGCGAGGTGGAGGGACAGAGGGGGAGAAGGTCATAGGACCGAATATGAGGTGGAAGGATGGAGTGAGGGAAATACATGATACTGATAGGCGGTGATGCGGTTGGGGGGAGGGGCGTCGACTGACTGTGGACAGAGGTGCATGGGGGGAGGGTCGTTCGTGGCCACCCACTTCGGGATCACGGCGTCAGGCAATAGATAGATAAGATAGAAAAACAAAACAAAATTTCCCTATAATTCTCCCTATTGACGGGCAGTGGAAACTCTTATTAAGCCCCTTACTGTTAAAATAGGATGCCAATTTCAATAAGTCATCGGGGGCCCGGGGCAAAGCACCCCCTCAACCCATCCTGTAACCGGTATCAAAGGCAAAAAGAAATGTACATTTACTCCTGAAAATTAGGCCTAGCCTACTTACCCCTGAGTGTTTTTAAATCGTTGGATAATGGGTTATTTTTTTTTTTTTTTCTCCCTAGGAGAAAGAAAATTTTCTGGGGATTGTAACTAGGCTAGCCTAATAAATTACTAATTTCTCAACTAGCCTAAAACCCAAAAGAAAGGGACGTGGGTATTTGCACCCGACCGTGTTAATAAACACTGAACGTTATTTGCACCCGTTATGTTCCATTCCTTATTTTGCTATACCGACTACAAAAACAGTACAGAACCCACTTATACTGCTTGAATTTCATTTTTGGGTAAGAGTATCATGAAACCAGTGACGTTCCCCATCGATGATTATTAGTGTGTTATCACTTTCATGAACGATACTTTGTTGGCTGTACATGTACTTACCGTCGCACAAAAAAAAAAAAAAAAGAAAAAAAAAAAATTCGCTATAAGTGAAGCCATACGAGAAACTGTTAAAAAATACTCGCCTGTCGATGGCACGCCGCCGCAGCAAAAGTTCACACATGGCCGTCATTCGGGAGCTCTTACCCTCAATCTTTCAGTCGAACGTCACTACACCTAGCGGTCTTTTTAGGAATTCATGAACCAATGCAATGAACCAATCACAATGCTTCCCGGCACTCATGGAACCAATCACAGCCTTCCACTTCAAATTATCAACCAATCACACAGTCTTTCAGTGTGTCGTGCACGTCGACAGCCCCTCGAGAGGGACAGGCCGGCTCAGTTTGAAAGATTGGAGCCCTTAGATGGAGGTCGTTGGTTGTATGTGCTACGAGTTTTTTCACGGTTATATTTGTTGTGGTTTGGTATTTTTATTTTTACCGGATCAGTCTGAAGATGTTTTTTTCTTGATATACAGTGTTGTTTAATACTCATCCACTTTCTCTTCATAATTGCTGAGGGCACAGGGCCCTGGGTGGGGCTTTGGTTTCCCGGGCGTTTCCTCACCTCCTCAGCTCCCCGCCATGGAGTGGCTTCGGTCACCCAGGGTTTATTTTGGTCGGCAGGGGGTTCTGTTGGGGGGCGTTCGTTATGGCCTTGGCCTTGCTCGGGGCCTTGGGCTGTCGGCCAGGCAGCTGGGGGAACAACAACAACAAAACAACAACACAACAACAACAACAACAACAACCAAGGACTGGCGCACTTTACTTTTTTCCCATTATCCATCAATCTAAAGAACACGGCCCCGATAGCGGGGAGGGCTATGAAGATCAGGGAAATTGCGAAAAGGCGTAAATAAAGGGTAGGCCCTAATATTGGAAGAACTCTGAAATACAATATTTAAAAGTAAAAAAACCTGAAAATGGGAAAAAACCCGAGCCAACTTTTGACCAAACTTGGCTCGGGTTTTCAATTTTTCAGAGTCCAAAATCACAGTAACCTCATTTGAAAGTTGGCTCGGGTTTTTTTTTGGCAAAAGTTGGCTCGGATTTAACCCACTGAGCCCAGCTAGTTTATAATAAATGTTACCACCCAGGACCAGCAGGTTTAATATTTTTTTCTCCAGAAAACACCAGGAATGGGTTAGGAATGAAGAAAACCCACAAAAACCCGATCCCCTAGGTCATTAAGGGGTCCTACGGTGCGCCCGAAAGTCGGATTACATGAGGGAAAATCGAAGGCAAAAACACCCAAAAACATTTTTTTTGCGCGCTCACGCGCACACGGTTGGACTTTGAGAGTTTTCAACCATCGGCATGGTTGCGTGGGATACTTACACAGTTCCCATACAAATCTGAGCCCTCTAGGTGACATAGGACCGGAGTACCGGTAATTAACAGTGACGCAACGTTGTCATCGCTGGGGTTTAGCGTTACAAACATTGCCGACGACAAACATGTCTCGCTGGGGTTCAGTGGGTTAAGGATTTAGTTGGGGTGTGGGGCGGCAGCCCCACCCCAATACTAGGTTAGGCTACTGTTAACCCCATAATACTAGGTTAGGTTAGGCTACTGTATACCCATAATACTAGGTTATGTTATTTGGTTAGTTAATGTGACAAAACTTGGCTCGGATTTCATGGATTTAGCGGGGTTGTGGGGGTGGCAGCCCCCACCCATTATACTAGGTTAGGTTAGGCGATTGTTAACCACATTTTTACAGTCTTACTGGCTTTATCCACGTTGAAAAAAAAAAAAAAAAAAGAGCTAACTTTCGAAATGAGGTTAGGCCCTACTGTGATTTTTGGACTCTGAAAAATTGAAAAACCCGAGCCAAGTTGGTCAAAACTTGGCTCGTTTTTCCATTTTCTTGTTTTGTTACCGGTACTTTTAATTATTGCATTTTCAGAGTTCTTCCAATATTACCCCTTTATTTTACGCCTTTTACCCCGCAATTTCCATGATCTTCATAGCTCCCCACTATCGGAGGCCGTGTCTTAAGATTGATGGATAATGGGAAAATAGTAAAATGCGACAGTCCTTGGTATTAAACAACACTGTATCAAATAATAAAAAATAAAAACAACAAAAAATAACCTGAAAAACTCATCACTGGTTGGTGATAACATTTACCCATTTTTTCCTTATCTAGCATTACTGTTCTTGTTTTTTATGTATCTCCCATCATGTCACAAAAAGCTTGAAATTTTTAATAATTTCACCAGTTTAATTTCTCACAAATGCATACCGGTACATCTAGGACACAATTCCACTCAGCTTTGCCCATTTCTTCATATTTCTATTTTTTAACGTCTTGCAAAGTAACTAGGCTATTTTGGAATGCTTCATACTAAATTAAGTTGTTTGTTGCTGGTTGCATATAATATTCCGCTCCTGCTTCACATACTGTATATTATTCTATATTTGTCCGCTTCACTTTGTTATTGTTTCGTTTTGCTATAGGCCTATTTAAGTCTGTATCAACATATTTATAAGACGGACGATCGAGTTGCAAATACCGTAAAGTGTTATTTACACGGTCGGGTGCAAATACCGCTCGTGGTATTTTCACGGGTCGGTGCAAATACCCACTCCGAAAAGAAAAACCATGGGAAAATTAGTGGTAGCTTCGGTAATAGGCCTAGCCTATTTTCCATATTTGTTCTAGGCTATGCGTATGGAGGAGACAAAAGGACAGGTTGCCTGTGACGAGTGTCCCCAAAGCCCAAAAAGTGACTAGTCAAATATAGCCTAGGCCTAAGGAACATTGGGGGTTATAGGCCTAATGCCTGGAATTTAAAGCAGTCTAAGTCATAGAATGATGGAATGATTGATTGAGGTAGAGACTTCCGGAGTTCACTTAGGCCTATTGAGTAGAAGAAAGACTGAGAAAATTCGGTCAATATTTACGAGTCGCACCACAGCTGGGATCTCATTTCTAATGGTAGTTTTGGGTTCCTATCATTCTATGCTAGCCGCTAGCCTATATACTTTTTATCCACGGGAAAAACAGATTTTTCTTTTTTTTTTAGCATTAGGCTAGGCCTAACCTAACCAAAAAAATAACCTAACCTAACCTACTGCCCCAAATACATTTAGGTTAGGTTAGGTTTTTCGGTTAGGTTAGGCTAGGCCTAGGCCTAGGCTAATGCAAAAAAAAAAAAAAAAATAGGGCCTAGCCTAGCCTAGCCCTGCCTAGGCCTATATATATATAGGCCTAGGCTATATATATTTTCCCGTGGATAACAAGTATATAGGCCTAGCAATGAAGCATAGCCTAGAATGATAGGAACAGGGTGTCAATCCACAAAATATGAATTGTGTTATCATTATGGTTTATTATTTTGTTATCATCATTATAGCGCGACGGAGCGAGCTCTAGGGGGGGTCCGGGGGCATGCCCCCTCGTGATTTTTTTGAGAATTTAGGTGTTTAAAACAGTATTTCCTGCAATCTAAAAGCAATCAAGATGGAAAATATGGAGACCAAAATTATGTCCATTTACCTTTTTTGTTTCTTAAAAAAAAAAAGGGTTGAGGGAGTTTCTGTTATCATTATACAAAAAGTTCATTTGCGTATCACTAAAAAAAACAGCGTCGTTTGACACCCTGCGCGAAGTTAACCGCGGCGATCACCCCATGTAAACAATAACGATCGTACGCCCGGAATCTACATCGTAACATCCATCCCTTAGGTTTTGCCGAGGGTTAAAACAAATTTTTGTCAATATTTACGAGCCGCACCGCGGCACCACAGCTGGGATCATTTCTAATGGTAGGCTAGTTTTGGGTTCCTATCATTTTTATGCTTCAGTGCTAGGTATATAATTTTTATCCACCGGAAAAATAGTGTTTTTTCTTGGCTTTAGGCCTAGGCCTATTTATTTATTTTTATTTGTTTGCATTAACCTAACCAGAACCGAACCTAACCTACCAGTAACCTAAATGTAATTGGGGGCTATTAAGTTCGTTAGGTTAGGTTTTTGGTTAGGTTAATGCTAAAAAAAAAAAAAAATCATAGCCTAATTTGGTGGATAAAAATGATATAGGGTAGCAATGAAGCATAAAATGATAGGAACCCAAAACGGTAACATTCAAGGAGACTACAGCAGGACTCTTCTTCTTCTTACTTCTGACCATGTAGGCTATATAGCTATCCTAGTGTTTACTAGCCTATAGGGCCTAGGCCTACCCTTTGAAAGGACATTAGCCTAACCTAACAACCTTACCTAACCTATCCTAGTATTATGGGTGGGGGCTCTGCCGCCCCCACACCCCCACTATTAGACATCTTTGACAGATTTTTTGGTGTATTTTTTTGTGAAAAGGATATATTTTTTCAATTTGTCAATAACGAAAATCCTCCATGAGGACTAGGGCCTATAGGCCTATGGGTATGGAGAAAAATATGGCGAATCTGTTGGTGCCTATTTTCCCTAATAAATTGTTTCTAATAAGGCGGATGTAGTGTCCTTGAATATTATCCCCAAAACTACCATTAGAAATGAGATCCCAGCTGTGGTGCGGCTCGTAATATATGACCCAAATTTTGATATGATCTTTTTGAGCATAGGCTAGGCTAGCCTAGATTCCATATTTATCTTCAAATATAGGCTAGGCTATCAACAAAATTTGTGGTATTAAAATAAAGGGGATGGATGTAGAGTTCGGGCGTACGGTCGTCATTGTTTACATAGGGCGATCGCCGGTCGCACTTATGTTCCCGTCTATTTCGACGCTCTAATTTCTGCTATTTGCCCCTGTCATTACTACATGAATACTAGGTTAGGTTAGGTTAGGTTAAAATAGACGGGAACATGATGGGAAAGGTCCGACGCCACTAGTAACTACGCGTAATGTAAACAAAGATGGCGGTACGCCCGCTCACTAGGCCTACATCCTACCCAAATAAAGTTATACTCTATTATTGTATCCCATTAGGTATGATTAGGATTAGGCTAGGCCTATTGTTATTCCCAACTCCCAAGGGCCAAGGCAGTCAAAATAGCTGACCTATCGATGACTGAAAGTACCAAGGTCAAGGCCACGTCACACTGTAGCTCCATACATTATCAAGTGTTTCTCGTAAAGAAAGTGCAATCGGTGATTACCAAAGACAGAATAACCTACATAAACACTTAGAGAGTGCACACATACAAGAAACAAAGTCCGAAACAGAAGGATTGAAGTGAAAATAAGAGAAAACAAAAACAGTGACTAAGAACATGACGCCAACAATGGACGGGGATCAAAACAAATCCGACCCAGAGTGCCCCGACTGCGGAATCAAGTTCGCAGGTGAAAAAAATGCAATCCAATGCGACTACTGCCAGGATTGGCTGCACTATTTCTGCACAGAACTACCTGCCTATCAAATTCTCAACTATGCAAAAACGGCAAGGAAATTCATGTGCAAAACATGCTGCCTAACAAAGTTTGACACAAAAGGTGAGTGGGTGGCCGAGGCAGAAGCAGCCGTTCTCCAACACAAGGAACGAATAACCAATTCTGGAGCGATAAGTAAGGTAAGAAAAATCCATGTTCATCCCCAGAGCAACAAAGCTGTCACCAACACGCCAGCTGACAATACTCCAACAACCAAGGAATTAACTGGGGACACTGACCTAGGCCAAGGCCTACCCATAAGCCCAGAAGTAGCCTTAGGCAAGAGTGACGGTGACAACCCCCATACCAGTAACAAAACAAACGTGGCTATAGGCCTAGATCTAGGTCTGGGGAACACACCAGGAAATATTAGCATCACAATGCCAGATGCCCATAGCCCCCCCCCCGCAACACTAGCAGACACGGCAGAGCCCCCTCAAAATGCAGCAAGACAGGTGAGGTTGGGGACCCCAACGAGCACACATCCCACATACAACGGATGCAGCCATAATGCTCCTACATACAGTAGAACAGGTGAGGTTAGTGCTGTAAATACAAATTCATGGAGACCTAGGCCCAGAGCTGAATACAGGGGCACCGATATTAGGAGGAAAAGAATAGAAGTATGCAATTTCTACCTAAGAAATGAATGCCGATATGGAGTAGTGGGCATGGGATGCAAACAAGACCACCCAAAAATATGTGCAAAATTCATGAAGCACGGGCGGGATGAAAGAATCGGTTGCAAGCGTGGATGGAAGTGCATCGACTACCACCCATATGTATGCAGAATCTCACTCAACAAAAGGGCATGTACTATGAGAGACTGCAATCTTCCACACATCAAGGGAACCAAAATACTGACGCCCAGAAACAACGTCAACAAACCAAGGGAACACGCAACAGGACACATTCAAAGGGAATTTGCTTACACACCAACACATGAGGAAAAAATAGAAAGCCAACGCAATGCCCTCAGAAGCTGGCCAACCATCCAGCAAACTCACAAGGTCAGACCAGCAGCGGTACACACGGCTATGCCCGACCAAGGTGCTTTTTTAGAGGTAGTAATGGGACGTCTTCTGGAAGTGGAAAAACGGTCTCAAGTAATAATGGAGAGATTCCTAGCCCAAACCGAGGGGCCAGACATGAACCACAGAGGAAGGTGCAACTACCACTAACTAGTTTTTTTGTGGGCAACATCAGAGGACTTTACCCACGAAACAATCAATGTAAAGTCCCTATGTTGGAAGAAATTGCAGAGGAAGACAACTAAATTTTTCTAGCCCTCACAGAAACACACCTGAACGAAAACATTTTGGACGAAAACATTTTGCATTTTGCATTTTACAAGCAGGAAGCAGATCAAGCAGATTCCCAGAGATAGAAAAATACTAATGAAGAAAAGGACGTACTTGAGAGCCAAGAAAAGGAAGACCAGCTATGCGCACAATATCACCAAACTACAAGAAGAGCTCGATGAAGTTGAACGTAAACTCATCCAGTCACACCAAGAGCAAAGAACACGCGAAGAACTACAAGCAGTTGCAAACATACGAGTAAATAGCAAATTCTTCTATGCATACGCAAAAAGGAGACTCAGGAACACCACAACAATAGGACCACTTGCAAAACCTACGGGCGAACTTGAGAGTGACCCAACCGAAATGGCCAAGATACTCAAACAGCAGTATGAAAGTGTCTTCAGCCCGCCAAATGAAGACAAGAAAATCGAGAATGCAACGACTTTCTTTGGCAACGCTCCAGAGACACCACATCAACTCTCCTCGGTAACAGTATCAACAGAGGACATAATAGCAGCCATCGACAAGATTGGACCAAACTCTGCGGCAGGACCAGACGGCTTTCATGCCCAACTGCTAAAAAACTGCAAACATCAGCTAGCCCTGCCTCTAAAACTGCTGTGGAGCAAGTCCCTCCAAACTGGATATGTACCACAATCCCTAAAAGAAGGTAATGTCACACCAATACACAAAGGGGGTAGTAAAGGCATAGCCAAAAAATTACAGACCAGTGGTGCTGACGTCACATCTTATTAAAATCATAGAAAGAACAATAAGAGCTAAGATGGTCAGCTTCCTGGAAGATAATGAGGCGTTCAACGAGGGGCAACATGGCTTTAGAAAAGGCCGCTCCTGCCTCTCACAACTACTATCACACTACGACAAAATCCTACAGGATATTCAAGACGGAGAAAATGTAGACGTCATATATCTAGATTTCGCCAAAGCTTTTGACAAGGTGGACCATGGGATCCTTCTACATAAACTCAAATCACTGGGAATAGGGGGAGACCTTGGAAGATGGCTCCACAGCTTCATCACCAACAGAAAACAAAGAGTCACGGTTCAAGGAAGCCTATCAGATGCAGGTGGGGTCATCAGCGGAGTACCACAAGGATCAGTACTGGGACCTCTCCTATTCCTCATCATGATAGGAGACATCGACAGGGACCTGGAACACTCAACAGCCACATCGTTTGCAGACGACACCAGACTCATGAAGAAAATCACCTCACAACATGATGCTCAGCTACTACAACAAGACTTGGACAAAATCCTGAAGTGGGCAGAAGAAAACAACATGGCCCTAAACGGAGACAAGTTCGAGCTTCTAAGGTACGGGAACAAGAGAGCACTACAAAACGACACCAACTACAAAAGTGGACAGCAAGAAATTACCACCAAGGACACAGTGAAGGACTTGGGAGTAAATATGAGCAGTGATGCCACTTTTTCCCAGCATATTACCAAAGCCACAACAACAGCAAAACAAATAGCAGGCTGGATCCTGAGAACCTTCCACACAAGAAATGAGAGGTGTATGCTAACACTGTGGAAGTCACTGGTCCTACCACGACTGGAGTACTGCTCCCAGCTCTGGTCTCCCCAAAAAGTAGGAGAAATAACAGAAATTGAAGCCACCCAGAGGACATTCACCAGTAAAATCCATGGGTTTTCAACACTTTAACTACTGGGAGAGACTTAAGGAGCTGCAGCTGTAACTCACTTCAAAGACGTAGGGAGAGATATCATCATCTACGTCTGGAAGATTTTGGAAAAAAAAGGTACCAAATCCAAACATCCAAGAGACTCAGCACCAAAGGCGAGGGAGGCTGTGCTATGTGAGGACTACGCCGGGATCAACACAAAAAATCAAATCCCTGATCCATCACAGCTTTACATACAATGGAACCAGACTGTTCAACTGTATACCAGCCCCTCTCAGGAACATGACCGGGGTGTCTCCTGACACCTTCAAGAAACACTTGGACATGTGGCTGGCCAAAATACCGGACCGGCCACCAACACCAGGATACCCCAGCACCAACTCCAACCGACTTCTGGAATGGAGAGTGGAAGAAAGGGAGCTGCCTGGTCGCAGTGGAGCCCCAGCTCAACTGTGTCACTAACGGACGGAATACAACTAAGTGTAAGAGTGTAAGTGTAAACGTGATCACGACTTCGCGAGTGTGCAAGTAGTGTAAACAAGGCGGGCGATACGCCCGAATACTAGCCTACATCCTTACCCAAAATATATTGGTAGGCTAATAGGATAGGCTAGGCCTAGCCTAAAAATATATAGCCTAGGCCTGGCCTTGGGAAGGCTTGGGCCGCTGGGCGGTTGGGCCTAGGCCTAGTTCCATGGGGTCCGAAACTACAAATTGACCTTATCAGTACAGTACTGGATCTGTGATTTTGTGAACTGATAGGCCTAGCCTATGAATGAGGCATTATTATCATTATCGTGACAAGCCTAGAGGACTCAACAATGGTGCATTTCTCACCCTCGCCTATCCTACAACACTCTTAATTTTAACTTAACTTGGCCTATCCAATTCCTCTAGCCTACTCACTTATAAATGAAGCAGTAACAATTTTGGGTCCAACTTAAGCCTACCTTCACTCCGTCACCATCACCTTCCATTATACTCCACGTAATACATTACAAAACTGTCAAATACATAATAAAACTGTTCCAATTTAGAAACGCTAGGTTTGTTGTGGGTATTAGATAATTACTATTCTAGCGACCTAACAGAAAATACCTAAGTCCAGCCGAAAGTACCCAATGTAATTTAAATTGTCTTTTTAAATGGTTTCAAAATATACCCAAAGCTAATCAAAACTACTTAGGCCCTAATGATTTTCAAAATGTATGGCTCCAGGCCTCGTACACAGTTTGGTCGTAACTCTAACCAGGCAAAGGACGCCCTGGATCAGTTTTTAGATATTAATTATCATTACAAAAATTATGCCATCCATAGTCAGTCCAGGTATGAGGCTTCACTGATTGACCATCTCACAACCAACTCTAAAATATTCCATTCTTATATCCGGAAAAAGAAGGTGGGTAGACCCAGTATTGGCCCACTCAAGTCTTCCACAGGTAACATCATTCACGATGCAGGGGCTATGGCTGAACTATTTGTGTCTTCCTTTGCTAGTGTTTTTTCAACATCTGCTCCCACCTCCCCTGCCTCACATCAGGTAACAGATAGTATAATTCCAGATATCAATATTAATCTTAATGATGTTATATCTGTTCTCAACAAACTTGATACGTCCTCATCGATGGGTCCAGACGGTATCCACGCCCACCTACTCAAATCCTGTGTCCATACCCTTGCATATCCTCTTTTGCTGATATACCGTGCCTCATTGGTCTCTGGAACCCTCCCTTCTGCCTGGAAGAGTTCCTCAGTTGTGCCCATTTTTAAAAAGGGTTCTCGCTACAATCCACTAATGTATAGACCAATCTCTCTAACTTCCATCTGTTCAAAGTCCTTGGAACGTATTATAACTAAATTTATCTATGAATATCTTGACTCTAACAATCTTCTCAATAATGACCAATTTGGATTCAGACCAGGCAGATCATCCGAGGACCAACTCCTTCTAACTTACAAGGACATCACCAAATGGATGGACCAGGGTTATAATGTTGACTTGATCCTGTTTGACTATTCCAAGGCCTTTGACGTGGTTAATCATGACATTCTGATCACCAAACTTTATAGCTTGGGAATTAGGGGTAGGGTACTGGACTGGATTAGGGACTTTCTCCATAACCGTATTATGCATGTCAAAGTAAATAATCATTTTAGTTCTTTCAGGGATGTGCTTAGCGGAGTCCCTCAAGGCTCTGTCCTTGGTCCCCTGCTTTTCCTCATATTTATCAATTATATTACTCGTAATATTAATTCGTCTACCAAAATATATGCTGATGATTTGAAACTGTATGTAAAAATCAAATATGATAACCTCTTAAATTTTCTTAATTGTATGTTTGCTTGCCAGTCTGATATAGATTGTGCTTGCTAAGGTCTCTAAATCCTGGGGCCTAACGATGAACCCAGATAAATGTGTCCACCTAAGATTTTGTAGGAAAGAAATTGATTGGGATGACCTGGGTCATTCTGGCAGATACTATCTTGACAACTCCTTAATCCCTATTAGAGACTCTGCATCCGATCTAGGAATTTTAATCGATTCCTCCCTTAAGTTTCATACACACATCTCTAATATTGTCCACAAGGCTGGAGGACTCGCCCATAGTATCCTAAGGTCAACTGTCAACCGGGATGCCTCCTTTATGATGCCACTATTTATTTCCCATATTCGTCCCATATTAGAATATTCTTCCTCTCTGTGGAACCTTGGGTATTTGGGGGACCTAAGACTACTGGAGTCTGTTCAGAGACGCTGGACTAAATCTATTGGGGGTCTCGAGAATCTTGATTATGGTGAGAGATTGAGGATATTAAACCTATTTTCCATTAAGGGTAGACTTCTTAGGCATGACATAATTAAGTACTGGCAAATATTTCACGGTCTCTGCTCAATTACTCCTGAAGATGTTTTTGATCGTCCCCAATATTTTGCAACCAGGGGTCACCCATATAAAATTGCTCACTCGAGATGCCAGCTTGAAATAAGAAAAATATTTTTTAATCTTAGATATGTGTCTCTGTGGAACTCTTTGCCCACAGAATTGGTATCCCTGACTAACGTATTATCTTTCAAGGCTGCCCTTTCCGACTATCTTGCAGGAGTTTTATATGAATATTCATGATTTTGTTCTCGATGTCACACCTTCTGGCCTCCTCAACCACTTATACTTGTACCTTGTTTGTAAACGTAGCTGCTTATGATGCACTTTCCAGTCCATAGATTTCTATACTCCCTGTTTTTACTACAAATTTTAAATTATCTTTGGGCTGGCGCATCAGCAGTGTGTGGCTTCCGTGGACCCTGACCTACCACTTAGCTCTGGGGTCTGGGAAGCCCACCAGGTAAGAATACCAGGTAAGGCCCCGCGAAACTGCAACAAAACCTAATCCAAACTAGATCTACAACCTAAGCCAAACTAGCCATACAACCTAAACAAAACTTGCTCTACAACCTAAACCAAAACTGCTCTACAACCTAAGCCAAACTGCAGCCGAATCTATGCAATAGTTAACCCGGGAGCTGCGGGGAGACTCTTAAGAGTTCCCCCGGCGCACTGCGGGGAGACTCTTAAGAGTCAGAGAAAACAAAAATCAACTTTTGACATCGAAAAAAAAAAAAAAAATTATATTTTTTTTTTTTATTTATTTTTTTTTTTTTGGCCCCTGGGCCATGCAAAATCTCAGTCCTCTACCTCCCCTCCTTCCCCACTTTCCTCCTCTCCTTCAGTTATCACCTATTTTCCCTGTTATTCCCTTATTCTGAGGTATATTTTCGTGCTAACATTAGAAATCCGATTGGAGGGTGTGGTCATCACTGATAGCAAGCGAGTGCAAGAGAGAGAGAGAGAGTATCGATCGACTGTGTCTCAGTGGCCTTGGGGGAAATTGGCGGGAAAGCAGATTGCCTCACCCATACATTATACAACTCGCGGGCTATATCTCCGATTTTGACCATCCAAACGCGGTTTTCACTCGTTTTATTGTTGTTTCAGGTTAATACCTTTATAATCAACCCATAATAGGCGCATATGGATAAGTATTAATGCTATTAATGGCACAATGAATATTTTAGTGACTGAAACACCTCAAATACGTCAGCACAGGGGGACGTTTCCAATTACCCCCATGCGCACTTCAGAGGTTAAGGAGATATCGGCGTTTGAATGCAAATGATTAGCGCCGCGGCGAAATTACCCCGTCTTACCCCTAGTTTTGAAGTTAGCTTAACCCCTTGAAGCTCTGACGCGTTTTAGCAGCTTATTTTGGCTATCATTAGACGATTTTATGCAGCTTAGGAAGGATCTGCGGGTATTAAAAGGGTAAATACTCTCTCAATCATCCCTTTGACTTTAATATAAAAAAAAAAAAAAAAAAATCTATGTGATTGAGGGAGGCAAAAGGCATTTACTGCCTATAGCGAGTGCCTCCCCCATAGTTGAAAGAGTGACAGGGCCAAAATAAAGGGACGTTCGAGCCAAAATGCCTGGACACACGGAGTTTGAAGCAATTTAAGTCATAGGAAGAGGGAAAAACTGATTCTGGGAGAGAGTTCTAGAGCTCAGCTGTTGAGTAGAAGAAAGTTTGAGAGTAACGTTTCACTCTTGGGTTGTATAGTTGCACAGAGTAGGGGTGGGATTGAGTTGCAAGACGGGTACCACATGTTACTAATCTGAATAAAATCGTCTAATAGTAGCCAGAAAACAGAACAGAAACGCGTATTGGAGCTTGAAAGGGTTAAATATTTACTCTACATGTTGTACCCCGTATACTGCTAAAATAGGCCAGTGTTCAATTAACCCTTTCAGCGTCTGATTACGGTACGCATTTATTTTGTTTCCTGGTTATTCTTAGACAATTTTATTCAGAATAGGAAGGGTATATGGAAGTTCGAGGGTTATTGGGGATAATCTTTACCCGTGTAATTCTCACAGATCCTTCGTAAGTTGTATACAATCATGTAATTATAGCCAGAATAGACTGTCAAATTGCGTCAAAACCTTTAAAGGGTTAAAATGAAAGATGGAAGCTTGAAAAGTGTTTAATCAGGAGAAAATTGGAAGTTATGCTCACCCTAGTCCGATAATTTGAGTCTACTCTATTATGATAGTGTACCGGTATATTGTGTTACTTTTAACTACTTCAGACAGATCGATAAATAGATACACGAGAGAGAGAGAGAGAGAGAGAGTATGAGAGAGAATTAACTTTATCAGCTCTGCGTAATCAGAGCGCTATTGCCACAAAGGTCTGTCACATTAAACAGAATTTCATATATATATATCTAAGGTACGGGAACAAGAGAGCACTACAAAACGACACCAACTACAAAAGCGGACAGCAAGAAATTACCGCCAAGGACACAGTGAAGGACTTGGGAGTAAATATGAGCAGTGACGCCACTTTTTCCCAGCATATTACCAAAGCCACAACAACAGCAAAACAAATAGCAGGCTGGATCCTGAGAACCTTCCACACAAGAAATGAGAGGTGTATGCTAACATTGTGGAAGTCACTGGTCCTACCACGACTGGAGTACTGCTCCCAGCTCTGGTCTCCCCAAAAAGTAGGAGAAATAACAGAAATTGAAGCCACCCAGAGGACATTCACCAGTAAAATCCATGGGTTTCAACACTTTAACTACTGGGAGAGACTGATGGTGGGTTCACACATTCACGTATATTGCTCCCGTCCGGCGTATCGCCAATTTATGTAAAGACGCGAGTAGTTTCTGCCGTTGAACGCCCGTTCTTCCACGTCTATTGCACTTACCGACAGACGTAGCGTAACGGGGCCAGTGTTATGTCAGACGTAATGGAGTCGTATTGAACTACGTACGTGTTTGCGACGTGCGTAAGCATAGCCCCGTTCGACCTCATGGGCTGCACGATTTGCGGGAACACAGGCCACGCCCATGCCACGCCCCCTCAAGACCGGCGTAGATGAGGCCGCATGTCTTGGGATTTGTTAGGTCGTACCTGGACCGGTTCTGGCCAATCGTAGGCACACCCCGTCTGACCAAACACAGACAAAGACAGTCTTTGTCAACCACGTAGGTCTGGGTTGGAATCTGGGAACTACAAAAGGGCAGGAATGGCCACACCATTCCCATTCCCAGTCCTTCATCGGCACCATGAACAACATCGAGGAATTCATCCTGGAGGAGTAACATCGAGGAATTCATCCTGGAGGAGTAACCCGCTGAGTGCCAGCCAATTTTGACGGTGTGCTTCTGCCAGTGCCATATTTTTTTTTTTTTTTTTGGCTAAATCTATTAAGTTGGGAGAGAAATGTTAAAAAAAACACTCCCCTCGCCAGAAATCAGGTCCCCGATGGTCCCGAAAGTAGCTGAAAAGACACTATAGACTACAGAGACTTTTATGGTATCGGAATGTATGGGTGGGAGGGTGGTTTTGGGGTTGGTTGGGGGAAGGTAGAAGGGTAATTGACTTGTGTTACACATATGAAGGCGATTGGTGAGGTTGTTTCGCCACCACGGATTTTCCTTTTTTTCCTTTCCTTCGTACGGATACGCTAGAAGTGGGTGGTGGGAGGAGGTTGGGGGTGTGGTGGGGGGAAGGCAGAAGGGTAAGAGACTTGTCACACAAATATGGAACCGATTGGTGCAGTCGTTTCGCCGCCACAGATTTTCCTTTTTTTTCCTTTTCTTCGTACGGATACGCTAGAAGTGGGTGGTGGGAGGAGGTTGGGGGTGTGGGGGGGGGGGAAGGCAGAAGGGTAAGAGACTTGTCACACAAATATGGAACCGATTGGTGCAGTCGTTTCGCCGCCACAGATTTTCCTTTTTTTTCCTTCTGACGGGCCCGACAGTCAGCGAGTGGGTGGGAGGAGGGATTTGGGATTTTTGTGGTGGGTAGCCTAAAGGGTAAGGTACATGTCGTAAAAATATGAAAGCCATAGGTGCAGTCGTTTCGCTGCTACGATTTGTTTTCGGCAGGGTGCAGAGGGTGGCAGGGTTGGCTTGTTGGTTGCTGCTCCGGTGTGGTGAGGTGTGACTGGAGGGTCCCTCGCTGGTCCCGTTGTCCCCTCGTACAACGATGCCGCGTCTTCCCGCCAACCCGCAGTGCGGCGGTTCTGCCAGATGCGTCCTAACTAACGTATACTTCCACGTTCGACTGGAACTTTCTACGATTTGACGAGAGCAGCTCTCGTCTCACGTGGTCGCTGCTACGTCCGACGAGGATGCTCTGGTCAGACGACCGTGGTGGCCTGGTCGGTCGTATGTTTCCCCGTCTTTTGACATACGTGAGGGCGAGCCACGTTCCTGATTCGACTCGAATCAGCAACCGGGCGGCCTTGGCCGCACCCACAACATTCCCGACCCACGTGGGCTACTCGTTTCTACTCGCGCCATGCGAGAGTACCCCCCCGACTGGCCGTAATTTCATTAAAGTTTTACGTATTATGCCATTACGTTTTACGTAATCGGTTGCCAACTACCAATATACCTTCGTTTACAACAGACGGGAGCTGACGGGAGCAATATACGTGAATGTGTGAACCCACCATTAAGGAGCTGCAGCTGTACTCACTTCAAAGACGTAGGGAGAGATACATCATCATCTACGTCTGGAAGATTTTGGAAAAAAAGGTACCAAACCCAAACATCCAAGAGACTCAGCACCAAAGGCGAGGGAGGCTGTGCTATGTGAGGACTACGCCGGGATCAACACAAAAAATCAAATCCCTGATCCATCACAGCTTTACATACAATGGAACCAGACTGTTCAACTGTATACCAGCCCCTCTCAGGAACATAACCGGGGTGTCTCCAGACACCTTCAAGAAACACTTGGACATGTGGCTGGCCAAAATACCGGACCGGCCACCAACACCAGGATACCCCAGCACCAACTCCAACCGACTTCTGGAATGGAGAGTGGAAGAAAGGGAGCTGCCTGGTCGCAGTGGAGCCCCAGCTCAACTGTGTCACTAACGGACGGAATACAACTAAGTGTAACTAAGTGTAAGTGTAAGTGTATATATATATATATATATATATATATATATATATATATATATATATATATATATATATATATATATATATATATATATATATATATTATATATATATATATATATATATATATATATATATATATATATATACCGGTATATATATTTTGTTTATTACGCATCTCTTGCAGGAATGACACAATTTGGCAGATTGTAGCCTATACGATTCAAACGTAAATATTTAATCGAAGGCCTTTTCTTCTAGTTATTAAAAACGTATTCTATGGTGTATTATATGATATATAGAAGCAATAAAACTGTTAAAATTACCCGGGAAGTGTATATTAAACCAAATACAAAACTTTTAATAATGAGGTAAGAGATGTGTTATTTATCACTTTTCAACCCAAGACCAGCGGGGGTCTGGGGGCGGCAGCCCCCAGGATGCCCAGGACGCCCAGGTTAGCTTAGGTTAGGTTAGGTTAGGTTAATGACCAGCTATGTAAATGCAGTAGTGTATTTATGTTTAGTCTGTGCTCAAAAATCCATTTTCTCTAGAAGGCCATACACTCAATTTTTACCGATTCAAACAATCCTTTATGGGCGATATAATAAAAGAACATACATAAGAAAAATGGAAATCTGCAGAAGGCCTAGTGGCCCATACGAGGCAGACCCCTTCTTCCCTACATCCCTATTTGTTATTTTACACCTTTATGCCCTACACTACATGTATTATCTCATAATACACTCTAAATTTTGTCTCCCTCACTCACATAGAAAACAAAAATACACTCATATAATAGTATAGATAGCCATAAGATCTTCGTTTTCTTTCAAGCTAGATTTCGGTGTAAGAGAAAATCGTTGGTATATACAATAAGGGGTAACAATAATAGGCTATGGGGGAGGGTGATTTAAAAAAAAATCCCTTTAACCTGACAAGCGCGATATAGACGTAGGTGCTAGGGTAGTTATTTGTGCATTTCTAGCCCTGGATTCTGACAGAATTCGTTATATTTACAATATAAACCATTATTTGTTTTCGGTATGCTTTTATTTTACATATATGATGTATATATGAACCTTCAAGAGTGCTAAAATAAGTGGGAAAAGCATTTGGGTGGTGAAAAACGAAGATATTGGCCACCCGGTCATAATCTCAGGCGAGAGAGAGAGACAGGCAGCCCTCCCCTCTCGCTGTCTGGGAGTCAACTGAGACGAGCGGGATGGTGTGTGCCGGTGTCTGGGTGTTGCATAACGATCTTTTATGCAACCCACTTGTGCTACATTATCGCGGGAGAAAAAATAACCGATAAATGATGATAATAAGAGGAAAAATAGGTGATAATTGAGGAGGGGAGGGAGGGGGGAATAAGGTGGGGAAGGAGGGGAGGGGGGTGGGTGAGATTTACATGGATGAGTACTGGAGGGGAATTATCTCACCTAGAGACAAATTCCTTTGTTTTGATAGGCCCTTTTTTTTTATGGAAGGCTTTTTTTATGGTCCTGCTTCCGTGAGGCCTATCGCGTTCCCTATAGGAAGCCTTCCGTGAGGCCTATCGCGCTTGCCGGGTTAATTATTGTATTTTTTGTAATGTATTCCGACTCTTTGCGATAACTGTGGTTAATATTATTGTAATTTTTGTATTTATTTGATGAAATTTAATAGTATTAAAGTTGCAATATAATTAATTACATAAATGTGATAAGTTCGGGGGCGATTTAAATCCTTCGTGAGTTAACCAGGTGAGTTAACCTTCACTTGTTTGGTGCATTAGTGAAGTGAGGACGTTGGAACTGAAACTCCTACAGAATTTAGCAAGTTGTTTAGTTTGGTGATATCATTCATCGCACAAGATTTATCTGAAGATTTATTATCACAAAATGACACAAAATAGCGGGATGGAGAACGTGAGACTTCTCTTTGTTGATGAAATAGAGGAGATTTTGGAGATGGCACCCGACCTGGGAAGTAGGTTCACCGTTGTTGACTTGGATGATATCAATTACTACCATCTACAGAGGGAACACGGTTTCTTGTTGATCGAGCCGGTTTTGGGTGATGAAAATCATGCAACCGTGCTTTACCGCGACGTGAATGATTCATATTTTTACTTTGATAGCCAACCGTCAGAAACGCCTCCAGATGTAACTGAATACTTGACGGCAAAATGTCCTTCAGGGCAATTAATAAATAATGTTGTTCCCTTGCAGTCTTACTCCTACTCCACCTGCACATATCATTGTCTTAACATTGCAAAATATATTTGTGACCACCCAAATATTACTGCAGTAGACCTATCAATTAGATATCCCAGTGATATCACTGCAGACAACGAATTATTCGTCTTCTTCAACACCGTTTTCCTCCTCACTACATTTCCCAACAACATTAAGCTGATTGACTACCGTTATCGGGATACTTTTCCGGATTTTCTGGCTTTGTCGTCCTGTCACGAGCCAACTGTTTCCAGGACGGCGAAAAAGGTCCGGGAAACAAAGGTAAAACGGCTCCATAACTGAAAATGATGATATACCGTGCATATCCTAGGTGTTAGGTATTATTGATGTCGTCAGTATAGCTCTGGCTGTAGTTCAGAAGCACCCACCAAAGGTCTTTCCTGTGAAAGTCGCATATCTACAGGCTACGATTGATGACTCTTTTTCATTTTATTCTGGCTATCATTAATATATTTTATTCAGTTTAGGAAGGAACTCGAGGAATCAAAGGGGTACAAACTATCTCAATAAACCCGTTGATTCCACAGATCCTCCTTAAGCTAAAAAGAATTGTCTAGTGGTAGCCAAATTAAAAGAAAGAAACTCGTCAAGGTGTACCGAAAGGGTTAACGTTACCTGGTGCAATGTCTTGAGGGTTATGATTATTTTGTTTAATTATTATTGAGGATTTGGATTATGCCATTATCGAGCCATATAATTTAGGTTATAGTTTTCCCCCCTAGACAAAGAAAAACGCCTCCCCAGACCTCTATCAAACTTAAAACAAATGACGGGTTTTGATAATATAGTCTGGCTATTATTAGACGACTTTGTTAAGATTAGGAAGGGTATTATGGAAGTCATAGGGTAAATATAGATAGTATTTACCCTTTGTGATGCCCACAGATCCTTCCAAAGTTATAGAAAATCGTCAAATGATAGCTAGAATAAACTGTCAAAAAATGTGTTAATACTGATGGGGGAAATAATCAGTGAAGAGAACACCAGCCTGTGACAATGGGAATAAGGTATATGGATGGAAAGTACTAGAGAATACGAAAACAAAGAAAACGGTGATGAAAAACAAAGGGAAAGAAAAGGAGATTGTATATAAGATGGAGGATAGAAAGAAGAATAAGGGAGAGAGGAAGAAGAAGATTGTAAAGGAGAGAGGAAGACCAAGGAGAAGAGAGGAATTAAAGGATAAAGGAGAAAGAGAGAGAAAGAGGAAAGAAGGAAAGAGGCATGAAGGGAACACGAGTAAATATATTAATATGAGAGAGAGAAAAAAAGAGGAAGGAGAAGGAAAGAGTAAAGTGAAGAGAAGGATGGGGAAGGGGGCTGTACGTAGGAAAGGAGAAAGAGTTATCGATAAAGAATGGAGAGGAGAGAGAAGAAAAGGGTAAACAAGAAAGAAGGGAGGGGAAGGAAACACGTAGGAAAGGAAAGAGTAAATATATAAAGTAGGAGAGAAAGAGAGAGAGAGAGGTAAATAGATTAGGAATAGGGAAGGAGAAAGACGAAAGGAATAAACAGGAAACCAGGAAATGAGGGAAGGAAAGAATAAATAAATAAAGAAGGGGAGAAGGGACCAGCTGTATGTGTGTGACCTGTGTGTTGGATTGCATCTGTGTTTATGTGTGTATAGGGCCTAAGCGTGTATTTTGTATTTTAATTGTGCGTGTGTGTTACATATTTATGCATGTGTGTGTATTTTTGTGTGTGTGTGTGTGTATGCATGAGTGTGCTATATTTGTGTATATTGTGTGGCATTGCATTTGCTTGTGTGCGTATACCGGTATGTTATGATATGTGGGTTGTGTGTGCATGTACGTGTGATATTTTGTGTGACATGAGAAATAAGACACAAACTTAACAATCGACAATAATAAGCCTGTTGTGGGTGAGGGTAGGGTGGGGATTGGGTGGTCATATGTATAAAAGGGGAGCGGTCTTGAGCAGCAACACGCTAAATGCAATAATTAGAAAGATAATATTGCATATATTATAGTCATAAAGAAAACGATGTGCAAGAGGCAGACAGCACAGAAAAAGAGTTATTCTCTAGTTGAGGGGGGTGAGGGTGATTCTATAACTTATCCACAGGTTGTTATGTATTACAATTCATTGCATAATTGATCATGGTTCTGTCATGTTCACTCTAGTCTTGACATTGCCATTGTCTTTAACCTTTGAAGACTATGATGCATGTTGACAGTATTCTGGTTAGCATCAGATTTTATACAGTTTAGGAAGAATCTGTGGGGATTATAAGGGTAAAGACAATCTCAATTAACCCTCTGACTTCCATATACCCTTCCTAATGAATATAATTAAAATGCCCCAGAACGAGAAGCCCACCACAGAAGCCACGAGCGAACACCACACAGAAACACCCGAAAGAAAGGCCCACAGAACGAAAGGACCAGGTAACCGAGCCAACCAGTTCAGACAGGCCGAAGCCCGAAGCCCGCAGGGCTAAGCAGCTCCAAACCACACCTGCCTACCCCTTCTAAACACTGACCTTTCCCACACCTCGCGTATACACTACCCCTCATGTCCTACACCTCTACCTACATGATGACGAAAATAAATACACCTTAAAGTTAATACACCCATGCCCTGTCCCTAAATTAGGATGTCAATATCAACATACCCTAAAAAATACCTTGTGTTGCCAGAATAAGTTTCTGAAGACCAATCCCCCCATAAATCTATGTATGTTCCTCCCAGGTTAAAACACCCATGCCCTATCCCTAGGTTGAGCAAATGCCAACCAGTTCAGACAGCCATAAATCTATGTATTCAATCCTTAGGTTAGTTATCTTTATCCACCATTGTGTTCATCTCTTCCATGTACTTTTCCACCATTGTTATACGTCTTCCAATCACCTCCTTCGTATCCACAGTACACACTACTCTATTTTGCTTCGTGTCCTACACCTCTTACCCGCCAGACTCTACCTACATGATGATGAACATGAGTACACATTCATTTAAAACACCCATGCCCTGTCCCGAGGTTGAGTCAATGCCAACCAGTTCAGACAGCCATAAATCTATGTATGTTCTTCCATCCGAGAAGTAATATGTTCACCCCTTTAAAGTACCTTGTCTTGCCAGACTAAGTTTCTGAAGACCAACCGCCCCCATAAATCTATGTATGTTCTTCCATCCGAGAAGTAGTATGTTAAAACCCCATGTCCTAATTGATAAGAAACTAAGATACCCACGGGTACACCCGTGTATATAGAACCATTGTTCCTGTAAGACCTAGACAGCAATGACTGAAGATGTTAGCCACCATGCTGTAACTTTAATTCTTACCCCAACCAGAGATTGTATATACAACCCTCTGTTACCATTGTCTCGACGCATTTTTTCACCACGAAACAATACCGAAGTTAACCCTACGAACTGTCGTTTTCTTTGGTGTATATATCATAGAAAACGCAGCTCCCAGGAACAACTAGATCAGCAAGAAATAGTGTCAGATTAACAGTATCCATAACCATCGTATGACGAGCAATAATACACCATGTTTTTCCCTACTTTTATCCACAGTCAAGCACACACCTACAGTTAACCTCCTTTTCCCCACAGCCCCACAGTCCACATGATTCTATCTTTTCCAGACTCATATACCACCCCGTATTTGCTCATACCCCGGTAGCATTTGGCTAACATACTTTCACTGTCATTAACCCCCAAACTCCAATATCAACTGTAGTCTAATGCCACCCCTACGCCCGGAGACCTTAGGGTCAAACTTCCACGTAGCCCCCTGAACCCTCTCCCTCTCATTAACCCCCACGCTCCTCGACTCCTTTCCGACCTAGCCTCTCCATCATACCTCCTGAAGATCCTTGAATTTTCCGTTGCTAACGTTCTCAAACCTTTTATATAATTATACTCCTATCCAGCCTACCTTCCCTTAGTAGGACGGAACAACATTATAACTTTACCAACCCTCTGCATGCCATCTATTCCCTCACAACCCATTCACAACCCTGTACCCAATAATCGTCAGTGCGAGGCTAGCCGCCTCGCCAGTGACTAACTTCTATTGCCATACTTACAGATAAATGTGGCAGAGTTAGCAACCCAGTCTCCACCACATCCAGCAAACCATGCAATTAACAACCCAACCGATTAAACCAGCTAGTCAAGGCACCTTCGGTTTTGGTATTACGAACACCCACATCTGTCTCATAAACAGAGGGTTATTACAAACACTTGTGATATGGCAAGCCCCTAGCCACAGCCGCCGGACGACCATCACGGAGAGAGGGCGCGCATCTACCCCTTTTTACCCACCCGAGGAGGGAGACCCCCACCCCTGCGGAGATATACCTGACCCCTGTTTTAACTTCCGGGTCATTGCCAGGTAGCACAGGAATTCTTCCTATCAATGAACTAACCATGCATGACTAACCCCTTTACTAACCTCTATTAACCCACAATAACCCATTCACCTTTCTTGCATACTCGGATAATCAAATTAGCACCTCAGCTATACCATAGAAGGAAGACTGAGCAAAATATGAGAGACACTCCTATCACAGCTGTCCCAGTCCTCCTCGCAAAGTAGATCCAGTCTCCCTGCCCTCAATACTTCCAATATAGCCAAAATAGTACCTCTTACTAAGGCTCAGTTATATCACATTATGAAGGCTCCCTATAGCCATGTGCCACAACAGTAATCACCACCTTACCTAGTCCCCGTATCTATTGAGAGCTCAAATAATTCCATAAGACTCGAGATCCCTATGGCCTACAGGGTCCAAAACCGAGCCTATAAACCCAGCTCCAGCCCCCAGTAAAATCAGTTGAAAGATAGACACCAACCAGTGGCTGGCCCCCTTAAGTTGACCTCTAGCTCTGCCCTTGTGTTGTTCCTGAGATTTGAGTTCCAGAGCCGGCAGACTCCGTGGCAGATTTGAGATAGAAGCATCTGTCCACGTACAAGAAATCTACGTGCACCTTATAACCTTCACACACCAGTGGGTATATAAGCGTGTAGCAGCAACGATCGCCAAGAGATCCGTCTTGAGAACTTCCTACATATGGACCCCCTGGACGGCTGCGGAACCAGTCGTTAGCCCCCAACATCACGGACGCAAGATAACCAGGACCAGACCAACCAAATACTACCCAAGATTCACTTTATTAGTACTACCGTGTTACAGTACTAATTAGAAACTCACTTATTAATCTTTCTATGAAGTGGCTATATCTTTGCCCCAGTATAATTCATATATAACCATTCTATTGGGGAGTGCTAAGCGTATCAGTGTTCATTAATTAACAGGCGACATTAACTCTCGTAATTACCCCTATTCAGATATTATTACATAAAAGTAAAACCCTAGTGATATCTAACGTTCGCCCACTGATTTGTGTTCTACGTATTTCTGCTATAAGAATATAAAACTTAGATCAGTACCCCCTGAGGTTACTAGAATTCCCGTACTCTAAAAATACGCGTGTCTAATTCTAGTCTGTGAGTTACTATTTGTGCACCAGAACTGCCAGTAATAAATCTAATTAGTGAAATTGAATCTATAAGTAACATTGATGTCTTCCAGTATATAAACTTGCGAACCAAGCCAGTGATCAGAAGAGTATACCTGAACATTGGAAGTGGGAGACTAGGCTCCATCCAGATCCACTAATGCTAGTTGTTAATTTCTATCATTTGTCTTGTACGAGTATTCATACCTTCTTATGCTTCCTATTAATCCTCTTCAATAAACGTGATCGTGTGTCTTGTTACCGTGTGTTTATTTTGTGTTCTCTATTCCTCATACCTTGTATTGTGCATGCAGCCTTATATACCCAGTCAGTTAGAACTCACATTACCCAAGTTAATCCTGTAGAAAAACAGAGCATAACATTGGCGGCAGCAGTGGTTCTTGATTCGGATAAAAGGTTGCATTACATTGCAAGTTTGGAACAGCCAGAACACGATAACATCATAGCGCAACGCTCTCACATTCCCATCCCACAATATGATGGAGAAACTTACGAGATCGAAACGTTCATGGACATAGTGAAACCCGTACTTGACCTAGTTTATACCACGGACGCAGAAAAGATAGCCGTGACATTAACGCACCTGGGAAAAGCCGTTTCCCTGGTTGCCTACCAAGTGCACCCTGCTCTCACATGGGACGAATTTCGCCCAATAGTGATAGAAGCCATTAAGCCTTCGTTGGGCGTTTTCGTGGCCCACACCCGTATCCAAGACACTAAATTCGAAGGCGATCTAGATGCCACAGTGAATAAGATCGCCCAACATATAAAAGTTTCTTTCCCCACATTGACAAAAATCCAACAAGAGCAGCAGATTCTGGTCAACCTTGTATCAATATTGCCCTCAGCAGTAAAAGATCATTTCCGTGTGCACGATTTCGTCGGATATCAAAATGATCTCTTCACGATCCGACGTATTTTGGCCGTGCGCACAGAAGCACCCACCCAAATCGCTGTAATAAAGAGGTTTCCGACGCACCCGCAGCACCCCGACCACCAAAACTCCAAGAATGCCTACCCATCCTCATCCTTCCACAACAGACCCACCTACCCTTCCGGCAAGCCCCAACCCAGTAGGCCCCGGTTCCAACCTACCCAGCCACGCAGAATCTTCAACCGGAACAAAACCTACAACACCTACCAAAGTAAAAACCCTACATTAGTAATTATCAACCCCTATGATTTCCCTGCCTGTAGTGCTCAGTGTGCCCTCCATCAAATTCGTGACTCTGCCAAACCTCGCCCCTTTACTCCTCGCATTTCTGTAAATGAAGAGGAGTTACAAGAGGAAGAAATGGAGGAAATGCACACCGGAGAAATAGCCCCTATCATGACCTCAGATGATACCGAGGAAACCCTGAAGGAGGTAGATACCGACTCCCAGGATTTTTAAAGTACCCCCCGCCCAAGATGGCCTCGGCGGGGGACGCCATAACTGACCGTACTGCTCCCATTTATTACATGGCCAAAATCAAGAACATTCCTGTCCGCTTGTTAATCGACACGTTAGCTGCCAAGTCATGTTTGTTCAAGTCTTATTATGATCAACACCACCGACTATTTGGCCCCTTGTTAACCACCAAAGCAGAACTAATCTCAGCTGCTGATACCTACTTAAATCTCCTAGGAGACACTTTGCCCCTGTCAGTAACTACTCCTGCCCCCATGCTCGTTGTTATCACACGTTCACAGTATTTTCCTCCCACTGTAAACATTACGATGGTTTCCTTGGACTTCACCTCCTTCAAAAACTTCAGGCCCAGGTTGACTGCGGCCAGAGGCTGATCTCATTCAAAAAAAAAAATCCAACCCAAAGCCTCTGACAAACCAATCACGCAGAAACCTATTCACAAAAAGAAAAAACACCTTCCCCTTCAACAAACTCTGAGTCAGGGTTACCAAGTTGCAGCTAGCACTAAGGTAACTTCTAACCCTTCCCCTTGCCCCGAGTTCTCTCAAAATATCACTCAATTAGTTGAAAAAATGCCTCAACAAACGAAAGAAGACAAGTCCAAGCAACTCCCTCTCGGTAATCCCCTCAATTCTCGTAACTCTGTCCAGGATAAATCCTCCCATGTTTCCAGGACAGACTCTGATGTATGTAACCACAATTCTATCAAATGTTTATGTACACGTGTTTCCAGGGAAAATGCCGACCTATGTACCCAACAATGTTTCCCCCATGCCCCCAGAAATGTTCAGCTATTCCACAACCCACAAAATTCCCCTTGTGACAGTTTTCCGTCAGTAGCTCCCTTCCACCCCCACACAATTCACACTCCTAGAAAACTTCACAACCCCACACTTGACTCGCCCTCTCATGACAAACAAATTCACCAGTCCCAGATAACCTCTAACCAGACCGTGACTGCCACCAAAAAAATTCCCCAAATTCGTCCTGTTAACAACCCCAAATCAATACATCAGTCCTCCACCAATAACCCATGTTCTACACCTAACTCTTCCCCCACCAACCCTCCGCAGTCCCACCAACAAATCCCGTTTTCTAACTCGCTCACCTCTCACCACCCTGACCCTCCCGCACGCGCCGTTAATCCTCCCCTCACGCGTGCCGACCGAGGGACCCAACCATGTTCCCACCATGCCCCCAGAAATGTCCAGCTATTCCACAACCAACCAAATCCCCCTTGTGACAGTTTTCCGTCAGTAGCTCCCTTCCACCCCCACACAATTCACACCCCTAGAAAACTTCAAAACCCTACACTTGACTCGCCCTCTCATGACAGACAAACCCACCAATCCCATATAAACTCCAAACAAACCGTCACTGCCACCGACAAAACTCCCCAAATTCGTCCTTCTAACAACCACCAATCAGTACATCAGTCCTCCACCAATAACCCATCTTCTATACCTCACTCTTCCCCCACCAACCCTCCACAGTCCCTCCAACAAATTCCGTTTTCTAAATCCCTCACACCTCACCCCGCTGATCCTCCCACACGCGCCGTTAATCCCCCCCTCACGCGTGACCCCCACCAAGTGACCTTTCCCCCCTTATGCGTACCGAGCACCTGCTCGCCAGTCGATCCCCCACCATCATTAGCCCAGCTGTAGTTCAAGATAAATGCCAAATTCCCCCCCGCCATCAAAAATGGGTTAACCTTCGACCCATACCCCAAACTCACATGATATTTTCCCCCACTACCACGTCCACCAACCCCAATCGTTGCCTCTTACCACCCGCCATCATTTCCGCTCGCATCAACCACATTCTCGTGGCAAATATCTCTGAGGAATCCCTGACATTACCAAAAGGTCTCATTATAGGAGACCTCGAAACTTTTGATGACCTCCCCATAGATTTTAATGACACCCCTACCAGCCTCCAATTGCCCCCTCTCCCGGACACATTATCCGACCACCAAAAACACAGTATGTACGACCTATTGCTAGAGTTCAGTGACGTGTTTGCCCAACAACCTACTGAAATCAGACAGACTGATGTAGAACAACACATCATTAACACCACAGGCCCCCCATAAGACAACCATCCCGTAGAAAAAATCCCATACAACGCCAGGGAGAGGAACGCCAAGTCCAAGAGATGTTAGAGGCCGGTATTGCCACCCCGTCCATTAGTCCCTGGTCTTCCCCTGTTGTCCTAGTAAAAAAGAAAGATGGGTCAACCCGTTTTTGCGTACAGGAGGTTGAATGACGTAACCATTAAGGACGCTACGCCATTACCCAGGATAGACGATTCCCTTGACTCCCTATACGGATCCAGATGGTTCACTACCCTCGACTTGCAAGCAGGGTATTGGCAAGTGCCTATCAAGGCAGAGGACCAAGAAAAAACAGCATTTTCCACTAGTGGTGGCCACCACTACGAATTTAACATCCTACCTTTTGGCCTCTGTAACGGACCCGCCACTTTCTCCCGTTTGATGAAAGCGGTATTAAATGGCCTAACCTGGGAAACCTGCCTAGCCTATCTAGACGATATTATTGTGTACTCACCAACCTGGGAAGAACACCTCCTCAGGTTGAGACAAGTCCTTCAAAGAATCCGAGCCGCCGGGTTGAAATTAAAACCCTCAAAGTGCGAGATTGCCCGAAATAAGGTAGATTTCCTCGGCCACGTAATATCTGAACATGGTATTGCACCAGACCCAAAGAAACTTCAAGCCATACAAAACCAACCCCCACCCACCACCGTTAAAGGAGTACGTTCTTTTCTAGGTTTAGCCACATATTACAGACGTTTCGTCCCCCACTTTGCCACCATAGCCAGACCCCTCCACCAACTCACCCACAAAGACACCCCATTCACCTGGACACCTGAAAGAGACCTCGCTTTTAACACTTTGAAACAAAAGCTAATCCAAGCCCCTATTGTCGCTTTCCCTGATTACCATAAACCTTTCCGTCTTTATACCGACGTATCTCTGTACGCCATTGGTGCAGTTTTAGCTCAAGTCAGACACGGAGAGGAACATGTGATAGCGTATGCCAGCTCCACCCTCAACCAAGCACAACAGAATTATGCAGCCACCAAGAGAGAGTGCTTAGGGATCATTTGGGCACTCAGCCACTTCCGGTCATTTGTGTTGGGCGCAAAACTCGATATAATAACCGACCATCAATCTTTGCAATGGTTGCGTAAGTGCGAAACCAACTCAGCCATTCTGGTACGTTGGAGGGAGACACTAGAGGACTACGATTTTACAATACAGTATCGTCCAGGCAAACTTCACACCAATGCAGACGCCCTGTCACGTTTGCCAGTACCAAAAGACCCCCCCACCAACCTAGCCGCCTTACAAAACACTGAGCTTTTATCTACCCCCATCCACCAACATAATTCCCTCTCAGCCCCCTCACTAATTCAATCTTGGGAAACAAGAATCAGACCACCCTGGATACCGTTAAATGTCTTCAGGAAACTGACTCGCTGGGGAGATCAACTTGCCACAGACTCCGGTCACATAGTCTTAGACCCCACCATTGCCCATGACTACATGATTGCCATCCACGAGGGAAACGGCATACACCTTGGACAAAAGAAGATGTTAAAAATCTTCACAGATCAATACTGGACCCCCAACCCCTCCAAAATTGCACAACGAGTGACAGAATCCTGCAAACCTTGTTTATTGGGGAAGGATAGATCACGCACCCCAGGCCCAGCTGGTAACATTTCTGCCAACAAACCGTTCCAAGTCCTATCCCTCGACATCATGGGCCCGTTTCCTTCTTACGCTGGCAACCGCTATATCGTCACATTTGTTGACGTATATTCAAAATTTTTAATAGCCTGCCCAGTTAAAGACCACACAGCCACCACAGTCGCCACACTGCTTGCCACAGAAGTGTTCCCTATATTCGGCCTTCCCCTTGCTCTTCTATCCGACAATGCCCCGAGTTTAGTGGACACGTTTGGCACCAGTTCACCCAACAATGCGGTATTAAGATCAAACACTCATCCCCGTACTGGCCTCAAGGAAGTGCTATATGCGAACGCAGCCATCGCACCATCAACAACCAGTTACGTACAAAAATGATTGCTCTTAACACCTCAGACTGGCCATCACAACTAAAGATGATACAATGGGGCATGAACACCTGTCCCCGAGAAGACGGTATTTCCCCTCATGAACGTGTTTACGGCGTACCCCCCCTGTTACTGCCGTTCCACCATCACGCTCACCTCCCCTCCAACACCTCCACAATTGACCCATTGCAACATCTGCAAAACACCCTCCATACCGCCCAAACCTGTCAAGACACCAAAACGGATAGCCCCGATGATAAAAACCCTTTCGCCATCCATGACACCATAATGGTAGCCAACCTCCCTGTCACCAACAAATTAGGCCCTCGCTATGTCGGGCCCTACACCATCATACAAGTCCCAAATGCATATCAAGTCACCATCGATTATCACGGCGTGACTCGCACGTTCCGAACTAGATTCGTCCGAGCGTTTAAACCTTTAAAACCACAAGACATTACCCCAACCCCACACGTCCGACCCTGAATTAAACACCCCTACTAACCCTTCCACTCAGGCTATGAATATTCCCATACAAACCCCTAAGGGCCTAAGCCCTCCAGCACCGAACCGACCAATCATTCCTCCACATACCCCCCAAACTAACCTCCACAAACCCCAAGCCCCCACTATCACACCTTCCTCCACCATGACACCTTCCTTCACTTCCGATAGTCAAGTACCTCCCCAACTTATCCAAGTACGAAAACCTCCACCCACAACCCCGACCACCACGGAAACCCTCCCGTCTAGCCCTGACATACCTCCACCAGGCACCACAGTGAGAAAACCACCACCCCCACCCAAAACCAGGTACACACCCAACCACACCACACAATCTACCTCAGTAACCTCACGCTACAACTTACGCCTACGACTAAAATCTTTTAAAACCTCCAGAAAACACACCCTGCTAACCCAGTTCCGTAGGGCTGCCAGACCACTATCCTCCTCCTCCTCTTCTTCTTCGTCGAATTCTCCTCCACAAAGGGAAAGAAGACGAATAATCACAACTAAACATCATAAACCCTCTAACTATATTCCAAAAATAACAACCCCCACCCCCCCACGAAAACACATACCTTCCTCTTCAACCTCATCCCCTCTCAACCCCCACCTCATCACCCCGAATGACCTGCTAGATATACCCCCCCACCAAACTCCCATAAAACCGCCTACTTCCACCACCAGCAAATCACCGACCCCACCAAAGAACACACCCCACACACGTTCCTACCCCCAACCCTCCAAATTAAATCTCCACTCCCTACCCCGCCCTCTACCCCCCCCCCCGCCCCCCCCCCTTCCCCTTTCCCCTCCACTATCCCTGCGACCCCACCCACCCATCAACCAACCTCCTCATCTCATCGAACCCCCAACCAACCAACCCCTAAAATATACACTATGTCAACGACCAACCCCTCCTCTCACACCACGTCTAACACGCAACTAACTCCTCACCAAAGCCCCTCCAAATTGATGGGCCCGACCTCCACACCCCCACTTGAATCCCCCCACAAAGTTGCCCCTGAGAGAACCCCCATACATACCCCCACCAAATCCTCTTCCATTCCGCTTACCGCCCTCACTCGACAAAAACCTCCACACGCATCTACCTCTTAAATAACCCCTGACCTCACCCCCACTAAATACCCTCCACCTGTAAAGCGTTCTTCCCCTCAATATAAAACATCGTCGAGCGACTCAAGTCCCACGACAAACATCTACCTTCCCACCAGGACCTCCAAAGGTAGAATAATCAACAGACCCATCAGATTTAAACACAGTTATACAAAAATAACACCCCGTTCTTACACTAAAGACCCAAGCCACACAACACATACACACACCCTCTTTCTCACACACCTCCCTCACGCACCTTACCTAAACCGATATTGCACATTGCCTCAATATATTTTCCCAGCCTACAACACCACCCAAGAAAACCCCCAAAACCCCAGACTCATATGCCCCCTTCACCCCCAGCTCCGTTTTCACGCGTTAATCCCTCCCCTTCAGTTAGTAACCCATTCACCACACTGAAGAAGCCTCCTGTCAGTCCCACACACCTCACTCGATACATGACCCCCACCATGAACCAATCCACACCTTTCGTCGCCCCCGTCCCTACCCCCACGGGGGAAAACTACAAACCATTCATACGAAAGGTTAAAGTAAAAACGTCCACAGGACGCTTAGCCCGTCTACAACGCCCACACTTGGTGATGGGCTGGTCTATCAGAGTGAGAACTGAGCGATCTCTGCCATACCCATAGCTTACTCTGACTGTTCCTTTTACTTATATATTTTCTAGATCTCAAGTGACGGCGTCTCTAACGTGGATTGACCTCCCAATCTACCAAGATTGGAAGCCAAGGAGTCACATTTTTTCCCTTGCCCCTCAACTTTCTCTTCATAATTGCTGAGGGGCACAGGGCCGTGGGTGGGGCTTTGGTTTCCCGGGCGTTTCCGCACCCTCCTCAAGCTCTCCGCCATGGAGTGGCTTCGGTCACCCAGGCTTTATTGTGGTCGGCGGGGAGGGTTCTGTGGGGGCGCTCGGTTATGGCCTTGGCCTTGCTCGGGGCCTTGGGGCTGTTCGGCCAGGCAGCTTGGGGAACAACAACAACAACAACAACAACGCCCACATCAAGCCCGGGCAACTGCCCTCCACAACACAGAGGACACATTCCTACAGGTCTACATTGACCTGCAAAAGAAACCTGACCCTCGCTCTCTTGCTTGGTGGGACCTTCTCAATACACTCAAAATGACCCACCATGACTATGCTTCTTTTTACTTCACCCTTGAGGCTCGGGGACGAGCCTACAATGAAGGAGAGGGAAGTAAAATGCCCCAGAACGAGAAGCCCACCACAGAAGCCACGAGCGAACACCACACAGAAACACCCGAAAGAAAGGCCCACAGAACGAAAGGATCAGGTGACCGAGCCAACCAGTTCAGACAGGCCGAAGCCCGCAGGGCTAAGCAGCTCCAAACCACACCTGCCTACCCCTTCTAAACACTGACCTTTCCCACACCTCGCGTATACACTACCCCTCGTGTCCTACACCTCTACCTACATGATGACGAACATAAATACACCTTAGAGTTAATACACCCATGCCCTGTCCCTAAATTAGGATGTCAATATCAACATACCCTAAAAATACCTTGTCTTGCCAGACTAAGTTTCTGAAGACCAATCCCCCCATAAATCTATGTATGTTCCTCCCAGGTTAAAACACCCATGCCCTGTCCCTAGGTTGAGCAAATGCCAACCAGTTCAGACAGCCATAAATCTATGTATTCAATCCTTAGGTTAGTTATCTTTATCCGCCATTGTGTTCATCTCTTCCATTTACTTTTCCACCATTGTTATACGTCTTCCAATCACCTCCTTCGTATCCACAGTACACACTACTCTATTTTGCTTCGTGTCCTACACCTCTTACCCGCCAGACTCTACCTACATGATGATGAACATGAGTACACATTCATTTAAAACACCCATGCCCTGTCCTGAGGTTGAGCCAATGCCAACCAGTTCAGACAGCCATAAATCTATGTATGTTCTTCCATCCGAGAAGTAATATGTTCACCCCCTTAAAATACCTTGTCTTGCCAGACTAAGTTTCTGAAGACCAACCGCCCCCATAAATCTATGTATGTTCTTCCATCCGAGAAGTAGTATGTTAAAACCCCATGTCCTAATTGATAAGAAACTAAGATACCCACGGGTACACCCGTGTATATAGAACCATTGTTCCTGTAAGACCTAGACAGCAATGACTGAAGATGTTAGCCACCATGCTGTAACTTTAATTCTTACCCCAACCAGAGATTGTATATACAACCCTCTGTTACCATTGTCTCGACGCATTTTTTCACCACGAAACAATACCGAAGTTAACCCTACGAACTGTCGTTTTCTTTGGTGTATATATCATAGAAAACGCAGCTCCCAGGAACAACTAGATCAGCAAGAAATAGTGTCAGATTAACAGTATCCATAACCATCGTATTGACGAGTAATAATACACCATGTTTTTCCCTACTTCCCCTCACCTTCTTTTATTTAATAATTTTCATTTTAGTAAACGTTGTTTCCACATAGCGATTTTGATAATTTAATTTGACTTTATATTGTCCTTGTCCCAATTTTGGTTTGTTTAGTTTGCAAGTTTTACATTTTAATTTATCCACAGTCAAGCACACACCTACAGTTAACCTCCTTTTCCCCACAGCCCCACAGTCCACATGATTCTATCTTTTCCAGACTCATATACCACCCCGTATTTGCTCATCCCCCGGTAGCATTTGGCTAACATACTTTCACTGTCATTAACCCCCAAACTCCAATATCAACTGTAGTCTAATGCCACCCCTACGCCCGGACACCTTAGGGTCAAACTTCCACGTAGCCCCCTGAACCCTCTCCCTCTCATTAACCCCCCACGCTCCTCAACTCCTTTCCGACCTAGCCTCTCCATCATACCTCCTGAAGAGCCTTGATTTTTCCGTTGCTAACGTTCTCAAACCTTTTATATATATATACTCCTATCCAGCCTACCTTCCCTTAGTAGGACGGAACAACATTAGAACTTTACTAACCCTCTGCATGCCATCTATTCCCTCACAACCCATTCACAACCCTGTACCCAATGATTGTCAGTGCGAGGCTAGCCGCCTCGCCAGTGACTAACTTCTATTGCCATACTTCCAGATAAATGTGGCAGAGTTAGCAACCCAGTCTCCACCACATCCAGCAAACCATGCAATTAACAACCCTACCGATTAAACCAGCTAGTCAAGGCACCTTCGGTTTTGGTATTACGAACACCCACATCTGTCTCATAAACAGAGGGTTATTACAAACACTTGTGATATGGCAAGCCACAGCCGCCGGACGACCATCACGGAGAGAGGGCGCGCATCTACCCCTTTTTACCCACCCGAGGAGGGAGACCCCCACCCCTGCGGAGGTATATCTGACCCCTGTTTTGACTTCCGGGTCATTGCCAGGTAGCACAGGAATTCTTCCTATCAATGAACTAACCATGCATGACTAACCCCTTTACTAACCTCTATGAAATGCTAGGTTTTTCCAGGGTTAAATAGGAAGGGAAATATCCCCAGGCTACCTTTAGGATCAACCTTTCCTGGTACCTGGCGCGGGGTACGAATCTCTGAAGGGAATTTAACCCTCCTAAAAACCCACAGGTTTTGAGATGCCTTGGGTGGGGTTCGAACCCTGGTTAGTGACGCACCACCATCACCACCAGGCCCGCGCGCTAACCCACTGTACTACCACGGACGTACTAAAAGTATAGCAACCTTAGTCCGATTTTTAAGAACCAGGTGATAGTCTCGTGGTGTTATCACGTGATGAGTTTATTGGACTTACCATCTACGACTATTTTATGCTATACCTGACGTCAACTCGGGTTAGTATTATTGTGGGTGCGGGACATTTTCGAAGGCATTACACCACATTCCTTTTTAGTTAGGCTAGTCCCTAGCCTCGTAAGGTCGTAAGGTATCGTAGCCTTTTTACCTTAGCTATCTCAATATGGTTTTTAGGGTTCGCGTGACGGGTGCTCCACGTAGCTACCTGGTCACATTCCTTAGCTGCCACCAATGAAATGCTAGGTTTTTCCAGGGTTAAATAGGAAGGCAAATATCCCCAGGCTACCTTTAGGATCAACATTTCCTTGTACCTGGCGCGGGGTACGAACCTCTGAAGGGAATTTAACCCTCCTAAAAACCCACAGGTTTTGAGATGCCTTGGGTGGGGTTCGAACCCTGGTTAGTGACGCACCACCATCACCACCAGGCCCGCGCGCTAACCCACTGTACTACCACGGACGTACTAAAAGTATAGCAACCTTAGTCCAATTTTTAAGAACCAGGTGATAGTCTCGTGGTGTTATCACGTGATGAGTTTATTGGACTTACCATCTATGACTATTTTACACTATACCTGACGTCAACTCGGGTTAGTATTATTGTGGGTGCGGGACATTTTCGAGGGCATTACACTCTATTAACCCACAATAACCCATTCACCTTTCTTGCATACTCGGATAATCAAATTAGCACCTCAGCTATACCATAGAAGGAAGACTGAGCAAAATACGAGACACTCCTATCACAGCTGTCCCAGTCCTCCTCGCAAAGTAGATCCAGTCTCCCTCCCCTCAATACTTCCAATATAGCCAAAATAGTACCTCTTACTAAGGCTCAGTTATATCACATTATGAAGGCTCCCTATAGCCATGTGCCACAACAGTAATCACCACCTTACCTAGTCCCCGTATCTATTGAGAGCTCAAATAATTCCATAAGACTCGAGATCCCTATGGCCTACAGGGTCCAAAACCGAGCCTATAAACCCAGCTCCAGCCCCCAGTAAAATCAGTTGAAAGATAGACACCAACCAGTGGCTGGCCCCCTTAAGTTGACCTCTAGCTCTGCCCTTGTGTTGTTCCTGAGATTTGAGTTCCAGAGCCGGCAGACTCCGTGGCAGATTTGAGATAGAAGCATCTGTCCACGTACAAGAAATCTACGTGCACCTTATAACCTTCACACACCAGTGGGTATATAAGCGTGTAGCCAGCAACGATCGCCAAGAGATCCGTCTTGAGAACTTCCTACATATGGACCCCCTGGACTTCCGCGGAACCAGTCGTTAGCCCCCAACATCACGGACGCAAGATAACCAGGACCAGACCAACCAAATACTACCCAAGATTCACTTTATTAGTACTACCATGTTACAGTACTAATTAGAAACTCACTTATTAATCTTTCTATGAAGTGGCTATATCTTTGCCACAGTATAATTCATATATAGCCATTCTATTGGGGAGTGCTAAGCGTATCAGTGTTCATTAATTAACAGGCGACATTAACTCTCGTAATTACCCCTATTCAGATATTATTACATAGAAGTAAAACCCTAGTGATATCTAACGTTCGCCCACTGATTTGTGTTCTACGTATTTCTGCTTTAAGAATATAAAACTTAGATCAGTACCCCCCTGAGGTTACTAGAATTCCCGTACTCTAAAAATACGCGTGTCTAATTCTAGTCTGTGAGTTACTATTTGTGCACCAGAACTGCCAGTAATAAATCTAATTAGTGAAATTGAATCTATAAGTAACATTGATGTCTTCCAGTATATAAACTTGCGAACCAAGCCAGTGATCAGAAGAGTATACCTGAACGTTGGAAGTGGGAGACTAGGCTCCATCCAGATCCACTAATGCTAGTTGTTAATTTCTATCATTTGTCTTGTACGAGTATTCATACCTTCTTATGCTTCCTATTAATCCTCTTCAATAAACTTGATCGTGTGTTTATTTTGTGTTCTCTATTCCTCATACCTTGTATTGTGCATGCAGCCTTATATACCCAGTCAGTTAGAACTCACATTACCCAAGTTAATCCTGTAGAAAAACAGGGCATAACAATAATAATATGTAATATTATGTTATATGTAATAATATGTTATTCACTTATTTGCCTCCTCCCTCTTACAGTGATTGAATCAGTGCATACTATGAAGAAATATATATGGATTTGGCAACAATTTCATTTCTACGGCGTACCCCGAAGCGGTGGTTCCGATTCGTTGAATCGTTGTTGTTGTTGTTCCCCATGCTGCCTGGCCGAACAGCCCCAAGGCCCTGAGCAAGGCCAAGGCCATAACCGAGCGCTCCCACAGAACCCTCCCTGCCGACCACAATAAAGCCTGGGTGACCGAAGCCACTCCATGGCAGGGAGCTAAGGAGGGTGCGGAAACGCCCGGGAAACCAAAGACCCACCCAGGGCCCTGTGCCCCTCAGCAATTATGAAGAGAGAGTTGAGGGGCAAAGGAAAAATGTGACGCTTTGGCTTCCAACCTTGGTTGATTGGGAGGTCAATCCACGAAAGAGACGCCGTCACTTGAGATCTAGAAAATATATAAGTAAAAGGAACAGTCAGAGTAAGCTATGGGTATGGCAGAGATCGCTCAGTTCTCACTCTGATAGACCAGCCCATCACCATTCGTTGAATCGTTTACTGGTTCAGTGAATCAGTGGTTCAATAACTTCACTTGAGTAAGAGAGCCCGAAGAGGAGGGTGTGTGGCGTTCTCTCCTAGACCACCTTTCCTTCTATGTTTTTTTTTTGTGGGATCCGTGTTCGCTATCATATCAGGTAAAGTATATTGTGTATAATGAGTAGGGTTCTGGGTTAGCTATAACGTTGGGGAGCTAAGAATCTTGAACTACAGCTTTGTTTGGATCGGGTTTGTACTTTTCTTATTTTGCTGAATTGCTATAGCCTAGGCTAGGCCCAGCCACTTTGTGTTCTGTATTTTTAAGAACTGGGTGATATTCTGCTTTCATTAATGTTCATGTGTGGGATTTTTTTTTTTTTTTTTTTTTATAGCCATGGATGGACAGGAATTTTTGAATATTTGTTTAGAGGCACAAGATACAAGTAGCCTACGATATAGCCTAGGCTACTAACGAATGGTATTTATAGGGAAAAAGACTCGCACCCTTATTTTCCATGTTTATTCCTCCAGATTTTGATAAATAAGTATTTTCATGTATTTTAGTTATAGGCCTAGCCTAATTCCAATGTGGGATACATCATAGGAACCCAAAACTACCATTAGAAATGAGATCCCAGCTGTGGTGCGACTTCGTAAATATTGACCGAAAATTTGTATATAGTGACTGAGGTAGACTGTAGGCTATCTATGGCTAGGCCTAGTGAGGTCGACTGTATATATTGAGGTAGACTGTACAGTGTACAGTATTCCCCATTTACCCAGTACTACCAGTACGGTCAGTACCAGTAGGCTACTTCTAATAAATAGAGTTCACATTAGCATGCCCAACACGGGAAAAGCATTTGTCAGGACACTTACAGGGAGGTCCAACTTTAAGAGCAGGCATTTTCTTCTTAGTGGCCCGGCTGACATAGCCTACTCTTTCATGCCACTTGCTCTTTTCCTCTTTGTTTCGACCTTAATCCACTTCTCACGATTAAATTTCCGCTCCCTGCCTAATGTTGGTTCATCCCTATCACTCTCAGAATCACTGGATGACATTATAATATAGTATATACAGCGCTAAACACTGTAAGACTGGCACCAGGCAGCCGCAGTACACAGAATAGTGTTGTTCTTGAGTCTTCTTATTATTATTATTTAAATGTGCAGTTTGCTTGGAGGGTTGTCTCCAGATGTTGTTCTTCTTCTTCTTCTTCTTATTGTTTAAATGTGCAGTTTGCTTGGAGGGGTGTCTCCAGATTACTGCACAGGCGTTTAGATGGGACAGAATAAGAATAGAAGGATGTTGTTCTTGTTCTTGTTTGTTGATTGTAGAGCTGTGTGGCCAGGCCCAATTAACCCTGCCGCAGACCAACACAGGTAGGTTGTTGTTGTTGTTGTTGTTCCCTAAGCTGCCTGGCCGAACAGCCCCGAGTAGGGGCAGGTAGGTAATCATAGGCGGCCGAGACGACCCGAGCGCCGCAGGAAGACCTTGGTGTGCTGGAGCACCCGGTCACGGAGGGCCGGGTCCAGCCCACGGCCCCCAAGTAGGACGGGGAGGGTAAATTTGGTGACCCCAGGGGAGCGGAGGCTGCAGCGGAGGAGGGTCCTATGGGAATAAAAGCGAGGGCAGTGAAGAAGGAAGTGCTCTACCGTATCATCCACCGTCCGGCACCACAGGCAGAAAGGGTCAGGCACCAGCCATAGACGGAAGAGGTGAGAGGCCAGTCCAACATGGCCTATGCGGAGACGGACCAGGGCAGTGTCAAGGGGGCGGAAGGGGGAACGGGACCAAGGGTGAGGGGAAGAATCTAGCCTGTACTGACCAAGGGCGGTGTGGGAGAGCTCGCCTCTGAGGGAGGCATCCCAGAGCATCCGGCAATGGGCAAAAGCTAGCCTGGAAACGGAGGAGGGAGGGAGAGGGAGGGGCTCAAGGGCAGGGGAGGAGTGTGCAAGTGAAGCCGCAGCATCAACAATAATGTTACCCCGGATACCGACATGGGAGGGAACCCACTGAAAATGGAGGGAAAAGCCGGACTGCCTGAGGGAGCAAAGGAGAGAATGGGCCTGAAATACAAGGGAGCAATGAGAGATAGGGTGCAGGGAGCTGAAGAGGGCAAGGGAGGATAGTGAATCTGAGAAAACTACTATTGACTGGGAGGGGGCGCGGGGGGTGGGGGGGGGGGGGGGAGGAAATCGCAAACGAAAAGTGAAGCTTGAAGGATGGCATATAATTCTGAGGCTAGTACTGAATGAAAAACCGGACAGCCGCCAAGTCCGACAAAGGGAGAGGTGCTCTACGTAGATGGCGGCAGAAGAGGACTGGGGGGAGGAGGTGTGGGAGCCATCCGTGTAAATAGGGAAGTGATTACTATAGCGGAGGGAGACAAGTTCTAGGAAAAGGGAGGGGGCACGGGAGCTATCCTGAGATTTGACGAAGGGAACATGCAGGGAAAGGTGGAACATAGAGGACAGGGCAGCAGACCAGGGGGGGAAAGGGGAGACTGAGGGGGTGGGGGAAGGGGTTGGAAGGGGCAAGGAGAGGGAGGAGGAGGACAGGAGGGCACGGACGAGGAAAAGGGAACGGGAGCGGACAGGCCAGGAGGGAGCATGAGACAAAACAGGGGCATGAGAGATGAGGAGGCTATAAGGATGAGCAGGTGAAAATGACAGGGCACGATGGAGGGTGGTAACGTTAAGGTGATGGCGGTCCAATGCAAGGGGAAGAAGACCCGCCTCCGCATGGAGAGAGATTGCCGGCGACGAGCGGAAGGCCCCCAACGCGATACGCAGCGCCGTGTGCTGCACCACATCCAGCCGTTCGAGTACCGTGGGGGAGGCCGAGCCGTAGACGGAGTTGTCCAAGAATGACGTCCTTTCATTGGGGCAAAGGCAGGGAGACTGGTGGTAGGGGTGTAGTACACGGTCTATGATTGGCCGAGCCGGCTGATGTAAACACAGTCTTGAGTAAGCTGCCACGCTATTGGCTAGTCAGGACGGCCCTCTGTTCGAGCGATTATTCCTGTCAAAGTCACGCGACTTTGAGCTTTGATATGGAGGGGAATAAGGTTGCGTTTTGCTTGTTTTTTCTTACCTTGTTGTGTGGTCAGTTAAATAGTCTTAAAATATCCTTAGAAACCCCATTTTCCTTAATTTGGCTGGCATGCCCTTCTGGTCCTGGACGCCTCAAATGAGCTGTAAATGTCCACACCTATTCCCTGGCTGACCCTTTCCAAATAGTAGACATAATTATAAGCTTGATTACTCTGGTCGTGTGTGAGTTATGGAGGTTAGTGTTGTTTTGCCCTAATTACTTGGAATAGGGTGTCATGATATGTCATTTAGTTTAGTCTCCCTGATCAAATTGTTTCAGTATTCCATATTCCATAATGATTCACTCAACCTGCGCACTCGCACTGATTGACTCAGTATGCTCAGACAGCATTAGCTGCCAGTTATAGCTCAGCTCTCGACCTGTAAACATCTATTGTAATATCTACCTAAGCTGATTAAACTACATTACAAGCCTGTGTGTATATCTACAATCCTGCAACAACATAGAATTATTATATGGTGGCAGCATGGACGACAACCCAAGCCTACAACAACACAGCGCCTACGATTTGTATTACGATATTACGACGAGAGACACAGCAGCAACATATGGTACCAAGTTTCCCGCTTTTTTCCTCGAGGTCTTCCCGCCATTTTCACAAAGAGCTACAGTGGATTCCAGCCTGCAGTCTTGTCACACATCAATCAATACGTGGCTAAAGACATTATTACTTCGTTTCCTGTGCAATGCTTAGGATTATAGGTGTGACCATCAACTATCTTCGACATTCATCTACAAATTATTTGCAACAATATAATTAATCGGTAAGCAACTGTACACTAGTTTGCTCGCCAATATGTCTGATTCGGTCATGCCACGAATGGATTGGTCGAATCCAGATCAAACCAACGAAATCAAGATATTCAAGCAGTGCTGTAATCTATATTTTTCTATCAAGGACATCAAAAAGGAGAAGCAAGTGGACCATATTTTATTGTTTGCTGGTAAACAAGGACTGAAGCTATTCAACTCATGGGATTTAGTAGAAGAGGAGAAGAAGAACCCGGACGTCGTATGGAGGAACTTCATGACACAAATTGAGTGGAAAATTAACTTCAGAGTGGCCAGATTTTATTTACAAACATAAAAACAGAAGGAAGGAGAATCTATCGATGAGTTCGTATCGCGATGCAAACTACATGCCCAGAAATGTGAATTTACTGATGCAGAGTACCAAGAACGAGTAATAGAGCAGTTCATTGCAGGGACCAGACACACCGAACTTCAGAAAGACTTACTTGGAAAGCCGAAAACACTCACTATGGATCAAGCACTGGATTTAGGAAGAACATATGAGGCTTCAGTGGACTACATGAAACAGATGGCCGACGTTGACAGCAGTTCTACAACACAGGTGCACATGATCAGCAACAGACACAGGAGTACAAACGTATGTCTTAAGTGTGGTCGAAACCACAATAAAAGTAGATGTCCAGCATACGGTGCAACCTGCCGGAAGTGTGGTAAGCAGAACCATTGGGAGAAAATGTGCTTATCGGACCAAACAAATCAAGAAAGACTGTTGAAAAATCGCCGACCAAGATCTACTTCAAGAGGACCAGGCTCTACTTTAAGAGGACCAAGACAACATGGCCAATATTCCAAAAATCCAGCATGCGACTCTTCTCACAAATCAAGACAGCAAGAAAATGCAAAATCAACAAAAGTACATTCTGTGCGGTATGAATCAGATGATAGTGAAGATTACAACTTTCTTTCCATTGACACAGTGCAAGTATCTGCCATTAGCAAACTCGGGAACGACACAAGAGACGAAGCTTTCACCTCCATTACCACCAAGATACCAGAAAAAAAGTTAGGGCAGATATAAGAGTGAAAATAGACACTGGTGCCCAAGGTAACACGATACCTGTTCGTATGTATCGTCGCCTGTTTCCTGAACATCTCAATGCAGAGGGCAACCCACAAACAAACAAAGTACAGGGAAGGAGTGTGGTGCTTACAGCGTACAACGGGACAAATATTCCACATTATGGATCGATCAAGTTACCTTGTAAGCACAACATAAGTGACTTGATTGAAACAAAATTCTACACAGTGGAGACTGAAGGACCAGCGATACTCGGACTTCCAAGTTCAAGAGCTCTAAAATTGGTAACCTTACATTGTGAAATCAACACCAAAGCAAAATCTGAAAAGAATAAAAGCTCTATCAGTTCTGTGGAGGATTTGAAGAACCTCTACCCGGACACTTTTGACCGCATAGGCAAGTTTCCAGGCCAGTATCATATCACACTCAGAGATGACGCACATTCAGTCGTGCATGCACCTCGTAAATTTCCCATCCAGGTGAAAGACGAGCTGAAGAAGGAACTTGACGAAATGGAACAAAGTGGTGTTATTGTGAAGGTAACAGACCCGACTGACTGGGTGAGTAGTATTGTCTGCACAAGAAAAGCCAACGGAAAATTAAGGATATGCCTGGATCCAAAGGACCTGAACAAATGTATCAAGAGATGTCATCATAAAGTGCCAACGGTAGAAGAGATTACCTATAAGTTAGCAGGTGCCAAACACTTCAGCAAGCTTGATGCAAAAAATGGGTACTGGTCAGTCGAATTGGATGACCCTAGCACAAATCCTACAAGTATCTTCGTATGCCATTTGGTCTTCTGATGTCGCAAGATGTGTTCCAAAGAAAGATGGACCACATTTTGGAGAACTGTGAAGGTGTCATCAGTATTGCAGATGATGTGGTGGTATTCGGCAGAACTAAAGAAGAGCACGAGGAGAATATGCACAACCTGTTTAAAGTAGCCAGACAGTATGGGTTAACATTCAACAGTGAGAAGTGTGCCATTGACGAGAAACAAATTAAGTTCTTTGGTACATTGTATGACAGTCAAGGATCGCACCCCGACCCAGAGAAAGTGGAGGCTATCAAATCTCTCCCTGTGCCAAGTAGCCCAACTCAACTTCAGGAATTCTTGGGAGTTATAACATACATGGCTCCTTTCATCCCAAAACTGTCAACTGAAACGGAAAACCTCCGTGATCTTCTCAAGAAAGAAACTTATTTCACATGGACTTCTTCCCACACCAAAGCATTTCAACGAGTCAAGGATATACTGTGTAAAGAAGTCACACTCTCATACTTCGACACCAACAAGTCAGTTACCATCCAAGTAGACGCATCACAGAGAGGACTTGGAGCAGCACTCGTCCAGGATGGCAAACCAGTCGCTTTTGCCTCAAAATCACTATCTGCTACAGAACAACGTTATGCCAACATCGAAAGGCTCCAGAGGATGTTGTTAAGACTCCAAAACTATGACGTCAAGATAGTCTACAGGCCAGGCAAGGAAATGTTGTTAGCTGATGGATTATCCCGTCTAGGGCCTACCTTCAACGATGGACAGCCACATAAACTTGGATGTTCAAATTAGTTTCGTACAGTTTAGTAGCCAGAAAATTGATCAGTTGCGTGATGAAACAGTGAAGGATCATGAACTATCAGAACTAAAGGGATATATATTTGCAGGATGGCCAGAGAAAGTCAAAGGATTGCCAGCAACACTCCGTAAATATCACTCATTCAGAGACGAGTTGTCAATCGAAAATGGTTTAGTTCTCAAAGGTGAACGTGTTGTTATCCCAAGTTCAATGACAAAAGAAATCCTAAATAAGATTCACGAAGGTCATCAAGGAATCGAAAAGTGTAGATTACGAGCAAAGGACTGTGTATTTTGGCTAAACATCAACAACGACATAGAACAAACGATAAAAAACTGCAATATGTCAACAGTACCAGAAATCTCAGAGCAAAGAAACCTTGTTACAACATGAAATACCTTCACGGTCGTGGCAATTTGTAGGTACTGATTTGTTTCATTTTGATTCAGCTGAGTACTTGATCATAAGTGACTATTATTCGAAATTCCCTGTGATCAGGAAAATGCCTTCAGCAGTTACCAGCCAAGCAGTAATAAACGCCACTAAACAAGTTTTTTCTGAACAAGGTATACCAGAATATGTTATAAGTGATAATGGTAAACAGTTTGACTCGGAGTGCTACAGGAATTTTGCGGAATCCTGGGGTTTTGGTCATGTCACCAGCTTTCCTCATTATCCGCAATCCAATGGTTACATCGAGAGAACAATCCAATTATTATAGGTAGGTAGGCTACAATGGGATGCCATAATCTCAAGCCCACTCATAAGTCATAACAATTCGTGGACCCTTTATGTTTTTCTTTATGCAATTATAGGATAACTATCTGGATTTATTTTTGGATGGAATTTGCTTTTCAATAAATAGTATATATTATTGTATAGTTACTGTAAAGACAATTTTATACATAAATTCGTTTCCAGATATATATACTTTCATACTTCGAAACAGGCGAGGTCCACGAATGATCATGAGTGACTGTACTTACTCATCCTGCTTTCCTTTACGTTTGGCGGCCGCCCCCCTGCCTCTCCCCCGCCCACGAGCCATCTGTAGCTAGGGGTGTTGGGTGGCTACTTGAACGCCCACAGTAACGCTCCTACAGTAGGTTGTCTGGAGGCCCCAACTCTCTGGAAAGGCATAGTTAATTAACCCTCTGAAGATCATGACGCAGTTTAACAGTTTATTATAGCTATCATTAGACGATTGCATACAGTTTAGAAAGGATCTGTGGGAATTAAAAGAGTAAAGACTATCTCAATTATCCCTCTGTCCCTCGGTCTCCCTCTATCTCTCTGTCTCTGTCTCTCCCTCCTCCCTCTGTCTCCCATACACCATTCGTAATCTCAATAAATGGTCTAATAATAGCTCATAGGTTGCTCTCACTGGAAAGGAATAGTTATAGCTTAATTCAGGGTGAGATGTACAGTCTACTTGTATAATCCGCAGTCTCATAATACAGTATTGATTAGGCGTATTTGAAGCTTAAAAGTGTATGTATATACAATATTTACAGTATTCATAGTGGAACAATAATTAATCAAGACATATATAAGCAATGCAATAGGCTACTGTTTCCTATATTAACCTGAACAAATATAATTGCATAACTATAATCTCTGAGACTCCGCGGATTAAACAAGTTGACTGTTCATTATGGGTTTAAAAAAGGTATGAAAAGGGTAATTAAGAGGGTAGTGCTTCTTTTTTGGTCTATGTATTAATTTACTAGTTTAATTTTTAGTCTCGTTAGACCTCTATCAAGCTTAAAAGTTTATTTTTTAGTCTCCTTGTTAGACCCCTATCAAGCTTAAAAAACAACCCCTCTACCCCTTTTCAAGAAAAATTTCCCGTTCCTTCTAAAATTACAGGCTCGCTCTCGCTCGCCAGGAACAAATCGACACGTAAATGGCACGAAAGGTCTTAACATTGACAAAGCAGTGGGACGAAAGGTCTCAACATTGACAAAGAAGTGGGACGAAAGGTCTCAAAATCTTCACACTAATGGAACGAACGTCTTAAAATCTCAAAACTAATATGCTAAATATGAGGGAGAAGGGGGTCCAGAAAAATGACTACCTCCCCCTTGACTGGCCGACTGACTATACTGTATCGCCTAAATGACTGACTGGGTATCTGTCTAAATGGCTGACTGACTAACTGGCTGATAAACTACTTGACGGATTGACTGACTAACTAACTGATTAAGGGGAGATTTCCACTTAAGGGATTTTTTTCTGGATCACTTTCTATCTCATGTTTAGTCCCATTGCTTTTGATATTCTAAGAAGTTTGCCCCATTAGTTTGGTGATTTTAAGAACTTTTGCCCCATTTCTGTCAATTTTAAGACTTTCGTGCCATTTAGGTGTCGATTTAATCCTGGCGAGCGATAGCGAGCCTGTAATTTAAGAGGAACCGGCCTTTGGCCGGGAATTTTTTCTATCGAAAAATTTAAAAATGTATCTTGATAGGGGGTGTAATTTTAAGCTTGATGGAATTCTAGGGAACGAACTAAAAACCTCCCCTTAACCTGTTCAATACCGGTGACGTCCTTTTAACTTTATTCTGGCTACTGTTCGACGATTTTATTCAGTTTATAAAGGGCCTCCAGCATGTACCCGTTTTGCTACCACAGATCCTTCTTAATCTGCACAAAATCGTCGAAATATAGCTATAATAATGTATAACAGACGTCTCCGGTACAGAGGGGGTTAATAACTGTTTGACTGACCGACTGAGTGGCTGACGGATTAACTGACAAACAAACTGATAAATAACTGCTTGACTGACGAACATACTCACTAACTAACTAACTAGGAAATGAGCTACACGACACAGCGCAGGTTAGCATTAAGCTCCTATCAACACCTTTGCTTTATATACAGGCTATTTACGATATAGCGTTATACATGTACGGTCACGCTAATAAGTCATGTCTCAGCTGTCATTACGTTTGGCTCGCTCTGTGCTGTATTTATGTCATATGTTGGATAGGGTGGGTAAGTGTAGGAACATGGTTGTATATCTCACTCAAACAGACAGAAATCATGTGTAAATATTGCAGATACCAATTATTTATCAAAATATAATTGGTGCCGAGACATCACTTATTAGGCCGACTGTACAGTAGGCCTATTATAATCCAATTGAGGCGAGTAAAAGTTCTACTACCTATTTAAAAATATGAAAAAATTCCAGTGATAACGAAAATAAGATAATTTACACTCGAAAACAGTTGAAGTCGAGTCACAACCTGACCAGTTTAGGGTAATATAGGTTAAGGTAATATGGTCATTATTGTACGACTGTCGTATGTCCTTCTGGCGCTAACATTACAATAGAGAGAGAGAGAGAGATTGTGTGTATGCATGGTGGGTCTGTGTGTGTGTGTGTTGGCCATTTCTGTATGACTGCCGTATGTCCTGACTAGCAACTTTACAATAGTCCGTGAGAGAGAGAGAGAGAGAGAGAGAGAGAGAGAGAGAGAGAGAGAGAGAGAGAGAGAGAGAGAGAGAGAGAGAGAGAGAGAGAGAGAGAGAGAGAGAGAGAGAGAGAGAGAGAGAGAGATAGTAATAATAAACAATAGCATAACAATCATAATAACTGTCGGTTTATTGTTAAGTAACAGCCGTGAAACTGAAAATATATATTTTTTTTCTTAACCTAGGTACAGTGCCGTACAATATTTATTCACAAGCGACCTTTGGCGACCGTGAGGTGCTTGAATTCCCACCATTATTTCGTACATATGCAGATGCACTGGTGTACGGTCGAGGTTAATAAGTGTTGTCAGACACTTCACAAAGTTTCGGACACTGACTAATACTCTGAGGGATAAGCACTTTTCCCAGTAACTATAAAGATACCAATAACACTTCTTGAGCGAAAACCACTGGAATCTATGACCACACTTAATACCCCCGATTGTACAGTACCGACCAAAGATCTGTTCTACCTGGAATTAAACTTCCCTTAGAAGTTCTAAGCATTTCTTCAGTAGAGCAGTTCAAGAAGAGGGTAGATAGTATCATGCACAGGGGAAGGGCCTGGAGTTCTCGCAGAGAGGCTCCAGTCCCGACGTTATTCTTGACTTACAGTGTGCTGGCTTAATAATCCAATAGGGTTGATAGCATCTGAAGTCCTATTTTAATTAATAATAATGCACACCCTTAATGAGTATAGCTATAGTGCACTAATCAATCTCTCTCCTTTCACTTCGAGTATCACCCCGGAATAGACGGCAAGGTCTTTGAGATACTAATTATCCCTTGTTACTCTTTGTAACTATATACTGTATAATATATATATATATATATATGTTAATGATGATATCAGTGAGTTGTCCTCCAGGATAACGTATTTTCAAAAGGAAAAGGGTAGCCAAAACAAGGAAGATCCCCATCTTCATATTTATTGCAATATTTCGGACTCTGCGTCCATCATCAGGTCAGTACACGATCCTATAAAATGAAATTACCATACATAAAATTTCGTAAATAGAAGGACCCGTAAAATAGTTTAAATACAAAGTAAATAAGGGTATCAAATATCTAAATGAAATTAATTCGTTAACAAACACCAGTACCGCATGAATAAAAGGAAAACTAATGCGATATGACTAAATAATAAAGACCAATCCCTACCCACCTAGATCCAACCCCAAGCCCACCTCGAGTACAACTGAAGACCATCATTTGATCATTTAACACTAACACCGACAACCCCAAAAACACAAAACAAAAGAACATCTGAAAATGATATATTCTGACTGGGCGTACAATGTGAAAAACTCCTAATGAATTTGAAATTAAACAAAACAAATATGAAACAATTAAAACTAAACTATTTGAAAACTGACTAAACAATTGAATCAGTTCATAGTATTTAGTTCCGGCTTGAGTTGTTGAATTAATATCTTTTCCCCTAAAAAAGTATCTTGTTCATTATTGAATTTACCTATTATTTCAAAATCATTCTCTGAGAAAAGATGGTCATTCTCATGTGAATGATTTCTTATGGCCGAAAAAGGCATTTTATTAAGATATTGACCCGTTCTATAGCTCCTACCCAAATGTTCAGATATTCTAATTTTGAAATGTCTGGAAGTACATCCGACATACCTAGCATTACAGCTGGGACACGAAAATTGATATACAATATTTGAACACATCAGGTTAGGAATACGGTCTTTAAAATTGAAAAATGAACCTATAGTGAAATAATTATTGAATATTATTCGAAAGTTGACGGCAGGAAATTCAATTTTGAGAAAGGCTAGCAACTTCTTCCTGAACAAGAAACTTGATTCTCCATAGAAAGGCAATTTAACATATTTGATAAGTTTAGGTACTTCCGAAACTGTGACCTCTAAATTTTGCTTCGTGTATAGAAATCTTTTAAGTACTTTATTAAATACATTCATAGTATAATTGTTGGATATAAAATACTGCTTCAAAAACTCGAATTCTAGATGCATAACATTAAAATTAGAACACACATTGTAGGCACGATTTAAAAGTGTTTTAATAGAGTTTATTTTGAAAATATCTGGGCAGAAACTAAGCCAATTGAGACCTACACCAGTAAAGGTTCGTTTCCTAAAAACATCAGTGATCAATCCGTTCCCGGTTTTGGTTATTTTAACATCCAGAAAAGCTAATGTATTGCTATCTTCAACCTCCTTTGTGAAATTAATATTGTGATGTTGTTTATTCAAATACTCCAAAAACAAATGTATATCCTCATTTCTATTGAAAATCAAAAAGCAGTCATCTACATATCGTTTATAAAAAAAGGGTTTGAAATCTTTAGGACAATTATTGAGCCAAATTGCTTCATTGTGGCACAAAAAGGTATCTGCTAAACTAGGTGCAAGGCAAGATCCCATCGCACAACCATCGATTTGATTATACATTTCTTTATTGAACAAAAATAATGATTCAGACGTAGCAAATTTTAGTAGATTATTAACAGTTTTCCTATCAAGTCCGTAAAATTCTTGTGGATTAGTTTTACTGAGAATGATATCTATGGTTTCTTGTAGTGGTACATTGGTATATAAAGAAACTACATCAAAGCTGGCCATGACAAATTCAGGGGGTAGAGTTAGTGACAGTAATGTACCACTACAAGAAACCATAGATATCATTCTCAGTCATCGAGCATGGCAAAAAACACTACGCGCCTCCTCTCACTCTGTTCTACTCTCTCTCTCTCTCTCAAATCCTATCATTACTACTTAATGATAAAACATATACTTTGCAATTAAATATATAAAGCCTTGACATGGGCGAAAACAAAGAGCCTTTCTGGACTGCCCATGACACGAGCTTTCATATGAAATAAAGCACACAATAATACATCAACTGTAGCCACATCCACTGCCCTGGCGATCCTAGCGAGTCACTGTAGGACAAGCCATGCGGTTCTAACGGAGTGGTTAACGTCACAGTGTGTGCTTTAAGTTGCTCGTGGAAGGATAATAACAATATACGTTAGGAAAATATCATAATAGTCAACAAGACTAATGGTGAGCTGATAGTGTAAACCCCTTCAAATAGTCCACACCCGCTGTCACTCACTAGCTTACTATCATCCACCCACCCTCAATCACACACTTAGTCACTCACTCACCCTCATTTACACACTTACACACCCTTACTAAATCACCCCCATTCATTCACTCCCTCACCCTCACTTACCCACCATCATTCACACATTTACCCACCTTTAATCACCCTCATTCACTCACTCACCCCTACTCACTCATTCACCCTTGCTCACTTATCATCATACACTTACCCTCTCATTCACTAATTCACTCTATCATTCATTCAGTTACCCAGGCTTACTAATTCACTCACTCACCCCCCGCGACTCACTTACCTATTCTCACTCACTCATTCTCTCACTTTCATTCAATCACCCATCAAGCTCATCTCACTAACTCACTCATAAAAAACACACACACATCCACCGGTACGACACACACACACACACACACACACACACACACACACACACACACACACACACAGTGATCATAAAGTATATCTATGCTTGTGTTGCCTGTGGGTTGCCTTAGCTATATTGATCATAACACTACTGTATATCGAGGAATGTACTCGCTCTTACTGTCCCTCTCTCGCTCTCTCACTCTTATTCTGTGTGTGTATATATATATATATATATACTGTAGAGTCTATTTCTATGTACCTATAGTTTATTCACCTGAAAGGGGTCTAGGAAGCAAACTATTGGAAAACGATAATGCTAATAATTGCAAAAATCAATTAAAAGGTTAAATAATGATACAAAAAAAAAAAAACACACACACACAAATAACTTCCCCAAACATAGGAAGAGCTAGCGTTAAGCACTTAATACGTCGAAGAGAGCAAGGGGACAGAGGGGGTGAGGAAGGGAACTGGAGATGAAGGCGTCGGGTCTTGACCCAACATGTGAGTTGTATCTTTATAAGAGTACCGGTATCTCTGCAGAACAGGACGGATAGGAAAAACACGACATGGCATGAATATAGGAAAGGTGACACAAGTAATCAAATTTACCCTGGAATTCTGCTGAGTAACAAATATATTAAATTGCAGGTCCTCATTAACGTCTGAGTGAGACGGAACACCAAGGAGAGAGAGCTTGTTCAGTACACTCCATGGGCTTTGTCACTGAAGGCTAATCAGGACCTCGCGCCACCCCTATGTTTACATTTTTGTTTTTAGTACCAGACTGCCAACCCCAGAGCGGACTTCACACCAGACCGCTTATACCAGTTTCAAATCCGCTTATACCAGTTTCCTATTAATTCTGCTAGGTGAAACAGAGACACATGTGTAAAGAGACGCCCAAATGTCTCTTCTCAGGGGGGAGTCGAACCCGCCCCTCTAGGCTGTGAAGCAAGCACGCTAACCAATACTCCATGGGTCTCTCTGCATACATGTTTTTATACCCTGTTTGTTTATACCGAATTATTAACCCGTTCAGTACCAGGGACGTCTTTTTCATCATATTCGGACAACTATTAGACGATATTATCCAGCTTAGGAAAGACTTCTAGCAATTCTAAGGTTTCAAGGTATCTCAAACCAACCCTTTTAACTACCACAGATCCTTCCTAAGCTGCATAATATCGTCTAAATATAGCTAGAATAAATTATAACACGTCGCTGGTAGGCTACTCAAAGGGTTAAGAACTCGTTGGCATAGATAAAATATTAACCCCTTTAGTATTCATAAGATGCGCCTCTTCATAATTATTCTGGCTATCTTTAGAAAGGATATGTGAAAGTCAGAGGGTATAAGATGTCCTTTTCCTTTTGACTCTCACAAGTGTTTCCTAAGCTACATAAAATCGTCTAATAATAGCCAAAATCAATTAATAATAAAGGTTTGAGTCCCGAAGAGACGAAGGAAAACCTAATATTTAGTAGTGGCCTCGGAATCATTGACGATGCTTTACGTAGGTAATGGCCAATCTTTGAACATCAAGCTTGCTGTTCAAACTTCCCGCCCAAGGAGAACTCAAAATACGATTGCCTTACTTCGTGAGCGAAACGCTCTTAATAACTACTCACGGACTCGTCCTTATGATGTGGGTCCACTACTAGAAGAAACTAGAAAAATAAATAAATAAAAATAAAATTTTAAACTCGACCTAGCTTGCACTTCCCAGATGTCTGCTGTTGGGTATCGCTCGCCATCTTGTTCACTCCGAGCGCTCTTCCTTAATCTGACATATCGAGACTCAAAATGTAGCAGATGAATGGGAAGGGGATGGCAGGGAGGCAAAAATCGTCAATGATTCCGGGGCCACTACTAAATATTAGGTTTTCCTTCGTCCCTTCGGGACTCAAACCTATAATTTATTAGTGGCCCCTTCATCATTGACGATGCGCCTGAATTCCCAAGACTGGAGGTGGGACATTCATCATAAACATCACATATCACTTAAGAAACCGGTTACGGTCCAATGAACATGTACTAATCAGGTCAGTTTAATATCAAAATAAAATATGAAAGAAGGTTACAGGCGGCGTTTCTTAAAGGAAGCCTGTGGTGTTAACGCCTTTAAGATTCATAGAACCTTTGGGGTAACACAGGAATAAACTATCCATTCAGTTTATATATTCCAGTGGAAATGAAATATTCATTATCACTTAAATTTATTAATATGTAGGCCTACATTCATGGCCTTAGGTAATGTTACCAACAAATATTTATACTCTAGATCTAATCCCTGAGATTATTGAGTATATTGGAAACCTTATTGCCGTCATAGTGTTTCCTCTTAAAATTAATGAATGTTCCTGGTAGGCTTACTTTAGCCTAGGGAACGAATATCACATGACTTTAATACTCGTTACATCTTGTCTCACTTCAGAGGCAGGTGGAGTCCTTAGCTAGGATAAACTGTTTAATGATAACAAGAGCCAGAGGAAAATTAGTTATAGTGCTGAAGGGGTTGAAGGAACAAAAGCGTCATAGCAGCCTATACTGAAAATGAAAGGCTCCCCAGACCCCCTTCAAAAAAACAAACAAAAACAAAACCCGCCTCTTCAAGCTAGTTATGCAAACCAGAATTCGGTAGACAAATTTCACTCTCCCACAACAATTGACATCTGAATAGGGTGAAGTGTCTTATAATCGTCAAACTATTGAGGTGAAACTTCTACAAAATCTCCAAACTAATGAAATGAATCAGAGGATCCCCCCCCCCCCCAAAAAAAAACAAAAAAAAAACACCCCGCACCAAGGTAAAGAGGGTTCAATATACACGTTGTTGTTGTTGTTGTTGTTCCCCAAGCTGCCTGGCCGAACAGCCCCAAGGCCCCGAGCAATTCAAAGGCCATAACCGAGTGCCCCCACAGAACCCTACCCGCCGACCACAATAAAGCCTGGATGACCGAAGCCACTCCATGGCGGGGGGCTGAGGAGGGTGCGGAAACGCCCGGGAAACCAAAGCCCCACCCAGGGCCCTGTGCCCCTCAGCAATTATGAAGAGAAAGTTGAGGGGCAAGGGAAAAATGTGACGCTTTGGCTTCCAATCTTGGTAGATTGGGAGGTCAATCCACGGAAGAGACGCCGTCACTCGAGATCTAGAAAATATATAAGTTAAAGATAAAGTCAGAGTAAGCTATGGGTATGGCAGAGATTGCTCAGCTCTCACTCTGATAGACCAGCCCATCATCGTTGTATATCGTTACATCGTCTATCCCAAGCTAGTCATAATACTTGTCTCGATAACCCGTAATTAGTCATTCTCATTAAGTACTCTTGAGGTATTAGTATTACATCTCTCTCTCTCTCTCTCTCTCTCCGTGCTGTGCATACCATTGGGGAGAGGGAAAGATATAGTGTGTGTGTGTGTGTGTGACATGAACGTTGAATAGCTAGAAAGAACTAGTGACAATTTTAAACTAGTAGTTTGCGTAATTTGAATATATTTCGATAGAGCAATAATAATAATAATAATAATAAAAATACTAATACTAATACTAATACTAATATAGCTTGCCAACCAGTAATACCCTAACGTGATAATGCTGTGGCAGGGGCGGAGACTGATAACATTAATTGGCTTTATCTTGCCTCTTTTATCTGAAGGTGGAGGAGCCACACTCTCATAACTTTTATCCTGGTATTTTTGGTCAGTATTTGTTTTGTTTTGTTTTTTTGTCTTTCACCTTAACCCCTTGAGGATTGTGATGCATTTCGACAGTTTATTCTGGTTATATTTATACGATTTTATACAACTTAGGTAGGTTCTGTGGGCACCAAAAGGGTAAATACTACATCAATTAACTCTCTGACTTCTACATAACCTTCCTAATCTAAATGAAAGTCAAATAATATCTAGAAAAAGCTGTCAAAACGCGTCATAATCCCCAATGGGTTATGAATTAAACTTATATACAGAATCGGCCCTCTAATACAATCTCTCTTCACTTGCCGCTACAAAAAAGTATAGCAGAATCTCGGAACATTGGGACAAAAAATAGTTGCCCATAGAACATTATCAGGAAAGTTTTCTACTCAGCCTAAGTGCTTAGTACAACTTATTGATTTTTATTACCAACTCCTAGACTCACCAATATTCCTAATATCCCATTAACAGTAGCAAATAATGTTAGCACCTTATGAATTATGCATGCGCTAGTACTATAAATGCATTATATATAATTTTAAATTGACAATTCATTATCGATTCAACATTAGGAATGGTGGATTTGAGATGACAAGCAATATACATGGCAACTCTTACTCGCCGGCACATTTTTCTCTAGACTAAACTAAAGAAAATTATAAAGTTGAAGGCATGTTTTGATTGTATTCAATATCATGACAGTATTGGATACATTGTCGAGTGTGAGGCTCTAGATATACGATATTGAGTAAACTTTTTGAATGAGAGGGATCTTGATCATAATTCACACATTTCCTCCACTAAAACATTTTCCTGGAAAAGATAACTGCATGACATTTGGCTGCCTGAGGCACGAGAGTTTCTCTATTAGATCAACTTTTATCAATGTTGCACCATTACTATACCACTACATTATTACACCATTTGAGAGCTATTTCATTTAGATTTAGTGTACCATATAAGTATAGTAGACTACTTAGGTGTATAGTATAATAGTATACCAAAGATTTACTTCTACATTCTAGACATATTTTTCGTTGGTCGATATTGTTGAAAGATCTCTCTCTCTCTCTCTCTCTCTCTCTCTCTCTCTCTCTCTCACACCTTTAATATTCATATACATCTAGATTTTTAAAACCATACATTCGCATTTAGAGCCAAGTCATGGCACAGGATGCTGGTATTCTCGTGACTTTTATTTATTATCGTAAGTTTTCGCTCAATGTAACAGTTGCCGCTCACCAAAATAGTTAATAACCAAGCCTAGCCTAGCATATATCGACGATGACAAGAACCGGATAGGCAACAATTACTCAAAATGAAGGAAGGTGCAAGAAAGGCAAATGAAGATCGAATTACAAAACCTGTCACTACGAATCTATATGCTTTCATTAATTTCATTGGAGGTATTTGGTGTTGTGGTGAAGTTAATAAAAAATAGATTTCTGTATCATGTCATTCCATCATAGCCTATAGCCTAATAAATAAAATATTATAACCATGACATTTCCAAGTTAACTGTGAATGAGACTTCCTCCTAGATTATTTGGTAGGAAGAAATCAAATAAACCCTGTCGAATGAACTTTGTCGATGTGGCGAAAGCTATTGAAAAGTTATTGAATTACACCGACACATACGAGGTGAGTGGGTGGAGGGAGGGATTCACAGACTAGTATTTTTTTTTCGACAAAAATATATTTAATAACGTCTACTACGTTAATAACGACCACTACTTTATGCCTGAAAGATTTCTGGACCACGATTCATCAGCTGACATCTGTTGACGTACAAATTCTGCATCTTATCCACTGTCCTCCGATGTCACTTTTTTCTTCCCCTTCCCCTGATATCCGTGAATATATATATATATATATATATATATATATATATATATATATATATATAGAATCTCATCCCCAAGGGTATCATTAACGTTACAGTATGTTTCCAATATGCAACACAATATAGCATATAGGATTATATACTAAGTTAACACAACTGGCACCGAATAAAACCTACAACCAAATATTGCGGCCTTACTTGTAATGGTTGACTCCCACTTATTCTTCCTTCCTCAGCTTCTGCGTATCTGTATCTTCCTATTTCGATCTTCTCCGTCTGCTACTTCTGTCTTGTGTTTCGTATTGTCTCCCTCTCCACACGTTATAGCCTTCCCGATGATCTTGGTCCTATTGTTGTTGCATACCGTACACCTACCACAAACACATCGAGTCTCACACTGCTCTGCCAGACTCCACTTGTGTTTCCGCTATATAAACAAGCCGACCTCGCCGGCACCAGAGGAGTACCCAAACTAAACAGAGTAACGCTTGACATTTTCACGATCTAGTACCCTTTCAGTATGTGATAACGCTATTAATGGGAGATGGTTCACTTTTTGGGCCATGTTGGCATGTATTCGTTATTTTTCTAGTTTCCTCCCTAGACCTCCATCAAATTAATAAAAAACATCCATTAGATCCCCCTTCTAGATTAATTTGTAAATTTTTTCGGTAGAAAAATGTTCCCGCCGAAGGCCGGTTCTTCCAACATTACAGGCTCACTATCGTTCGCCAGGGAAAAAATCGACACCAAAATAGCACGAAAGGTCTAAATATTGACGAAGAAATGGGGCGAAAGGTCTTAAATTCGACTAACTAATGGGGCAAACATTTTAACATTTGAAAACTAATGGGGCTAAACATGAGGGATAAAATGGTCCAGAAAACCGGCCCATCCCCCCTTAACCCCTTTCAGTAGGCTGTACCATGATGCAGACTTTCATTACAATTTATACATTTTTAGACGATTATATTGATTTAGAAAAGGGTCTGAGGATTTAAAGTTATAGATCCCTCCTTATATAATCGTCAAAATAATGATCGCCAGAAAATGATGAAGAATAGTGTTCCAATACTAAAAGGGTAAAATTAAATTCATCATTAGACTTTTATTCAGTTTAGGAAGGACCTCCAGGGATCAAATGGGGTACAGGTTATGATCAACCCTTTAACTCCCTGTACCTAATCCCAGTAAATGGGGTACAGGTTATGATCAACCCTTTAACTCCCTGTACCTAATCCCAGTAAATGGGGTACAGGTTATGATCAACCCTTTAACTCCCTGTACCTAATCCCAGTAAATGGGGTACAGGTTATGATCAACCCTTTAACTCCCTGTACCTAATCCCAGTAAATGGGGTACAGGTTATGATCAACCCTTTAACTCCCTGTACCTAATCCCAGTAAAAGCGTATAATGTAAGCCAGAATACTACGAAAGGCGTCATGATTCTGAATGGGTTAACCTTTTCAATATGATGACCAATTTATACATTAATACTAGCTAACATTAATTAAGGGGACAGTGGCTGTCTTTTTGGTCTATTAATTCATGTACAGTATTTATATATTTTTAGTGTCCTCGCTAGACTTCCATCAAACTTAGAAAAACACCCTCGATCTAGACCCCCCTGATAAATTTGTAAATTTTTCGGTAGAAATATTTCCAGGCCGAAGGCCAGTTACTCTTAAACTTACAGGCTCGCTATCGCTCGCTAGGACAAAAAAATCTAAATGGCACGAAACGTCTTAAAATGTAAAACGAAATGGGGCGAAAGGTATTTAAATCGTCAAAATAATGGGCCGAACGTCATAAATCTGAAAACTAATGGGGCTAAGCATGAGGAAAAAGGGGGACCAGAAAAACGGGCCATGAAATGATTGGGCATGGATGAGAAAGGACCAGTGAGAATTAGAGAAGGTTCATATACAATATCAATTCACTGGCTCGATCCCTCCAATCCTTCCTAAACCGAATAAAATCGTCTACTATAATAGCCAGATTATATAACAAAGAGTTTTCGGATATTGAAAGGATTAAAGGCGATGACACATGAAAGCTTTTTAAGTCAATTTATACGAGCAATTGTAGTCTGGCAGCTTTGAACTCTCAGTTGCATCATAATTCAGCCACCTTATATAATCTACCATCAGTCTAATTTCCGATTCCAATGCGAAAAACCCTCTCAATAGTACGATAACAAATTTGCTCATCGAAAATTGCCGGAAGAAGCGTTCGTGTGACACCGGCTTTACCCGTTCAATCCGATAGGCTATGATGTTATATAATTTTTTTGGAGATTATGTGATCATCACTGCTTGTCTGTCTGCCTGTTCAAAACGGCCAGAGACCAAAAAGGCCCACAATATGCACCCATGCAGTCGCCCCATAGCGTCCTTGGACCAAAACGGTCATGAACTTTTTGGTGGCAGAACCAAACAGCTGGATGCAATACAGCCAGAGACCAAAATGGCCCATCGATATAGATTATTAGGCCTATAAAACTGTGGATCAATATGACCAAACAATTTGTTTTGTTTTTTTCTATATGAGTGAGGGAGACAAAAGGCAGAACTGCCTGTACGAGTGCCTCCCCCAAAGTTGAAAGAGTGACAGGGCCAAAATCAAGGGACGTTCGATCCAAAATGTCTGGATACACGGAGTTTGAAGCAATTTAAGTCATAGGAAAAGGGAAAGACTGATTCTGGGAGAGTTCCAGAGCTCAGCTGTTGAATACAAGAAAGATTAAGAATAACGTTTCACTCTTGGGTTGGAGAGCTGCACAGAGTAGGGGTGGGATTGTGTTGCAAGACGGGTGCTACATGCTCTACGAAGAGGGGGTGGTATACACTGAGAGCTCTGAGGAAAACTGACCATTGTAATAGCGATAGAATAGTGAGAGAGATGCAACATTGCGACCGAGAGAGAGCGACTGCAGAGAATTGGTGAGTGGACGTGAGATAATGAGACGGAAGGCCTTCCTTTCCACTTTGTCTAGAAGAGCTGTGTGAGAGGATCCCCCCATACGTGTGAACAATACTCAATACATGGATGTACTGTGCCCCTGTACATAGCAAGAAGCTGTGCAGGGTTAAAGAACCCCCAGAGGCAGTTGAGTACACCCAGCTTCTGGGAAGCTGTTTTAGCAAGAGTGGTAATATGATCTTTCCAAGAGAGATCAGAAGAAAAAGAGACACCAAGAATATTAAGAGAAGATGAAGGGTTAACTTGTATGTTGTTGAAGAGTAGGTCATAGTTTTCTGGAAGGGGGCGACGAGTAGAAGGATGGAGAAATTGAGTTTTGGCAGCATTGAAAGTAATAAGGTTTTCTCGTGTCTAAAACTGATCAGGATAATTCTATTGCTCAGCTCTGCCTATATCAGCCACGGTCCAAATTGGCCGCGGACTAAACCAGCTGTAGACCCAAAACGGCCGCAGAAAGAAACGAACATACTTACATCAAAATGGTATTGGACCAAACGGCCCATTAAATTCGTCCGCTCAGCCCATATTGACCACGGACCAAAATGGTCACTAACCAAAATCGTCGCAGATCCAATATCGATTGATCTCGTTCAATCATTCGACTCTCCCATATCGGTCACGGACCAAAACGACCGCAGCAGACAGAATGACCTTAAATTACATATTCGCTGGTTTGCACGCATGATGGAGCTCTCTCTACTTAGCACACTTGTTACAGTTTGTGTTTTTTATTAAGTATTGGAAGAATATATTATATGGTAGCTGATAGGCTGTATGGGTTAACGTCTTGCGTTCTATACTGCCAACATAATATTTAGTGTAGGAGTCAAGATGGCGCCCATTAACTTGACTCAAGGGACAGTATGTGTTCTATAGTTCTGTTAATCTCGGTACTCCAGCCACGTTCACCGAAGGGTTGCCAGGACTGTTGCCAAGTCACCCAGCTTATCGTATTTACCCTTCATTTTTAATGTACAGTACTATCGTACTACACGACACGGAACGTAGTATGTATTCATGATATATTACCTGCTGTATATATGCATTCGTTACAGTAGATGTTATTAAGGGCTTCGATAGAGTATGAGATTTGACATTCGAGTATCTAGACAAAAACTAACTGGTATACGAACGAACATTATCAGATAACCCATTCAAAATATTTCCAGATATATAGTCGTTTCTGGGCGAATTAATGAACATAAGTGATGTGCTGTATAGTCGATTGCCGAGTTTGTTTTGTATAACTTGTGCTGTATGGTAGACTGTTGCAACTAAGGGGGCGTGTCATGCATGGTGCGAGAGCAGTCACACGAGAGGCGTATTTTCCGGCAACTTTTCCCCTCAATTCTGATCTGGCAGCTTCAGAGCTCAACTTTTGTGATAATTCTATCATCTACACAAATCGACTTTCAGTCTAATTGTCGATTGTAAGGTAAAACGCTGCCGAAATGAAGATAATTGCTAATAAAAAGTTGCCGGTAATTAGCGCTCGTGTAAATCAGCCGTCGAGTTCAAGGAGAGAGAGAGAGAGAGAGAGAGAGTGGGATCGTGTTGTAGCGAGTATGCATGGTGTAATGTTGGCGACGGCGGCGGCAGGTTACTACGAGTTCACCGCAGTTCTCAGGCAGTGTGATGTGCGGGTGGATGGTGGAGGATTACATGAGAAAATTGGGTGGTAGGGGGAGAGAATTACAAGAGATAATTGGGGGGTTGGGGGAGAGAATTGGGGGGTTGGGGGAGAGGATTGGGTGGTTGTGGGAGAATTACAGGAGAGAATTGGGGGGTTGGGGGAGAGGATTACGGGAGAGAATTTTTGGGTTGGGGGGAGATAATTTCTGGTGAGAATTGGGGGGTTGTGGGGAGATAAATATATCAGAGAAATATTATACCATGTCAAAACGATGATGTTATTTTTTATTGTGTTCTACATATCATGGAACCATTTTTTCTCAGGTTAGGGGGTGGAGGTGAATGGGATTATTCTGGACCTCCTTCTCCTTCATGTTCAGCCCCATTAGTTTTGAGATTATACGACGTTCGCCCCAATAGTATGGCAATTTTAAGACCTTTCGTCCCATTTCTTTGTCAATATTAGACCTATCATGCCATTTAGGTGTAGATATTTTCCTGGCGAGCCTGTAATTTTTAGAGGAGTAATTTTTAGAGGACTTCGGCCAGGATATTTTCTACCGAAAATTGTACACAATTTTCTCGAAGGGGGATCTTGAGGATGAATGTTTAAATTTGATGGAGGTCTAGGGAGGAAACTAAAAGATTAATAAATATATTAATATAAGAATTAATAAATACAACATACTAAGGGGAGATGGGCTTATTTATTTGCTTAGTGTTTCGATTTATATATTATTTGTAGTTTCCTCCCTAGACCTCCATCAAACTTTAAAAAAAAAAAAAAAAAAAAAAAAAAAAAAAAAAAAAAAAAATCCATTAGATCCCCCCTCCGTCTAGATTAATTTGTAAACAAATTGGTAAGAAAATGTCTCCGGCTGAAGGCCGGTTCTTCCATAATTACAGGCTCTCTACCGTTCGCCAGGAGAAAATAAATATCGACACCTAAATAGCATGAACATCTTAACATTGGCAAAAAGATGGGGCGAAAGGTCTTACAATAGACAAACTAATGGGGCAAACATCTTAAAATCTGAAAACTAATTGGGCTAAACATGAGGGAGAAGGGGGACCAGAAAACCTTTACCCATCTCTCCTTACCCCTTCTGTACCGACGACGTTTCACAATTTAATTCTAGCTATATATAGACGAATCTGTGCTGTTTACGAAGGATCTGAGTGATTTAAAGGGTTGATTGAGATAGTTCGAAGCCTTATGATGTTATCTTAAAACTTTACTTGTCATTAGTGAGACCCCATATGGATTATGCTGTTCAATTTTGGTGTCCTTATTACAGAATGGACATAGATTCATTGGAGAGAGTACAACGTAGAATGACAAAAATGATCCATAATATTAGAAATCTTCCGTATAAAGAAAGGTTGAAGAAATTAGGCTTTCATTCGTTAGAGAGACGCAGAGTTAGAGGGGATATGATAGAGGTGTTCAAGTGGGTTAGTGGGATTAACAAAGGGGACATGACAAATGTACTAAAGCTCAGTGATAGCGAAAGAACTCGTACCAATGGTTTCAAATTAGATAAATTTCGTTTCAGAAAAGATATAGGCAAATATTGGTTTGGTAACAGAGTTGTAGATGGGTGGAATGGACTACCAAGTGCTATAGTGGGATTAAAAACGATAGGGAGCTTTAAGATAAAATTGGATAAGCATATGGACGAGAAGGGTTGGGTGTGAAGGGGGATCAGCAGGGTTGGGCCAATCAGCGCTCTGCAGACCCCCGTAATCCTGCGTTAATCTCTAACAGTTTTGGTAAGATGATCCTCAGGGTATTAGAGTGTTGAGCCTATAATTGGGCTTTGTAATTGGGGTTGTGTGGGACAGGGATCTGCCTTGCTTAGGCCAATCGGCTTTCTGCAGACTCCCATTTTCTTATGTTCTTATGTTCTTATGTTATTATTTCTAGAGATCCTTCCTAGGTAGAGGTTAACGAAGGTAGTGAGACCATAGTTATTGGAGTTATATATAGACCGCCTAATATGAGTAGAAATGGCGGAACATCGTTATGGGAGGAGATTAAAATAGCATCAAGGTTTAGCAATGTGTGCATTATGGGGGATTTTAATTTTCCGAACATTGATTGGCAGCACCAAATAGGTGACTCCTATTCAGTAGAGTTTATTAAGGTAGTACAAGATAGTTTTTTATTTCAATTCATAGATACACCGACTAGAGGTATTAATATTCTTGATTTAGTTTTCAGTAACAATGAACATATGATAAATGATGTAGAGATTGGTGACCACCTAGGAAATAGCGATCATAAATCTATTTATTTTAATATACAATGGACAGGGAATGCTAAAGAGAATACGACACTTATCCCAGATTTCAGAAAAGCCGATTATGGTGGGCTAAGAAGAGACTTAAGGGTGGACCCTATTGTTATGCAATTAAGTCAGGATATGCCAGAGTTAAACTTGCCACCTACATATAACCAGTTTATTGCTTCACTCCACAATGCTCAAAATAAATATATCCCTAAAAGAAGATTTAGATCGACGCAGAACCAACCAAAATGGATGAATAATCAGCTAATAGATCTTATAGGAAAAAAGAAAGGAATATATCGAAAAATAAAGAAAGGCGAAAATCATCTACATATATACTATCAGACTCTATCGAGACAGGTCAAAAAGGAAATCAGGAAAGCAAAAAGAAATTATGAAATAAGGATAGCCAGTGACTCAAAAAATAACCCTAAAGCTTTTTACCAACTATATAAATCTAAAGTTAGAGATGTAATAGGCCCCCTAAAAACTTCAATAGGAGAAATAACAGAAAATGGTTTAGAAATGTGCAGTACATTAAATGGTCAGTTTCTTTCCGTTTTCACTAATGAAAATTTGGCACAGATTCCAGAAGTCAAAAATTATGGTATATAGTGATAGTATAGAAAATATGTTAAGTACAGTTAGTATAAGTAGAAATGATGTGCTTAAGGAAATTGACAGACTGAAACCTCAAAAATCGCCTGGTCCTGACGAGGTATATGCTAGAGTATTAAAAGAATGCAGAGATGAGTTAAGTAGCCCATTAGCATTTGTATTTAACAAGTCATTAGAAACAGGTTTAGTTCCAGAAGCTTGGAAGCTTGCAAATGTAGTTCCGATCTTCAAAAAAGGTGATAAATCGATAGCATCCAATTACCGTCCCATTAGTCTCACATCAATCATAGGAAAGTTGCTAGAGTCTATTATTGCTAGGAAAATTAGAAGCCACTTAGACAAATTTAACTTAATAAATTCTTCTCAGCATGGATTCACTCAGGGACGTTCTTGCCTTACTAATTTGCTTAGCTTTTTCTCAGAGGTATATGAAGCAGTAGATAGTGACAAGTCATATGATATTATTTATTTAGATATCAGTAAAGCTTTCGACAGGGTCCCTCATGAGAGATTGATGAGAAAGGTTGAGGCACATGGAATAGGAGGATCGTTGTTGGGATGGATTAGGTCATGGCTAATTGGTAGGAAGCAGAGAGTCAGCATAAATGGTACCAAGTCAGAGTGGGGAGCAGTCAAAAGTGGTGTCCCCCAGGGATCGGTATTAGGTCTCCTGTTGTTTCTTATATACATAAATGACCTAGATTTAGGTATAACTAGTAGGATAAGTAAATTCGCAGACGATACTAAAATGGGGAGATCAATTGATTCAGATAGCGATATAGAGTGCCTCCAAAGGGATCTAGATTCCTTACATGAATGGTCAGTAAATTGGCAGATGAAGTTTAACATTGACAAATGCAAGGTATTAAAGATAGGGAAGATGCAAACAAATGTTAAATATAAACTAGCTAATTTAGAATTAGAAAATTCAGACTGCGAGAAAGATCTAGGTGTGTTTGTTAGCAATGATTTGAAACCTAGAAAACAGTGTATAAGCGTTCGTAATAAGGCAAACAGGATTCTCGGGTTCATATCTAGGAGTGTGAGTAACAGAACTGCTGATGTTATCTTAAAACTTTACTTGTCATTAGTGAGACCCCATATGGATTATGCTGTCCAATTTTGGTGTCCTTATTACAAAATGGACATAGATTCATTGCAGAGAGTACAACGTAGAATGACAAATATGATCCATAATATTAGAAATCTTCCGTATGAAGGAAGGTTGAAGAAATTAGGCTTACATTCGTTAGAGAGACGCAGAGTTAGAGGGGATATGATAGAGGTGTTCAAGTGGGTTAGTGGGATTAACAAAGGGTACATGACAAATGTACTAAAGCTCAGTGATAGCGAAAGAACTCGTACCAATGGTTTCAAATTAGATAAATTTCGTTTCAGAAAAGATATAGGCAAATATTGGTTTGGTAACAGAGTTGTAGATGGGTGGAATGGACTACCAAGTGCTATAGTGGGATCTAAAACGGTAGGGAGCTTTAAGATAAAATTGGATAATCATATGGACGAGAAGGGTTGGGTGTGAAGGGGGATCAGCCGGGTTGGGCCAATCAGCGCTCTGCAGACCCCCATAATCCTGCGTTAATCTCTAACCGTTTTGGTAAGATGATCCTCAGGGTATTAGAGTGTTGAGCCTATAATTGGGCTTTGTAATTTAATTGGGGTTGTGTGGGACAGGGATCTGCCTTGCTTGGGCCAATCGGCTTTCTGCAGACTCCCATTTTCTTATGTTCTTATGTTCCTAAACTACATAAAATCGTTTAAATATAGCTAGAATATAATATAACATACGTCGCCGGTACAGAAGTGGTTAATACTTCATGTATACCGTATGCGAGGGTACTTTTCCCTTTATTCTTGCTAACGTGAGACAATTTTTTCCTAACTGTGTAAGGCCTCTAGGAATTACATCAGATAAAGTAATCCCAATAAACCCTCTAACTTCAATCCTTTCCTAAAGCCGGTATCACACGAGAGTTTTTATAGTCAACATTCGATAATCAAAATATTTCTGGCAACATTTCTGGAATATTTTGCTCTGATATCGGAAACTAGACTGTTGATAGATGAATTTACGTAACCGAAACATTGAAAATGTTTACCTCATAAGCTGCCAGACCAGTGTTGAGCGTAAATATTGAGGGAAAACCGCTCGTGCGATACCGGCTTTAGTCATATAAAATCGCCTACAAATAGCCATAATAAAAGGAAAGCAACATCATAATACTGACAGGATTAATGTACATATACTGTATAATATATGAACGGTAACATTTGATATAGCATACATTTGAACACATATTGAAAACATTCTCTAATGTTTCATTCATAATAGAACATATTTCTAATACGACTCATAAATGTTTTCCATAAGCCTGAAATAAGTGTTTGATTTTGGAGAACAAAACTACTATTACACATATATTAAGTGTACTATTGTTGTTACAGTATATGTGACGTGATGGGCTGGGTGTGAAGGGTATCTGCCTTAATCGTGTGTAGGCCAGTCGGACTTCTGCAGACTCCCGTTTTCTCTTGATCTTATGTTCTTATGCCTACACACAAGACTTTTACAGTGCACCGCAGCGCAGCAGTAAGAACCAAAAGGGCCTCAGGCAGTTAAGGGAGCCCACCTCGCTTTTTTTCTCTTTCTCTCCTTCTCTCTTTAACTTGTATCCATTCGGCCCCATTCAGCCTACTGTTTTAAGACGTTTACTCCCATCCAGGTGTCAATATTTTCCTGGAGAACTGTAGCGAGCCAGCATATATATATTTTTGTTTTGACAGCAAGCTAAAGTTGTACATTTTTCGACAGAAAAATTTCTCTGGCGAAGCCGGATTTCTCCATACAATGCTGGAAGAAATCGACACCTGGATGGGGATAAATGTCTTAAAACAGTTGGCTGAATGGGGCCGAATGGATACAAACCAGGGAAAGAGAGAAGAGGAGAACAAAATGCCGGTGACCCCCCTTAATAACGTTATAATCTACCCACACGAATATCTCACATTACTATATTTACATGGTTCCAGAATAATTTGCTCATAACATAGGACCTAGACTAATTAGTATAGGGGCTTCAGTCGTCCACATGTCTATTAACAATAATGGATTTATTAAACTACTGACATTTCTATCCTCAAATCACATCATGCCGTTACATCAGGAACATGAAATACATAATGTTTGAACCGACAATTTTTAACTCTGGTTTCCCTTCAAAACGCATAAATCTTTCGCCTTTTACTAAAGATTTCCGTGGAGGGGAGCAGCTCAATGAGTCTGTAACAATTTTTTCTCGGTCCACGAACGTGGGCCTTACAATATTAATGAAGGAAAAACATGTGTGCTTATGTGTGTGTGTATATGTGTGTTTATAAATGTATATGTGCAATAGACTATAGCACAATACAATGGCATGATATTTTTGTATATCCTTTAATTTGGGAATAATAATAATAATAATAATAATAATAATAATAATAATAATAATAACAATAATAAAACTAATAAAACTAATGATAACAATAATAATAATTATAAACAAATATCAATAATAATAATAACATTAATACAAATAATAATATTAATACTAATATACAAAATAATAATAATAAACATAAATAATGATACTACTACTACTAATAATAATAATAATAATAATGATAATAGAAATGAAATACTGTGTTGTAGAGAAACTAATAATTGTAACCCTCAGAGGGAAGGACCAGCTACTGACAAAATTAATGTTCCTGAGATCTTGTTATTATCTATATGTAAGTATATCCATTTAGATTGACTTTCGATCAGATCAAATTAGATCTATATTAACCCCTTCTGTACCGGTGACGTGTTTTGTATTTGATTTCAGCTACATTTAGACGATTTTAGGTAGCTTAGGAAGAATATATGGTAGCTAATAGGATTAATTAAGATAGTCTGTAGTTTGTAATTGGTAGACGTCCTTACAAAACTGAATAAAATCGTCTAATAGTAGCCAAAATAAAGTGAAGAAGATGTAGCCGGTAAAAAAGGGGTTAAGGGGACCTAGTTTCTAGTAAAAAATAATACCTTACGTTGGCGGTTGTCAAGGAAGTTTATCCTCGTACTGAGATGTCAGGTGTCTTTGTGTTCGGTGCAACAACGTCACTCTCACTATAACTTTACATTGACATTATCTTACGTGGTACAGGCGACGTTTTTTTTTTTTTTTTTATAATTTCAGCTACATTTAGACGATTTTATGAAGATCGGGAAAGATATATGGTAGCTAAAAGGATTACTTGAGATAGTCTGTAGCCTTTTAATTGGTAGGTAGACGTCCTTTCTAAGCTGAATATAATAAGAACATATAAGATTGTAGACTATAATATTTAAACTATGTCGTGTTCATTGTCATATTTCTTTCATAATACTGTACGTGTTTCAGTACTTCCATTAGTGAGCTGGACTGTATAAGCCCATGCAGTTTATAAGGCCTTATAATTAGGGTTAGGTGTGAGAGGCCTTGTTTGGGCCAATCGGCTTTCTGCAGACTCCCATTTTCTTATTTGACAGTAATAGCGAGGTTGGGTTTAGTGTAACACTCAGTGGGTTTTCTTATACATAAGAACATAAGAAAATGTGAGTCTGCCGATCGGCCCATACAAGGCAGATCCCTGTCGGCGGCTGTCCAAGCGGCTCGCTTGGTGTAGTGACTAGCGTCTCGGACTTCCACCCAGAAGGCCCGGGTTCGTGCCCACGCTCGGCGCATTAAAGATTTTTCACTGATTTTTTTTTTTTTAACTGAGTCGTTACCATCCCTCATGAGCAAAGGGATGGGGTAGTAGTACAGGACCCCAATGGAAATACGCCTAATCGGCCTTATTGAGCTATCCTTAGCTAGCTTAGCATGCGCTAGCTTTAAGAACTATTATTATTATTATTATTATAATGTCACACCCAACCTCAATTACAAGGCCCAATTATAGGCCCAACTCACTAATACCTTGAGTACTGCCCCCACCAAATTGGTCAGGGATTAACACAAGATTACGGGGGTCTGCCGAGCGCCGATTGGCCCACACCTGGTGGGCCAATCGGCGCTTATATATCGACAAAGGGTATGTACCAAGAGACGTGTGCCCTAAACCTATAAACCTTCTTGGTAGTAAACCTTCCTCAGAAACCTTCCTCTATAAACCTTCCTCAGAAATCGCCTGGTCCCGATGAGGTATATGCTAGAGTATTAAAAGAATGCAGAGATGAGTTAAGTTACCCATTAACATTTCTTTTTAACAATTCATTATAAACAGGTATAGTTCCAGAAGCTTGGAAGCTTGCAAATGTAGTTCCGATTTTCAAAAAAGGTGATAAATCAATAGCATCCAATTACCGTCCCATTAGTCTGACTTCAATCATAGGAAAGCTACTAGAGTCAATTATTGATAGGAAAATGAGAAACCACTTAGAAACGTTTAACTTAATCAATTCTTCTCAGCATGGATTCACTCAGGGACGTTCTTGCCTTACTAATTTGCTTAGTTTTTTATCAGAGGTATATGAAGCAGTAGATAATGACAAGGCATATGATATTATATATTTAGATTTCAGTAATGCTTTCGACAGAGTCCCTCATGAGAGATTGATGAGAAAGGTTGAGGCACATGGAATAGGTGGGGCGTTGTTAGGATGGATTAGGTCATGGCTAATTGGTAGGAAGCAGAGAGTCAGCATAAAATTGACAGACTGGGGCCTCAGAAATCGCCTGGTCCTGACGAGGTGTATGCTAGAGTGTTGGAGGAATGCAGAGATGAGTTAGGTGGCCCATTAGCATTTTTATTTGGCAGGTCATTGGAAACAGGTTTAGTTCCGGAAGCTTGCAAATGTGGTTCCGATCTTCAAAAAAGGTGATAAATCGATAGCATCCAGTTGCCGTCCCATTAGTCTCACATCAATCATAGGAAGGTTGCTGGAGTCTATTATTGCTAGAAAAATTAGAAGCCACTTGGTGAAGTTTAACTTAATAAATTCTTCTCAGCATGGATTCACTCAGGGACGTTCTTGCCTTGCTAATTTGCTTAGCTTTTTCTCAGAGGTATATGAAGCAGTAGATGGTGACAAGTCATATGATATTGTATATTTGGATTTCAGTAAAGCTTTCGACGGAGTCCCTCATGAGAGATTGATGAGAGGGGTTGAGGCACATGGAATAGGAGGGTCGTTGTTGGGATGGATTGGGTCATGGCTGGTTGGTGGGAGGCAGAGAGTCAGCATAAATGGTACCAAGTCAGAGTGGGGAGCACTCAAAAGTGGTGTCCCACAGGGATCGGTATTGGGTCCCCTGTTGTTTCTTATATACGTGGGTGACCTGGATTTAGGTATAACTAGTAGGATGAGTAAATTCGCAGACAATACTTGGGTGGGGAGATCAATTGATTCAGATGGCGATGTAGAGTGCCTCCAGAGGGATCTAGATGCCTTGCATGAATGGTCAGTAAATTGGCAGATGAGGTTTAACATTGACAAATGCAGGGTGTTGAAGATGGGGAAGATGCAAACAAATGTTGAATATAGACTGGCTAATTTGGAATTGGAAAATTCAGACTGCGAGAGGGATCTGGGTGTGTTTGTTAGCAATGATTTGAAGCCTGGAAAACAGTGTATAAGCGTTCCTAATAGGGCAAACAGGATTCTCGGGTTCATTTCTAGGAGTGTGAGTAACAGAACTGCTGATGTTATCTTAAAACTTTGCTTGTCATTGGTGAGACCCCATATGGATTGTGCTGTCCAGTTTTGGTGTCCTTATTACAGAATGGACATAGATTATAGATTCATTGGAGAGAGTTCAGCGTGGAGTGGCAGAAATGATCCATAATATTTGAAGTCTTCCATATGAAGAAGGGTTGAGGAAATTGGGTTTACATTCGTTGGAGAGACGCAGAGTTGGAGGGGATATGATAGAGGTGTTCAAGTGGGTTGGTGGATTGACAGGGGGGACATGACAAATGTACTAGGGCTCAGTGATAGCGAAGGAGCTCGTACCAATGGTTTCAGGTTGGATAGCTTTCGCTTCAAAGGAGATGTGGGCAGGTGTTGGTTTGGTAACAGAGTTGTGGATGGGTGGAATGGACTACCAAGTGCTATGGTGGGATTAGAGACGGTAGGGAGCTTTGAGATAAGATTGGATGGGCATATGGACGAGAGGGGTTGGGTGTGAAGGGGGATCAGCCGGGTTGGGCCGATCGGCGCTCTGCAGACCCCCGTAATCCTGTGTTAATCTCTGACCGTTTTGGTAAGATGATCCTCAGGGTATTAGAGTGTTGAGCCTATAATTGGGGTTGTGTGGCCTTGCTTGGGCCAATCGGCTTTCTGCAGACTCCCATTTCTTATGTTCTTATGTTCTTATGTAAATGGTACTAAGTCAGAATGGGGATCAGTCAAGAGTGGTGTCCCCCAGGGATCTGTATTAGGTCCTCTGTTGTTTATTATATACATAAATGACCTTGATTTAGGTATAACCTTTTTTTTTTTTTTTTTTTTCTATGTGATTGAGGGAGGCAAAAGGCATAACTGCCTATAGCGAGTGCCTCCCCCATAGTTGAAAGAGTGACAGGGCCAAAATCAAGGGACGTTCGAGCCAAAATGCCTGGACACACGGAGTTTGAAGCAATTTAAGTCATAGGAAGAGGGAAAGACTGATTCTGGGAGAGAGTTCCAGAGCTCAGCTGTTGAGTAGAAGAAAGTTTGAGAGTAACGTTTCACTCTTGGGTTGGAGAGTTGCACAGAGTAGGGGTGGGATTGAGTTGCAAGACGGGTACCACGTGCCCTACGTAAAGGAGGTGGTATGCACTGGGATAGCTCTGAGGAACACTGATTATTATAGTAGCGATAGAATAGCGAGAGAGATGCAACATTGCGGCGGAGAGAGAGAGATTGCAGAGAGTTGGTGAGTGGACGGGAGTTAATGATACGAAAGGCCTTCCTTTCAACTTTGTCTAGGAGAGCGGTGTGAGAGGAACCTCCCCACACATGTGAACAATACTCAATACAAGGGCGCACTATACCCCTGTACAGAGCAAGAAGCTGTGCAGGGGAAAAGAACCCCCTAAGGCGGTTGAGAACACCCAGCTTCTGGGAGGCTGCCTTAGCAAGACTGGTAATATGGTCCTTCCAAATGAGAGCAGAAGAAAAAGAGACACCAAGAATATTGAGAGAAGATGAAGGGTTGATTTTTGTATTGTTGAAGAATAAGGGATAGTCCGCTGGGAGATCCTGACGGGTAGATAGATGGAGAAATTAGGTTTTGGAAGCATTAAAGTTAACAAGGTTTTCTCTGCCCCAATTGGAAATAGTAGTTAGATCAGAATTTAAGAGTTCTATGGCTTCATTACGTTTGTCGTTGAGGGATTGCTGGCTGGGGCGTTCTGAAAAACTAATGGAGTAGTGTAAGGTTGAGTCGTCTGCGTATGAATGGATGGGAATTAAGGTACAGTTAAGGAGATCATTTATCAAAATTAGAAAGAGAATAGGAGATAGGACAGAGCCCTGAGGAACACCGGAGTTTATAGGGTGAGGAAGTGAACAATGACCGTCCACAACCGCGGCTATGGAACGGCCGGAAAGGAAATTAGAGACAAAGGCACAGATGGAGGGATAGAAACCGAAGGAGGGTAGTTTAGAAATTAAAGATTTATGCCAGACTCTATCGAAGGCTTTCGATATGTCTAGTGAAATAGAAAAAGTCTCACCGAAGTCCCGAAAGGAGGATGACCAAGAGTTAGTAAGATATGAAAGAAGATCACCAGTAGAGCGACCCTTAAGGAAGCCATACTGGCGATCTGAGAGCAGATTATGAGAAGAGAAATGCTTAGGAAATTTGGAAGCAAGAATAGTTTCAAAAACTTTAGAAAGACAAGAGATAAGAGCAATTGGACGATAGTTGGAGGGTTGAGAGCGGTCACCCTTCTTTGGGACAGGTTGAATGTGAGCAAACTTCCAGCATGAAGGGAAGACGTTAGAGGATAGACAGAGACGAAAGAGTTTGCCTAGGCAGGGAGTCAGCACGGAAGCACAGTTTTTGAGAACAACAGGAGGAACACCGTCCGGACCGTACGCCTTATTAGTGTTAAGCCCAGAGAGGGTAGAAAGTACATCTTTAGAAGAGATTAGGATATTAGGCATAAGTAAGAGAGAGGAGGGCGGAGAGGGAGGAATAGCACCGGAATCATCCAAGGTGGAGTTTCTAGCAAAAGTTTGAGTGAAGAGTTTAGCTTTGTCAGAGGAAGAAGTGATGGTTGTGCCATCAGAGTGGGAAAGGGGAGGGAAAGACGAGGAAGAGAAATTGTTGGAGAGGTTTTTGGCTAGATACCAGAAAGCTTGGGAAGAGCTAGAGTTGGATAGTTCAGTGCATTTATTATTGATGAAAGAGTGTTTGGCAAGTCGAAGAACAGATTTGGCTTGATTCCGGGCAGAAACATATGAAGAATGAGAGTCTTGAGTTTTAAGGCGTCGGTACCGTTTGAATGCTTCCTCCTTATTCCGGACAGCAGTAGAACAGGCGTGAGTAAACCAAGATTTTTTAGCATTAGTCTGAGAGAAAGAGAATGGAATGTATGCTTCCATGCCCGATAGGATTACCTCGGTAATGCGTTCAGCACTCTCCGAGGGTCCTCGGCCATGGAAGGAGAAATCATTCCATGGGAAATCAAAGAAGAACTGCCGAAGAGCCTCTCAGTCGGCAGCGCCAAAGTGCCACAAGCGCCGCCGGCTAGGAGGATCGGGTGGCCGTACTGGAGAGATAGGACAGGTGACAGAGATAAGTTTATGGTCGGAGGAGCCCAAAGGAGAGAAAAGATCGACAGTATAAGAAGGGTTAGAAGTTAGAAACAGGTCAAGAATGTTGGGCCGATCTCCGATGCGATCCGGGATACGGGTGGGTTGCTGAACTAACTGCTCTAGGTCATTTAGGATAGAAAAGACGTAGGCTTGTTCACCAGGTGGATCAGTAGTGTGAGAGGAGAGCCATTGGCGGTGGTGAACGTTGAAATCTCCTAAGATGGAGATTTCTGAGAAAGGAGAAATGGAGTAGGATAAGTAAATTCGCAGACGATACCAAAATGGGGAGAAAAATTGAATCAGTTAGAGATATAGAGTGTCTGCAAAGGGATCTAGATACCTTACACGAATGGTCAGTAAAATGGCAGATGAAGTTTAACATTGACAAATGCAAGGTATTAAAGATAGGGAAGATGCATACAAATTTTAAATATAAACTAGCTAATATGGAATTAGAAACCTCAGACTGTGAGAAAGATCTAGGTGTGTTTGTTAGCAATGATTTGAAGCCTAGAAAACAATGTATAAGCGTTCGTAACAAGGTAAACAGGATTCTCGGGTTCATATCTAGGAGTGTGAGTAACAGAACTGCTGATGTTATCTTAAAACTTTACTTGTCATTCTTCTCATACTTTTAGTGAGTTGACCCTATAATTTAGCCTTATAATTAGGGTTGGGTGTGAGAGGGATCTGACTTGTGTGGGCCAATCGGCTTTCTGCAGTCTCCCATTTTCTTATGTAAAGATCAAGCTAATGTGGAAAAGATCATCAAAGTCTGGGGGTCTTCTGTATTGTTTTCTTTGTAAGTGTGATATGGGAGTTAACCATATACTTTGTTTGTTGCCGTGTTAATTATTTAGGTATAAAAGGCATATCTATTACAGATAAATACCTTGCCAAAATTTTCGTAAAAAATAAAAATTGGTCTGTTGACGGTTGTCAAGGATGTCTATCCTCGTACTGAGATGTCGGGTGTCTTTGGGTTCGGTGCAACAACGTCACTCTTACTATAACTTTACATTGACATTATCTTACGTAGTACAGGCGACGTCTTTTTTTAATTTCAGCTACATTTAGACGATTTTATGAAGATCGGGAAGGATATGTGGTAGCTAAAAGGATTAATTGAGATAGTCTGTAGCCATGTTTGTTTGCAGTGTAGCGTATACGCTGGGTTAGTTGCAAACTTGTAATAATAATAATAATAATTGATTGATTGTATTGATTGTTTATTTATACCCACGAATGGGCTAAGCCATTACATTAATTGTTAGCAGGAAAATGACGTAATGTAAACAATAACATGAGAGAAAATAATTATCATCTAAGGAAGTTATAGTGAGAGTTACGTTGTTGCACCGAACCAAAAGACACCCGACATCTCAGTACGAGGATAGACCTCATTGACAACCGTTAGCAGACCAATTTTTATTTTTTACGAAATTTTGGCAAGGTATTTATCTGTAATAGATATGCCTTTTATACCTAAATAATTAGCACGGCAACAAACAAAGTATATGGTTAACTCCCATATCACATGACATGACAAATGTACTAAAGCTCAGTGATAGCGAAAGAACTCGACAAGATTGTTGCGGGGTTTCGTTAAAAAAACCTGGGTGTGTAAGTAAAATACTGTCTCCATATGGAGCAGGTACTTCATGTGACAAACCAGTGAGTAAAATAGAAATAATCAGTCAAGATAGTGCGGATATAGTGATGTGTAATAGTAGTATCGATAACACTACACATGTAACTGATAGTAAAGATGAGAATACTGATAGAGTAGAATTTCCGTCTAGAGCTAGTAGTTCAACAGGAAATAATAAGTTAGCTAAACACAATAGAAAATTAGTTGCAAATAAAAGTAATAGGTTGAGGGTATATTATACAAATTGTAGGAGTTTATGTAACAAAATGAACGAACTTAGAGCACTCGTTAGCACAGAAAATATAGACATAATAGCGCTAACTGAAACGTGGATTAATACAGAATCTAGGCATTTTTTAGCAGAATTTGATATTCCAGGATATAGTTTGTTTAAATATGACCGAACAAGTAGGAGGGGCGGGGGTATAGCAGTGTTTGTCAGGAGTACATTAAAAAGCTGTATTAAATCAGGTATTAGACTAAATAATGATAATGAAAGTGTTTGGGTAGAGGTTAACGAAGGTAGTGAGACCATAGTTATTGGAGTTATATATAGACCGCCTAATATGAGTAGAAATGGCGGAAAATCGTTATGGGAGGAAATTAAAATAGCATCAAGGTTTAGCAATGTGTGCATTATGGGGGATTTTAATTTTCCGAACATTGATTGGCAGCACCAAATAGGCGACTCCGATTCAGTAGAGTTTATAGAGGTAGTACAAGATAGTTTTTTATTTCAATTCATAGATACGCCGACTAGAGGTATTAATATTCTTGATTTAGTTTTCAGTAACAATGAACATATGATAAATAATGTAGAGATTGGTGACCACCTAGGAAATAGCGATCATAAATCTATTTATTTTAATATACAATGGACAGGGAATGCTAAAGAGAATACGACACTTATCCCAGATTTCAGAAAAGCCGATTATGGTGGGCTAAGAAGAGACTTAAGGGTGGACCCTATTGTTAAGCGATTAAGTCAGGATATGCCAGAGTTAAACTTGCCACCTACATATAACCAGTTTATTGCTTCACTCCACAATGCTCAAAATAAATATATCCCTAAAAGAAGATTTAGATCGACGCAGAACCAACCAAAATGGATGACTAATAAGCTAATAGATCTTATAGGAAAAAAGAAAGGAATATATCGAAAAATAAAGAAAGGTGAAAATCATTTACATATATACTATCAGACTCTATCAAGACAGGTCAAAAAGGAAATCAGGAAAGCAAAAAGAAATTATGAAATAAGGATAGCCAGCGACTCAAAAAATAACCCTAAAGCTTTTTACCAACTATATAAATCTAAAGTTAGAGATGTAATAGGCCCCCTAAAAACTTCAATAGGAGAAATAACAGAAAATGATTTAGAAATGTGCAGTACATTAAATAGTCAGTTTCTTTCCGTTTTCACTAATGAAAATTTGGCACAGATTCCAGAAGTCAATATGGTATATAGTGATAGTATAGAAAATATGTTAAGTACAGTTAGTATAAGTAGAAATGATGTGCTTAAGGAAATTGACAGACTGAAACCTCAAAAATCGCCTGGTCCTGACGAGGTATATGCTAGAGTATTAAAAGAATGCAGAGATGAGTTAAGTAGTCCATTAGCATTTATATTTAACAAGTCATTAGAAACAGGTTTAGTTCCAGAAGCTTGGAAGCTTGCAAATGTAGTTCCGATCTTCAAAAAAGGTGATAAATCGATAGCATCCAATTACCGTCCCATTAGTCTCACATCAATCATAGGAAAGTTGCTAGAGTCTATTATTGCTAGGAAAATTAGAAGCCACTTAGTAAAATTTAACTTAATAAATTCTTCTCAGCATGGATTCACTCAGGGACGTTCTTGCCTTACTAATTTGCTTAGCTTTTTCTCAGAGGTATATGAAGCAGTAGATAGTGACAAGTCATATGATATTATATATTTAGATTTCAGTAAAGCTTTCGACAGAGTCCCTCATGAGAGATTGATGAGAAAGGTTGAGGCACATGGAATAGGAGGGTCGTTGTTGGGATGGATTAGGTCATGGCTAATTGGTAGGAAACAGAGAGTCAGCATAAATGGTACCAAGTCAGAGTGGGGAGCAGTAAAAAGTGGTGTCCCCAGGGATCGGTATTAGGTCCCCTGTTGTTTCTTATATACATAAATGACCTAGATTTAGGTATAACTAGTAGGATAAGTAAATTCGCAGACGATACTAAAATGGGGAGATCAATTGATTCAGATAGCGATATAGAGTGCCTCCAAAGGGATCTAGATACCTTACATGAATGGTCAGTAAATTGGCAGATGAAGTTTAACATTGACAAATGCAAGGTATTAAAGATAGGGAAGATGCAAACAAATGTTAAATATAAACTAGCTAATTTAGAATTAGAAAATTCAGACTGCGAGAAAGATCTAGGTGTGTTTGTTAGCAATGATTTGAAGCCTAGAAAACAGTGTATAAGCGTTCGTAATAAGGCAAACAGGATTCTCGGGTTCATCTCTAGGAGTGTGAGTAACAGAACTGCTGATGTTATCTTAAAACTTTACTTGTCATTAGTGAGACCCCATATGGATTATGCTGTCCAATTTTGGTGTCCTTATTACAGAATGGACATAGATTCATTGGAGAGAATTCAGCGTAGAATGACAAAAATGATCCATAATATTAGAAATTTTCCGTATGAAGAAAGGTTGAAGAAATTAGGTTTACATTCGTTAGAGAGACGCAGAGTTAGAGGGGATATGATAGAGGTGTTCAAGTGGGTTAGTGGGATTAACAAAGGGGACATGACAAATGTACTAAAGCTCAGTGATAGCGAAAGAACTCGTACCAATGGTTTCAAATTAGATAAATTTCGTTTCAGAAAAGATATAGGCAAATATTGGTTTGGTAACAGAGTTGTAGATGGGTGGAATAGGCTACCAAGTGATATAGTGGGATCAAGAACGATAGGGAGCTTTAAGAAAAAATTGGATAAGCATATGGACGAGAAGGGTTGGGTGTGAAGGGGGATCAGCCGGGTTGGGCCAATCAGCGCTCTGCAGACCCCCGTAATCCTGCGTTAATCTCTAACCGGTTTGGTAAGATGATCCTCAGGGTATTAGAGTGTTGAGCCTATAATTGGGCTTTGTAATTGGGGTTGTGTGGGACAGGGATCTGCCTTGCTTAGGCCAATCGGCTTTCTGCAGACTCCCATTTTCTTATGTTCTTATGTTCTTAACTCGTACCAATGGTTTCAAATTAGATAAATTTCGTTTCAGAAAAGATATAGGCAAATATTGGTTTGGTAACAGAGTTGTAGATGGGTGGAATGGACTACCAAGTGCTATAGTGGGATTAAAAACGATAGGGAGCTTTAAGATAAAATTGGATAAGCATATGGACGAGAAGGGTTGGGTGTGAAGGGGGATGAGCAGGGTTGGGCCAATCAGCGCTCTGCAGACCCCGTAATCCTGCGTTAATCTCTAACCGTTTTGGTAAGATGATCCTCAGGGTATTAACATAAGAACATAAGAAAATGGGAGTCTGCAAAAAGCCGATCAGCCCATACAAGGCAGATCCCTATCACACCCAACCCCAATTACAAGGCCCAATTATAGACCCATCTCACTAATACCTTGAGTACTGACCCCACCAAAACGGTCAGAGACTAACACAAGATTACGGGGGTCTGCTGAGCGCCGATTGGCCCACACCTGCTAGATCCCCCTCACACCCAACCCATCTCATCCATATGCCTATCTAATTTTATCTTAAAGCTCCCTATCGTTCTTGATCCCACTATAAGAACATAAGAACATAAGAAAATGGGAGTCTGCAGAAAGCCGATTGGCCTAAGCAAGGCAGATCCCTGTCCCACACAACCCCAATTCAATTACAAAGCCCAATTATAGGCTCAACACTCTAATACCCTGAGGATCATCTTACCAAAACGGTTAGAGATTAACGCAGGATTATGGGGGTCTGCAGAGCGCTGATTGGCCCAACCCGGCTGATCCCCCTTCACACCCAACCCTTCTCGTCCATATGCTTATCCAATTTTATCTTAAAGCTCCCTACAGTTTTAGATCCCACTATAGCACTTGGTAGTCCATTCCACCCATCTACAACTCTGTTACCAAACCAATATTTGCCTATATCTTTTCTGAAACGAAATTTATCTAATTTGAAACCATTGGTACGAGTTCTTTCGCTATCACTGAGCTTTAGTACATTTGTCATGTCCCCTTTGTTAATCCCACTAATCCACTTGAACACCTCTATCATATCCCCTCTAACTCTGCGTCTCTCTAACGAATGTAAACCTAATTTCTTCAACCTTTCTTCATACGGAAGATTTCTAATATTATGGATCATTTTTGTCATTCTACGCTGTACTCTCTCCAATGAATCTATGTCCATTCTGTAATAAGGACACCAAAATTGGACAGCATAATCCATATGGGGTCTCACTAATGACAAGTAAAGTTTTAAGATAACATCAGCAGTTCTGTTACTCACACTCCTAGAGATGAACCCGAGAATCCTGTTTGCCTTATTACGAACGCCTATACACTGTTTTCTAGGCTTCAAATCATTGCTAACAAACACCTAGATCTTTCTCGCAGTCTGAATTTTCTAATTCTAAATTAGCTAGTTTATATTTAACATTTGTTTGCATCTTCCCTATCTTTAATACCTTGCATTTGTCAATGTTAAACTTCATCTGCCAATTTACTGACCATTCATGTAAGGTATCTAGATCCCTTTGGAGGCACTCTATATCACTATCTGAATCAATTGATCTCCCCATTTTAGTATCGTCTGCGAATTTACTTATCCTACTAGTTATACCTAAATCTAGGTCATTTATGTATATAAGAAACAACAGGGGACCTAATACCGATCCCTGGGGGACAACACTTTTGACTGCTCCCCACTCTGACTTGGTACCATTTATGCTGACTCTCTGTTTCCTACCAATTAGCCATGACCTAATCCATCCCAACAACGCCCCACCTATTCCATGTGCCTCAACCTTTCTCATCAATCTCTCATGAGGGACTCTGTCGAAAGCTTTACTGAAATCTAAATATATAATATCGTATGCCTTGTCATTATCTACTGCTTCATATACCTCTGAGAAAAAACTAAGCAAATTAGTAAGGCAAGAACGTCCCTGAGTGAATCCATGCTGAGAAGAATTGATTAAGTTAAATGTTTCTAAGTGGTTTCTCATTTTTCTAGCAATAATTGACTCTAGTAGCTTTCCTATGATTGAAGTGAGACTAATGGGACGGTAATTGGATGCTATTGATTTATCACCTTTTTTGAAAATCGGAACTACATTTGCAAGTTTCCAAGCTTCTGGAACTATACCTGTTTCTAATGAATTGTTAAAAAGAAATGTTAATGGGTAACTTAACTCATCTCTGCATTCTTTTAATACTCTGGCATATACCTCATCGGGGCCAGGCGATTTCTGAGGTTTCAGTCTGTCAATTTCCTTAAGCACATCATTTCTACTTATAGTAACCGTACTTAACCTATTTTCTATACTATCGCTATATACCTTACGGACTTCTGGAATCTGTGCCAAATTTTCATTAGTGAAAACGGATAGAAACTGACTATTTAATGTACTGCACATTTCTAAATCATTTTCTGTCATTTCTCCTATCGAAGTTTTAAGGGGGCCTATTTTATCTCTAACTTTAGATTTATATAGCTGGTAAAAAGCCTTAGGGTTATTTTTTGAGTCATTGGCTATCCTGATTTCATAATTTCTTTTGTCTGTCCTTATACATTTTTTAACCTCTCTTGATAGATTCTGATAGTAAGCAAGTAGGTGAATTTCGCCTTTCTTAATTTTTCGATATATTCCTCTCTTTTTTCCTAGAAGGTCTAATAGTCTATTATTCATCCATTTGGGTTGGTTCTGTGTTGATCTAAATTTTCTTTTGAATATATATCACTATATCACTTGGTAGCCTATTCCACCCATCTACAACTCTGTTACCAAACCAATATTTGCCTATATCTTTTCTGAAACGAAATTTATCTAATTTGAAACCATTTGTACGAGTTATTTCGCTATCACTGAACTTTAGTACATTTTTCATGTCTCCTTTATTAATTCCACTAACCCACTTGAATACCTCTATCATGTCACCTCTAACTCTGCGTCTCTCTAACGAATGTAAGCCTAATTTCTTCAACCTTTCTTCATACGGAAGATTTCTAATATTATGGATCATTTTTGTCATTCTACGTTGTACTCTCTCCAATGAATCTATGTCCCCTATGTAATAAGGAAACCAAAATTGAACAGCATAATCCATATGGGGTCTCACTAATGACAAGTAAAGTTTTAAGATAACATCAGCAGTTCTGTTACTCACACTCCTAGATATGAACCCGAGAATCCTGTTTGCCTTGTTACGAACGCTTATACATTGTTTTCTAGGCTTCAAATCATATTGCTAACAAACACACCTAGATCTTTCTCACAGTCTGAGTTTTCTAATTCCATATTAGCTAGTTTATATTTAAAATTTGTATGCATCTTCCCTATCTTTAATACCTTGCATTTGTCAATGTTAAACTTCATCTGCCATTTTACTGACCATTCGTGTAAGGTATCTAGATCCCTTTGCAGACACTCTATATCTCTAACTGAATCAATTTTTCTCCCCATTTTGGTATCGTCTGCAAATTTACTTATCCTACTAGTTATACCTAAATCAAGGTCATTTATGTATATAATAAACAACAGAGGACCTAATACAGATCCTTGGGGGACACCACTCTTGACTGATCCCCATTCTGACTTAGTACCATTTATGCTGACTCTCTGCTTCCTACCTATTAGCCATGACCTAATCCATCCCAACAACGCCCCACCTATTCCATGTGCCTCAACCTTTCTCATCAATCTCTCATGAGGGACTCTGTCGAAAGCTTTACTGAAATCTAAATATATAATATCGTATGCCTTGTCATTATCTACTGCTTCATATACCTCTGAGAAAAAACTAAGCAAATTAGTAAGGCAAGAACGTCCCTGAGTGAATCCATGCTGAGAAGAATTGATTAAGTTAAATGTTTCTAAGTGGTTTCTCATTTTCCTAGCAATAATTGACTCTAGTAGCTTTCCTATGATTGAAGTGAGACTAATGGGACGGTAATTGGATGCTATTGATTTATCACCTTTTTTAAAAATCGGAACTACATTTGCAAGCTTCCAAGCTTCTGGAACTATACCTGTTTCTAATGAATTGTTAAAAAAGAAATGTTAATGGGTAACTTAACTCATCTCTGCATTCTTTTAATACTCTAGCATATACCTCATCGGGACCAGGCGATTTCTGAGGTTTCAGTCTGTCAATTTCCTTAAGCACATCATTTCTACTTATAGTAACCGTACTTAACCTATTTTCTATACTATCGCTATATACCTTACGGACTTCTGGAATCTGTGCCAAATTTTCATTAGTGAAAACGGATAGAAACTGACTATTTAATGTACTGCACATTTCTAAATCATTTTCTGTTATTTCTCCTATTGAAGTTTTTAGGGGGCCTATTATATCTCTAACTTTAGATTTATATAGTTGGTAAAAAGCTTTAGGGTTATTTTTTGAGTCACTGGCTATCCTTATTTCATAATTTCTTTTTGCTTTCCTGATTTCCTTTTTGACCTGTCTTGATAGAGTCTGATAGTATATATGTAAATGATTTTCGCCTTTCTTTATTTTTCGATATATTCCTTTCTTTTTTCCTATAAGATCTATTAGCTTATTAGTCATCCATTTTGGTTGGTTCTGCGTCGATCTAAATCTTCTTTTAGGGATATATTTATTTTGAGCATTGTGGAGTGAAGCAATAAACTGGTTATATGTAGGTGGCAAGTGTAACTCTGGCATATCCTGACTTAATTGCTTAACAATAGGGTCCACCCTTAAGTCTCTTCTTAGCCCACCATAATCGGCTTTTCTGAAATCTGGGATAAGTGTCGTATTCTCTTTAGCATTCCCTGTCCATTGTATATTAAAATAAATATATTTATGATCACTATTTCCTAGGTGGTCACCAATCTCTACAGTATTTATCATATGTTCATTGGAACTGAAAACTAAATCAAGAATATTAATACCTCTAGTCGGCGTATCTATGAATTGAAATAAAACACTATCTTGTACTACCTCAATAAACTCTACTGAATCGGAGTCGCCTATTTGGTGCTGCCAATCAATGTTCGGAAAATTAAAATCCCCCATAATGCACACATTGCTAAACCTTGATGCTATTTTAATTTCCTCCCATAACGATGTTCCGCCATTTCTACTCATATTAGGCGGTCTATATATAAATCCAATAACTATGGTCTCACTTCCTTCGTTAACCTCTACCCAAACACTTTCATTATCATTATTTAGTCTAATACCTGATTTAATACAGCTTTTTAATGTACTCCTGACAAACACTGCTATACCCCCGCCCCTCCTACTTGTTCGGTCAAATTTAAACAAACTATATCCTGGAATATCAAATTCTGCTAAAAAATGCCTAGATTCTGTATTAATCTACGTGTCAGTTAGCGCTATTATGTCTATATTTTCTGTGCTAACGAGTGCTCTAAGTTCGTTCATTTTGTTACATAAACTCCTACAATTTGTATAATATACCCTCAACCTATTACTTTTATTTGCAACTAATTTTCTATTGTGTTTAGCTAACTTATTATTTCCTGTTGAACTACTAGCTCTAGAGAGTCTAGACGGAAATTCTACTCTATCAGCTAGTATTCTCATCTTTACTATCAGTTACATGTGTAGTGTTATCGATACTACTATTACACATCACTATATCCGCACTATCTTGACTGATTATTTCTATTTTACTCACTGGTTTGTCACATGAAGTACCTGCTCCATATGGAGACAGTATTTTACTTACACACCCAGGTTTTTTTAACGAAACCCCGCAACAATCTTGTCTATAGTCTTGTCAATCTTGATATAGTTTACTTAGACTTCAGTAAGGCCAATGTAAAGTTATAGTGAGAGTTACGTTGTTGCACCGAACCCAAAGACACCCGACATCTCAGTACGAGGATAGACCTCATTGACAACCGTTAGCAGATCAATTTTTATTTTTTACGAAATTTTGGCAAGGTATTTATCTGTAATAGATATGCCTTTTATACCTAAATAATTAACACGGCAACAAACAAAGTATATGGTTAACTCCCATATCACACTTACAAAAGAAAACAATACAGAAGACCCCCAGACTTTGACGATCTTTTCCACATTAGCTTGATATTTACATAAGAAAATGGGAGACTGCAGAAAGCCGATTGGCCCACACAAGGCAGATCCCTCTCACACCCAGCCCATATCAGCCATATGGGAATCCAACTTATGTTTAAAGCTTTCAACTGTTTCTGAGCTAATTACTGTTCTGGGCAGTGCATTCCACATGTTAACAACTCTATTTCCAAACCAGTGCTTTCCTATATCTTTCCTAAATCTAAACTTATCTAACTTGAAACCATTTGAGCGGGTTATGTCGCCGTTCTTTAGCTTTAATACCTCATCTATATCGCCCTTATTTAAGAACATAAGAACATAAGAAAATGGGAGTCTGCAGAAAAAACCTTTATCCATTTTATTCCTCATCAAAAGTACAGTAAAAGATCTAATTCACCTAAATGGTTTGACCATAAGTGTGCTAGAGTAACTGAACAAAAAGCAATAGCCTACAATGCATACACAAGATCAAAAACACATGAAGCCTTTAATTATTTTAGAAACATCAGAAATCATGCCAAAACTGTATTAAACCTAACTAAATCAAACTTGCTCCACAAGCAGGCAAATAAACTTCTAAATAATCCAAATGATAGCAAAATATTTTGGTCTACTCTTAACTCATTCAAATCCAACTTCACTACTGCTTCATCCATTCCACCATTAAAATCTCTGACTGGCAATCTTGTAAGTGACCCACGAGGTAAAGCTAACCTTCTTGCGGATATTTTCTCCACCAACTCAACCTTAGATGAAATAAATCAAGATGTCCCTGTACTTAATTTTGATTCGCCTGAAATTCCCTCACTTAAGAGCCACACCAGACATGTCAAAACTATTTTGCAGAATCTCTCGGTAGATAAGGCTCCTGGTCCAGATGAAATTCCTCCAATAGTACTTAGGAATTGCTCCTTGGTGCTCGCTCCTGTATTGGCAACATTTTTCCGTCTGTGTACTCATACCTCATGCTTCCCAGTACCCTGGAAAGAAGCAAACATCCATCCAGTTCCTAAAAAAGGTGCCTCTTCAGATCCATCAAACTCAGACCAATAGCTATAACTTCCACTCTTGGTAAAGTCTTTGAAATTATATTAAATAATCACATAATTAAGCATCTTGAGAATAATAAATTAATGAGTGATAGGCAATATGGTTTTAGACGATGTCGATCAACTGCAGACATTCTTTGCCTTCTTACGCATCAAATCAACCAAGCTACAGACCAACATGGTGAAACACATACAATAGCACTGGATATATCAAAGGCATTTGATAGAGTCTGGCATCAATCCTTATTGTCGAAGATGTCACACTACGGCCTTGCATCATTAGTTCCACTAATTTCTTCTTATCTTCATAACAGAAAAATACGTGTAATGGTAGATGGCCTTTATTCTCAATTTCACTCAATAAATGCTGGTGTTCCCCAGGGATCAGTTTTGGCCCCAACTCTGTTCCTCATTCATATCAATGATCTCATATCTACCACTCATAATCCAATACATTCCTACGCAGATGAATCAACGCTCCACAGTTCCTTCACATTTACCAATTCTTTCACCCAACCCGATCTTATAAATTCAAAAATAAACACTGCAATTTCTCTGAACCAGGACCTTTCTAGAATTAATGAATGGGGACAAAAGAATCTAGTTTCCTTTAATGCACAGAAAACCAAGTACATTCAATTTTCTAACCGACAGAATCTCACTGACTCCCATATATTTTTAATGATGTAAATATTCCCACTTCCCCTAGTATTGACATTCTCGGTGTAACATTAACTACTAACTTGAGCTGGACACATTATGTTAGAAGCATTGCTAAGAATGCCTCTAAAAAACTGGGACTCCTGTACAGAGTTCGAGAATTCTTCACTGACGAGCAGTTGGCCGTAATATATAGAAGTCATGTGCGTTCTCAGATGGATTACTGTTCACCTCTGTGGAGTGGTTGCATTGAGGCAGTTGGACAAAATTCAAAATAAAGATATTAGATTAATCAATAACCCTGCAATCACACAGGACCTTCCTACATTATCCATACGAAGAAACGTTGCATCCCTTGCATTATTCTACAGATATTTTCACAGCAATTGTTCCGAGGAACTTGCTTCAATTGTGCCGCCTCTCCACATATTTCCCCGCACTTTCTCCTCCACACTGCAGAACTTCTGCTTATCAAAATTCATTTATCCCTAGAACTACTACTCTTTGGAATTCACTTCCCTCGAGTTGCTTTCCACAAACTTACAATCTACAAAAGTTTAAATCCAGTTGTTACAAACATTTTATGAATGGAGGATGCCTATAGGCACATGGACCTTTATGTTATCTGTGTTTTTCCTTCCTCCGTTCATTGTCTCCTTAAAAAAAAAAAAAAAAAAAAAATGGGCTTAAAATTAGGCCGTATAATTAGGGTTGGGTGTGACAGGGATCTGCCCTGTGTAGGCCAATCGGCTTTCTGCAGACTCCCATTTTCTTATTTTCTTATGTTCTTATGTCGGGTGTCTTTGTGTTCGGTGCAACAACGTCACTCTCACTATAACTTTACATTGACATTATCTTACGTAGTACAGGCGACGTATTTTTTTAATTTCAGCTACATTTAGACGATTTTATGAAGATCGGGAAGGATATGTGGTAGCTAAAAGGATTAATTGAAATAGTCTGTAGTCTTTTAATTGGTAGACATCCTTTCTAAGCTTAGGTTTAGTTCCAGAAGCTTGGATGCTTGCAAATGTAGTTCCGATCTTCAAAAATGGTGATAAATCAATAGCATCCAATTACCGTCCCATTAGTCTCACATCAATCATAGGAAAGCTACTAGAGTCAATTATTGCTAGTAAAATTAGAAACCACTTAAACAAATTTAATTAAATAAATTCTTCTCAGCATGGATTCACTCAGGGACATTCTTGCCTTACTAATTTGCGTAATTTTTTCTCAGAGGTATATGAAGCAGTAGATAATGACAAGTCTATCTATCTATTGCCTGACGCCGTGATCCCCGAAGGGGTGGCCACGAACGAACCGCCCCCATGCACCTCTGTCCCCAGTTAGTCGACGCCCCTCCCCCCAACCAGCACCGCCTTCGTTCATGTAGTTCCTCACTCCATCCTTCCACCTCATATTCGGTCTACCTCTCCCTCTCTGTCCTTCCACCTCGCTCTCGTACACCCTCTTAGTCATTCTCTCGCTTTCCATACGTTCCATATGGCCGAACCATCTCAAGTTGTTCCTTTTCACACATTTCCAATGACAAGTCATATGATATAATATATTTAGATTTCAGTAAAGCTTTCGACAGAGTCCCTCATGAGAGATTGATGAGAAAGGTTGAGGCGCATGGAATAGGTGGGTCGTTGTTGGGATGGATTAGGTCATGGCTAATTGGTAGGAAGCAGAGAGTCAGCATAAATGGTACCAAGTCAGAATGGGGAGCAGTCAAAAGTGGTGTCCCCCAGGGATCTGTATTAGGTTTTCTGTTGTTTGTTATATACATAAATTACCTTGATATAGACATAACTAGTAGGATAGGTAAATTTGCAGACGATACCAAAATGGGGAGAAAAATTTATTCAGATAAGAGATATAGAGTGCCTCCAAAGGGATCTATCTATCTATATGCTCAGGCCCAATCCCCATTTTCGGGGTAGCCGACTCAAGACAGAGCAAGAACAGGGATCTAGATACCTTAAACGAATGGTCAGTAAATTGGCAGATGAAGTTTAACATTGACAAATCCAAGGTATTAAAGATAGGGAAGATGCATACAAATGTTAAATATAAACTAGCTAATATGGAATTAGAAAACTCAGATTGTGAGAAAGATCTAGGTGTGTTTATTTGCAATGATTTGAAGCCTAGAAAACAGTACGTGTATAAGCGTTCGTAACAAGGCAAACAGGATTCTCGGGTTCATATCTAGGAGTGTGAGTAACAGAACTGCTGACGTTATTTTAAAACTTTAGTAATAATACTTGTCATTAGTGAGCTATACCCCATATGGATTATGATATTCAATTTTGGTGTCGTTATTACAGAATAGACATAGATTCCTTGAAGAGAGCACAACGTAGAATAGCAAAAAATATTCATATACTATTAGAAATCTTCCATTTAAAGATAGGTTGAAGAAATTAGGCTTACATTCGTTTGAAAGACGCAGAGTTAGAGGGGATATGATAGAGGTGTTCAAGTGTCGAAATTTAGGCAAATTATTATGGAAAGAAATCAGTAAGGCTTCTCAGAATAATAATGTTTGCATTTTAGGCGACTTTAATCTTCCAGGTATAGACTGGGTTAATCAAAATAGCAATAACGAATCCGAAGATTTTCTTGAAGTAGTACTAGACAACTTTCTCTTTCAATTTGTAAATTCGCCAACTAGAGGATATAATATTCTTGACCTAGTTCTTAGCAACAGAGAAAATTGGATAACAAACTTAGAAGTGGGCGACCAGCTAGGGAACAGTGACCATAAATCAATATATTTATCTATATAATTAAATCATAAACCAAAGGAAAATAAGGTTCTTATCCCTGACTTTAGAAAAGCCAATTTTAGGGGATTAAAACGATCACTCAGAATTAAAGGGGAGGCAGGAGATTTAGATCAAGTAAGCCGATTAGTTCCAGCAGAACTGAGAGGTCAGGGCCAGGTGGGTCACAGAGCTGAGATAGTTAGACAACCAACTGAAAATTTAAATAGAGTGTATAATCAGTTCATCTCTGCCTTACAGAGCGAACAAGATAAATATATACCAAAAAGAAAATTTAGATCACATACAAACCAACCAAAGTGGATGACAAATAAATTAGTAGATCTTATAGGTAGAAAGAGAGGTGTAACTGAATACAGAAAAATACAGAAAGGCGAAATCCACCTTATAGGATATCACCATAACTTGTCGAGGCAGGTAAAGAAGGAAATTAGGAAGGAAAAAAGAAACTACGAAATCAAGGTAGCAAATGAATCTAAAAACAACCCTAAAGCATTTTATCAATTGTATAAATCTAAGGTAAAGGATACAGTAGGGCCTCTTAAGAATGTGATAGGTGAGATTACAGATGATGAGTTAGAAATGTGCAATACTCTAAATAGTCATTTCCTTTCTGATTTTACAAACGAAAATTTAGATCAAGTTCCAGTAGTCAACCAAGTTTTTAACGGTAGTATAGACGAAATATTAAGCGCAGTTCAGGTCACTAGTGACGAAGTAATTAAGGAAATAGATAGACTAAAACCCCAGAAATCTCCAGGTCCAGATGAGGTGTATGCTAGGGTATTAAAAGAATGCAAGGACGAATTAAGTTACCCATTAACTCACCTATTTAATAATTCACTAGCTTTAGGCTTAGTTCCTGATTCATGGAAGCTCGCAAATATAATTCCGATATTTAAAAAAGGTGATAAGTCCATAGCATAAATTACCGTCCTATTAGTCTCACATCAATTATAGGGAAATTGCTAGAATCAATTATTGCCAGGAAAATTAGAAATCACTTAGATATGTTCAAGTTAATAAATCCCTCTCAACATGGTTTCACTCCAGGACGATCCTGCCTAACAAATTTACTCAGTTTTTTCTCCGAGGTTTATGAAGCGGTAGATAACGACAAGTCATATGATATAGTTTACTTAGACTTCAGTAAGGCCTTTGATAAAGTTCCACATGAAAGGCTGTTAAGGAAGATAGAAGGACATGGTATTGGGGGGATGCTACTCAAGTGGATTAAGTCATGGCTGATTGGTAGGAAACAGAGAGTTAGTATAAATGGTGTAAAATCGGACTGGGGATTAGTTAAAAGTGGGGTCCCCCAAGGGTCGGTTTTGGGGCCCCTTCTGTTCATTATCTACATAAATGATCTTGACTCGGGCATAAAGAGTAGGATCAGTAAATTTGCTGATGATACTAAAATAGGTAGGATAATAGAGTCAGCTAGCGACAGGGAATGTCTTCAAAATGATCTCGATCACTTGCACGAGTGGTCCATAAATTGGCAGATGAGTTTCAATATAGACAAATGTAAGGTATTAAGGATTGGAAATCGTAATTTAGATGCTAAATACAAACTAGACAATGTAGAATTGGATAACTCAGAGAGTGAGAAGGATCTGGGGGTGCTCATTAGTAATGATCTGAAACCCAGAAAACAGTGTATAAGTGTTAGGAATAGGGCAAATAGAATTCTAGGATTCATATCTAGGAGTGTTAGCAACAGGACTGCTGAAGTTTTCTTAAAACTATACTTAGCTCTAGTAAGACCCCATTTAGACTATGCTGTTCAATTTTGGTGCCCTTATTATAGAATGGATATCGACCCTTTAGAGGCAGTCCAAAGAAGAATGACCAAAAAGATACATAATATTATAAATTTATCGTATGAGGAGAGGTTGAAAGTCTTAGGCCTGCACTCACTAGAGAGACGAAGATGTAGGGGAGACATGATAGAGGTATTTAAATGGATAAAAGGTTTAAATAAGGGCGATATAGATGAGGTATTAAAGCTAAAGAACGGCGACATAATCCGCTCAAATGGTTTCAAGTTAGATAAGTTTAGATTTAGGAAAGATATAGGAAAGCACTGGTTTGGAAATAGAGTTGTTAACATGTGGAATGCACTGCCCAGAACAGTAATTAGCTCAGAAACAGTTGAAAGCTTTAAGCATAAGTTGGATTCCCATATGGGATATGGGCTGGGTGTGAATGGGAGCTGCTTCATGTGGGCCGCATGGCCATATGCAGTTTCCCGCGATCTTATGTTGTTATGTAATTGGGGTTGGGTGTGACAGGGATCTGCCTTGTGTGGGCCGATCGGCTTTTTGCAGACTCCCATTTTCTTATGTTCTTATGTTCCTATGAAGTTGTATTACGAAAATGATGTACGGCACACTGCAAACAAATATGGCTATAGGCTATCTCAATTAATCCTTTTAGCTACCATATATTCTTCCTGACCTTCATAAAAACTAAATGTAGCTGAAATTAAAAAAAAGACGTCGCCTGTACTACGTAAGATAATGTCAATGTAAAGTTATAGTGAGAGTTACGTTGTTGCACCGAACCCAAAGACACCCGACATCTCAGTACGAGGATAGACCTCATTGACAACCGTTAGCAGATCAATTTTTATTTTTTACGAAATTTTGGCAAGGTATTTATCTGTAATAGATATGCCTTTTATACCTAAATAATTAACACGGCAACAAACAAAGTATATGGTTAACTCCCATATCACACTTACAAAAGAAAACAATACAGAAGACCCCCAGACTTTGACGATCTTTTCCACATTAGCTTGATATTTACATAAGAAAATGGGAGACTGCAGAAAACCGATTGGCCCACACAAGGCAGATCCCTCTCACACCCAGCCCATATCAGCCATATGGGAATCCAACTTATGTTTAAAGCTTTCAACTGTTTCTGAGCTAATTACTGTTCTGGGCAGTGCATTCCACATGTTAACAACTCTATTTCCAAACCAGTGCTTTCCTATATCTTTCCTAAATCTAAACTTATCTAACTTGAAACCATTTGAGCGGGTTATGTCGCCGTTCTTTAGCTTTAATACCTCATCTATATCGCCCTTATTTAAGAACATAAGAACATAAGAAAATGGGAGTCTGCAGAAAAAACCTTTATCCATTTTATTCCTCATCAAAAGTACAGTAAAAGATCTAATTCACCTAAATGGTTTGACCATAAGTGTGCTAGAGTAACTGAACAAAAAGCAATAGCCTACAATGCATACACAAGATCAAAAACACATGAAGCCTTTAATTATTTTAGAAACATCAGAAATCATGCCAAAACTGTATTAAACCTAACTAAATCAAACTTTCTCCACAAGCAGGCAAATAAACTTCTAAATAATCCAAATGATAGCAAAATATTTTGGTCTACTCTTAACTCATTCAAATCCAACTTCACTACTGCTTCATCCATTCCACCATTAAAATCTCTGACTGGCAATCTTGTAAGTGACCCACGAGGTAAAGCTAACCTTCTTGCGGATATTTTCTCCACCAACTCAACCTTAGATGAAATAAATCAAGATGTCCCTGTACTTAATTTTGATTCGCCTGAAATTCCCTCACTTAAGAGCCACACCAGACATGTCAAAACTATTTTGCAGAATCTCTCGGTAGATAAGGCTCCTGGTCCAGATGAAATTCCTCCAATAGTACTTAGGAATTGCTCCTTGGTGCTCGCTCCTGTATTGGCAACATTTTTCCGTCTGTGTACTCATACCTCATGCTTCCCAGTACCCTGGAAAGAAGCAAACATCCATCCAGTTCCTAAAAAAGGTGCCTCTTCAGATCCATCAAACTCAGACCAATAGCTATAACTTCCACTCTTGGTAAAGTCTTTGAAATTATATTAAATAATCACATAATTAAGCATCTTGAGAATAATAAATTAATGAGTGATAGGCAATATGGTTTTAGACGATGTCGATCAACTGCAGACATTCTTTGCCTTCTTACGCATCAAATCAACCAAGCTACAGACCAACATGGTGAAACACATACAATAGCACTGGATATATCAAAGGCATTTGATAGAGTCTGGCATCAATCCTTATTGTCGAAGATGTCACACTACGGCCTTGCATCATTAGTTCCACTAATTTCTTCTTATCTTCATAACAGAAAAATATGTGTAATGGTAGATGGCCTTTATTCTCAATTTCACTCAATAAATGCTGGTGTTCCCCAGGGATCAGTTTTGGCCCCAACTCTGTTCCTCATTCATATCAATGATCTCATATCTACCACTCATAATCCAATACATTCCTACGCAGATGAATCAACGCTCCACAGTTCCTTCACATTTACCAATTCTTTCACCCAACCCGATCTTATAAATTCAAAAATAAACACTGCAATTTCTCTGAACCAGGACCTTTCTAGAATTAATGAATGGGGACAAAAGAATCTAGTTTCCTTTAATGCACAGAAAACCAAGTACATTCAATTTTCTAACCGACAGAATCTCACTGACTCCCATATATTTTTTAATGATGTAAATATTCCCACTTCCCCTAGTATTGACATTCTCGGTGTAACATTAACTACTAACTTGAGCTGGACACATTATGTTAGAAGCATTGCTAAGAATGCCTCTAAAAAACTGGGACTCCTGTACAGAGTTCGAGAATTCTTCACTGACGAGCAGTTGGCCGTAATATATAGAAGTCATGTGCGTTCTCAGATGGATTACTGTTCACCTCTGTGGAGTGGTTGCATTGAGGCAGTTGGACAAAATTCAAAATAAAGATATTAGATTAATCAATAACCCTGCAATCACACAGGACCTTCCTACATTATCCATACGAAGAAACGTTGCATCCCTTGCATTATTCTACAGATATTTTCACAGCAATTGTTCCGAGGAACTTGCTTCAATTGTGCCGCCTCTCCACATATTTCCCCGCACTTTCTCCTCCACACTGCAGAACTTCTGCTTATCAAAATTCATTTATCCCTAGAACTACTACTCTTTGGAATTCACTTCCCTCGAGTTGCTTTCCACAAACTTACAATCTACAAAAGTTTAAATCCAGTTGTTACAAACATTTTATGAATGGAGGATGCCTATAGGCACATGGACCTTTATGTGTTATCTGTGTTTTTCCTTCCTCCGTTCATTGTCTCCTTAAAAAAAAAAAAAAAAAAAAAAAAATGGGCTTAAAATTAGGCCGTATAATTAGGGTTGGGTGTGACAGGGATCTGCCCTGTGTAGGCCAATCGGCTTTCTGCAGACTCCCATTTTCTTATTTTCTTATGTTCTTATGTCGGGTGTCTTTGTGTTCGGTGCAACAACGTCACTCTCACTATAACTTTACATTGACATTATCTTACGTAGTACAGGCGACGTATTTTTTTAATTTCAGCTACATTTAGACGATTTTATGAAGATCGGGAAGGATATGTGGTAGCTAAAAGGATTAATTGAAATAGTCTGTAGTCTTTTAATTGGTAGACATCCTTTCTAAGCTTAGGTTTAGTTCCAGAAGCTTGGATGCTTGCAAATGTAGTTCCGATCTTCAAAAATGGTGATAAATCAATAGCATCCAATTACCGTCCCATTAGTCTCACATCAATCATAGGAAAGCTACTAGAGTCAATTATTGCTAGTAAAATTAGAAACCACTTAAACAAATTTAATTAAATAAATTCTTCTCAGCATGGATTCACTCAGGGACATTCTTGCCTTACTAATTTGCGTAATTTTTTCTCAGAGGTATATGAAGCAGTAGATAATGACAAGTCTATCTATCTATTGCCTGACGCCGTGATCCCCGAAGGGGTGGCCACGAACGAACCGCCCCCATGCACCTCTGTCCCCAGTTAGTCGACGCCCCTCCCCCCAACCAGCACCGCCTTCGTTCATGTAGTTCCTCACTCCATCCTTCCACCTCATATTCGGTCTACCTCTCCCTCTCTGTCCCTCCACCTCGCTCTCGTACACCCTCTTAGTCATTCTCTCGCTTTCCATACGTTCCATATGGCCGAACCATCTCAAGTTGTTCCTTTTCACACATTTCCAATGACAAGTCATATGATATAATATATTTAGATTTCAGTAAAGCTTTCGACAGAGTCCCTCATGAGAGATTGATGAGAAAGGTTGAGGCGCATGGAATAGGTGGGTCGTTGTTGGGATGGATTAGGTCATGGCTAATTGGTAGGAAGCAGAGAGTCAGCATAAATGGTACCAAGTCAGAATGGGGAGCAGTCAAAAGTGGTGTCCCCCAGGGATCTGTATTAGGTTTTCTGTTGTTTGTTATATACATAAATTACCTTGATATAGACATAACTAGTAGGATAGGTAAATTTGCAGACGATACCAAAATGGGGAGAAAAATTTATTCAGATAAGAGATATAGAGTGCCTCCAAAGGGATCTATCTATCTATATGCTCAGGCCCAATCCCCATTTTCGGGGTAGCCGACTCAAGACAGAGCAAGAACAGGGATCTAGATACCTTAAACGAATGGTCAGTAAATTGGCAGATGAAGTTTAACATTGACAAATCCAAGGTATTAAAGATAGGGAAGATGCATACAAATGTTAAATATAAACTAGCTAATATGGAATTAGAAAACTCAGATTGTGAGAAAGATCTAGGTGTGTTTATTTGCAATGATTTGAAGCCTAGAAAACAGTACGTGTATAAGCGTTCGTAACAAGGCAAACAGGATTCTCGGGTTCATATCTAGGAGTGTGAGTAACAGAACTGCTGACGTTATTTTAAAACTTTAGTAATAATACTTGTCATTAGTGAGCTATACCCCATATGGATTATGATATTCAATTTTGGTGTCGTTATTACAGAATAGACATAGATTCCTTGAAGAGAGCACAACGTAGAATAGCAAAAATTATTCATATACTATTAGAAATCTTCCATTTAAAGATAGGTTGAAGAAATTAGGCTTACATTCGTTTGAAAGACGCAGAGTTAGAGGGGATATGATAGAGGTGTTCAAGTGTCGAAATTTAGGCAAATTATTATGGAAAGAAATCAGTAAGGCTTCTCAGAATAATAATGTTTGCATTTTAGGCGACTTTAATCTTCCAGGTATAGACTGGGTTAATCAAAATAGCAATAACGAATCCGAAGATTTTCTTGAAGTAGTACTAGACAACTTTCTCTTTCAATTTGTAAATTCGCCAACTAGAGGATATAATATTCTTGACCTAGTTCTTAGCAACAGAGAAAATTGGATAACAAACTTAGAAGTGGGCGACCAGCTAGGGAACAGTGACCATAAATCAATATATTTATCTATATAATTAAATCATAAACCAAAGGAAAATAAGGTTCTTATCCCTGACTTTAAAAAAGCCAATTTTAGGGGATTAAAACGATCACTCAGAATTAAAGGGGAGGCAGGAGATTTAGATCAAGTAAGCCGATTAGTTCCAGCAGAACTGAGAGGTCAGGGCCAGGTGGGTCACAGAGCTGAGATAGTTAGACAACCAACTGAAAATTTAAATAGAGTGTATAATCAGTTCATCTCTGCCTTACAGAGCGAACAAGATAAATATATACCAAAAAGAAAATTTAGATCACATACAAACCAACCAAAGTGGATGACAAATAAATTAGTAGATCTTATAGGTAGAAAGAGAGGTGTAACTGAATACAGAAAAATACAGAAAGGCGAAATCCACCTTATAGGATATCACCATAACTTGTCGAGGCAGGTAAAGAAGGAAATTAGGAAGGAAAAAAGAAACTACGAAATCAAGGTAGCAAATGAATCTAAAAACAACCCTAAAGCATTTTATCAATTGTATAAATCTAAGGTAAAGGATACAGTAGGGCCTCTTAAGAATGTGATAGGTGAGATTACAGATGATGAGTTAGAAATGTGCAATACTCTAAATAGTCATTTCCTTTCTGATTTTACAAACGAAAATTTAGATCAAGTTCCAGTAGTCAACCAAGTTTTTAACGGTAGTATAGACGAAATATTAAGCGCAGTTCAGGTCACTAGTGACGAAGTAATTAAGGAAATAGATAGACTAAAACCCCAGAAATCTCCAGGTCCAGATGAGGTGTATGCTAGGGTATTAAAAGAATGCAAGGACGAATTAAGTTACCCATTAACTCGCCTATTTAATAATTCACTAGCTTTAGGCTTAGTTCCTGATTCATGGAAGCTCGCAAATATAATTCCGATATTTAAAAAAGGTGATAAGTCCATAGCATAAATTACCGTCCTATTAGTCTCACATCAATTATAGGGAAATTGCTAGAATCAATTATTGCCAGGAAAATTAGAAATCACTTAGATATGTTCAAGTTAATAAATCCCTCTCAACATGGTTTCACTCCAGGACGATCCTGCCTAACAAATTTACTCAGTTTTTTCTCCGAGGTTTATGAAGCGGTAGATAACGACAAGTCATATGATATAGTTTACTTAGACTTCAGTAAGGCCTTTGATAAAGTTCCACATGAAAGGCTGTTAAGGAAGATAGAAGGACATGATATTGGGGGGATGCTACTCAAGTGGATTAAGTCATGGCTGATTGGTAGGAAACAGAGAGTTAGTATAAATGGTGTAAAATCGGACTGGGGATTAGTTAAAAGTGGGGTCCCCCAAGGGTCGGTTTTGGGGCCCCTTCTGTTCATTATCTACATAAATGATCTTGACTCGGGCATAAAGAGTAGGATCAGTAAATTTGCTGATGATACTAAAATAGGTAGGATAATAGAGTCAGCTAGCGACAGGGAATGTCTTCAAAATGATCTCGATCACTTGCACGAGTGGTCCATAAATTGGCAGATGAGTTTCAATATAGACAAATGTAAGGTATTAAGGATTGGAAATCGTAATTTAGATGCTAAATACAAACTAGACAATGTAGAATTGGATAACTCAGAGTGTGAGAAGGATCTGGGGGTGCTCATTAGTAATGATCTGAAACCCAGAAAACAGTGTATAAGTGTTAGGAATAGGGCAAATAGAATTCTAGGATTCATATCTAGGAGTGTTAGCAACAGGACTGCTGAAGTTTTCTTAAAACTATACTTAGCTCTAGTTACTCTAGTAAGACCCCATTTAGACTATGCTGTTCAATTGTGGTGCCCTTATTATAGAATGGATATCGACCCTTTAGAGGCAGTCCAAAGAAGAATGACCAAAAAGATACATAATATTATAAATTTATCGTATGAGGAGAGGTTGAAAGTCTTAGGCCTGCACTCACTAGAGAGACGAAGATGTAGGGGAGACATGATAGAGGTATTTAAATGGATAAAAGGTTTAAATAAGGGCGATATAGATAAGAACATAAGAACATAAGAACATAAGAAAATGGGAGTCTGCAGAAAGCCGATTGGCCTAAGCAAGGCAGATCCCTGTCCCACACAACCCCAGTTCAATTACAAAGCCCAATTATAGGCTCAACACTCTAATACCCTGAGGATCATCTTACCAAAACGGTTAGAGATTAACGCAGGATTATGGGGGTATGCAGAGTGCTGATTGGCCCAACCCGGCTGATCCCCCCTCATACCCAACCCTTCTCGTCCATGAGGTATTAAAGCTAAAGAACGGCGACATAACCCGCTCAAATGGTTTCAAGTTAGATAAGTTTAGATTTAGGAAAGATATAGGAAAGCACTGGTTTGGAAATAGAGTTGTTAACATGTGGAATGCACTGCCCAGAACAGTAATTAGCTCAGAAACAGTTGAAAGCTTTAAGCATAAGTTGGATTCCCATATGGGTGATATGGGCTGGGTGTGAATGGGAGCTGCTTCATGTGGGCCGCATGGCCATATGCAGTTTCCCATGATCTTATGACCTTATGTTGTTATGTAATTGGGGTTGGGTGTGACAGGGATCTGCCTTGTGTTGGCCGATCGGCTTTTTGCAGACTCCCATTTTCTTATGTTCTTATGTTCTTATGTAAGTGGGTTAGTGGGATTAATAAAGGGGTCATGAAGATGTACTAAAGCTCAGTGATAGCGAGAGAACGCGAACAAATGGTTTCAAATTAGATAATTATCGTTTCAGAAAAGATGTAGGCAAATATTGGTTTGGTTACTTTGGTAACAGAGGTGTAGATAGGTGGAATAGGCTACCGAGTGCTATAGTGGGATCAAGAAAGATAGAGAGCTTAATGATAAAATTAGATAGACATATATATGGACGAGATGGGTTGGGTGAGAGGGGGATCTGCCGGGTGTGGACCAATCGGCTCTCTGCAGACACCCGTTTTCTTATGTCGACCTCCGACCATTTTGGTGAGGTCAGTCCTCATAGTTTTAGTGAGTTGTCCCTATAATGAGGGTTAGGTGTGAGAGGGATCTGCCTTGTGTGGGCCAATCGGCTTTCTGCAGTCTCCCATTTTCTTATGTAAAGATCAAACTAACGTGGAAAAGATCGTCAAAGTCTGGGGGTTGGCAGCTGTTTTCAAGGCCGTTTTGTTTTCTTTTGTGAGTGCGAGATGGGAGTTAACCATATACTTTGTTTGTTGCCGTGTTAATTATTTAGGTATAAAAGGCATATCTATTACAGATAAATATCTTACCAAAATTTCGTAACAAATAAAAATTGATCTGCTAATAATAATAAATTGAGTAGTGACAGGGGGTTAGGGGGAAGTGGGGATAGGACAAGAATTAGTTGGATGAAGTGAGTTTTAGGAGGAGAAAAAGGTGTCCAGGCTTAACTGGAGCTGCCTGAGGGTTTTCAGTGTTTGGGAGATCGGCGTTATTACGAAGACGGCTGGACCCGACCAGGGAGGCAGTGGGTCGAGAGCTGGGCGGCTGAAACTGTGGGCTATTGTACGGGTAGGGAATTTAAGGCCATATATTTATCCTCCCGGCCCGAATGGGAGTCCCGTACTAATAGCCCGCTGGTGATGAGGTGTTGGTGAGGGTGATGGGTGGTGGTGGTGATATTACTTCCTCGGGAGGTCCGGGACGCCTTGCTTCAGGGCTTGCTTGACTGTTAGGCTGCATTCGATGTAGTTGTATTTTCCTTTTGTGTGAAAATAGCAATTGCAGCCTTCCTTCTTCCAGTCCAACATGCAGTAGCTCAGGAATCCGTTGTATTCAGGTGGGACGCAGTTCTCGTAAGCATAACTCATAGTCATGTTGTGGTCCTTATTCAGGTGTGGTAGGCAGATATCCAAGAACAATTGGTGAGGGGTCTTGGGGGTGTCTGGTTTCTTCTCTACCTGTCTCACTGGTTCGATTTCAATGAGGGGCATGGAGGCACCTTTTTTGGGTTTTGAAGCAGGTGAAGGAGGCTCTGCAGGTGGGTTGGTTTCCTCGACCTCCATTGGTGGTGCTGGAGTCTTGTCCTCTTCAGGGTTGCATTCTTTCTCTTCTTGTTGGTGGAAGATTTCGATGTATGGTGTCGTTGATAGCTTCTTCTTCTCGGCCACAGTGGTGGTTGTTGGTGGTGACTGGGGCTTTGAAGGTTTGGTTTCTTCTTCCTTGGTTTTGTGCAGTGGTTTTGGCAGGTCCAGGCGTTGTTTTGGGCGACTTCTTGGTTTCCTCAGAGCTTGTGTAGGTGTTAGCTCAAGGGGCCAGATCCGTATTTGGGATTGTAGCACTGGGATAGTTATGGAGGGAAGGTTGTTAGCCTTCAGGAGGTTTGAGAGGTACTGCTTGAGGAGATTATGGTCCCCACCAGCTAGTGCTATGGCTGTGGTGACCACGATCTGAATTATTACTGATCTGTCACCGGGTGGCTGGCCTGCTGGTGAGTAGTTAATCTTCCTTTTTTCCTCTTTCTTTCTCCTCCCCCAGGCGTGTCTGGAGCCCTTTACATTTGCTCCATTTATTCCCCTGATGTTGCTGGCTTCTTCTCCTTTTTTTCCCTTCATGATGGTGAAAGTTACCCTTTCTCCGTCACCGAGAGAGGGCACTCCATGCTGTTGGTTTGGGGAGGAGATTCGGCGTCTGTGGGCGAAATATCGGCTCCATTATCATCTCTGTTAATGAAACCATATCCATGCTTCACATTAAACCAATTTACCGTACCAGTAACGATGTTAGAGGTTACTGAGGGCATGGTGTTGGTGGTGGTGAAGACAGGAGGATATGTAGGTCTGCTCGGTGTGGCTGCTCAACTCAGAATGTGTTAATTATTTAGGTATTAAAGGCATATCTATTACAGATAAATACCTTGCCAAAATTTCGTAAAAAATAAAAATTGATCTGCTAACGGTTGTCAAGGATGTCTATCCTCGTACTGAGATGTCGGGTGTCTTTGGGTTCGGTGCAACAACGTCACTCTTACTATAACTTTACATTGACATTATCTTACGTAGTACAGGCGACGTCTTTCTTTAATTTCAGCTACTACATTTAGACGATTTTATGAAGATCAGGAAGGATATATGGTAGCTAAAAGGATTAATTGAGATAGTCTGTAGCCATGTTTGTTTGCAGTGTAGCGTATACACTGAGTTAGTTGCAAACTTGTAATAATAATAATAATTGATTGATTACTTACTTGGTCATACTTGGTAGAATTCCGTCCTCTGTGGACGCAGCTAAAGTGGAACTCCGCTGCAGCCAGGCAGCTCCGCAACTCCCTCGTTCCGTCTATTTACTAACGAGTTGGATGCGGTGCTGGGATATCCTGGTATTGGGACCTCGTCTGGTACTGTAGCCAGCCATCGGTCCAGCTGACGCTTAAAGGAGTCTGTCGTGACTCCCGTCAGTTCCCGGACGGCCTTTGGTACAGTATTGAAGAGACGAGCCCCATTTTTGCTGAAGTTGTTGTGGGCGACTGTTGCTATTTTCTGAGAGGTAGCCTCAGTCCTCTTGATGTAGCACAGTCGCCCTTTTGGCGTATTTTGATTGTATTGATTGTTTATTTATACCCACGAATGGGCTAAGCCATTACATTAATTGTTAGCAGGAAAATGACGTAATGTAAACAATAACATGAGATAAAATAATTATCATCTAAGGAAGTTGTATTACGAAAATGATGTACGGCACACTGCAAACAAATATGGCTATAGGCAATCTCAATTAATCCTTTTAGCTACCATATATTCTTCCTGACCTTCATAAAAACTAAATGTAGCTGAAATTTAAAAAAAAAGCGTCGCCTGTACTACGAAAGATAATGTCAATGTAAAGTTATAGTGAGAGTTACGTTGTTGCACCGAACACAAAGACACCCGACATGTCAGTACGAGGATAGACCTCGTTGACAACCGTTAGCAGACCAATTTTTATTTTTTACGAAATTTTGGCAAGGTAATTATCTGTAATAGATATGCCTTTTATACCTAAATAATTAACACGGCAACAAACAAAGTATATGGTTAACTCCCATATCACACTTACAAAAGAAAACAATACAGAAGACCCCCAGACTTTGATGATCTTTTCCACATTAGCTTGATATTTACATAAGAAAATGGGAGACTGCAGAAAGCCGATTGGCCCACACAAGGCAGATCCCTCTCACACCCAACCCTAATTATAAGGCCAACTCACTAAAACTATGAGGACTGACCTCACCAAAATGGTAGGAGGTCGACATAAGAAAATGGGTGTCTGCAGAGAGCCGATTGGCCCACACAAGGCAGATCCCCCACACACCCAACCCATCTCGTCCATATGCCTTTTAACATTGACAAATGCAAGGTATTAAAGATAGGGAAGATAAATACAAATCATACAAAATATAAACTAGCTAATATGGAAATAGAAAAATCTGACTGTGAGAGAGATCTGGTGTGTTAGTTAGCAATGATTTGAAACCTAGAAAACAGTGTAGCCTATACACGTTCGTAACAAGGCAAACAGGATTGTCGGGGTTATCTCTAGGAGTGTGAGTAACAGAACTGCAGATATTTTAAAAACATTCTTAACATAAGAAATTGGGAGTCTGCAGAAAGCCGATTGGCCCACACAAGGCAGATCCCTCTCACACCCAACCCATGTCGTCCATATATGTCTATCTAGAACATAAGAAAATGGGAGTCTGCAGAAAACCGATTGGCCCAAACAAGGCAGATCCCTCTCACACCTAACCCTAATTATAAGGCCTTATAAACTGGGCTTATGAAATCCAGCTCACTAACACCATTACGACTGACCTCACCGAAACGGTTAAAGATCAGAAAACGGGGGTCTACAGAGCTCCGATTGGCCCACATCTGACAGATCCCCCTCACACCCAACCCATCTCGTCCATATGCCTATCTAATGTTATCTTAAAGCTCCCTATCGTTCTTAATCACACTATAGCACTCGGTAGCTTATTCCACCCATCTACAACTCTGTTACCAAACCAATTTTTGCCTATATCCTTTCTGAAACGAAATTTATCTAATATGAAACCATTTGTTCGAGTTCTTTCGCTATCACTGAGCTTTAGTACATCTTTCATGTCCACTTTATTAATCCCACTAACCCACTTGAACACTTCTATCATGTCCCCTCTAACTCTGCGTCTCTCTAACGAATACAAGCTTAATTTCTTCAACCTTTCTTCATACGGAAGATTTCTAATATGGATCATTTTTGTCATTCTACGTTGTACTCTCTCCAATGAATCTATATCCATTCTGTAATGAGGACACCCAAATTTAACAGCATAATCCATATGGGGTCTCACTAATGACAAGTAAAGTTTTAAGATAACATCAGCAGATCTGTTATTCACACTCCTAGAGATGAACCCGAGTATCTTGTTTGCCTTGTTACAAACGCTTATACAGTGTTTTCTAGGCTTCAAATAATTGCTAACAAACACACCTAATAGAGCTTTCTCACAATCTGAGTTTCTAATTCCATATTAGCTAGTTTATATATAACATTTGTATGCATCTTCCCTATCTTTAATACCTTGCATTTGTCAATGTTAAACTTCATCTGCCAATTTACTGACCATTCGTGTAAGGTATCTTGATCCCTTTGGAGGCACTCTATACCTCTATCTGAATAAATTGTTCTCCCTATTTTGGTATCGTCTGCAAATTTACTTATCCTACTAGTTATACCTAATCAAGGTAAGTAATCTAATTTTATCTTAAAGCTCTCCATCGTTCTTGATGCCACTATATACCTTGGTAGCTATCACTGAGCTAAAGTACATCTTTTATGTCCTCTTTATTAATCCCACTAACCCACTTGAACGCCTCTATCATATCCAATCTAACTCTGCGTCTCTCTAACGAATGTAAGCCTATAGTTTCTTCAACCTTACATCATATGAAAGATTTCTAATATTATGGATAATTTTTGTCATTCTACGTTGTACTCTCTCCAAGGAATCTATGTCCATTCTGTAATAAGGACACCAAAATTGAACAGCATAATCCATATGGGTCTCACTAATGACAAGTAAAGTTTTAAGATAACATCAGCAGTTCTGTTACTCACACTCCTAGATATGAACTCGAGAATCCTGTTTGCCTTGTTACGAACGCTTATACATTGTTTTCTAGGCTTCAAATCATTGCTAACAAACACACCTAGATCTTTCTCACAGTCTGAGTTTTCTAATTCCATATTAGCTAGTTTATATTTAAAATTTGTATGCATCTTCCCTATCTTTAATACCTTGCATTTGTCAATGTTAAACTTCATCTGCCATTTTACTGACCATTCGTGTAAGGTATCTAGATCCCTTTGCAGACACTCTATATCTCTAACTGAATCAATTTTTCTCCCCATTTTGGTATCGTCTGCAAATTTACTTATCCTACTAGTTATACCTAAATCAAGGTCATTTATGTATATAATAAACAACAGAGGACCTAATACAGATCCCTGGGGGACACCACTCTTGACTGATCCCCATTCTGACTTAGTACCATTTATGCTGACTCTCTGCTTCCTACCAATTACCCATGACCTAATCCATCCTAACAACGCCCCACCTATTCCATGTGCCTCAACCTTTTTCATCAATCTCTCATGAGGGACTCTGTCGAAATCTCATCCATATGCCTATCTAATTTTATCTTAAAGCTCCCTATCGTTCTTGATCCCACTATATCACTCGGTAGCCTATTCCACCCACCTACAACTCTGTTACCAAACCAATATTTGCCTATATCTTTTCTGAAACAAAAAAATTGAAACCATTTGTTCGAGTTCTTTCGCTATCACTGAGCTTCAGTACATTGTTCATGTCGCCTTTATTTGTCCCACTTGAACACACTCTAACTCTGCGTCATTCTAACGAATGTAAGCCTAATTTCTTCAACCTTTCTTCATATGGTAGATTTCTAATATTATGGACCATGTTTGTCATTCTACGTTGTACTCTCTCCAAGGACACTTATTCTTACTCATATTTTCAGCAAAACCCCGCGACAATCCTATCTATTGACCTAGCTAAATTTGCTTTGATAACGATATAGACGACGGAAGTAGAATTTATGTTTATTTTATGTCTATTATTTTTCCTTTTTATATATTTTAGAGCCCATGTCTGGGCTTATAAAAATTGCCTTAGCCGACGGTATTTCACGTCGTCTTGGCGGGGTATTGGTTAAAGTTTTCAACTAGCAATAATCGCACCTCGGATAGATCCTCATTGGTTACGATACTGCCACTGCGCAAAGCTGACGAAAACTCGTCAACCTTAAGGGATACCTGGAAATACTGATAGAGTGATTTATGTTACAGAGTTTTATGGTCGTATTTAATTATAGTTGTTAGAAATCTGATCCTGATATATAATATTGTAAAATAGTATTTAATACAACATATTTATACAGATATATATTGTGAGACAATATATCCAAGACCAGACCAGACCAGATGGCTCGAGTAAAATAGGAACGAAGAGTATTTGGGCAGAGGAAGAACAAGTTGAGAAGTGAAAAGTACAGTAGCTGACTGAAAGTTCTCGGGCTCAACCAAGTTGCTTCATTGTATCCAAGACCTCATATATATTCTCGCTACAAGTATGTACAGACTGATCTACTCCTCCCAACAAGCTACCAAATATATGAACATAATATAAGAAACAAATATTTGGACACAGGGCCTCCAACTCCTCATGTAGTGCCTTAATAAATGTGAGTGATATTCTCTATCCTATAGTGACTGCTAGTATCATTGCATCATCCGCATGAGTGGATGAAACTATAACCCTCACTTTTACTTTAGATGTGACCACTGGGATTATCACTTAGCAATCCTGTAATATACATTACAAAATTATAATGTTATTTAAGAAATTAACCTTGTGACTGATGATCATGAACATACAAAGCAAATATACAGGGTAATCGAAGAAACACTATTGCTTATGTTAAAGACATGGGGTACAAAATATGTGAATAATACTTATAATGTATAGTAAAAGGAGATAATATAGATCACCACATTTGTATTAGTTCCCCCTACTATATAGAAGAAAATGGCTATCCTTGATGTCCTGTAACACTAGGATAGGAACTGATTTTGCCTTTTTCTTGGCCTTCAGCAACAACATCCCCCAAAGTGTTGTGGCTTGTACTGAGTGGTAAATAAAGAATATGAAAAATATATATATAATTGTATACTATCATTGTGAAATATAGTCAGTCTATCTCCAAATGTACAGTTAATATAGAAAATGGTTTAACAAGTGGAATGGAAAATGTCATGTATATCCTGTTATTTTCTTAGCATTTACTCTTCTATAATGACTGATCCCACTTTATTCATATTACTTCTTTTGCTATATGTAATAAAACGTAATTATCACAATTTAATTAGTTTCATGAACATATAATTATGTAAAAGTAATTTTAATTGCATAATTATTTCTACGGTAGACTGAGATTGTCTGTGTGAAGGAGTCAGAGTGCGGGCTCCGTGAGTTAGAACATACTTACCTGGCACAGGAGATACCGTGATCATAAAGGCGGTTTTCCCAGGGCGAGGCCCACCATTGCACTCCGGTGGTGCTGACCCTTGCGATAAACCCAAATGTGGTTTACTCGGGTGCGAAATTTTTGGTAGCGGGGGACTGCGTTCGCGCTATCCCCCATATATAAATTATGTAATCAAGTTAAAAAAGTAAATAATTAGTATAAAGCTTACCAGCAATACAAGAAAGTACTCTAAACTGATGATGTTTTATTTTACAGGGTTTTATGATCGCATTTGATTAAACAGTTGCTAGAAAACTTATATTGATACATTATATTGTAAAATATAATGTAATACAACAGATTGATATACAATGGACAAGAAATGCTAAAGAGAATACGACACTTATCCCAGATTTCAGAAAAGCTGATTATGGTGGGCTAAGAAGAGACTTAAGGGTGGACCCTATTGTTAAACAATTAAGTCAGGATAAGCCAGAGTTAAACTTGACAGCTACATATGAACAGTTTATTGTTTCGCTCCACAATGCTCAGCATAAGTATATCCCCAAAAGAAGATTTAGATCAACACAAAACCAACCAAAATGTATGAATAATAAACTAATAGATCTTATAGGAAAAAAGAAAGAAATATATAGAAAAATTAAGAAAGGCGAAAATCACCTACTTATTTACTATCAGACTCTATCAAGACAGGTCAAAAAGGAAATAAGGATAGCCAATGACTTAAAATATAACCCAATTTTGGTGTCCTTATTACAGAATGGACATAGATTCGTTGGAGAGAGTACAGCGAAGAATGACTCAAATGATTCATAATATTAGAAATCTACCATATGAAGAAATGTTGAAAAAATTAGGCTTACATTCGTTAGAAAGATGCAGAGTTAGAGGGGATATGATAGAAGTGTTCAAGTGGGATATATATAGGAGACATGAAAAATGTACTGAAGCCCAGTGATAGTGAAAGAACGCAAACAAATGATTTCAAATTAGATAAATTTTGTTTCAGAAAACCTATAGGCAAATATTGGTTTGGTAGGAGAGTTGTAGATGGATGGAATAAGCTACCAAGTGATATAGTGGGATCAAGAACGATAGGGAGCTTTATAATAAAATAAGATAGGCATATGGACGAGATGGGTTGGGTGTAAGGGGGATCTGCCAGGTGCGGGCCAATCGGCGCTCAGCAGAACCCCGTAATCTTGTGTTAATCTCTGACCGTTTTGGTTGGGTCAGTACTCACAGTGTTAGTGAGTTGGGCCTTGTAATTGGGGTTGTGTGTGACAGGGATCTGCCCTGTTTGGGCCGATCGGCTTTTTGCAGACTCCCATTTTCTTATGTTCTTATGAGAAAAAAAAATGACGTTTAGCATTGACTCAATCTGATGTCCATAGGGTCTGCAGTCCACCATGCTATCCATGTCTGTGCTATCGCACAGTATATATATATATATATATATATATATATATATATATATCGAATCTACTCCTGTGCCTGTGCTTCATACTACATTAATTATGTTGAACTGCTGACGCCCTTGGATGGTGCCGGTTCGTGTGATATCGGGATTTGGCTCACCAACTAGATTAAGTAAAACATGATAATACAAAAATATGTAGGATATACAGTACATTTGTTGGCCATATGTGCGTGAAAAAGACTTACATAGCTGTAATGTTTGTGATACATCATCTCCAGACATGTTTGACCCGCCATTGCAGTGAGAAGTGCACTAAGGAAAAAATATGATAAGGGAATAAATAATTAAGGAAAAAAATAATAATGGGCCAATAAACCCTTAGAGGTAGGGATCTAGCGTGTGTGTGTTTGGGGAGGGGGGAATTATTTTGTCCCATGTGGACGACGTAAGATTGTATTATATATTTAATGAACTTTAGAGCCCATGTCTGGGCTTATAAAAATTGCCTTAGCCGACGGTATTTCACGTCGTCTTGGCGGGGTATTGGTTAAAGTTTTCAACTAGCAATAATCGCACCTCGGATAGATCCTCATTGGTTACGATACTGCCACTGCGCAAAGCTAACGAAAACTCGGCATCCTTAAGGGATACCTGGAAATACTGATAGAGTGATTTATGTTACAGAGTTTTATGGTCGTATTTAATGATAGTTGTTAGAAAACTGATCGTGATATATAATATTGTAAGATAGTATTTAATACAACATATTTATACAGATATATATTATGAGACAATATATCCAAGGCATCATAATATGTTCTCGCCACAAGCATGTACAGACTGCTCTGCTACACCAACAAGCTACCTAAAACATGAACATTGTCTAAGAGACCTTTATTTAAACAAAGGGCCTCCAACTCATGTAGTGCCTTAATTCAATTTGAGTGATATTCTCTATCCTATAGTGACTGCTAGTACCATTGCATTATCCGCATGTGTGGATGAAATTATAACCCTCACTTTTACTTCAGATATAACGACTGTAATATGCATTACATTATTATAATGTTATTCAAGAAATTAACCTTGTGGCTGATGATCATGAAGATACAAAGGAAAATTACAGGGTAATCGAAGAAACACTATTGCTTATGTTAAAGACATGGGGTACAAAATATGTGAATAATACTAATAATGCCTAGTAAAAGGAGATATTGTAGGTCACCACATTTGTATTAGGTCCCCCTACTATATAGAAGAAAATGGCTACTATTAAGATTGATTTCCTGTAACACTAGGATAGGAACTGGTTTTACCTTTTTCTTGGCCTTCAGCAACAACGTTCCCCAAAGTGTTGGGGCTTGTACTGAGTGGTAAATAAAGAATATGAAAAATATATATATAATTGTATACTATCATTGTGAAATATAGTCAGTGTATCTCCGAATTTACAGTTTATATAGACTGGTTTTAGCACGTGGAATTAAAAATATCATGTATAACCTGTTATTTTCAACGCATTTACTATTGTATAATGACAGATCCCACTTTATTCATATTACTTCTCTTGCCATATATAATAAAACGTATGTAGGCTATCATAATTTGATTAGTCTCATGAACATATAATATGTAAAAGTACTTTTAATTGCACAATTATTTCTACGGTATACTGAGATTGTCAGTGTGAAGGAGTCAGAGTGCGGGCTCCGTGGGTTTGAGCATACTTACCTGGCACAGGAGATACCGTGATCATAAAGGCGGTTTTCCCAGGGCGAGGCCCACCATTGCACTCCGGTGGTGCTGACCCTTGCGATAAACCCAAATGTGGTTTACTCGAGTGCGAAATTTTTGGTAGCGGGGGACTGCGTTCGCGCTATCCCCCATATAATAATTATGTAATAAAGTTAGACAGTAAATGATTATTATAAAGCTTACTATCAATACAAAAAAGTATTCTACACCGATAGTGATAAGTTACAGGGTTTCATGGCCGTTTTTTATTCTACAGTTGCTAGAAAACTTATTCTGGATACATTATACTGTAAAATATAATTTATAAGAACATAAGAAAATTGGAGTGCAGAAAGCCGATTGGCCCACACAAGGCAGATCCCTCTCACACCCAACCCTAATTATGAGGCCTAATTATAGGCCCAGCTCACTCACTACCATGAGGACCGACCTCACCAAAACTGTCAGAGGTCAGAAAACGGGGTCTGCAGAGCACCGATTGGCCCACACCCGGCAGATCTCCCTCACACCCAACCCATCTCATCCATATGTCTATCTAATTTTATCTTAAAGCTCTCTATCGTTCTTCATCCCACTATAACACTTGGTAGCCTATTCCACCTATCTACAACTCTGTTACCAAACCTATAAATTTGCTTATATTATTAATTAAACTACAATGGAATTGTATAGACGTCAGAGGGTTAATTGTGATTCTTAGATGCCTTCAAAATCTTAATATCTTCATCTAGTGTAAGCCAGAATAAAGTAAACAAACGTCCTCAATACTGAAAGGGTTAACCTAACCAATCCTTGCTGAGTCTAACTTAAGGGGAGATGGTTCACTTTTTGGGCGATTTTTGCATGTATTCATTATTTTTCTAGTTTACTTTCCTCCCTCGACTTCCATCAAATTAAAAAAAAACATCCATTAAATCCCCCTTCTAGATTAATTTGTACATTTTTCGGTAGAATATTTTCCCGGCCAAAGGCCGGTTATTCCAACATTACAGGCTCACTATCGTTCGCCAGGGAAAAAATCGACACCTAAATAGAACGAAAGGTCTAAATATTGACGAAGAAATGGGGCGAAAGGTCTTGTACCCCAGGCTGATTGTATACCATTTATACTAACTCTTTGCTTCCTACCAATTAACCGTAACCTAATCCATCTGAATAGAGTTCCACCTATTCTATGAGCTTCTATTTTCCTCCGCAATCCTTCGTGGAGGAGTTTATCGAATGCCTTACTGAATTCTAAATATATTACATCATATGCTTTGTCATTGTCTACTGTTTTGTATATATATATATATATATGACTAACAATATTAGTAGCAATATTAGTAGCAAGGTTGAGGCACATGGAATAGGTGGGGCGTTGTTAGGATGGATTAGGTCATAAGAACATAAGAACATAAGAAAATGGGAGTCTGCAGAAAGCCGATTGGCCTAAGCAAGGCAGATCCCTGTCCAACACAACCCCAATTACAAAGCCCAATTATAGGCTCAACACTCTAATACCCTGAGGATCATCTTACCAAAACGGTTAGAGATTAACGCAGGATTACGGGGGTCTGCAGAGCGCTGATTGGCCCAACCCTGCTGATCCCCCTTCGCACCCAACCCTTCTCGTCATGGCTAATTGGTAGGAAGCAGAGAGTCAGCATAAATGGTACTAAGTCAGAATGGGGATCAGTCCAGAGTGGTGTCCCCCAGGGATCTGTATTAGGTCCTCTGTTGTTTATTATATACATAAATGACCTTAAGAACATAAGAACATAAGAAAATGGGAGTCTGCAGAAAGCCGAATGGCCTAAGCAAGGCAGATCCCTGTCCCACACAACCCCAATTACAAAGCCCAATTATAGGCTCAACACTCTAATACCCTGAGGATCATCTCATTTTAATTGTACTGCTAGTAGAAATATTAAAGGTGTAACAGAAGATGGGAATTCAGTTAGAAATAAAGGTAAATCCGATACCAGTAAAATAAATTCATTGCGATTATATTATACAAACTGTAGGAGTTTATGTAACAAAATGGATGAACTTAGAGCACTTGTTAGCAACGAAAATATAGACATTATAGCACTGACTGAAACATGGATTAATACAGAATCAAGACATTTTTTAGCAGAATTCCATATACCAGGATATAGTTTGTTTAAACGCGACCGAACAAGTAGGAGGGGCGGCGGAATAGCAGTGTTTGTCAGGAGTTCTTTAAAAAGCTGTATTAAATCAGGTATTAGACTAAATACTGATAACGAAAGTGTTTGGGTTGAGGTTAGCGAAGGTAGTGAGACCATAATTATTGGAGTTATTTATAGACCACCAAATATGAGTAGAAACGAAGGTACAGCTTTATGGCAGGAAGTGAAAATAGCATCAAGGTTTAGCAATGTGTGTATTATAGGGGATTTCAATTTTCCGAATATTGATTGGCAGCATCAAATCGGCGACTCAGATTCAACAGAGTTTATTGAGGCGGTACAGGATAGTTTTTTATTTCAATTCATAGACTCGCCTACTAGAGGTAATAATATCCTCGATTTAGTTCTCAGTAATAATGAACAAATGATAAATAATGTAGAGATAGGAGACCAACTAGGAAATAGTGATCATAAATCAATTTATTTTAACATACAATGGACAGGAAAGGCTAAAGAGAATACGACACTTATCCCAGATTTCAGAAAAGCCAATTATGGTGGATTAAGACGAGCCTTAAGAGTCGATCCTATGGTTAAACTATTAAGTGGACCCAGGTGCGCTAATGAACATACTCTCTCTCAGATACCTGTCTTAACTCAGGATAATTTGACAGCTACATATAATAATTTTATTTCTTCACTCCACAATGCGCAAAATAAATATATCCCCAAAAGAAAATTTAGATCAACACAGAACCAACCCAAATGGATGAATAATAGACTATTAGACCTTCTAGGAAAAAAGAGAGGAATATATCGAAAAATAAAGAAAGGCGAAATTCACCTACTTGCTTACTATCAGAATCTATCAAGAGAGGTTAAAAAATGTATAAGGACAGACAAAAGAAATTATGAAATCAGGATAGCCAATGACTCAAAAAATAACCCTAAGGCTTTTTACCAGCTATATAAATCTAAAGTTAGAGATAAAATAGGCCCCCTTAAAACTTCGATAGGAGAAATGACAGAAAGTGATTTAGAAATGTGCAGTACATTAAATAGTCAGTTTCTATCCGTTTTCACTAATGAAAATTTGGCACAGATTCCAGAAGTCCGTAAGGTGTATAGAGATAGTATAGAAAATAGGTTAAGTACGGTTACTATAAGTAGAAATGATGTGCTTAAGGAAATTGACAGACTGAAACCTCAGAAATCGCCTGGTCCCGATGAGGTATATGCCAGAGTATTAAAAGAATGCAGAGATGAGTTAAGTTACCCATTAACATTTCTTTTTAACAATTCATTAGAAACAGGTATAGTTCCAGAAGCTTGGAAGCTTGCAAATGTAGTTCCGATTTTCAAAAAAGGTGATAAATCAATAGCATCCAATTACCGTCCCATTAGTCTCACTTCAATCATAGGAAAGCTACTAGAGTCAATTATTGCTAGGAAAATGAGAAACCACTTAGAAACATTTAACTTAATCAATTCTTCTCAGCATGGATTCACACAGGGACGTTCTTGCCTTACTAATTTGCTTAGTTTTTTCTCAGAGGTATATGAAGCAGTAGATAATGACAAGGCATACGATATTATATATTTAGATTTCAGTAAAGCTTTCGACAGAGTCCCTCATGAGAGATTGATGAGAAAGGTTGAGGCACATGGAATAGGTGGGGCGTTGTTGGGATGGATTAGGTCATGGCTAATTGGTAGGAAACAGAGAGTCAGCATAAATGGTACCAAGTCAGAGTGGGGAGCAGTCAAAAGTGGTGTCCCCCAGGGATCGGTATTAGGTCCCCTGTTGTTTCTTATATACATAAATGACCTAGATTTAGGTATAACTAGTAGGATAAGTAAATTCGCAGACGATACTAAAATGGGGAGATCAATTGATTCAGATAGCGATATAGAGTGCCTCCAAAGGGATCTAGATACCTTACACGAATGGTCAGTAAATTGGCAGATGAAGTTTAACATTGACAAATGCAAGGTATTAAAGATAGGGAAGATGCAAACAAATGTTAAATATAAACTAGCTAATTTAGAATTAGAAAATTCAGACTGCGAGAAAGATCTAGGTGTGTTTGTTAGCAATGATTTGAAGCCTAGAAAACAGTGTATAGGCGTTCGTAATAAGGCAAACAGGATTCTCGGGTTCATCTCTAGGAGTGTGAGTAACAGAACTGCTGATGTTATCTTAAAACTTTACTTGTCATTAGTGAGACCCCATATGGATTATGCTGTCCAATTTTGGTGTCCTTATTACAGAATGGACATAGATTCATTGGAGAGAGTACAGCGTAGAATGACAAAAATGATCCATAATATTAGAAATCTTCCGTATGAAGAAAGGTTGAAGAAATTAGGTTTACATTCGTTAGAGAGACGCAGAGTTAGAGGGGATATGATAGAGGTGTTCAAGTGGGTTAGTGGGATTAACAAAGGGGACATGACAAATGTACTAAAGCTCAGTGATAGCGAAAGAACTCGTACCAATGGTTTCAAATTAGATAAATTTCGTTTCAGAAAAGATATAGGCAAATATTGGTTTGGTAACAGAGTTGTAGATGGGTGGAATGGACTACCAAGTGCTATAGTGGGATCTAAAACTGTAGGGAGCTTTAAGATAAAATTGGATAAGCATATGGACGAGAAGGGTTGGGTGTGAAGGGGGATCAGCCGGGTTGGGCCAATCAGCGCTCTGCAGACCCCCATAATCCTGCGTTAATCTCTAACCGTTTTGGTAGGATGATCCTCAGGGTATTAGAGTGTTGAGCCTATAATTGGGCTTTGTAATTGATTTGGGGTTGTGTGGGACAGGGATCTGCCTTGCTTAGGCCAATCGGCTTTCTGCAGACTCCCATTTTCTTATGTTCTTATGTTCTTACCAAAACGGTTAGAGATTAACGCAGGATTATGGGGGCCTGCAGAGCGCTGATTGGCCCAACCCGGCTGATCCCCCTTCACACCCAATCCTTCTCGTCCATATGCTTATCCAATTTTATCTTAAAGCTCCCTACAGTTTTAGATCCCACTATAGCACTTGGTAGTCCATTCCACCCATCTACAACTCTGTTACCAAACCAATATTTGCCTATATCTTTTCTGAAACGAAATTTATCTAATTTGAAACCATTGGTACAAGTTCTTTCGCTATCACTGAGCTTTAGTACATTTGTCATGTCCCCTTTGTTAATCCCACTAACCCACTTGAACACCTCTATCATATCCAATCTAACTCTGCGTCTCTCTAACGAATATAAGCCTAATTTCTTCAACCATTCTTTATACGGAAGATTTCTAATATTATGGATCATTTTTGTCATTCTACGTTGTACTCTCTCCAATGAATCTATGTCCATTCTGTAATAAGGACACCAAAATTGAACAGCATAATCCATATGGGGTCTCACTAATGACAAGTAAAGTTTTAAGATAACATCAGCAGTTCTGTTACTCACACTCCTAGAGATGAACCCGAGAATCCTGTTTGCCTTGTTTCGAACGCTTATACACTGTTGTCTAGGCTTCAAATCATTGCTAACAAACACACCTAGATCTTTCTCACAATTTGAGTTTTCTAATTCCATAGACTGTGTCAGTCTAGTTCAGTCAGTGACAGGAGAAGGTTGTGTTAATCTGAGCTCCTGCCCGGACCACTTACCAGTGACCTTTAGTGACCATTACACCTACCTGTGTTTGGGGGCAGTGATCTCGTGTTATATTAAAGTGTTATAGCTCAGTTTTTAGCTGTTAGTTTACTTGTTTTTGTTTTTCTGTACTTAGTTTCTTGCTCCTCGCTAAGCTTATTGGGATCATGGCAGGTATGGAGTGCGAGTCTCTAACTGATCTGCATCATCTTATTCTCCAGGTAAGAGAGGAGATGGTTGTGGTGAAGGAAGAGGTCTTGGCTCTAAGGGAGGTTAATGTTAAAATTCAGAGGGAAGTGGATTTGATTAAAGACGAAAATCTAGCTTTCAAGCTTAGCCAAGCTAACCCTAAAGCTTTTTACCAACTATATAAATCTAAAGTTAGAGCTGTAATAGGCCCCCTAAAAACTTCAATAGGAGAAATAACAGAAAATGATTTAGAAATGTGCAGTACATTAAATAGTCAGTTTCTTTCCGTTTTCACTAATGCAAATTTGGCACAGATTCCAGAAGTCAATATGGTATATAGTGATAGTATAGAAAATATGTTAAGTACAGTTAGTATAAGTAGAAATGATGTGCTTAAGGAAATTGACAGACTGAAACCTCAAAAATCGCCTGGTCCTGACGAGGTATATGCTAGAGTATTAAAAGAATGCAGAGATGAGTTAAGTCGCCCATTAGCATTTTTATTTAACAAGTCATTAGAAACAGGTTTAGTTCCAGAAGCTTGGAAGCTTGCAAATGTAGTTCCGATCTTCAAAAAAGGTGATAAATCGATAGCATCCAATTACCGTCCCATTAGTCTCACATCAATCATAGGAAAGTTGCTAGAGTCTATTATTGCTAGGAAAATTAGAAGCCACTTAGACAAATTTAACTTAATAAATTCTTCGCAGCATGGATTCACTCAGGGACGTTCTTGCCTTACTAATTTGCTTAGCTTTTTCTCAAAGGTATATGAAGCAGTAGATAGTGACAAGTCATATGATATTATTTATTTAGTTTTCAGTAAAGCTTTCGACAGAGTCCCTCATGAGAGATTGATGAGAAAGGTTGAGGCACATGGAATAGGAGGATCGTTGTTGGGATGGATTAGGTCATGGCTAATTGGTAGGAAACAGAGAGTCAGCATAAATGGTACCAAGTCAGAGTGGGGAGCAGTCAAAAGTGGTGTCCCCCAGGGATCGGTATTAGGTCCCCTGTTGTTTCTTATATACATAAATGACCTAGATTTAGGTATAACTAGTAGGATAAGTAAATTCGCAGACGATACTAAAATGGGGAGATCAATTGATTCAGATAGCGATATAGAGTGCCTCCAAAGGGATCTAGATACCTTACATGAATGGTCAGTAAATTGGCAGATGAAGTTTAACATTGACAAATGCAAGGTATTAAAGATAGGGAAGATGCAAACAAATGTTAAATATAAACTAGCTAATTTACAATAAGAAAATTCAGACTGTGAGAAAGATCTAGGTGAGTTTGTTAGCAATGATTTGAAGCCTAGAACACAGTGTATAAGCGTTCGTAATAAGGCAAACATGATTCTCGGGTTCATCTCTAGGAGTGTGAGTAACAGAACTGCTGATGTTATCTTAAAACTTTACTTGTCATTAGTGAGACCCCATATGGATTATGCTGTCCAATTTTGGTGGCCTTATTACAGAATGGACATAGATTCATTGGAGAGAATACAGCGTAGAATGACAAAAATGATCCATAATATTAGAAATCTTTCGTATGAAGAAAGGTTGAAGAAATTAGGTTTACATTCGTTAGAGAGACGCAGAGTTAGAGGGGATATGATAAGAGGTGTTCAAGTGGGTTAGTGGGATTAACAAAGGGGACATGACAAATGTACTAAAGCTCAGTGATAGCGAAAGAACTCGTACCAATGGTTTCAAATTAGATAAATTTCGTTTCAGAAAAGATATAGGCAAATATTGGTTTGGTAACAGAGTTGTAGATGGGTGGAATGGACTACCAAGTGCTATAGTGGGGTCTAAAACGGTAGGGAGCTTTAAGATAAAATTGGATAAGCATATGGACGAGAAGGGTTGGGTGTGAAGGGGGATCAGTCGGGTTGGGCCAATCAGCACTCTGCATACCCCCATAATCCTGCGTTAATCTCTAACCGTTTTGGTAAGATGATCCTCAGGGTATTAGAGTGTTGAGCCTATAATTGGGCTTTGTAATTGAACTGGGGTTGTGTGGGACAGGGATCTGCCTTGCTTAGGCCAATCGGCTTTCTGCAGACTCCCATTTTCTTATGTTCTTATGTTCTTAAGAGGAAATAAAGTCAAGTAAGGGGAAAAGGGAGGAAGTTGATGAAAAATTGTATTCATGGCAGGTTGTTAAAAATACGGGTGGGAAAGTCACACTCAAGAAGCAGGATAATAGAATAGGTATGAGTGTGACAAATACATTCCCTCCTTTGCGAGACGAATGTGAGGGAATAGATAGTCAGGATAAGGGAGGGATAACCGAAGTGCCTGCCGCCGACTCCGCTCCAACCTCTGACGCTGTGCTACCTACCACCACCACCACCAAGGGAGCTTCTGCCACCACCAGGGGTTCTCCAACTGCAGCTGCTGGATCCTCCCAAGGGAAAGGTAAGTCTGTGTCCCGAGAAGGTAAGTCTGTGTCGATTGTGGGCGACTCCATGGTAAGACATTTAGTTAGGGCTACCCGCACTAAACTTAGGAAGGTTGTGTGTCTGCCTGGCCATGGAGTTGGGAGGGTTTTAGAGAAGATGGACCACATCTTGGAAGATAGTGGAGATAACCCCATTATCTGTCTCAGTGCCGGGAGTAACGATGTTGGTAAGGGTAGAAGTGAGGAACTGCTGCAGCAGTATCGGGATGTGTTAGATAAAGTTAGGATGAAGGGAGGGATCCCTGTAGTACATTGTATCCTACCCAGAAGAGGAGTTCCCAAGGAATGGACATCCAGGGCGATTGGTCTCAATTGCCGTTTGGAGAAATATTGCAAAGAAAAAGCAATACCATTCATTGATAACTGGGATAGTTTCTATGGGAGAGATGGGATGTACGCAAGGGATGGGGTTCATCTTTCACGGTTAGGGGTTTCTACATTAGCTAGTTCTTTAGATAGGGTGGTTGTGGGGTTTTGAACAGAAATATTGAGAGTGTAAATGAGAGGTTAAATGGAACAATTTTAGCGTCAGGCGAAAGCGATAAGGATATTCAGTCTCATGCTAAAAATGATGACTATAATGCAAATGATAGTAGTGATGGTGCAACGGAAGATGGAAATGTCGTTAGAAATATAGGTAAATTAGGTATAAAGAAAAGAAGTAAATTGAGAGTATATTACACAAACTGTAGGAGTCTATGTAACAAAATGAACGAACTTAGAGCCCTTGTTAGCAAAGAAAATATAGACATAATAGCGCTAACTGAAACGTGGATTAATACAGAAACCAGGCATTTTTTAGCAGAATTTGATATACCAGGATATAGTTTGTTTAAATATGACCGAACAAGTAAGAGGGGTGGCGATATAGCAGTGTTTGTCAGGAGTACATTAAAAAGCTGTATTAAATCAGGTATTAGACTAAATAACGATAATGAAAGTGTTTGGGTAGAGGTTAACGAAGGTAGTGAGACCATAGTTATTGGAGTTATGTATAGACCGCCAAATATGAGTAGAAATGACGGAACGTCATTATGGGAGGAAATTAAAATGGCATCAAGGTTTAGCAATGTGTGCATTATGGGGGATTTTAATTTTCCGAATATAGATTGGCAGCATCAAATAGGAGACTCTGATTCTGAGGAGTTTATAGAGGTAGTACAAGATAGTTTTTTATTTCAATTCATAGATACGCCGACTAGAGGTAATAATATTCTCGATTTAGTTTTCAGTAACAATGATCATATGGTAAATAATGTAGAGATAGGGGACCACCTAGGAAATAGTGACCACAATTCTGTGTATTTTAATATACAATGGAAAGGTAATACCAGAGAGAATACAACATTAATACCTGACTTTAGAAAAGCCAATTATGGTGGGTTAAGAAGAGCCCTATTAGCTGACCCTATGGTCAAAAAATTAAGTCGATCCAGGTGTCCAAATGAGTGTACCCCTTCTCAGGCACCTGTCATATCTTAAGTCAGGAAGAGACGTCAAACTTGGTAGATACATACGATAATTTTATCAAGTCAGTATTCAATGCACAAAATAAATACATCCCCAGAAGAAAATTTAGATCAACACAGAACCAACCCAAATGGATGAATAATAGACTATTAGATCTTCTAGGACAAAAGAGAGGAATATATAGAAAAATTAGGAAAGGCGAAATTCACCTACTTGCTTACTATCAGAATCTATCAAGACAGGTAAAAAAGGATATTAGGAAAGAAAAAAGAAATTATGAAATTAAGGTTGCCAATGACTCAAAAAATAATCCTAAAGCTTTTTACCAACTATATAAATCCAAGGTTAGAGATGTAATTGGTCCCCTTAAAACTTCGATAGGAGAAATGACAGAAAATGATTTAGAAATGTGCAGTACATTAAATAGTCAATTTCTTTCCGTTTTCACTAATTCAAATTTGGCACAGTTTCCAGAAGTCCGTAAGGTATATAACGATAGTATAGAAAATAGGTTAAGTACGGTTACTATAAGTAGAAATGATGTGCTTAAGGAAATTGACAGACTGAAACCTCATAAATCGCCTGGTCCTGATGAGGTATATGCTAGAGTTTTAAAAGAATGTAGGGATGAGTTAAGTTACCCATTAACATTTTTATTTAACAAGTCATTTGGAGACAGGTATAGTTCCAGAAGCTTGGAAGCTTGCAAACGTAGTTCCGATCTTCAAAAAAGGTGACAAATCAATAGCATCCAATTACCGTCCCATTAGTCTTACATCAATCATAGGAAAGCTACTAGAGTCAATTATTGCTAGTAAAATTAGAAACCACTTAGATACGTTTAATTTAATAAATTCTTCTCAGCATGGATTCACTCAGGGACGTTCTTGCCTTACTAATTTGCTTAGTTTTTTCTCAGAGGTATATGAAGCAGTAGATAATGCCAAGTCATATGATATAATATATTTAGATTTCAGTAAAGCTTTCGACAGAGTCCCCCATGAGAGATTGATGAGAAAGGTTGAGGCGCATGGAATAGGTGGGGCGTTGTTGGGATGGATTAGGTCATGGCTAATTGGTAGGAAGCAGAGAGTCAGCATAAATGGTACGAAGTCAGAATGGGGAGCAGTCAAAAGTGGTGTCCCCCAGGGATCTGTATTAGGTCCTCTGTTGTTTGTTATATACATAAATGACCTTGATTTAGGTATAACTAGTAGGATAAGTAAATTTGCAGACGATACCAAAATGGAGAGAACAATTGGTTCAGATAGAGATATAGGGTGCCTCCAAAGGGATCTAGATACCTTACACGAATGGTCAGTAAATTGGCAGATGAAGTTTAACATTGACAAATGCACACCTGACAGATCCCCCTCACACCCAACCCACGTCGTATGTATGTATAATATGTGTGTATATATGAATATGTATGTATACGTGTATGTATGTATATGTATGTATGTGTATATATATACATTATATATCTATCTATCTATCTATTGCCTGACGCCGTGATCCCCGAAGGGGTGGCCACGAACGAACTGCCCCCATGCACCTCTGTCCCCAGTCAGTCGACGCCCCTCCCCCCAACCAGCACCGCCTTCGTTCATGTACTTCCTCACTCCATCCTTCCACCTCATATTCGGTCTACCTCTCCCCCTCTGTCCCTCCACCTCGCTCTCGTACACCCTCTTAGTCATTCTCTCGCTTTCCATACGTTCCATATGGCCGAACCATCTCAAGTTGTTCCTTTTCACACTTTCCAGCACATCTACCTCCACACCACACCTCCTTCTTACTTCCTCATTAGTCTGTCTATCCCTCCATGTAACTCCGCACGCACTCCTTAAGTAATTCATTTCCACTGCTCTCACTCTTGGTCTGAGTCTCTCAACCAACGTCCATGCTTCGCTTCCATAAGTCAGTGTCGGGATTACCACACTGTCATGCAAGGACTTCTTCACTTCCATACTGACCACCCTATTTCTTGTTACTGCTTTTAGCGTTCCTACAACCCTCTTCCCCTGTTGTACCCTCTCCCGCACCTCTTCATCCATAGTCCCATCTTTACTCAACACACTGCCCAGATACTTAAAAGAGTTGACGATCTCCATAGCCTGACCGTTCAGCTTCACCTCACACTCTGTGACTTCACCCCTTTCGAAGACCATAACCTTGCTCTTCCCCGTATTTACCTTCAAATTCCGTTTTTCGCACACTGTTCCAAACTCATTTACCAGACCCTGCAACTCCCATTCATTATCACTCATCAGAACTGTATCATCCGCAAACAGCAGTATAGTAGTACATTATATATACAGTGGTATATACAGTATGCTGTTATCTTTATTTTTAATTTAATGCACAGTATTTATTGATATTATTTTATCTCATTATTATTATTATAATTATGAATTTGTATTAATACTATTATTATTATCATCATCATTATTATTATTATTATTATTATTTTTATTATTATCATTAATTTTAGTTTTTTAATTAATTTTTTATTTATTTATTTTGTTTTTTTGCGGGGGACATGTGGGAGACAATTTATGTACTTGTGAGCCATATTCATATGTGTTTATGTGCTAATTTAAAGTGTTTACTGAAAAACAAGTGAGTATATCAAAGCTGAGTGAGTGAAAGAGGGTAAAATATTGTTGTCTGATGTACAGTCGGATACCATAGTCTCTAGCCCACTCAGGATAATTCGTGGACCTCCTATGTTTATATGTATGCAATTATATCTATTTGGATTGATTTATGGATATAACTTGCTTTTCAATAAATACTATATTTATATAGTTTTGCAGTTGATATATATAAAATTATTTGTTTAAATTCGTGTCCAGAGATATGCTTCCATAACTAGAAATAGGTGAAGTCCACGAATTTGTGTGAGTGGGCTAGAAACTATGGTATCCGAGTGTACAGTATAATGTTTTATACTAACTCTCCTCTCCTCACATCACACTGGTGGGCCAGCATTATGCTCAAGGCCTACTCAGGAATATTATGTAATTGTATATGTATATTTCTGAAATAAATATCATCAAGCACGTACACCCATGGTAAAGAGACTAATATTAGTTTCTTTACCATGCGTACACCTATACCCCCACCAAGCTTAATTAAGTATCCTCAAAATCCCCTTCGAGATTAATTTGTAAATTTTTCGGTAGAAAAATGTCGTGGGCGAAGGCCGGTTCCTCCAAAATAACAGGCTTGCTGTCGCTCGCCAGGAAAACAATTGATAATTAAATGGCACAAAATGCCTTGATATTGATATTCAGATGGGACGAAAGTTCATAGTATCAACAAACTGACGGGGCGAACGTCTTAAAATGTCTAAACTAATGAGGCTAAAAATGAGGGAGAAAGGGGTTCAGAAAGTGCATCAACCTCCCCCTGAATACCTCTGACAAGGCGATTTCAACGCGACAGACGAAAATGATCTTGAGCGAGCCGAGATTTTATGAAACTTAATTAAGGGGGAATGGGCCGGTTTTCTGGTCACCCTTCGTCCTCACGTTTAGCCCCATTAGTTTTCAGATGTTAAGATGTTTGCTCTATTAGTTAGTCGATTATAAGACGTTTCGCCCCATTTCTTCGTCAATATTTAGACCTTTCGTGCTATTTAGGTGTCGATGTTTTCCCTGGCGGCGAACGATAGTGAGCCTGTAATGTTGGAAGAACCGGCCGGGACATTTTTCTACCGAAAAATGTACAAATTAATCTAGAAGGGGGATCTAATGGATGTTTTTGTTTTTTTTAATTTGATGGAGGTCTATGGAGGAAACTAGAAAAATAATGAATACATGCAAAAATCGCCCAAAAAGTGAACCATCCCCTCTTAAGAAGGATATATGGTATCTAAAAGGAATAATTGAGATTGTAACTTTTTCTTGATGTGTAAACGTCCCTCCTAAGCTGAAAAATATTTTGTAATAGTTGCCACAATATCATGAAAAGAAAGGACGTCCCTGTTACTGAATGGGTTAACACTTTGAGTACAATCGGGCTAATAAGTGATGTCTCGGCTCCAATTATATTTTGATCAATAATTGGTATCAGCAATATATACACATGGTTTCTTCTTTATGAGTGAGATATACACACATGTTCCAACACTTACCCACCCTATTCAACATCTGACAGACATTAATACAGCGCAGACATTAATAAGGGGAGGTGTGGTGGAGTGGTCATGCCACTGGATTGGTAATCCAATGGACCCGGGTTCAAATCCCGATATGTCAATGGGAAGATATTATTGGGATTGAATTTGTGCTGTACCTAGTATCAGTGCATTACCACAAACCCCACCGAAATGCCAAAAAAATACCCTCATTGTTCCCTGATTAAATAACACTGTATGAATATTCCCATATCAAACCAAATCAAGCAGGAAGCAGATCAAGCAGATTCCCAGAGATAGAACAATACTAATGAAGAGAAGGACGTACTTGAGAGCCAAGCAAAGGAAGACCAGCTATGCGCACAATATCACCAAACTACAAGAAGAGCTCGATGAAGTTGAACGTAAACTCATCCAGTCACACCAAGAGCAAAGAACACGCGAAGAACTCCAAGCAGTTGCAAACATACGAGTAAATAGCAAATTCTTCTATGCATACGCAAAAAGGAGACTCAGGAACACCTCAACAATAGGACCACTTGCAAAACCTACGGGCGAACTTGAGAGTGACCCAACCGAAATGGCCAAGATACTCAAACAGCAGTATGAAAGTGTCTTCAGCCCGCCAAATGAAGACAAGAAAATCGAGAATGCAACGACTTTCTTTGGCAACGCTCCAGGGACACCACATCAACTCTCCTCGGTAACAGTATCAACAGAGGACATAATAGCAGCCATCGACAAGATTGGACCAAACTCTGCGGCAGGACCAGACGGCTTTCATGCCCAACTGCTAAAAAACTGCAAACATCAGCTAGCCCTGTTCTAAAACTGCTGTGGAGCAAGTCCCTCCAAACTGGATATGTACCACAATCCCTAAAAGAAGGTAATGTCACACCAATACACAAAGGGGGTAGTAAAGGCATAGCCAAAAATTACAGACCAGTGGTGCTGACGTCACATCTTATTAAAATCATAGAAAGAACAATACGAGCTAAGATGGTCAGCTTCCTGGACGATAACGAGGCGTTCAACGAGGGGCAACATGGCTTTAGAAAAGGCCGCTCCTGCCTCTCCCAACTACTATCACACTACGACAAAATCCTACAGGATATTCAAGACGGAGAAAATGTAGACGTCATATATCTAGATTTCGCCAAAGCTTTTGACAAGGTGGACCATGGGATCCTTCTACATAAACTCAAATCACTGGGAATAGGGGGAGACCTTGGACGATGGCTCCACAGCTTCATCACCAACAGAAAACAAAGAGTCACGGTTCAAGGAAGCCTATCAGAAGCAGGTGGGGTCATCAGCGGAGTACCACAAGGATCAGTACTGGGACCTCTCCTATTCCTCATCATGATAGGAGACATCGACATGGACCTGGAACACTCAACAGCCACATCGTTTGCAGACGACACCAGACTCATGAAGAAAATCACCTCACAACATGATGCTCAGCTACTACAACAAGACTTGGACAAAATCCTGAAGTGGGCAGAAGAAAACAACATGGCCCTAAACGGAGACAAGTTCGAGCTTCTAAGGTACGGGAACAAGAGAGCACTACAAAACGACACCAACTACAAAAGTGGACAGCAAGAAATTACTGCCAAGGACACAGTGAAGGATTTGGGAGTAAATATGAGCAGTGACGCCACTTTTTCCCAGCATATTACCAAAGCCACAACAACAGCAAAACAAATAGCAGGCTGGATCCTGAGAACCTTCCACACAAGAAATGAGAGGTGTATGCTAACACTGTGGAAGTCACTGGTCCTACCACGACTGGAGTACTGCTCCCAGCTCTGGTCTCCCCAAAAAGTAGGAGAAATAACAGAAATTGAAGCCACCCAGAGGACATTCACCAGTAAAATCCATGGGTTTCAACACTTTAACTACTGGGAGAGACTTAAGGAGCTGCAGCTGTACTCACTTCAAAGACGTAGGGAGAGATACATCATCATCTACGTCTGGAAGATTTTGGAAAAAAAGGTACCAAATCCAAACATCCAAGAGACTCAGCACCAAAGGCGAGGGAGGCTGTGCTATGTGAGGACTACGCCGGGATCAACACAAAAAATCAAATCCCTGATCCATCACAGCTTTACATACAATGGAACCAGACTGTTCAACTGTATACCAGCCCCTCTCAGGAACATGACCGGGGTGTCTCCAGACACCTTCAAGAAACACTTGGACATGTGGCTGGCCAAAATACCGGACCGGCCACCAACACCAGGATACCCCAGCACCAACTCCAACCGACTTCTGGAATGGAGAGTGGAAGAAAGGGAGCTGCCTGGTCGCAGTGGAGCCCCAGCTCAACTGTGTCACTAACGGACGGAATACAACTAAGTGTAACTAAGTGTAAGTGTAACTATATTCAAAATATGTTACAGGGGGACAATGCCTAGTGAGTTCACTGCTCAATAGGTGGCGTTCTGAGAGTGAGGGTCTGAGTCCGGAGGGTGAGACGGTGAAGCACTTGAACGAAGCAACCAGCCGCTTCAGAGATGGAGCTGCTTCGAGCCATGATGGATGCTTCACATGTCTCACTCCCCAGACTGGAACAAGACCTCACGGGCTTCACCGTGTTGAGCGGTGGAATGTACTGTACAGGCTCTCAGCCTATGCCCGAGAGGGAGTAGTTGGGGGGAAAAAAAAAAAAAAAAAAAAAAAAAAAAACGAGCCAAACGTAATGACAGCTGGGACATGACTTATTAGCGCGACCGCACAAGCGACGTGTGTTATATTGTATTCTACCTATATATAGACGATGTTTTGCAGCCTAGGAAGGATCTGTGGTAGTTCAAAGGGTTCGTTGAGTTAGTTTGAATCCTTATTATTACTAAAGGTCCTTCCTAAGCTTACTATAATCGTCTAATAGTTCCCAGAATATAATAAGAACATAAGAACATAAGAAAATGAGAGTCTGCAGAAAGCCGATTGGCCTAAGCAAGGCAGATCCCTGTCCCACACAACCCCAATTCAATTACAAAGCCCAATTATAGGCTCAACACTCTAATACCCTGAGGATCATCTTACCAAAACGGTTAGAGATTAACGCAGGATTATGGGGGTCTGCAGAGCGCTGATTGGCCCAACCCGGCTGATCCCCCTTCACACCCAATCCTTCTCGTCCATATGCTTATCCAATTTTATCTTAAAGCTCCCTACAGTTTTAGATCCCACTATAGCACTTGGTAGTCCATTCCACCCATCTACAACTCTGTTACCAAACCAATATTTGCCTATATCTTTTCTGAAACGAAATTTATCTAATTTGAAACCATTGGTACGAGTTCTTTCGCTATCACTGAGCTTTAGTACATTTGTCATGTCCCCTTTGTTAATCCCACTAACCCACTTGAACACCTCTATCATATCCCCTCTAACTCTGCGTCTCTCTAACGAATGTAAACCTAATTTCTTCAACCTTTCTTCATTCGAAAGATTTCTAATATTATGGATCATTTTTGTCATTCTATGCTGTACTCTCTCCAATGAATCTATGTCCATTCTGTAATAAGGACACCAAAATTGGACAGCATAATCCATATGGGGTCTCACTAATGACAAGTAAAGTTTTAAGATAACATCAGCAGTTCTGTTACTCACACTCCTAGAGATGAACCCGAGAATCCTGTTTGCCTTATTACGAACGCTTATACACTGTTTTCTAGGCTTCAAATCATTGCTAACAAACACACCTAGATCTTTCTCACAGTCTGAATTTTCTAATTCTAAATTAGCTAGTTTATATTTAACATTTGTTTGCATCTTCCCTATCTTTAATACCTTGCATTTGTCAATGTTAAACTTCATCTGCCAATTTACTGACCATTCATGTAAGGTATCTAGATCCCTTTGGAGGCACTCTATATCGCTATCTGAATCAATTGATCTCCCTATTTTAGTATCGTCTGCGAATTTACTTATCCTACTAGTTATACCTAAATCTAGGTCATTTATGTATATAAGAAACAACAGGGGACCTAATACCGATCCCTGGGGGACACCACTTTTGACTGCTCCCCATTCTGACTTGGTACCATTTATGCTGACTCTCTGCTTCCTACCAATTAGCCATGACCTAATCCATCCTAACAACGCCCCACCTATTCCATGTGCCTCAACCTTTCTCATCAATCTTTCATGAGGGACTCTGTCGAAAGCTTTACTGAAATCTAAATATATAATATCATATGACTTGTCATTATCTACTGCTTCATATACCTCTGAGAAAAAACTAAGCAAATTAGTAAGGCAAGACCGTCCCTGAGTGAATCCATGCTGAGAAGAATTGATTAAGTTAAATGTTTCTAAGTGGTTTCTCATTTTCCTAGCAATAATTGACTCTAGTAGCTTTCCTATGATTGAAGTGAGACTAATGGGACGGTAATTGGATGCTATTGATTTATCACCTTTTTTTGAAGATCGGAACTACATTTGCAAGCTTCCGGAACTATACCTGTTTCTAATGACTTGTTAAATAGAAATGTTAATGGGTAACTTAACTCATCTCTGCATTCTTTTAATACTCTAGCATATACCTCATCAGGACCAGGCGATTTATGAGGTTTCAGTCTGTCAATTTCCTTAAGCAATTTCCTTATAAGTATTTCTACTTATAGTAACCGTACTTAACCTATTATCTATACTATCGCTGTATACCTTACGGACTTCTGGAAACTGTGCCAAATTTTCATTAGTGAAAACGGAAAGAAATTGACTATTTAATGTACTGCACATTTCTAAATCATTTTCTGTCATTTCTCCTATCGAAGTTTTAAGGGGACCAATTACATCTCTAACCTTGGATTTATATAGTTGGTAAAAAGCTTTAGGATTATTTTTTGAGTCATTGGCAACCTTAATTTCATAATTTCTTTTTTCTTTACTAATATCCTTTTTTACCTGTCGTGATAGATTCTGATAGTAAGCAAGTAGGTGAATTTCGCCTTTTTTAATTTTTCTATATATTCCTCTCTTTTTTCCTAGAAGATCTAATAGTCTATTATTCATCCATTTGGGTTGGTTCTGTGTTGATCTAAATTTTCTTTTGGGGATATATTTATTTTGCGCATTGAATACTGACTTGATAAAATTATCGTATGTATCTACCAAGTTTGACGTCTCTTCCTGACTTAAGATGACAGGTGCCTGAGAAAGGATACACTCATTTGGACACCTGGATCGACTTAATTTTTTGACCATAGGGTCCGCTAACAGGGCTTCTCTCAACCCACCATAATTGGCTTTTCTGAAGTCGGGTATTAATGTTGTATTCTCTCTGATATTACCTTTCCATTGTATATTAAAATCCACAGAATTGTGATCACTATTTCCTAGGTGGTCCCCGATTTCTACACTATTTATCATATGTTCATTGTTACTGAAAACTAAATCGAGAATATTTTCACCTCTAGTCGGCGTATCTATGAATTGAGATAAAAAACTATCTTGTACTACCTCAATAAACTCCTTTGAATCAGAGTCGCCTATTTGTTGCTGCCAATCTATATTAGGGAAATTAAAATCCCCCATAATGCACACGTTGCTAAGCCTTGATGCTATTTTAATTTCCTCCCATAATGATGTTCCGTCATTTCTACTTATATTTGGCGGTCTATACATAACTCCAATAACTAAAGTCTCACTACCTTCGTTAACTTCTACCCAAACACTTTCATTTTCATTATTTACTCTAATACCTGATTTAGTACAGCTTTTTAATGAACTCCTGACAAACACTGCTATACCGCCGCCCCTCCTAGTTGTTCGGTCATATTTAAACAAACTATATCCCGGTATATCAAACTCTGCTAAAAAATGCCTGGTTTCTGTATTAATCCATGTTTCAGTTAGCGCTATTATGTCTATATTTTCTTTGCTAACCAGTGCTCTAAGTTCGTTAATTTTGTTACATAAACTCCTGCAATTTGTATAATAAACCCTCAAACTATTACTTGTATTTGCAACTATTTTTCTATTGTTTTTAACTAATTTATTTTTACCTGTTGAACTACTGGACCTAGACGGAAAAGCTACGCTATCAGAATGTTCGTTATTACTATCAATTTCATGTGGCTGGGATTCTATTTTACTTACACACCTATGGTTTATTAACAAAACCCCGCAACAAACTTGTCGAGTGAGCTGGCTAAGGTCGAAACTCCTAGTCGAGAGAGATGTACTCCATCCTGGGCATACAGTTCATCCTTACCGTAGAAGAGGGTCCAGTTATCCAGGAATGGAATAGTATTTGCCTTGCAATACTTCTCCAGCCGGCTATTTACACCAATAGCCCTGGAGGACCATTCCTTCCTTACCCCTCTTCTTGGTAGGATACTGTGTACCACAGGAACTCCACCCTTCTCCTTGATCCTCTCCAACATTTCCTGGTACGTGGTGAGCAACTCCTCAGTCCTGCATTTCCAAATGTCGGTGCTCCCTGCGTTGAGGAAGATGATGGGGTCCTCTCCACTCGCTTCCATGACACCATCTAGCTTTTCTGCCACCTTCTCGACTCCGGCACCAGGCAGACAGACAACTTTACCAACATGTGTGTTAGTAGCCCTACCAAGGTATTTAACCATTGAATCCCCTACAATTAAAATAGACTTAGCTGTTTTCTGTTGACGGCCTGTAGCAGAAGTAGTAGCAGCAGAAGTAGCTGCAGATTTCCTCCCCTCTCCTCTCACTGCCCCGCTGTAAGACGGGTCATCTCCTTCCTCCTTTCCCCCTTCACTGCCATCACACTCGTCATCCAGGGTGCTATACTTGTTTTTAACCGTCACATACTGCTTCTGGAAGGTTAATTTCATTCCTCTTGAAGATGCCACCTTCCAGGAAGAGTCCGGGTTTCCTACACCAGTGGCATTTTTGTTTTCCTCAAATGCCATCTTCAATGCTAAGTTCTCGTCCTTGAGAGATTGGACCTCGAGCTCAACATTCTCCAGCCTCTCTTGCAAAGCAAGACAAAGCTGGAGAACGTGGGAAGAGGTGACGAGCGGTCACTGGGTACGTCCTCACTGGTCAAAGGTCAGGAGCCTACTGAAAAGGACGTCCCCGGTACTGAATGGGTTAATTAAGGGGAGATCGGTCGTTTTTCTGTCTCTCTCTCTCTCTTCCATCCCGAAACATTGTTAGCTTCTTCCGGAGACTCAACTCAAAGAAACTAAACTTAAGGGAGCTCAGACGGTATTGTGCAGCAAAATGTACTCGTTCGGCTCATTTAGTTTGCTCTCTAAACCTCTATCAATCTTAAAAAATCACCCACAAGACCCCCCTTCGATATAAATTTGTAAATTTTTCGGTAGAAAAATGTCCCAGCCGATGCCTCTTCAAATACAGGCTCGCTATCGCTCGCCAGGAAAACAACCGACACCTGAATGGCACGAAAGGTCTTAGTATTGGCAACAAAATGGGGCAAAAGGTCTGAAAATCGCCAAACTAATGGGGCAAATGTCTTGAAATCTCATTACAAATAGAGCTAAACATGAGGAAGGAGGAGGACTCGAAAAAACAACTGCCTCCCTTTAACCCTTTCAAGATACTGTGACGCATTTCTTTTCTGTGTTCTGGCTATTGTTAGACGAGTTTATTCGGATTAGGACGGACATAATATTATGGAAAACAGGGGGTTAATAAAGATCGTTTTATTCCCTTCATACAAAGAGATCCTTTCTAAACTGCTTATTATCGGCTAAATAGACTAAAAGCCATCGTAAAACGCGTCTTAGATCCTCAAAGGGTTAATACCGCAGTGCAAATTATTCCCGAAAAATTCCCACCATAAAGTTACTGGCTAAGGGGGTATATATATGGAGCCCTCTCTCCCTCATGTTTAGTCTCATTAGTGTTGACACCAGTGTTCACCCAATTAGTTTGGCTTTCGTAAAACTATTTGATCTGCAACATCAGACACCATATACTAGGCTTTCGGTGCCGGTCAATTTGAAGCAATGTTACATAGTGTCAAGTGTGGGGATTTTTCTTTGCTACAGACTTAACAATTTTTGCTTTCACTGTCTGTAAGCAGAGGTGGTTGTGAGTTTACAATGAACTCGTTTTCAAAATGCCATTCAAGGAGTCACAACACTTATCTTTTTCCTAATGCAACGTTTTGTGCTTACTTGCATTGTTGATAAGCTTCGTAAATGTTTCATATATTATATATTTTGTATATTATATTATGGGGGATAGCGCGAACGCAGTCCCCCGCTACCAAAAATTCGCACTCGAGTAAACCACATTTGGGTTTATCGCAAGGGTCAGCACCACCGGAGTGCAATGGTGGGCCTCGCCCTGGGAAAACCGCCTTTATGATCACGGTATCTCCTGTGCCAGGTAAGTATGCTCAAACCCACGGAGCCGCACTCTGACTCCTCACACTGACAATCTCAGTCTGCCGTAAAAATGATTATGCAAGAAAAATTACTTGTGCATATTATATGTTCATGAAAATAATTATATATAGATCATATGGATTATTATATATGGCCAAAGAAAGATTGGCAATAACGTGGGCTTAATAATTATACAGGAGCAAATGCGAACATTTATGCAAAAAAAAACCAGGTTATAAATGAGCTAAAACTAAGATTTTTTATCAACTATATTTAGGTGATGGAAAACCTTTATTATACATGTTAGTATACAAGTAAATATTGAATTTTCGAACAAGGCTAAATAATTATCGGTCTAGAGTACCTTAAACCAATTTTGCTATGCAATCCGTTTTCTTCTGTATTTTAGGGAAAACTAATATATATGTGCTTATAATAATAATAATAATAATATTTATTCAGTTAGCAATTTACAGAGTTGGTACATAGTATGTTACAATATGACATGTACCAGCCTTGCATAATTCCAACTAAGGATAGCCCAATAAGGCCGTTAGGCGTATTTCCATTGGGGTCCTTGTGGGATTAGGTTAGCTGGGGAAAATGGGGAGGATAAAGAAATAGATACTTTAGAGAAAGTATTTCTAGGGGGTTATTTTAAGATACCTTACATCCTATAGTAAATATCAGTAATCCGTAATCAGTACATTATATTATATCATTTTATTATATTACATTATATTATATTACATTATATCTTTTTACTATTACATGAGTAACAAAACAGCAGACGTAATCTTTAAACTTTATCTAGCGTTAGTGAGGCCACCTATGGATTATGCAGATTAATTTTGGTGTCCATATTACAGAATGGACATAGATTCCTTGGAGTGAGTACAATGTAGAGAGGGATCTGCCTAATGTGGGCCAATTGCCTTCGGCCGGGACAATTTTCCGTAAATATTTAATCGAAGGCCTTTTTTTTCTAGTTATTAAAACGTATTCTATGGTGTATTATATGATATATAGAAACAATACAACTGTTAAAATGACTCGGGAAGTGTATATTAAACCAAATACAAAACTTTGAATAATGAGGTAAGAGACGTGTTTTTTATCACTTTTCAACCCAAAATCAGTGGGGGTCTGGGGGTGGCAGCCCCCAGGATGCCCAGGTTAGCTTAGGTTAGGTTAGGTTAGGTTAATGACCAGCTATGTAAATACAGTATTGTATTTTTGGTTTAGTCTATGCTCAAAAATCCATTTTCTTTAGAAGGCCATACACTAAATTTTTACCCCATATTATTAGAGTGCCCTCCTTATATTACCTAGCTTAGTTAAGAGGTTTAAGTGCATGGGGACGGTTCACTTTTTGTAATTTATTAAATATTTTTCTAGTTTCTTTCCTAGACCTCCATCAAACTTAAAACAAACAAACCCAGGATCCCCTTTCAAGATATATTTGTACATTTTTTGGTAGAAAATTGGGTACAAATTTAGTGTATGGCCTTCTCCTAAAGAAAATGGATTTTGTTTGTTTTAAGTATGATGGAGGTCTTCGAAAGAAACTAGAAAATATTAAATAAATTAAAAAAATCAACCAAAAAGTGAACCGTCCCCATGCACTTAAACCTCTTAACTAAGCTAGGTAATGTAAGGAGGGCACTCTAATAATATGGATATGTAAAGGGTTTGTAAAGTTTAGACGATAATATGCCCTTATCAATTAGGTCTCGCAGTGATATATATGATTGTCCCATGTTATGGTATAATTTAAATTCTAGAACAAATAGAAAATTAGGGAATAGTAAACCCTACTTAGGTTTAATTAGTGAATATTTTTGATAATTAGATTTAACCTTATTTTGTAGTAATAAATATTTTACAATGTATTTATATGGCTTAGTTTTCTAACAACTGTGATACTAATACGACCATTAAACATGCAACTTAAATCACTCTATCAGTCTTTCAGGTTATCCCTTAAGGTTGCCAAGTTTTCGTTAGCTTTGCGCAGTGGCAGTATCGTAAACAATGAGGATCTATCCGAGCTGCGATTATGCTAGTTGAAAACTTTAACCAATACCCCGCCAAGACGACGTGAAATACCGTCGGCTAAGGCAATTTTTATAAGCCCAGACATGGGCTCTATGAATTATAAAAACTAGTTTCCGTCGTCCATAAATGACTATAGGTAGCGCCACGCGCTCTTGACAATAATCTGACCCTTAACTTCTTATAACTCGAAATGAATGAAAGCTTTGTGGATAAGTCCACCAGGAAGTTGGGTGGATATTTACAACCAGTTTGCTCTATGCCCTTTTGAGTTACAGAGAGGTCAGGGATCAAGATACTGTCAAGTTTGTGGCGCTACCTATAGTAGATCGTTACCCGATACCAAATATAAGTCAAGAAATGTCAACAACTCTTGAATTTCATCTGTTCCAATGGTTTTTGGACACTTTCTCCCCCTATTTAGCCCCATTAGTTTTCAGATGTTAAGATGATTGCCCCAATAGTTAGTCCATTTTGAGACCTTATGCTCCATTTCTTCGTCAATATTAGACCTTTCGTGCTGGTTTAGGTGTCTATTTTTTCCAAACGATAGTGAGTCTGCAATGTTGGAAGAACCGGCCTTCGCCGGGAAATTTTCTACTGAAAAATGTACAAATTAATCTGGAAGGGGGATCTAATGGATGTTTTTTTTTAATTGATGGAGGTCTAGGCGGAGGAACTAGAACATAATGAATACATGCAAAAAGTGAACCATTCCCACTTTAATAAAATAAACGTGAATATTAGAATATGAGTGTAACGTGTGCGACTCATGCACGGGAAGACCAAGGGTCAATAAATACATGAAACTCTCCAACTTTACTGAAATGCATGCTGAACACAGCAAACTAAACATTAACTAAAGTATATAACACAATTGCAAAACATAATTGCAATATGTGAAAAATTATATTTCATAAAAAAAAAAAAAAAAAAAAATATATATATATATATATATATATATATATATATATATATACAGTATATATACTGTATATAGCCTATATATAACTCAGGCCGCCAGCTGTATGGTCAGCTCTCTATTGTATGTCTCTCTCGACCTCAGCATTTTTGTCAATATCACAGGAAAAAATCAGAGGCGTGTTAATAGTAATTTATTGAAAAACATGGAAATATATATGTATGTGTATATAATGTATATACATAGGCACATATATCAAAGCTAGGGGTGGCCGAATCGAAACCTATCGAAACCATATGCCTATACAGAAACAACAAAATTAAATAAATAATAAAGAAATTCACAACTCATCTATGTTGCCCAGGAAAAGACCCAGAGACCAAGGACAATGAAGGGGTCCCCATCTAAAGATTCCAGTTCCCAGATCAACCGGAGAGGTTCCGGTCACAGCAGGCAGACACGCAGTGGAACGACACACACATGCCCGCCCACATCACTTCCAGGCATGTCCCTTCATATGTACACTGGATCCCGGGACCAGGCGCCTGACGGACTATTGTCTAGTCCAACTGTCGCCATACCCCCACTCCCTACGACCGCATTGGCAGATGAAGTTTAACATTGACAAATGCAAGGTATTAAAGATAGGGAAGATGCAAACAAATGTTAAATATAAACTAGCTAATATAGAATTAGAAAACTCAGACTGCGAGAAAGATCTAGGTGTGTTTGTTAGCAATGATTTGAAGCCTATAAAACAGTGTATAAGCGTTCGTAACAAGGCAAACGGGATTTTAGGGTTCATCTCTAGGAGTGTGAGTAACAGAACATGCTGATGTTATCTTAAAACTTTACTTGTCATTAGTGGGACCCCATATGGATTATGCTGTTCAATTTAGATGTCCCTATTACAGAATGGACATGGATTCTGTGGAGAGAGTACAGCGGTAGAATGACAAAAAATGATCCATAATATTAGAAAGCTTCCGTATGAAGACAAGGTTTTTGAAGACGAAAAGAAATTAGGTTTAACATTCGTTAGAGAGACGCCAGAGTTAGGGGGGGGGAGGGGATATGATAGAGGTGTTAAGTGGGTTAGTTGGGATTAACAAAGGGGACATGACAAATGTACTAAAGCTAAAGTGATAGCGGAAAGAAACTCGTACCAATGGTTTCAAATTAGATAAATTTCGTTTCAGAAAAGATATAGGCCAAAAAATATTGGTTTGGTAACAGAGTTGTAGATGGGTGGATCAGGGGACTACCAATTGTGCTATAGTGGGATCTAAAACTGTAGGGAGCTTTAAAGATAAAATTGGATAAGCATATGGACGAGAAGGGTTGGGTGTGAAGGGGGATCAGCCGGGTTGGGGGACCAATCAGCGCTCTGCAGACGACCCATAATCCTGCGTTAATCTCTAACCGTTTGGTAAGATGATCCTCAGGGTATTGGAGTGTTGAGCCTATAATTATGGGCTTTGTAATTGATTTGGGGGTTGTGTGGGACAGGGATCTGCCTTGCTTAGGCCAATCGGCTTTCTGCAGACTCCCATTTTCCTTATGTTCTTATGTTCTTATTATAAGAACATAAGAAAATGGGAGTCTGCATAAACCCGATTGGCCAATACAAGGCAGATCCCTCTCACGAACTCAACCCAAGCACACGGCATAATTATATGCCCAAACTCACTAATACCATGAGGACCCAACCGCACCAAAACGGTCAGAGGCGACACGGGAAAACGGGGGTCGAGGGCCGATTGGCCCACACCCCGCAGAATCCCCTCACACCCAACCCATCTCGTCCATATGCCTATCTCATTTGATCTTTAAAGCTCCCTCTCGTTCTCGATTCCTAACTATATCAACTCGGTATAGCCTATTCCACGGGTCTACAACCTCTGTTGCCAAACCACTACTTGCCTATATCTTTTTCTGAAACCGAAATTTTATCTAATTTGAAAACCCATTTGTTATTCGAGTTCTTTGCGCTATCTCATTCTTATTAATATTATTACACTTGAGCTTCAGTACATTGTTATGTCCACTTCTATTTAATCCACTTGGAACACAGGTCTATCATATTCCCCTCTAACTCTCTGCGTCTGTATAAACGAATGTAAGCTAATTTCTTTCAAACCTTTCTTCATAATTATGGGTAGATTTATCAATATTATGGATAATTTTTGTCATTCTACGTTGTACTCTCTCCACTGAACTCTCTGTCCATTCTGTAATAAGGACACCAAAATTGAATTTTTTTCTTGACAGCAGGGTATCACTAATGATAAGTAAAGTTTTTAAGATAACATCGGCAGTTCTGTTACTCACACCACTAGAGATGAACCCGAGAATCCTGCTTGCCTTGTTACGAAACGCTTAGACACTAGCTGCTGTTTTCTAGGCTTCAAATCATTGCTAACAAAAACACGACCAAATCTTTGCTCGCAGTATGAGGTTTTCTAATTCCGTATTAGCTAGTGTATATTTTGCATTGGTATTCAATCTTCCCTATCTGTTAATACCTTGCATTTGTCAATGTTAAAATTTATCTGCTAAATTTATAATGACCAGTAGTGTAAGGTATCTAGATCCCTTTGGATGCATTATGTCGCTATCCGAATCTATGTTCTCCCAATGTTTTCTGGTATCGTCTGCGAATTTACTTATCTTATCTAAGTCATATTGTAAATCCCAGGGTCATTTTATGTATATAACAAACAGGAGAGAGGCCTAATACAGATCTTTGGGCGGCACCACTTTGTGACTGCTCCCCATTCTGACTTCATCAAAATAAGTTGTAAATGCTATTTAAGTAATTGCTATTTAAAGTAATTAACCTTGTGGCTTGATGATTCATGAACAATACAACAGCAAAATTACAGTGGTAATTGAAGAAGAAACCACTATTGATCTCTGTTAACAGACATGGGGTACAACATATGTGAATAATACTAATAATGTTATATCTAGTTCAAAAAAAAAAGAGATAATGTAGGTCAACACAGTTGTATTAGTTACCCCTACAATATAGAAGAAAAGTGGCGTCTTATTATTAAGATGTGATGTCCTGAAAGGCACTAGTAGAGTAGGAATTGTTTTTGCCCCTTTTTTCGATACAAAAATAATATATTTAATTGTATATACTATAATTGTGAAATATAGTCAGTATATTTCAAATTCCAGTTTGTATAGAAAATGGGTTTTTAGCACGTAGGAATTGTTAGGATGGATTAGGTCATGGCTAATTGGTAGGAAAGCAGAGAGTCAGCATAAATGGTACCAAGTCAGAATATGGGGATCAGGTCAAGAGTGGTGTCCCCCAGGGGATCTGTATTAGGTCTCTGTTGTTTATTATATACATAAAGTACCTTGATTTAGGTATAAATAGTAGAGATAAGTAAATTTGCAGACGATTACCAAAATGGGTTGAAGAAAAATGATTCAGTTAGACGATATAGACGTGTCTGCAAAAGGGATCTCGATAGGCCTTACACGAATGGTCAGTAAAACTGACAGAGTGAAGTTTAACATTGACAAATGCAAGGTATTAACAGAAAGGGAAGATGCATTACCAAATTTTAAAGATAAACTAGCTAATATGGAATTAGACAAACTCAGGAACTGTGAGAAAGATCTAGGTGTGTTTGTTAGCAATGATTTGAAGCCTAGGAAAACAATTGTATTAAGCTTTAAACAAGGCAAACAGGAGTCTCGGGTTCATATCTAGGAGTGTTTGAGTAACAGAAGAATGCTTGATGTTATCTTAAAAACTTGCGTGTCATTAGTGAGGACCCCATATGGATGATGCCTGTTCAATTTTGGTGTCCTTATTACAGAACTGGACATAGATTCATGGGATGAGAGGTACAACGTAGAATGACAAAATTATCCATAATATTAGAAATGCTTCCGTATGAAGAAAGCGTTAAGAAATTAGGCTTACACTCCATTAAGAAAACATAAGAACATAAAGAAAAATGGGAGTCTGCAGAAAGCCTGATTGGTCCTAAAGGCAAGGCAGCTTCCCTGTACCCACACAACCCAAATCAATGTACAAAGCCCAATATAGGCTCAACCACTCCAATACCCTGAGGATCATCCTACCAAAACGGTTAGAGATTAACCCCGGATTATGGGGGTCTGCAGGAGCGCTGATTGGCCCAACCCGGCTGATCCCCATTCACCACCCCAACCCTTCTCGTCCTATGCTTATCCAATTTTATCTTAAAGCTCCGCTACAGTTTTAGATCCCACTATAGCCACATTGAGTACGTCCATTCCACCCATCTACAACTCTGTTACCAAACAAATATTTGCCTATATCTTTTCTGAAACGCCAACCCCCAAATTTATCTAAATTGAAACCATTGCTACGGGTTCTTTCGCTATCACTGAGCTTTAGTTACATTTGTCAATGTCCCCTTTGTATAATCCCACTAACCCACTTGAACAAAACCTCTATCATATCCCCTCTAACTCGCGTCTCTCTAACGAAAATGTAAGCCTAATCTCTTCAACCTTTCTTCATACGTAAGATTTCTAATATTATGGATAATTTTTGTCATTCTACGCTGTACTCTCTCCAATGAATCTATGTCCATTCTGTAATAAGGACACCAAAATTGGACAGCATAATCCATATGGGGTCTCACTAATGACAAGTAAAGTTTTAAGATATACATCAGCAGTTCGTTACTCACACTCCTAGACTGAACCCGAGAATCCTGTTTGCCTTATTATCCGACACGCCTATTACACTGTTGTCTAGGGCTTCAAATCATTGCTAACAAACACCACCTAGATCCTTTCTCGCAGTCTGGAATTTTCTAATGCTAAATTAGCTAGTTTATATTTTAATCATTTGTTTGCATCTTCCCTATCTTTAATACCTTGCATTTGTCAAGTTAAACTTCATCCTTGCCCAATGTTACTGACCATTCATGTAAGGTATCTAGATCCCCTTTGGAGGGCACTCTATATCGCTATCTGAACTCAATGATATCTCCCCATTTTAGTATCGTCTGCGAATTTACTTATCCTACTAGTTTATACCTAAATCTAGGTCATTTAGGGAGATAAGAAACAACAGGGGACCTAATACCGTTTCCCTGGGGGGACACCACAATCGTTAGAGAGATGCAGA